>CAWUFW010007839.1:0-600000 GCA_963921515.1 Calotriton arnoldi
TGCCTCCACCCCTCTTCCCACCTTGCCCATACTTCCTTCCTTCTGACTCTGCTTCCCTGTGGGGTAGTGTGCCTGTGCTGAATGGATGGCTGACAGTGTTGTCCTGGCGTTTGTTTGGCTACAAGTCCCATGTGTGTCAATGTGCTTCCCACAGCATGACCCAGGGTGGTGGTTCTTTGTGGGATAAATATTTTTAGTGTGAGGCAATGCATTTTCTCAGGTGAGTTGTGTGTAGTTTGGGTTAGGGTGTGTGTGGGAAGAGCTGCTGGTAACTATGGTCATAGCTGTCAGTCCTCCTTCCCACCCAGCCAGATATCCCACCACGGAATGTGCTTCCATTGCAGGAGTGCAAGTTGTCTTTCAGGATGTCAGACAGTGGTGTCCTGCTGTTGGTTGGTGCACAGTTCCCAGCAGGGCCTTGTGCTCCCCACAGCAGTAGCCAGTGTCAGCCATCTTGTCAGTTGTTTTCCACTCCCTGTGATGTGAGCATGGTTCAGAGTGGTGTTGATGGGCGTATTGTGATGGTGGGCAATATCTGTGACTACGACTCCCATGATGCTATTGGCTACATTGACTTGACCAGCATACACAGAATTCCTTCCTTTCTGTGGGATTCCCTGTGTGGTGGTGTTGTAGTGGTGGCTACATATCTGACAGTGTTTGTTGGTTAGATTTGTGCCACTGCCTAGCTTTATTTGTTGTAGGGTTTGTACATGTCATGACACAGTTACATATCACTATGAGATGGCATGTATTGTGTTTATCTGACTGACATACACATCTTGGGATGATTCTGGTTTTGTTGCTGTGGATTTGCTAAGGGTGCATGGTTTGACTATCCCCTTGACAGTGATGTGTGTGTATTGTCACACGATATTGGATACATTGGTTGTGTACTCACCAGGCTCTGGGATGTCTTCTAGTCCATAGACGCTCACTGGTGGTAGGATGGCCCGCACCTTCTCCTCCCAGGGCCTGAGGTATAGTGGTTTGGCAGGAGGGCCACTGCCGGTGTGTTGGCTCAACATGTAATCCTTCTTCAGTAGGTCCCTGACCCTCCTGCGCACATCATACCACCTGTTCTGGATGTCTTCCTTTGTGCGCAAACATGGTGATTGTGCGTTCACCCTGTCAACGATCCTCGCCCACATCTTGGTTTTCTGCGACATGGGGGTCTGTTGGACCAGTGTACCAAACAGCTGTGGCTCTACCCTGAGGATCTCATCTACCAGGACTTCCAATTCACTATCTAGGAACTTTGGATTCTTCTTGGGGGCATGGTGATGGGTGGTGGTGGTGAGTGATGTGTGTGTTGGTGTGCAAGTGAGGGTGTGTGAGTGTGTGTTTTGCTGGGTGTATGTGAGGGTGCTATTTGTTGAGGTGCTGATGGTGTGTGGCTTGTGTGATGGATGAGCTGTGAGTGTGTGTGTGGTTGCTGTCTGTTGGTGTTCTGTGCTGGCAGGTCATTTGAATTTGCAAAGGATCATGGTAGGGATTTGTGTCCTTTATATGGGTGGAGTTGTGGGTGTGTCTTTGTTCCCTGTTCCCCCCAGTATTTATTGGCTTTGTAATTGCTTGTTTGGCCTTTTTTTGTGTGTTTTCCCTTTGTACTTTTTGTGCAGGTAGGAGACGTTCTTCTGACCGAGTCGGACCCTGCAGTTGTCTCGTGCGAGCTTCTCTGAGTCGTTCACGCTGTGTTTGTGCTGTTTCCTGTGCTGCGTACGCGTCGGTCGCGGTGTATTGGGTTGCTTCGACTCGCTGTTTTGTATGCGTGTCGGTCGTATGGCTTGAGCTCCGTGCGACTCGGTCGTGTTTTCCACGCGTTGCATCGTACTTGGCGGGTCGGAGTTCTCGGGTACGTTTCGTTCGGGATTCTTCCTGGTGTGTGTCGGTCGGTTCGATTCACGTGCTTTTCTGGCCGGATAGCTGTTTTCCGCGCGGTTCGGTCGTTCAGCTTGTGTTCCGTACGAGTCGGTCAGATTTTGCACGCTTTTCATCGTACTTTGCGGGTCGGGCTGCACCGGTACCTGTCGGTCGGAATTAATTCCGAGTCGGTCGGTACGTTTTCCGGCCCGAATCGGAATCGGCCCCTTAGTGTCCAGCACCTACCCCAATTTATTTAAGACTGGAGTGGGAATAGTAAATTAATTAGGTTTAGTGTCCAGCACCTACCTCAATTTATTTTAGACTGGAGTGGGAATAGTCAATTGATTATGTTTAGTGTGCAACACCTACCCCAATTTATTTAAGACTGGAGTGGGAATAGTAAATTAATTAGGTTTAGTGTAGGAAATTAATAAAGTTTAAGTATAAATTATAATATGTTATTTAATATAGTTTAATTTATAAATAGTTTAAAAAGTAAAAAAATAATTTTGAGTTGAAAAATATGAAATGGTAGACAATACATTGGGCATATTCATTTGGTACAATATTTATTATGAAGAAAGTGTAGTTTGTATATGTAAAAACAAAAATTATAATAAATACAAAAATAATTATAACAGTATAACAGATGTTTTTATTGTGGAAGTAATAACACATTTTTCTATTGGGTACTTTGTGTAGGATAATGAAATACATTTTTTTTAATACATCAAAATAGTTGGAAAAATATTTGTATATGCATTTCAGAAATTAGGTATTGTACATTTACAATAGTTTGTATTTTTTAATATAGAATAATGATTTTCAAAATATTGTTCATAATTGTTTATTATTAATCACAATTTTTACAATAATTGATATGTTGGACATATTTATACAAATGAAAGTTTTAACATTTTTATATAATATAAATGTAATCATATTTATAATTTTATACAAACATATACATGTTAATAATAATATTTAACATATTAATATTAATAATTATTACATATGTTTTCAATGATTACTTTTTTTGTTGCAATGTTTATTTTTATCATACACAAAACAAATCAGAACCATTTTTTATACATTGTTTTTTGATAGTTTTCATTTTATGGAATTATAATATTAAATATTATGGGCCATATGTAGGTAATTTCTATTTACCGATTCCTAAATACCGAATTTTACCGATTCGGTATTTAAGAATCGGTAAATAGAATGTAGGTAAACATTCGGTAAATTTTACTGATTCGGTAATATTCGTTATTACCTATTCGGTATTTACCGAATCGGTAATAAGGAATACCTTCCCATTCATTCCTATGGGCCTGTAGGCCCATAGGAATGAATGAGAAGCCATTCACTATTACCGATTCGGTAAATACCGAATCGGTAATAGGGGGAGCATATTCAAGGGTGGCAGGGTGTCAAATTGACACCCTGTTGCACCCCTGAATCGTGCATGTGTGCACATGTGACGCACATACATGCCCATGGCAGGTATGTCTGCCACATGGCACTTTTAAAAAAGCACAAAATTGCTTTTTAAAAGGTATTCGGTATTTACCACCAACTTGTAGTTGGTGGTAAATAACGAATCCTTAAACCAAAAATGCACTCACTTGAGTGCTCCCTACATAGGATTTAAGGAATCGGTAATTTACCGATTCCTTAAAATAACGAATCAGTAAATTACCGACTCCTTGAATCCGGCCTCCTACATTGCAAAGGGCTAAATACCGGTCGGTAACTGGAAATTTACCGATTTTCGGCCGTTACCGACCGGTATTAGCCCACCTAAATATGGCCCTATATATGTTATAATATTTATTATTATAATTTTACAAAGGTTGAAAGTAATGTAATTTTTTTCAAAAAATTGTATGATATTTGTAGTATTTTAATTAAATACTTTCACATTTTTATATTTAAAATAAAATTTTTACAAAATTAAATTGTTTAATTTTCTATCTTTAAAGTTGCCATATTTGTTTGGACCTTGTATTTTGTAACCGCTCGCTGTTGTTTTGGGTCATTTGGTCGGAGAGAAGCTCGCGGTTGGAAGATGCTTCACGTCGAACAAGGACGGTCATTACGATGACGGGCGGACAAAGTGAATGGGACCGTCCGCCATAGGAGCGGCAGTCCCGCCGTGAGTATTAGGATGCCACCGCCACGGTGGCGGTGGCATCCCCTATTCCCAACATTGTGGCGGGCGGTGTTTACAGCACCGCCCACCACAATGCTGGGAATGCACGTTGGGCATTCACATGCACAAGGTGACAGGCACCGCGCGGTGCCTGCCACCTTGTCCATGCCAATGGAGGGGGGTACCATAGGTACCCCCCATGTGCACCCCCCCAACATCCTGGGGGCCCGCTACGGGCCCCCAACAGCGAAGACCGTATGCCTTCCATGGCAGCAACGCTGCCATGGAAAGGCTGCTCTCCGCGATCATCATAATATGGACGGCGGTGTCTTGCAGACACCGCCGCCATATTATGTATGTTTTCCACCCGGTCGGCGAGTCGACCGGCGGAAAAGCGGCGGACGGTCTTTCCGTCCGCCGCGGACCCCCAGCCATCGTAATATGGTGGGGAGAAATGGCATGCGGGCGGTCTGACATGGCGGGCGGATTGCCACCGCCATACAGGCGGTGGCGATCCGCCCGTCATCGTAATGACCCCCAAGGTAAGGTTTAATTTCTTTATTTTAAATAACTTTTAAACTTATTTTGAAGATAGTTAGAGAGTGTTTAGTTTATTTAGAGATTTATTAGTGCTGTTATGAAGTGTTATATGTTATAGTTACGTATTGTTTGTTTATTTAGTTTTTAAGTTATTGAGGCCTGGTTAGATAGTTAAAAATACGGTGTTTAATGTGTTATTTTTAAAGTCTAAAGTTAGTAGTAATGTTATTAAGTGTTTTATGTGTTGTTTTCTGTGGGTGGGAATGTATGTGCTTTTATTTTGTAGGTTTCAATTACAAGAAGTTACGGGTGCCGGAAGAAGTCTGGTTTTTAAAAAAATGTAAATGTAATGTAATGTAATGTAATGTAAATGCATACTTGTAAAGCGCTACTATCACTGCAAGGAGCATCTTGGCGCTGATACGGAAAACCAAAGATGGAAAAAAAAAATGGTTTACTACTCATGCCAGAGGGGAGATAGGTGTTTAGATCAGAGTTTTGCATAGTGTATCTGGTGCACTGTAGATCCAAGTTTTAAGTGCCTTCCTAAAGGCAGACTCGGAAACAATCTGACGGAGCTGAGATGGGAGTTGATTCCAAGCCTTTGAGCCTATGACTACAAGTGATTTTCCTCCCTTTGACACCAATCTAAAAGTTGGAATGGTCAGTAGATTTGCATTGGATGATCTTAGGCTACGGGAGGGAATGTAGCGTTTAAAGCTAGTTTGAAGATATTGTGGGCCACGTGAATGAAAGGCCCTAAAGGTAATAATAAGGACCTTAAACAGAATACGATTGTGGACTGGCAACCAATGTAAGATGTCTAATGCAGCAGAGGCAGATGATTTCCTAGGCCACTTCAATACCAGCCGGGCAGCCGCGTGCTGGACCATCTGAAGCTTGTGCAAGACTGATTTATTAGTTCCAGCATAAAGACTGTTACAGTAGTCCAGTCTAGAAGTAATGAGTGCAACAGCAACGGTTTGCCTGGCTGAGAAGGGGAGCAAGTCAAAGAATTTCTTTAGACTTTTTATAAGATGGAAACATGTGCCCGCAACTGCCAAGGATTGCTGTTTGAAGGATAGTGTGGTGTCAAATTTTATTCCTAAATTTCTAGCTGCATTTATTGTATTAGGAGGGGGGGTGGCATCTTCTGGCCACCAAAGTTTAGGCACAAAGGGATTTTGTTTGCCAAATGGCAGGATCTCTGTTTTTTCCTAGTTACACCTCAGATGGTTGTTACTCATCCATTTAAAGGTTGCTGAAAGACATTTCCTGAGATTTTCTTCCGCCTTAGTAGTGTCGTTATCCAGGACCAGGATAAGCTGAGTATCGTCTGCATATGAGATGGTATTGATCTTGAAGGACGATATTAGTTTCATCAAGGGGGACATATATGCATTGAAAAGGGTTGGACTCAGACTCGATCCTTGGGGAACACCTGATACAAGTGCTTTTTCTTCTGAGTTATATTGTCCTAGCGTGATAACTTGGCGCCGATCTTGCAGAAAGTTCTTAATCCACTCTAGGACATTCCCGGATACGCATTATGATGCAAGACGGTCTAGCAGAATGGTATGTGAGACCGTATCGAAAGCCGCAGACAAGTCAAGCAGCACCAGGACTGCTTTCTTTCCCTGATCCAGGGCAGCTCGTAAGGTTTCTGCAGTGTACAAAAGGGCAGATTCAGTCGAATGTTGGGCTCTAAAACCTGACTGATTGGCGTGCCATACATTTGTTTCCTCTAAAAACGTGGTAAGTTGTTTATTAACAATTTTTTCAGTTAACTTACACAGAGTGGGTAGAAGCGAGATGGGTCGTAAGTTGGAGAGGGTCGTGGGATCAGCCAGTTGCTTTTTCTGGAGAGGTTTTACCGCCGCAAGTTTCCATTCTGGTGGAATCTTAGCTGTGAGAATCGAAGAGTTTATAATATTATTGATAATGGGGTTTACAACATCAATGAGGGCATGTAACAGAGTGGGGGGGCAGGGGTCGAAAGGGGAACCTGATTTGGTGGATAAGATGGCCAGCCGTGATTCCTCCATCGTGATAGGTTGAAAGGTTTTCATACAGGCGGTATCTGTGTCTACAAAAGTTCTCTTATTTATGATGACTGGAGTAGGGGACTTAAAGAGGTGTTTATTAGTTTTAGTAACTAATATATTTTTAACACTTCTTTAATTTTTCGGGTTTCCTGCAGCGTTTCTTATTTTAAAGATATTTTCGGGTTTTTTATGGTTTCTGGATGGTCGTTTTGTCGATGGAGGATTTATTTTTTGCTACAGTTGAATTTTTGCATTTTTGTTTGGGAAACTTTCTATGGATGATTTTATTCTTATTTAATTGGATTATATCAGAAGATGCTGGATTTTAGAGCTACGGCAACAAACTCGGTAAGTTTATTAAATTTATTTAATTGTGGGAGGGAAATAATGTTATGTTTTATTGTTGTGTTTTATTTTATTACATATATAATTAATGTGTGTGAATATATTATTATTTTTAGTTAAAAATATATTACACACAGTAATTATAATTGTGGAAAAAAAATACATTTTATTTTTATGTTATCTTTTAAAGGAGACTATTTTGTAATTAATTTGTATGGATGTTTTAAAGTAGAGTTTTGGCTATCATTCCTAGGTACTCCAGGCCTCTTGTACTAGGGTATAGTTTTACTTGCTGTTCTAGGTTTTGGTACATTTGTTTAGTCTGTTTGGATGTTTTTGGTTTTAGTTGAGTGACAGATTGTTCCATTCGGAGTTCCTGATAGCTTTGTTCTTTTTGTAGGGATGTTATTAATTTTTCTAGTGTTGGTCTGACTCTCCCTGTTGTTTGTTGGAAGGCATTATGCCATCCTTCTACAGCGTTATTAGTTTTGGCTTGTTGATTAAGTGTGCTAGTGTATACGTTCCACCAGGGAATTTGAAATGTGGCCAGATCTATGTAATCTGCCAACCCAGGTGTCTTCAAAGTAGTCCAATAGTGGACTTAATTGTTGTTCATGTTGTTGTTAAAAAGGGCTTTCTAGTAGTATGTTGTAATGTTCATCAACATCTGTTACTGGTACATAGGCTAATGCGATCAATTTTTTTATTTGGTATGCAAAAGATATATTAGTTGCGTACTCTACACTCAGTGATGATTTTTGTAGGTGCCTCCATAAGCATTGATTAAAATGGTAAAAATAACACCCTTGAATTGAGGTATGGGGGCATGTTTTTAGTATAGCGTTGATCATTGATTGCTCAAAATCTATAATGATTTTTTGAGGGAAATAATCATTAGTTTCTAGTTTTACTTTATTTAGCATTTCTACATAGGTTGAATTGTGTTTGTTAGGTAGCAATGCGTAAATAAAGGGAATATTACAATTTTGATGTAGCCCATGGATAGTGTAAAGTTGGAAGAATGGTTTGGGACATGTTGTGAAAGTTCCATCCATCATCCATATTTCAGCTTGTTGAAGTTTAACTAAATTAGTTGCTGTACCAAACATTATAATTCTTTTTTCACTGCTTTTATGATCATAGATAATAAATGGTTCTTTATTGAAAGTAATAGCTTGTTCAGGGGTAATTATTACTTCGTCAAATGTTTTAGCACTTGGTGTGGAAGTTGTTGTAGCCCTTTTAGTGCGCGCTATTGTTCTTTTCAATGAAGCTATGGATGGCATTTGTCCAGTAGCTTCTTTGGGAATTTTAGGCAGCTGTTATTTTAGATTTGCAGTTGTTGGTCTTTGTGAGCTTGTGCTAGCCTCTTTGATGTTTTCAAGTGCACCTCTAACTTCTATTTCTGTAATGTTTGGGGGATGATTATCTTCCCTGGTGTACAGTACAGTGGTTTCTCTTCTTGTAGCACGGCCGTAACATTTATTGGAATAATATTTAGAACATTTCCAATTGACTTTTAGGCCAGTTTGTTTCTCCTGTGTGTAAACATATCCCATATAACATAGTAACATTTTTCCTTTCTGGGATGTTATAAACTGTGCTCCTTCAGTCATTTTGATGTTGAAAAATCTATAATAAATGTATATAAGAATTATTAAATATATTGCTGTATATATTAATGTTGAAAAATATACATTTTTTTAAAGTATACTTACAAAGTTTGTCTTTATGTTGTTGAAATTGATGATCTTTATTCTTTAGGTGTGGAATGTTCTTCTGTAGTTTATTTGTCTGAAATAAAAAGCAAGTTTCTTTTATTATTTGTTTTACAACAATTTTATATGGGGTGGGGAGGGTTTTGGGATGGGTTTTGGGTTTGGGTGGGTTTTACAGCTTTCTTTCATGCGTTTTGGAAAATACTAAGGGGTCCATTACGATGACCGGCAGATGCACCTCCGCGATGCTGGCAATGGGAGAAAACGCTGTTTTCCGCCCGTGAGCAGCGGTGCACCCGTCCGCCATATTACAATGGCCAAACACAGCCCATTGTCCGTCCGTCGCGGTGCTACGTGCACCGCCATCAAAACGCGCCTGCCACCGCGGCGGAGACAACCAATCGAGAGCCACCGCCGTGCAGGATGTCGTCCCTCCCTCCGTACAAATTACAATGCGCGAAACAGCCAGGCCCACCGCAGCGGAGAAACCGGGCATTCTGAGCATACGGAAGCACCATAGCGGAGCACCAAATCGATACCCGGAGCCGACCGCCATGGACCCTGCACTACACGTCTTCCCGGCGCTGTACATGATACACCTACAGCAAGCCATGGACCATCGCGGATGCCGACGCAGGTACGCCATCACACAACTCCGATAACAAACACAACCAACAAATCCATGTCCGATGTAAGGTGCCTGCCCCCACCAGACACCCTTGTGGGGACAGGAACACAACCACAGGTGTAGCCACACATGTCCCACCTGCCACAAGGCCACCCCTCCACACCCAGGCCACCATGTCCGCGACCCTGAAATAATGCCCAGTTCACGTGACCGCAGCGGTGAATCCGCGAGAAAAAATGCACACAATGTAGTAGGCTGGGCCAGCGCTAGGCAGGGGCAGTGCCCAAAGTATGCAGGGCAACACCTCCACACTCCACACACTAGGCCCACCCACACCATGAAGGGACATGCCACGTGATCTCCCTGTGCCCCCACATGCCCAAAAAGCAGCCAGGTGAACACACACACTACACCACACAACAAACAACTAGGGAGACAGCCTCATCAGGTGTGGCTGCAGAGTAACACTCAGCGTACAAGCACTGGGCCAGGGGAACACACACACCACAACACCACCACACTCATGGCAAGTAAACTGAGTCCAAGCACAAATTAAACACACACAGACAATGAACAAACACACCAATGGACACACAGCCTGCCAAGTCACACAGACATACCCCACACTGACACACAGCAACAGACAGACCACATGCCAACAGCAATGTAGGACAACAAATAGGCAACTCAAAGTGAGGTGCACACAAATGGAATGACAAGGAGCTGAACACCAAAAATGTGTACATCACATGCAAGGGAAGGAGCACATTACATCCACCCCCGCCCAAAAATCCACACATGGCAGTCACAGTGAGTGAAGTCAAACCACAGTCACCTCACTGCAACAACTCAGGGAGACAGCAAGGCAACCCATGAATAGGCACAGGGATGAAAGGAAGGGTATGAAGTCCAACCCTGATCAGCCACACATCTGAATCCAAATACATCACAGGAGTATGTCAGCAGCACAACACACAGGGGCCATTGCAACACTCCATGAGAGTCAAACACAAGTATGAACCTTCACACAACCCCCACACCCATCACACCAGCAGCACACAACACCAGTGACAAACACACAGAAGCTTGCCAATAATATCCAGTCAAGACACTGACAATCAAACACACCCCCTGGGTGGTATCCACAAACATCACACACACACACAGGTATGGCAGTACCACTGTACGCACAAAAACAACAGTCAAACAAAGAACACAATCAAAACACACACACAGAACTACTACAACAACAGGCAAGACCTGTGCATCTAAACAGTGCAAATCCAATGGGAGCACAGACACAACAGGAGTACACAACCACATCAGTCATGAAAAACGCACAGACAACATACCACAACACATATAAGAAGTGCATCCACTATAAACAATAATGGAGAACAAAAGGCAGAAATGGGCCCACATTGACACATAGACAGACATACCACAACACCCATCCACTCAAAATGGTGTCACAGTGTACCACATGTCTGCACATGCACAACCATGACCATAGACACATCAAATGTGAGAGGAGAAAACACCAAGGATGCACATAAAACAAGCACGGCAACCACAATAGACCTCAGTCCATGTGACAGACACACAAGTAAGGCACACCACAATGGCAACACACCTGAATCAAACACAACAACAACACACACACACTGACAGGAAAATAGAACACCACACACAGAGCAACTGTCAACTGCATGACACAACACAACACAAACACTGCACACAGCCACATCAGTCACAACACTTGCACAGGCAAAGATATCAACATGCTACAACAGCCAAACATCAGGGGGTGCACAACAGGCAAGGACAAGGCAACATCAACTCACAGCACTGCATGCACACCAAGCCTGTGTGTGCACAACACACATACCAGTTACAAACAGAGATGAGTGACACACCATGAACACACACAACAACAATCTAAACATCACACACACACCAACACACCCAGGAAGTCAATCAGTCCCCAGCAAACACACATACTACCAAGCCAACACACACAGATGCAGAAGTCTGGAACACAAACGTTGAAACAACATGATCAGAGGAAACAAGACATTGGCAATGTTGAAGTGGAAAATAGAGCATGTGTCACAGTAAACAATACCCACACAGTAACCCTTTATTCAGCAAGGACACTGACAAGGCAGACAACAGGAGTAAATATCTTCTTTTTATTTACATTTCACACAGTCATGCAGCAAAAGTCAGACAAGAGCAAGGCCAGTGGCCAGGACACAGTGCAGGTGAGGTACATGAGAAGCTGCACAGGCAAGTCTAGGCCATCAGTCGACAACAAGGCCAGTGGCCAGTCCAAAGTGCAGGTGAGGTACATGAGAAGCTGCACAGGCAAGGGGCAAACAGCAGTGAACAGCAAGGCCAGTGGCCAGTCCAAAGTGCAGGTGAGGTACATGAGAAGCTGCACAGGCAAGGGGCAAACAGCAGTGAACCACAAGGCCAGTGGCCAGTCCGAAGTGCAGGTGAGGTACATGAGATCCTGCACAGGCAAGGGGCAAACAGCAGTGAACAACAAGGACAGTGGCCAGGACACAGTGCATGTGAGGTACATGAGAAGCTGCACAGGCAAGGGGCAAACAGCAGTGAACAACAAGGCCAGTGGCCAGGACACAGTGCAGGTGAGGTACATGAGAAGCTGCACAGGCAAGGGGCAAACAGCAGTGAACAACAAGGCCAGTGGCCAGGACACAGTGCAGGTGAGGTACATGAGAAGCTGCACAGGCAAGGGGCAAACAGCAGTGAACAACAAGGCCAGTAGCCAGGACACAGTGCAGGTGAGGTACATGAGATCCTGCACAGGCAAGGGGCAAACAGCAGGGAACAACAAGGCCAGTGGCCAGGACACAGTGCAGGTGAGGTACATGAGAAGCTGTACAGGCAAGTCTAGGACATCAGTCGACAACAAAGCCAGTGGCCAGTCCAAAGTACAGGTGAGGTACATGAGAAGCTGCACAGGCAAGGGGCAAACAGCAGCAGTGAACAGCAAGGCCAGTGGCCAGTCCAAAGTGCAGGTGAGGTACATGAGATCCTGCACAGGCAAGGGGCAAACAGCAGTGAACAGCAAGGCCAGTGGCCAGTCCAAAGTGCAGGTGAGGTACATGAGATCCTGTACAGGCAAGGGGCAAACAGCAGTGAACAACAAGGCCAGTGGCCAGGACACAGTGCAGGTGAGGTACATGAGAAGCTGCACAGGCAAGGGGCAAACAGCAGTGAACAACAAGGCCAGTGGCCACTCCAAAGTGCAGGTGAGGTACATGACATCCAGCACTGGGAATGTGTGGTACAGTACCCTGCCATGGTCAGCAACACACTCAGGGCGTCAAAAATGTGCAGTCCATGGTACCACTGTGGGAGAGACATGTGTGTGAGGGTGACCAACACTCAGACTTGGCTGGCAGTATGACTGGGAGGTGGCTGTCTGTCGGGGCCAGTTGGGGTACTGGCTCAGGGAGAGAGGGGCCCAGCTGGGGTAGAGCCATCAGTGTTCTGGGAAGCCTGAGGGCTGCTAGGTCCAGGTGTGGTAGAGCCAGCAGTGGTTTGGGAAGCCGGAGGGCTGCTAGGACCAGGTGGGGTGGTGGCATGTGGAGGTGGAATCATGCTTGCACGAGACCCAGTGTGTGTGGGAGAAGTTGGAGGGGTTCCCTTCCGCTTCTTGGGGATTTGATATGGCTTCCCTGTCCTGGGATTAATGCCAAGTGGGGTGTATACAACAGGCACACTCATCACAAAAGCTGGCTCATGTGCAGATGCTGGTCCTCCCTCTGGGGACGTGCTGGATTCTTTGGGATGCTTGGCCCCGGATTGCCTCTGCCCCTGCATCACCTGTTTACCCGGTGTCCCCCCTACAGTGGCCTCCTTCCCCTGCTTCACTGGGCTCTGGATGGGAGTAGATGTTGTGGGTGAACTTGCCTTGGAGCTCTTCTTACGTGTACCCTTAGCAGGCACCTGTTTGTCACTGGGCACGGAAACTGTGTGCTTGTCTCTGCGAGACACTTTTGGGACAGGTGAGTCCTTGGCTGGGGATGCCTCTGAGGCATGTGAGCCTGAGGCCTGCTCCTTGCCATCCTTGCCCTGGGTGTGGCCTGAAGTGCTTTTGCCTCTGCGCTCTGGTGTGGGTTTACCTTTCTGTGGGGATGGTGTCTGCGGCCTGGACTGCTTGGGCTGCTGCTGCCGTGTGCTGCGTGTGCTGTATCTGTCCCTTGATGTCTGGGGTGTGTGGTCACTATCATCAGATGCGGCCACTGGCAGGGTGGGGGGCCTAGGGACTGGAGCTGGACTATGGGATTGGGCAAGTTGAATGGCTGCTGTCACTGCAGAGGAGAGAGACTGTACAGTCCGGTGTAGCCCACCCACGTCGGAATGAACGCCCTCCATGTAAGCCACCACCTGTGCCAATTTTTTGTTATGGTCCAGGAAGGCATTGAGGAGAGCTGTCTGACCCACACACAGCTGGAGCAAAAGCTCCACAGACTTAGCACTGATGGCAGCAGGGGGGACAGGGGCAGGGACAGCGGTGCCTGGGGTGAAGGACACTCTTCCCTTTTTCGTGGTGCGAACACAGGCAGCAACAGTGGGAGTAGCAGGGAGGGTGGGCACTGAACGATGTGTGGTAGACGAGGAGGCAGAGTCCCCGTTTCCCTCGGCAGAAAACATAGAAACGTCACCGCCGTCGTCAGATGACGTAGAGGTCTGCGTCTCTGGCTGTGAGTCCTCTAGAAGACTACGGTCCCCCTCTGATGCGCTGGTGACATCCGTGTCACTATGCTGGTGTGCAGCAGTTGTGCTTGATGCCTCACCACTGGTGTCCGTCCCCTGTCCTTCCGTGCTCATGTGAGATGCTGCATGAGAGAGAGATAGAGGTCGGATCAGTACATTTGCATCAAGATTACAAATATCTGCAAGGGAAGCATCACTAATGATGAACAATCATCCATGTTGGACAACACCATGGGCAGTAACACTGTGCAACCTCAATCCAAACATCGAAATTACCGTGGCATAATGCAAACATGGCATAATTCACCCATGTGATGGTCACACAGCCAATTAGCCTGTTGGTGGCTTCAGCTAACCAGACACACATATCCCTCTGTGCACACCTAGGGCCCTGTGGGGGTAAAAGATTCTGATCACAACATGTTGCCACTGTCACATCTTGAGCCAGCAGAAGTGCCCAAGACAGAGACAGACTCAAACATATCCGCACACAATGGCCATGAGCACATGCCATCCACCATGTCATATCTTGGGGCACAACTACAGTTGCACATTGTTGTTAGATGTGTAGCCAGCACCAATCTGACGTCAGGCAATGCACACATTGATGATGGCACACTCAGATCATGCACTCTGCTTGACCCTGACATGGGATGTCCGTGACGACACCAATGAAGATGATACCAGAAGGCCACAACTACAAATATGAACTCAAGGGCCATTACACCAATGACATGGGAAGGTACATGTTGGGGGAATGCATGACTACTGCACCCAACACCGCGGCCACTTACACGCCATTGCATCACACTAGCAACATCACAGCCCTGCACTGGCCCAGGCTTGGAGCACATGCAGCCAAACAACACCCAAAGTCACACTCACAGAATACTCACCACCAGCTTGCTGCTGATGCCCCTTCAGACGTGCATCCAGTTCAGGCTGCGTCACAGCTAAAATGCGTGCCATTAGTGGTGTCATGCTGCGCCGCGCCAACCTGCCGGACCGAGGGATCAGCCCCAGTGTCATCTCGGCCACGTTCCTGCTCAGCCGGCAGATGTCATCCCACCTCTTGTGACAGTGGGAGCGACGTAGTTTGGAGACACCCAGTGCACGCACCTTGCATTCAATGGCCCTCCACACGGCCTTGCGCTGGTTGACTTTGAGCTGCAGACATGGGAGAAAAGAGGGTGCAACAATCAATGTAACCTACCACCATTTCACAGTGCAGGAGCATGACACAGACTCATACCAACTTCAGCCATAACTTCAGCAGAGACAACAAATCTGCGACATTCAAACATCATCATGTGTGAAATACACATTAATGCATGCAGGTATGAGGGTGGGCGCAGTACATGCCTATCTCAAAGCCATGCAGGATGCCAGCAGAGAGCAAAATGTGTATGCTGACCACATCTACTGCAAGTTTCTGGGAATACCAAGACATGCAGGACATTACTACATATGTCACTGTGAATACTCACTGTGCCCAACACTGCGCAGCCCTCAAAGCACTTGCCCTTAAACTGCCACACTGTGTCATGGATGTCACATTGAGGGACCTGACCTCACAAACGCAAACCCTCATCACAAGGCCTGTCGTTTGCAATCTACACCTCTGCAATGGCTCATTGACGGAGAGTCAAGAGGAAAAGCACAGATTTGACACTCTGTACATTCAGTGTTGTGTCACTGTCTGATTGGGCAGTTAATGTGCAGGCCAGTTGGGGTCACACAGAGGTCCAACGTGGGGCATCTCATCTTTTACATGGAGGGACTATTTGGAAACACAAACAGTGCCAACACATGCGAGTATGTGCACATGCTGGTGGTGATGGAAGGGTCTGGGCACAAGAATGTTGGAATGTACAGTGTCATAGGTGATTGAGCAACAAGAGTGTCACCCTGGGGGTCTAAGGTCCTGAGCATAGTTCAGAACTAGAGATGAGGCATATATTGAGTCAGAAACAATGCCCTCACTACCCTCTGGACAACGACACTAGCTAAGGCCACAGATGGGCCTGTAAAGGACATCAGGGACACACAAAGACATTCAGACTGAAAATCACTGTCCTGACTCCTGAATTGAAAAGGTGCAGCCACACTGTATGTCTGACAAGACATCACATTTCCCTCACATCTGGATGTGCAGGCAGGCAAACGTGTGGAATAGGCTAAACACACCTTCCCCCTGGAAACAGCATGCTAGGCACTGCATGACCCAACCCCACACTCTCACGCACATACTGCAGCAGATCAACTTCATGTGTGCCCCCCTACACTCTCACTCACACCCTGAGATACTTACCACGACATTTGGCGCACCATATAGCCTTGAATACTGGGTGAGCACCTCGTCCACCAGGACCTCCAGTTCCTCGGGGGTGAAGGGAGTGGCACGGATCTTCTCAGTCCTCACCATCACTGTGGGCAGGAGACAGCAGCAGCGGCAGTTGGTGGTGAGGGGTGTCAGGCAGCAGTCCCTGGAGGCAGCAGCAGGTGAGGGGTGTCAGGCAGCAGTCCCTGGAGGCAGCAGCAGGTGAGGGGTGTCAGGCAGCAGTCCCTGGAGGCAGCAGCAGGTGAGGGGTGTCAGGCAGCAGTCCCTGGAGGCAGCAGGTGAGGGGTCTCAGGCAGCAGTCCCTGGAGGCAGCAGCAGGTGAGGGGTCTCAGGCAGCAGTCCCTGGAGGCAGCAGCAGGTGAGGGGTGTCAGGCAGCAGTCCCTGGAGGCAGCAGCAGGAGAGGGGTCTCAGGCAGCAGTCCCTGGAGGCAGCAGCTGGTGAGGGCTCTCAGGCAGCAGGCTCAGTGAGCTGTGGCAATGTGTGGCTCCCTCACACACATATATAGCCCCCAGGGCTTGTGTCTGTGGTTCTAAGCTGCTGCAATTGGTGTTCCAGGTCTGCCTCATTCAAATCCATCCAATGACCGCCTCCGCGGTGGCGGAGCACACCTACCGCGATTTTCAAACTTGCATCAGGCAACCGTGATTGTGCTTCCCATTGGCTGGAAGGGCATGGTTCATGGCGGTGACACACCGATGGTGGCAGGCGGTAGCTACCGCGATTCCGGGCACATGCATTGCTATGAGTGACCGGGATCTGGGTGTCGGAGCATGCCAACCGCCATTAGACATGTGCATATGCCTATCAATCCCGCTATGGTGTCTTGGGCCATGGCAGTGACACACCGCTGGTGGCAGGCGGTAGCTACCGCGTTTCCGGGCACATGCATTGCTATGAGTGACCGGGATATGGGTGTCGGAGCATGCCAACCGCCATTAGACATGTGCATATGCCTATCAATCCCGCTATGGTGTCTTGGGCCATGGCGGTGACACCGCTGGTGGCAGGCGGTAGCTACCGCGATTCCGGGCACATGCATTGCTATGAGTGACCGGGATCTGGGTGTCGGAGCATGCCAACCGCCATTAGACATGTGCATATGCCTATCAATCCCGCTATGGTGTCTTGGGCCATGGCGGTGACACACCGCTGGTGGCAGGCGGTAGCTATGGCGAGGGTGCAGCATGACATTGTTGACTATGGGCGTGACAGTGTTGTTTGAGCACGTTTAAGGCACCAATGGACACATCGTGCAGTGTCAATGTAATGGGTCATATCTGTACTTCGAACAGAGGTCACTTACAAAATATCATGGCACTTGATGGAATTCAAATGGGCTATAGTAAGTAATGACAGCCTAAACTTCATATCTAACACCAAATGCCACACTGAAAGTACTAATGGGGCACATTACTCCTACACAATTTCATATGTGAGCCCACATTTACACACATTTTCATATCTCACCCCCAAAGTTATCCCCAATTTCATATCTGACCCCCAAATTTAGCCCCAATTTCATATCTGATCCCAATATTTACACACATGTCCATGTCTCACACAATATGTCACTATACAGTACATGATTGTACAAACATTTCAGCATTATTATCATGACTCACCACATGTGTCACACTGTTGTCTGTTTGGTATCACCTGTTACTGCCTTCATGTAATGTTATTGTTCGCAGTAGCAAATCCTACAGTATATGTCCACATGGACATGTGTGTGCTCTACATACTCAAGGATGTTAATTACATCACCGGCACACTTGGCATTCTGTACATCCTTATCATTTTTCACTTGTATCCCTGCCTATGGGTATGTTTTGTCTCCTTATCTGCCAAATTTCATCACCATTACTTGTGACATTTTGTCTGGTATGTGCTCATGTTGTTCTGCCTGTCATATGTGATTTTGTTACGTGTATATTTCCACAGTTGTGAGTATGTTGATAGTGGATTTGATGTGTGTGGTGTGTTACGTTGGTACCCACCAAGGACAGGTGCATTGACCTTGTCCACATGAAGAATGTTGGCTTGGTGAGGGACTGTAGCCAAATGTGGGGCTGGTGCTCACTGACTGTTAAGTTTGACATGGCATCTGTGACCAGTGGAAGGTGACCCACAATTGGCCTGGACAGTTCAGCATTGCGTGTGCTTTCATGTGCAGTCAGTGTTTGCAGTTTTGGCAGGGCGCACAATTAGGACACGTGTGCAGTGATATTGAACTGACACATGTGGATAAGCCTGCTATGGTGTGGTAGCCTTTCGGGGGCACAAGCTGGTCCTGCGCTGTGTGGGTGAACTGATGGTGCTGTTGACTCAAGCTAATGATGGCATCCAAGACAGGTGAGATATACCTTGATAGGGCTGGCTGTGGCACCCATCTAACTCAGACTTTTGTGGTTCTAATGGTACAACAGGCCAACAAGTGATGCACATCCAGCATCTTTGTCTGCAGAGGAATGTTGAGAGTCCGCTTCGTTGTTCCTTACAGGCTGTGTGGCATGTGGCTCAGGATGCTTTTGATAGTAGTCCTTTGGTACCTGTGTCGTGCGATGGCATCCCCTGTTGTTATGTGCATGAGGCTGTTGTGTCTTCAGTATTTACTCAGTATGTTCATGCGCTGACCTTTAGGTGTAGTGGTGTGGCTTTGTCCGGGTGGTGGTGTCGGTTGTTTCTGTGTCACTGTTGTGTGTCCAAGCAGCTGGAGTGTTAGCTCCATGGCAAATGTTGTACTTCAGTTGTGTGTCTGGGCTGTGCTAGCTTCATACTGCATGTCATAGTGCAACTTTAATGCAGATTGTCGTTTGTCTACAGTCCTTTTGGATCACATACCTTATCCACTTTTTGTGTGCCACATTGACAATATGTGTGCCTGCTGATGATATTGTGCAGTTGTGTTGTTGTGTCTTGATTCACGTCAAGACTGCATATGCATATGCTGTTCATTATTAGTCATTGACTGACTTTGAATTGTGTGTAACAGCATGTATGGCATGTCTACTGATGACAGTGGATATTGGCACAGGCTTGTGAATATGTCTGTGAGTGTCTCTAGACTTGTGTGGATTAGCATTGGCTCACATTCCATGCTGAGTCCTTCAGAACTGGATAAATTGTGTAGTTCATGTGTCCCCTGTCATGTTTGCACAAGAATGTGTGGCACGTTCAGCAGACATTTCGAAGCCAGCAGTGTTTCTGTTTCACACATGTCCTGTATCATTTACTGCCTGTGCTGTTTGCACCAGATTCTGGAATGTGACTATTACCATTCACAGACACAGTTTCCATGTTTGTTGTTCTCACAGTGGTAATACTGAAGAACTGTAGTACAATGTGATCTCTATGTGTCACGACTATTGACTTGCACTGTATGTTGCATTGTGATGCCAGTCAATGTTTGCACTGTGTGAATCAGAAGCTACGGAGTTGTGCACAACTCATGGTCTGTTGCAATGACGTGTCCCCTTTCATCTCACCTAGGAGGCGACCTAATGTGTATCGTCCTGTCACCCTGCTGGCTAACATTGAGGATGATGACGTGATACGCAGATTCCGTCTGGACCGCACGAACATCCAAGACCTTTGTGCCATGTTGGATCCTCACCTGCGGGCTGGCAGGACATACCCAACAGCATTGACAACCGAAACCAAGGTGATGGCGGCACTGCATTTCCTGGCTAGTGGGTCATTCCAGGAGACAGTGGGCATTGCAGGGGGATGTCTCAGCCCACCTTCAGCATGGTGCTAAGGGATTTCCTGTTGGCCATGATGCGATACAAGGACCAATACATCAGTTTTCCAAGGCGTGCGGCTTTGGCGGATGTAAAGGTGGATTTTTATGCCCTTGGCCACATCCCGAATGTTGTAGGTGCTATTGACTGCACACATGTTGGCCTGGTTCCACCACAGGCATGGGAACACATCTATCAGAATCGTAAACATTCCCATTCCATCAATGTGGAGGTGGTGTGCCCGGCCGATATGATCATATCGCATGTATGTGCCAAGTTTCCGGGCTCTGCACATGATTCATACATCCTGCACAACAGCATTGTGCCCCAGCTGATGGCCAATCTACTTCCGGAGCGGGCATGGATTGTGGGTGAGTAGGCAGAGTCAAGTTGTGTGCTGTGTGTGCCATGCTGTCCTCTGCCACAGTTGTATTACTGAATCGTTATGTTTATTTCACACCTAGGTGACTCTGCATATCCCAACAGACCATGGTTGCTGAGCCCACTACGCAATCCTAGGACACCGTCTGACGTCTGCTACAACAATGCCCATGGTAGAACATGTTGGGTGGTGGAGCGAACCTTTGGTCTCCTAAAATCGAGATTTCACTGCCTGGACCGGACCGGAGGGGCACTCATGTACTCACCGAAAAAGGTGTGTCAGATAGTGGTAGCATGCTGCATGCTGCACAACTTGGCCTTCCGGAAAGGAATACCCATGATCCTGGACGATGATGACCAGCCAGGGCCCCCCTGCGATCCCACAAATGTCCAGTGACGAGGATAGTGGTGAGGAGGAAAGTGTTGACCAGCGTCAGCAGCTCATCAACCGCTACTTCACTTGAAGGTGGGTGACGATGTACAACTGGTCCATTGTCTGTTGATGTAGTTGTTTGGGTGGAGGTCTATGTGATCTTTGGGAGTGCATCCTGTTGTTGACTCAGTGCTGGCTGCCTATGTGTTGGATACAGGGTATGTAGGAACTGCTACAGGATGTCTATGTTGGTACTGTTGCACATTGTTATGTGTGCATATTGTTGTACAGTGAGGACATGTGTTGTGTGATGGATGTGATGCCACCACCTGACTAGTGACTTTTGTTCTGTTGTCTTTTGCTAGGTCCCTTCTGCCTCCCCTTGCCTACAGAGAATCCATGCTCCTGTGACATTGTAACCATGGACATACTGTGATAAACATGGAGCAGACTCAACCACCTTTTTACGTTTTTGTAGTTTATTTGCAATGGGTATCTGTGAGAGGGAAGTGGATATTTACATAAGTGTGAATGGTGAATCTATGAGTTGGCAGTGATGGTAGATGAGACAATCAAGTAGGCACCACATTGATGTGGTGACACAGTCCAACAGACGGATGCCATTTCCATGGCAGTGTGGGTAAGGACAGTGTTCCAAGTCAATGGCAGGGTGAAGAGTGTTGCCATCATGGCTGGCTCCTTGACTGGCGTTTGGCAGGTGCTTTGCCACGGGTGAGTCCCAAGTTTTTCTTTAGAAGGCACCTCCTTCTTTTGGCAGGGGGGGCATCGTCTGCTAGGCCACTGGGGTCTGAGGAGTCACCCCTCTCCGTGCCCGCAGGGGTGGATGATGAACTGTCATCCTGCAGGACAACGGGGGGAGGTGGAGGTATGTGATGTGGCACTGGCCTATCCCTCAGTACCGCCACTAACTGGCCCATGAGGTCCACAATTTGTCCCATACGGTTGTCCATGGACCTCAGCAGACGTTGGAGCTCCAGGGCATCTTCGTGGGCCTGGCCCATTTGTGCCTGTGTTCGTTCATAGGCACCCACGACTCTGGTGATGTTAGCCAGGGCTTCGGTCACAGTGTCCGGTGTTGGTGGAGTCCCACTTGTCCTCCCACCTGCCCTGCTATCACTGCCTTGTTGCCTCACCACTCTAGCCACACGCCTGCCCTCCACAGTTGTTGGTGTTGGCTGGGCATCCTCTGTGGCTGGGCGAATGTTGCAGGCAAAGGTGGTAGTGGTGGTGGTGGTGGTGGTGGCGGCACAGGTCGTTCCAGCAGGGGTCAGCGTTGTTGTTGTTGCTGATGGTGGGGGGGCAGTGGGGTCATGTGACCGGTTGCGCCCTGGCACAACAGATGGGCCGGCTTGGAGCTCCTCATCCAAAGAATCCAGGGACTCCGCATCCGAGTGTCCATGTTCCGGGGGAGGAGACTGGCTCTGCAAGTTGAGGTTGTTGTCCTCTGCAGTCAGTTGTTGGTCACCTGTGGAACAGAGGGTACATGGTCATTGACTTACAGCCATATGGCTTGCTGTGTTTGATGTCTCTTATTTACATGTTATGCAACACACAGTTACGTATTTCATGAGTTGAATGTCTGCACAGTGTTGTTCGTCATCCCATGATGTGGAGGTACATACATCTTGTTCCATGGTGTGACAAGTCATTGGATGCCATGGCCAACTTGACACTCTTTGTATGGGACTGATGAGTTGTCATCTGACAACTGGCTGCCATGCAACTTGATGTGATGCATCAAGGATGATTACTCTTCCCGACAGATGTTACATATGCACATGTACTAGACATTGTCACATTGTTATCTCATGCATACCTTTGTAATGTTCTGTGCTTGTATTTATTTGCTCGACAGACCATGCCTTTTTATTGTTACTAGGGTCCTTCATGCTCAGCAGCCATGGAATTTGCACATGTCATTCTGTGCAGGGCATATTTGGTCCCTGATTTGCTTACACATGGGTTTAGTTGAGTCACAGTTCTGTTTCTGTCACAGTTACATACGCATCGCTGTCTGCATTCTATCAAATGGTATGTAATTGGGGCGTATTTTGTTGTGAGGTGTGGCATTGTGTTTGCATTAGCTCAATGCTTTCGTTGAAGAATGGTGGGGTGCATGCACTGACTGATTAGCTGTGCAGTTGGCATCTTTTGGGTGGACTGTCTACCACATGGTTCTGGGTGGGAGGGAGTGCTCCTTCATGCTGAGGGATGGGGCAGGGTGTGCCTGGTGGGAGTTGTGGTGCAGGCCTCCCTATTCCAAAGACACTTCCCTGGAAAGATGGCTACCTACCTGTTAGGTGAGGGTGAAGCACACAATGGCTGAGGCATGCTTCTGGGTGGGAGGGAGTGCTACATCCTGCTCAGCTGTGGGACAAGGGGGCCTGGTGGGAGTTGTGGTGCTGGCCTCCCTATTCCAAAGACACCTCCCTGGAAAGATGGCTACCTACCTGTTAGGTGAGGGTGTAGCACACAGTGACTGCCACATGGTTGTGGGTGGGGGAGTAGTCCATCCTGATCAGCTGTGGGCCAAGGGGGCCTGGTGGGAGTTGTAGTTCTGGCCTCCCTATTCCAAAGACACCTCCCTGGAAAGATGGCTGCCTACCTGTTAGGTGAGGGTGAAGCACACAATGGCTGAGGCATGCTTCTGGGTGGGAGGGAGTGCTCCATCCTGCTCAGCTGTGGGACAAGGGGGCCTGGTGGGAGTTGTAGTGCTGGCCTCCCTATTCCAAAGACACCTCCCTGGAAGATGGCTACCTACCTGTTAGGTGAGGGTGTAGCACACAGTGACTGCCACATGGTTGTGGGTGGGCAGAGTAGTCCATCCTGCTCAGCTGTGGGACAAGGGGGCCTGGTGGGAGTTGTAGTGCTGGCCTCCCTATTCCAAAGTCACCTCCCTGGAAAGATGGCTACCTACCTGTTAGGTGAGGGTGTAGCACACAGTGACTGCCACATGGTTGTGGGTGGGGGGAGTAGTCCATCCTGCTCAGCTGTGGGACAAGGGGGCCTGGTGGGAGTTGTAGTGCTGGCCTCCCTATTCCAAAGACACCTCCCTGTGAAGATGGCTACCTACCTGTTAGGTGAGGGCGAAGCACATAATGGCTGAGGCATGCTTCTGGCTGGGAGGGAGTGCTCCATCCTGCTCAGCTGTGGGACAAGGGGGCCTGGTGGGAGTTGTAGTGCTGGCCTCCCTATTCCAAAGACACCTCCCTGTAAAGATGGCTACCTACCTGTTAGGTGAGGGTGTAGCACACAGTGACTGCCAAATGGTTGTGGGTGGGGGGAGTAGTCCATCCTGCTCAGCTGTGGGCCAAGGGGGCCTGGTGGGAGTTGTAGTGCTGTTTGCCTGGACACATACAACGCAGTAGATTTGGTCTACCTTTGTGATGTTTGAAGTGGTGTGGATGTAAAATCAGTGTGACCTGTGTGTGTTTTTGGGGTGCAGATGTGTGTACTTGTGCCTCAGGGATGTATCTTTGTAGTTGTGCAAGACAGTACATGGCAGTTTCATGGTATACATTAGTTGGTACTTACCAACTTCCACTCCCCTGGGTATTCCTTCAAGACTCTCTGGATGCAGTATGGCAAGCACCTTCTCCTCCCACGCAGTGAACGGTTTTGGTGGTATGGGAGGGTCTCCACCAGTCGCATCAGCCAGCTCACGGTTCTTGGCCCTCCTCTTCTTGACAACACTCTTCAGGTCATGCCACCGCCTCATGATTTCATTCTTGTTACGGGGCACATTCCCTACTGCATTGACCTTGCCCACTATCCTTGCCCACATGGTTGTCCTTGTGGCTAATGGTGTCTGTTGGACCATGCTGCCAAAAAGTTGTGGTTCTACTCTGATTATCTCATCTACCATTACTGTCAACTCAGTGTCAGTGAATTTTGGCATTTTCTGATGTGCTGATGTTTTGGATGCAGTTGTGAGGGTGGTGTAGGTGGTGTGTGTGTGTGTTGTTGTGCTGGTGAGATGTGTGGTGTTTTGCCTATCCAATGTGCTGCATGGTTGGGTTCCTTCAGTGTTGGAGTAGTGCAAAGGATTGTGGTCAGGGAAGGGGCTGGTTTTATGCTCAGCTATGTGGGTGTGTCAAGATGGTGTAATGCAGTCAGGTGTGCTGTGTGGGTTGTCCTGTGATTTGTATATTAAAATTTGCCATGGGGGTGTGTCATTGGGATGTTTCAGGTTATTGGGGGGGCAGGGCTAGTCGCTTGTGTGCATTTGCTGGCCTTATAGTTGTTTTTTTTACTTGGCCGCCATTTTTTTAGCGGAGCATCCGCAGCGATGGCTGTGCTGCAGGGCTACCGCTGTATCTCACATTCATTACTGTTCACGACCGCGGTGGACGGAGACAGCGGAACGTACTGCTGTGACATCGGGGATATCATAATATCATTGGCGGTCACTCCGCGTGTCTGGCGGCGGGTTGATGTGTTTCCCCTATGTTACCTCCCGTTGCGGTTGCATTTTCACTTTCTCTGCCCTCTACGGGCGGTTTTTCGATGCCTCCTACCGCCGTGGACAGAATATTTTGGCGGTTGATCCTAATAGGGTCGGCGGGGTTTCCGCGGTACCTGCGGACGGTGATTTACCGCTACCATGGCGGTCGGAATTTTTTCCGTCTGCCATCGTAATGACCCTCTTACTTTGGGGTCTATTACGATGGCGGGCGGACTGTGTCCGCCTGCCACCGCAACGGCAAACGGGACAGCCCGCAAGAGGTGCGGCGGTCCCGCAATGGCAATTAGGATGCCACCGCCACGGTGGCGGTGGCATCCCGCATATATTGCATTGCGGCGTGCGGTGCTGTAAGCAGCACCCGCCACAATGCAATATATGCATGTTGTGCATTGGCATGCGTGGTGCCTGCCACCTTGTCCATGCCAATGTTGGGGGGTACCCTAGGTACCCCCCAAGTGCAGCCCCCCACCCCCCACACCCCTGGGGGCCCGCAACGGGCCCCCGAAGCGAAAACTGCATGCCTTTCCATGGCAAACTCTCCACCATGGAAAGGCATTGAAAATGCCACATGCTAATATGGATGGCGGTGCCTGCAAGGCACCGCCACCATATTATGGGCCTTTTCCGTCCCGATTGCCTACCGGCGGAAAAGCGGCAGACGGTCTTTCCGTCCGCCGCGGTACCCCCGCCATGCTAATGTGGCGGGGTAAAAGGCCGTCCGGTGGGGTGTGTTGGTGGGTGGATCGCCACCGCCGGTGGCGATCCGCCCGCCATGCTAATGGGCCCCTTTGTTAGTTGTATATTTTTATGGTGTTTTCTGTAGTTTGATTGTTTTCTTTAGACTTGTCTGTAGTGGAAATATAAAACAGAATAAAGACATAAATTTGTTTTTTACGTTTGTATGTTATTGTTTAAAGAGTATTACTTTTAGTGTTATTTAGTATATTTTAGTTTACTTACTTTTGGTAGATTTTTTGTAGTTTTTGTATGTTGATCTTTTTTTCAGGTGAATTTCAGCAGAGTTTCTCCTTCTTTAGCTTTCTTCATTTGAGGTGTGAAATAAGAGTTAGGTTTGTCAGTTTATATAGTGTTTAGTATATTGTTACTTTAATTTTATTGGTCAGTTTTAAACTTGTGTGTTTCTATTGGTTAATTTATATTTTTTTCAATTGTTTTGGAAGTTGTTTTCCTTATATGGGAAACGCTAATTGAGAGTTAGTTTTTTTTTTTTGTAGTTATGTTTAAAGATTTTTGTTTATATGTTAGGTTATATATCTGAAATGAAAGAAATGGATTTTATATTATGAAAGTTCATATGTATAAATGTTGTTAATAGTGTATTATATATTTAAATTTTTTGTTATGTTATTTTTGTTTGAAAAAAATGTGTTTAAATTAATTTAATTTGTAATATATGTTTAGGTATTTATTTGTATTTATGTAGTTTAATTTTAATGTTTTCTCTAGTTTTGTATAGTCGATATTTTTAAATTAACGATATTTGTGTGGTCGATATGTTTGTGGTCGATATTTTGTACGTAGTGTATGTTTTTAAATAATGTTCGATATTTTGAAAATCAATAAATATGACTACGATATTTTTGATATCGATGTTTATGATGTACGATATTATTGTTTCGATATTTTAGTGTTTTTTTAATTAAGTATATAGTGTCGATATTAAAGTTGTCGATATTTTTGTGTCGAAATAAGTGTAGGTAGATATTATGTCTCTGAAATTATGTCAGTGATTCCTTTCTCTTACATGAGGACCACATTAAAAAGCATTTGGCTATACTCTTTCCCTTTTCTACCCAAAAGCCATCTACTACATTGAAAAAAACCAGAATAAAGTTAATGAACTGCAACAAATTGCTAAAGGCTTTCGAAGAAGCATATAACGATGGACCTCGATGGGCATGCACAGTTGCAAGAACTAAAATCCGGTACCATTCTGTTTATTCTTCAAGTTAAAAACATACCACTTATTTTTACTGAAGACTCTGGGCCTCATTTACAAATATTTGTCATAGGGCAGCACCGCAAGTCTTTTTGCTGCGCTGCCCTACACCAAATAGAAAGGGCAGGAATGCACCATATTAATGAAATACGGTGCATTCCAGTCCTTTCTGCCTGCGCCAGTGCACAAATTGGTGCCTAGCGCCAACGCAGGAATGCTTACACCATGGTGTAAGGGTGTCTGCGTTGTTGGCACGATTGTTTTTGTGCAGGAATGGTCACCTTCCTTCACAAAAACAATCGTTACGCCTCCCCTGGAGAGGCACACGATTTTGACACATTCCCAGATTTACGCTGTGTTGTAAATCTGGGAATGTGTCAAATACCAGGGGCGTTAAGTGTGAACAATCACTGCAACGCCCATGGCATGCCACCCCGATGCACTGTGAGGCAACGCAGTGACTTGCGCTGCATTGTCTTACACCATATCTATGAGCCCATGAAAAGCCACGTAGGGTGACATTTCGTGGCCTTGTGGGTATGGCTCTCCACTCTGCGCTGCCCGAACGTCAAAAAAAGTGATGATCCGGCAGTGCACAGGGCTTGTAAATAAGTCCTTCTATTTATAAGTACAATTTCTGCTGTATCTTAACAGAATATATGACGTTACATCGTGGTGTTTACTCCGCTATACCTTTACAACGCAGGCATTACAACGCAAGTCGTTACAACGACTTGCGCTGGAGGGCGCTGGACTTAGGAATAGTATGATTTACTATTCCAACTCCAGCCTACGTTACAGTAGGGAAGGTGTTGGAATAGTAAATCATACTATACCTTAGCTTAGAGCGCCATCCAGGGCAAGTCATTGTAATGACTTGCGTTGTAATACCCGCGTTGTAAAGGTATTGCGGTGTAAACACTGCGATGTAACCAATGTTTCCCATCTTAACACAATGTAGCTGAGAGCTGGATGGTCCTCTCAATAGAAACAACCCAATGGTTTTGCAAACAAGAACTTGCGAAAATTCAGAAACTGGAGTAAGAAATGAAGAACAGTGGAATTGTGTCAGAAAGTAAAGATCCTTTGGACAAATTGTAAAACAAATTGAGGAAGTCAAGACTAACTGATTTCCGTTGCTGCTCCCACCAGCGGTTTATAACTGTTTCGGATACGTTATCATCTGAATCCTCTGCTGACCAAGATCCAGGTAAAGGATCTTCTGTCACAAACTATAACAGACACATACCCCAACAACACTCTTTTTTAGGGAGAGGCTGAAGAAGTGCAAGTGAGACCAACCGTGGGAAATATGGATGCAACACAGGTTTTGCAAGAGGTAAAAAGTACAGTCCATAACATATCACAGGCTTACTTGTTCCAGCATCAACTGGCAGTACTATCAAAAGGAATCTCAATTGTTCAAGCAGGCCCCGCAAATTACATTCAATTCAAAATAGAAATCATTGAATAATTCCATAAAACTACATTATATGCTTACTTGCAATAAAAAGAAAGGGCCATCAAAATGGAATTTACAGGATTAGGGAAAAAACTGACATTTGTACCCCATAACTCTGAAATACTGTCAGAGACTGTTACAATTGAAAGCAAAGTGCTCTTAGCCAATAGTCAGCTTGAAAAAAGATGTAAATATTTGAAACCAAGCCAATCTCAGCCTTTTACTCGGGGTCTCACTGAACTGAAGGAAAATGACAAGGGGGTCATAAAACCAGCAGGAAAGGGTGGGAGGGTAGTTGTCCTAAATAAAGAAAAGTACATCGCAGGAGTTATGAGATAAGAGGACCATTACAGAAAACTGGCAAAGGATCCTAGTAGAGACCTGGTGGAATAAATCACCCCCATTTTGGAATATGGACATATGGAGCATTGGATCCACTAGGAAGGTTGATCACCTCAAGTGTGATTTCATTCTTGAACCGCTTTCAAAATATATGGATTTTTTCTTCACAACATTTCTCAAGACAACAAGGTGTTTAGTTCAGGATACCAAGGACCTCATAAACTGCATACAGCTAACATATTTGATACAAACATCCAGCTATTAGTAACTTTGAGTGTCATTTCACTGTATGCTCATATCCCTCAGGTTGATGATAGAGCCGGATCTGGATATGAGAGAAAATTCCCACCAGATCCCCACGGAATTTATTCTGAAACTGGCAAAGTTGGCCCTGTCTAGAAACTGCTTCTTATTCAATTGGAATTATTACTTAGAAACTAAAGGGACTGCTTTGGGCTGTCTGTTTGCCCCAGAGATGACATGTCTGTATATAGTAGAATTAAAAGAAAACTTGTCTACAGTAACTCCTTTAATGAGAAGATATCATCATGGTATCTCTGTATCAATGACATATTTTGCATTTGGACAGCGGACCAGTAGGACTTACAATAGTTCTTTGAGTGGTTAAACTGGATAACAGCAGATCTCAATTTTAACATCAAATTTGATAACAAAAATATTAACTTCCTGGGTGTCACTGTGAGACAAATCATTGGGTACTTATCCACCACTCTGTACATAAAAGCCACAGACAAAATTTGCCTCTTAGGATTGAAAGCTTTCATCCTAGAAATTTGTGTAATAATCTGCAGTATGGGCTATTCTTAAAAATCTTCACAAACAGCAAAATGAAAGAATACTTTAAACATGCTAAAGAACTAAGCCTCAGATTGAGTGAAAGAGGCTACCCCAGGAATTTACTCTAAAAGTATATAAGAAAACATAGTTTGCCCATTGGGAAACACTCCTAGAGGGCAGCCAAAAGACAAACCTGATGCCATGGTTTGTGTGACAACTTTCTGTCCTGAAATGAATCAGTTCAAAATGATTACCTGCAAAAACATGCACTCCACAGTGAAGACCCCAATCCCATGATAGATGTTTGCAATAAAGAAAAATGCAACACCAAAAAGCAAATTGTTTGGTCCTATAATGCACCTAATCACTTGGCAAAAAATGACAATCAGGGACCTGAGGAACTTACACCCAATTCAAGAACACCATAAGTGTGGGGAATGTTTTTGGTGAGCCCAAACAGCGGAGGGAACATTTAACATAAGATCATTAAAACAACATACAAAGCATTCTAAAATTACAAATCAAAGAATATGATATGTGGCATCCTCTGCCCATGCAACATCTGTAAATCAGTCAAACATACCAGGAGGTCCACAAAAGGATCAATCCACGCAAGTCCTGCATCCAATGCAATGTGATCACACCACCATTAGTGGAACATTTTAAACATTCTGCAAACAATGAGCAGGATCTAAAATAGCCTGAAATTAACATCATCCAAAAGGACCTCCGGTGTGGACTTGGAAAGATTATTATTGAAAAAGGAAGCAAAATTAATCCTGAAATAGGACACAATTCAATGTGGCTTAATATAATTATCTGTCATCTGGAAGATCTGAATTTGTCAGTTCATTTGAGGTTTCTTCCATTTTGTATGCATACAGACATGCATACTAATAAAATTAAAATCTTTGATAAATATGCTCAGAAATTGGTGGTAGCCAAGTCTAATTTTATCATCCAAGAGGGTGGTCAACAATAACATTATGACAGAACCAGCTTCATTAAACATTATACCTGAGCCAACAATCACCATTTTAGTTCAGGTCCCTGATACAGATGCTTGACATCCGTAGTTGAGGATCTACCTGAAGTGTGTTGAGGTCTGCCTGCTTAGAAAACAAAGGAGTGTGCCTGGCCCTGCAGGAGAAGAGGCTGCCCAGGAGGAGAAGCCCCACATGTTTCTGGTGATAGGAGCACCCAGAGAAAGCTGACTGTGGCATCTTGCCTTAGGAAGGGAATGTATTGAATTGTGGAACATGAGTGAGTGTTCTTTGGATGTTTGTGGTTGTATTATGGATTTTGGGCGGGTGGGCAGTTTATGCTGGAAATTCGAAGGAGCTGGAGCTGAGGGTGAAGTCTGCCTAAGGAATTAAATACTTCTTTCACCAAGAACTCTTTTGTCTTGCATTATTGAAACACCTCATTTTGGCGATGAGTGGAAAACTGGATTGGAGGTGAATGGAGGTTTTTCAGACTTCAACACAAATTGAAAACAGGATTATATTCTACTACTGGGCTCTCTAGCATTTCCTGGTCTGAGCAGTGCAACTTCAGGGTGTTCAACATACACTGGAGGTTTGTCCTTCACCTGTCAGTGTTTTGCACCATTTTAGATTTATCAACTGACACCTACGGTCCTCGCTGTGTGCAGTGCTGTTGGCATCACTGCATGCGAGTAAGGAGCATGCAATTCCCCATTGCATTTTTCAAAATGAGTGCCTGTTCTCCATGAGCATTCACAGGCTGTGTGACGTCTGGAGCTGTCTGGCCGATGTGGGAGCTGACCCAGTTGAAGCGTCCTTGTGACGGAGCAGAGTTTGTCACATCTGTACACATCTAGCTTCAGTGTGCACGGCATCTTGCTCATGCTGTATGTGGCACCATTTTGGTTTAGTGCTGCAGTGCATTTGGAAGGCACACACAGATCTGAATACTACGGCGCTTAAAGGCTTGTCAGTGGGGGCAGGCACACCCTTGCTAATCATTGAAGTCATGGTTAGGAGGTGAGAGCCAACAGCAATAGGCATGCTTGTGTGGTTGAAACAATTTTGCCTTTCGTCCTGTGGCTTTGGCATTTTCCGGTGATAGGCACACCGTCTTTAAGCATTGTGCGAGTGGCTCAAGACATTTTACCATTCATCCACTGTAGTTTCTTCTAAGTAGTTCTCGGTGACAGGCACACCGCAACTAATTTTGGGCATATTAGTATTGTGTAATTTAAACTGTTCCTAGTTATTGTGCAGCTTATCTGTTATAGGGTAAATTTTACAGCAAATTTACCATGTGTGCTTAATATAGATAGCTGTTTTTAGGCTGATATTGTAGTGTGCGTAGAAATAAGCAGAATGTTTTGGTTACCTATTGTTGGGGTATATTATTGGAAAATGCAGCATGTTGCCCCGCCTCCTTTCTTTTTATCGTCTCCAGGTGTGTCTTTAATTAAATGGGAAAAGTGGAAAATGTATGATCAAGGTGTGCTAGAGTGTGTGAAACTCATTTGATCGCAGAAAGAACTGCATCATTGCTGTTACATTATTTTCCCAGATGCAACAATGATAAGGTGCAGGAAGAGTTGTGGTAGAGGGATGACCCCTCCCTTTCGGAAATTATTAATTTGGTCAATTGGCCTGAACACAGTTTAGCGTGAGTGGAGGTCTTAAAAAAAAGTGCCTCCGAGAATGCAGCAGGTGGATCTGTTTCTTTTTTGGATAAAATAAGCAAAGGCCCCAAAATGTCCAAGGAAAACTCATCTCATGCTCTCTTGGGTCTCTTGGGTCATTCCTCCGAACCATGGGTTGTTCCCTAGTCTTAAAATCTTGTCACTCATGCAACACTCTATACACTCATGCACCTCTCTCTCTATCTCTCTATCCTTCCCAGGCCACCAATAATCCGCACGCAAGCACTCTTTGGTTCTTGAAATACCTTGATGACCTACATGCATTATTTTAATCAATTTTCCTCATCACTTCAGAAGGACACCAACCGGGTTCCTCTAAAAACCAACCTTTTGTCACTTGACAATTCTTTAACACTCGAGTACGACTTCAACTCACAATCCAACAAATTCTTTTCACCCCAACTAATTTCTAACATACCTATCACACTTTGCAACACCTTATTCTTACCTACTTCTTTCTTCCAATCTTTCTCACAAATCACACCCTCAGTCACAAGACAGACCTTTTCATCCTTCAAAGCATCCTCATATCCTCATCACAATCACAATCATCAGTCTTCACCACCCTGGATAAGCAATCTGCCACCAGATTACTCTTCCCAGGAATATATAAAACCTGAAATTCATACTCCTGCAATGCACAATGCATAACCCACTTAGCAATTCTACTCGGCACATTATCAACTGTTTTCTTCATAAAAACCTCCGTAAGTCGTTTATGGTCCGTCCTGATAACAAAATTCCTGCTCCACAGGAAATTCTTCAATTTTTTCACTGCCCAAAAGATGGCAAGAGCCTCCTGCTCAATCACTGAATACCTACTTTCTGTTGGTCTTAAAGCATTTTAAATGAAAGTCACTGTCCTCTCTTTTGCTCCATCATTCTAAATTAAGGTTGCCCTTAGTCCCTTCACACTCAAACTCTTCAAATTCTGAGCACTCAGCAACTCCTCCTTCAACTGATGAAACTCCCTTTCAAACTCTTCACACCATTTTAACTCCTCATTCCTCTTAAGCAAACAGCTCAACTTAAACATTTTCTCCATAAATGTACTCACAAATTTGCTATAAAACTCTACAAGTCCCAAAAATTAGGCTAATTCCTCCTTGTTCTGAGGAATTGCCATCTCCGTGATAGATCTCACCAACTCAAACTTTGGTTTCAAACTATTCTCCATCAAGGTATGTCCCAAAAACTCTAACTCTTTTCTGTGAAACTTGCATTTCTCAACCTTAAGTGTTAAAGCATTTTCTCACAGTTTCTGCAAGACAGCTCACACTCGCTCATCATGCTCTTCACAAGTATCTCCAAAAATGTATATATCATCTTGATATACCTTCACACTGGATAATCCACCCAACATGCTCTCCATGGCCATTTGAAAAATGGATGCCGCAGACAGCAATCCGAAGGGTATCCTCCTGAACCTATGAGTGCCAATAAAGGTCACAAATGCTGTAAGATCCATAAACTCTTCATGTAACCTTTTTCTGGTGGTATGCTGAGGCAAATCTAAAGTGGAAAACCACTTTGCATTCCCCAGCATTCACACCAATGTATTAATCCCTTGAATGGAAAACCTGTCAACTGAAACCGCCTTGTTAAGACCTCCATGGTCCACACATACACAAATCTCAACAATCTGTTTTCTTGCTACAACCACAGGACTTAACCACTCTGTTCCCTCAACCTTCTTGATAACACCTGCTCTTTGAAGCTTCTCCAACTCCCCAAGAACAGCTTCCCTGACCTCAAAGGAGACCTTCTGTACTTTACTCACCACAGGAGTAGACCCTTTTCTGATCTAATGCACATACCCTTTCAAGCACCCAAGGGAATCCGCACACACTTCAGGGACTTTATCCGAAAATGTGCTTGATTGACAACAGACCTCTTTACTACATTCAACCATTCTGATATTCACATCATCTCTTAACCTAATGGGCGGATTGGAATTGGGATCCAATATGACACCCAAATCACGTTGATGAAAACAACTTACCACAGCCTCACCTTTTGCCGCACCATAAATTTCCCCTGCAGCCATTCTTCCTAATTACTCCACCATACCTTGAAAATAGCCCACCAATTTAATGGACTCACCCCCATATCTTGTCGGTCTAACATCAGTCTTGCATTGCTGCACCTTTTCTTTTATTCCATCTGCAAACACATCATTAGAAATAATCGTACATTTTGCCCCTGAATCAAATTAAATACTTCTTTCACCAAGACTTCTTGTACCTTGCGTTATTTAAACACCTTACTGAAATGTCCAGAGAGTGAAGTCAGGAGTGATCCATGTAGTGCAGGTGTCCCCCAGGTCACTGAATCAGATTGTACCGAATAAAGTATAACATGTCCCTGGCAGCTTAAGCTTGACTTAATAGACTAGTGCTACTGACACTGTGAGTGTAAATCGTACCTTTGCTGAAGTGAGAGGACCCGCAGGCTGCAATTGTGTGAAAAACACTACCAGAAGGTATTTAACCTGGATTCTGCAACGGCCACACTAGAATGCCTGTCTGTAGTAGTCCTGGGAGGCCTCTGCTAAGGAAGACAAGAACTGGTACGCACATCTGCTTAAAAAAATCATCCCACAAACTTCATCTTCAGCAGGGCTGCTGGTGCAACACACACATGAGGTGAGCTTCTGCCATGGGAGGGGATCCATACTCTATCCACCACATAGCCTCAATTGCTACAGTAGCCAGCTAATAAATTGCAGAACTTAGATTGTACCTAGGACAGGAGACCAGGGGCCTAATTTAGGTATTAGTTGACAGTACTCTGTCCATCAGGGTGGCAGCGGACATTATTTCCACCATCCCAATGGACTATCATCCATTAAATTTAGAGATGAACAACAGCTGTCATCTCTGCACCGTGAAAGGAACTGCTGTCATGGCAGTTCCATTCAAGGTACAAAATATATGGTGGATGGCCACAGTTGGTTTTGAGGGCAGCTCATCAAAATGTTAAACATTTTCTGTTTTTCAGAAACAAACTCTGAAAGTGAGAGTTTGTTTCTGAGAAAACAAAAGAAATTAATAACCACCACTGCTTGCAGTTTACTCCCAGGTTGTGGGGTGACATTATTTATTATTTCTTCGCTGCTAGGTTTTAACAAGCAATGACAGACAAAAAAAGGACATTACATTATCCACTCTAAATAGAGTAGACAGTGTAATGCCTTTTCTCTGATGGCCCCTACTCCATTGTAACCCTGGGCGAAGTACTACGCTACGCTCGCGTAGTTTGCGAAGTTTGCGCTACTTCGCACAACACGAATTGCACGTAGCACAGTGCAAACATGCGTAGCGTAGCGTAGCGTAGTGCAGCGGTCATTTTTTGCTTGCTCGCGGTCCTCAACGTCAAGTTGGCGACCGCGAGCAAGCAAAATGACATCCCGGCGAGACTTTTTCCTCGTTCGCGATCAGCAACATCAAGTTGCCGATCGCGAGCGTGGAAAATAAACCTCCCGGTGAGATTCTCAATGCGGGGAGGTCAGGTTTCTCATTGCGAGTGGTCGCGTATGCTCGCAACCGCTCGCGATGAGAAACTACCAGTCCGCGTTGAGAAAGCTGCCGCTCGAGTAAAAATCTACTCGAGCGGCAGTAAAAGACAGCTCGCACTGTGCAAGATGCCGTTTTCAATGATTGCACAGTGCGGACAAGCATCCGGCACTGTGCAATCATTGCGAACAGCGCACGACGCAGTTCGCGTAGTGCTATGCGTAGCTCGCGTAGTGCGAACTGCACTTTGCGTAGCTTCGCGTAGCGCTACTTCGCGAACTACGCCCAGGCTTACTCCATTGGCCCATTGGGTGATCATTTCTGTCAACGAAATAATAGGGGCCTCTCTCAGAAGTAAACCAACAGTCCACCTGTTTCTAAATGAGGTGGGTGGACTGATAGTTTGGCAAACAGGCCCTAAAGGTGTGCAGATGAGTCTGTTGAGCAAGCTAAGATGTAATGTAAAATTTATAAGGAAACCTTAAACTGAATCACGCATTTGTTCTGTTACAATTTTTGAGCCATCTGCACTTGCACCTAATCCTGCCTGAATGCTTAGGCCCAGATTTTCTAATATTTACTACAAAGCAGTGGAGCACACAAAGCTGCTGCTGCCTTAGGTCAAAGGGAGAGAAAATAAATGTGCCATATCTACTACAATATTGTGCATTTTGTACCCCGTAGCATTGGTGCACATTTGGTTGCTATGCGTCAATGTACACACCCTTGCTCTACAGTGCAAGGATGTTTGCATGCTCTAAAAATAGGTTTTGCACTGAAAGAGAATTCTTCCAGAACAAAAACTATCCTTTAAGACTTGTCCTACTTTGTATGTATGCTGTACAATACAGCACATATGCAGAGCTGGACAAATGAAGAGAAATTAAAACATTTCTCCTCATTACGCTTGCCTTGAGGAGGTGTAAAGTTTTGTCTCAAATCTGTCTACAAATAATACAGGATAGGGATTTGTGTTAATACCCATTAGTGGTTATAATATAGAAATGCCCATGTACCGCCCATTGAATGCCCCCTTGATGCATAGTAGGTCAGACTAGTGCATAGCGCAACTTGGCATTACTTTGTGTAACTTTCAATTCAAATCTTGGTTGGTAATGGATAATAAATTCCACCACAAACTCCAAACACAACTGAAATTCAACAGTTATAGTTACCTAAACTAACAAACCACTGAAATTCACTGTTATAGTTCTCTGAATTAACTATAACTTGTGCCCTACAGTAACTATAACTCGTGCCCCAGCCATGCACAGCTTTCTCATAAATAATTTAATTCAAATGAAGCAGTAATATTATCAATGATGTCATGAGTGATGTAATTTGTGGGGTAATTAGCAATGCATGGCAAGGGCGCAACTTATAGTTACCTTAGGGCAGGATTTGTAGTTACTTGAGATAACTATAACTGGTGAATTTCAGTGGTTGTGTATGTTTAAAACATTATGCTGTCACTGACATTCTCACCTAACTTTAATGTTACCTTAACATTTGTTTTTTTCAGTGAATTTCTAGTTTTTTTAATGTGGAGTAATATTTTGTTACCATACGTAAAGCCAACCCCCTACCGCACATGGCGTGGGTGTTACTAGTATTTCTGGATTTAGTTCTGTACAGTAAAGTCTCTCAACTACACTGACCAGACCTATCTGATGTCTCCCTAAACAATTGTTTAGGGTAACCACTGACTTTGAACATCACTGTCATTTCATCTCGAGTGGTGATATATGTCTCTTGGGAACCTCAACTTTGTTTGGCTCACAAGAATTTACTATAAGTGATACTGCACCTTAAGTTTGGTGGGTCATTACTGTTTTCATGCACTATGGACTTTCCGGCTATGCTCTTCCTGAACAGTTGGATTACTAATGTTGAACTGGCTGCTCTCAATTTTAAATCAAGGAATTCAAGTGTTTCTCTAATACAATTCATTGAAAATTTTAGATTTAACTGGTTTTTGTTGATGGTAACAAGAAGGGTCTTAACTATACTCTCAGACCCTTTCCAAGTCGGAAACACATCATCGATGTATTGCAGCCAAACTATGATGTTGTCAGTATCATGTTCCATTTCTGATGTCCTCCCACCAGCCCATGACTACATTTGCATAGCTGGGGACAAAGCAGGTGCCCATAGTGGTTTCTTGCACTTGTTATTAGTGTTGTTTCTTAAAACAAAATATGTTTTCATTCAGACATGTATTAATCATTTCAAGTAACATGTGTGCATGGTCTAGATAGTTAATACCTGATGCCCTACGTACTTGAATGTGATCATGGTGTTGAATGCTGGTATATAAGTTGTTGACATCAAGGCTTACTAAAAAGAAATTGTTTTCCCATTAATGTCCTAGATATTAATTTATAAAATCCTTCGTATCCCTAACATATGATATAAGGATCTGAACAAAAGGAACAAAGTGATCTACATATACAGACGTGTTTTCTAAAAACTGTTCTTGGATGAAATGATAGGACATCCAATGGGGGTTGTCCCGGTCCTTGTATAACTTGTGTAGGAGGTAAAGTGTCGGAGATGCCAGTGTGTAGTTCTTCAGAAATAGAAATTCACCCTAATCCAGTATTGTTGTTTTGTTGTACCATTCTAACAATGTTTCCTTATATCATACTTGGAAGTCGAGATAATATTGTTTAACAATCTTTTCCTAACACCCTGTAATTGCCAATTGTTTATATTTCTTCCACAATATATTTTGCCCCTGATAAGATAAAGACATTACCTCCCTTGCCTGATGGCTTTATTACTATTCGTATCAAAAACAAGGGGGACCAGGAGCTGTATTTAAACAGGTCCTGCACACAAGCTCCAAACTGAACTGTGTATCAAGAGGGTGTGCAGTTCCTAGTGGGAGGGGCGGGGAAAGGGAGGTCTTCCTTTGTGATGCCCTCACACACCCCGAAGGATGTCATGCTTCATCATTGGGCCAAGCTCCTCATCAGGCTGGCGCTGCAATGCCCGACGGGCTCCCGTAAACGGGGGCTCTTTGGCGAGATCTTTTGAAGAAGCCGTAGGGTGCGTGCAGGTGTGGGGGCTGGGTAGTGCACAGGAAGGTGGGTTAAAATAAGTCAAGAGCTGTCCTACTCTTATATATTTTATTACTGTGGTAGCTCTGGCTTAATTAAAATTGTGGAAGCCCTAAATGGATATAATGTTCCTACAGGGCTGTCGTGGTGTGGTGGGTCAACATGTTTTGTCCCTGCTTTGCCCCTAACGGGTCAGATGACACCTCGTCAGGACCATAAAAAGCTAAAGGTGAATGGTGCACTACCGCAAGTCTGGTTCTCGTAATTAAGTCTGATGACCAGACGCAGTAGAATATACCCTAGTAGCCCAGAGCCAGGGTAGGATAGACGAAGGTCAGCTGCCACCCTTCCCACAGAGCAACGACGTGCTCTGCCTCCCCCGTCAGCTGTAGGCTTCCATACCACGGGTCTCCTACCCTGGTAAAAGTCTACTACGGTATATTCTACTGCGTCTGGTCATCAGACTTAATTACGAGAACCAGACTTGCGGTAGTGCACCATTCACCTTTAGCTTTATATGGTCCTGACGAAGTGCCATCTGACCCGTTAGGGGCAAAGCAGGCACGAAACATGTTGACCTACCACACCATGACAGCCCTGTAGGAACATTATATCCATTTAGGGCTTCCACAATTTTAATTAAGCCAGAGCTACCACAGTAATAAAATATATAAGAGTAGGACAGCTCTTGACGTATTTTAACCCACCTTCCTGTGCACTACCCAGCCCCCACACCCGCACGCACCCTACTGCTTCTTCAAAAGATCTCCGCCAAAGAGCCCCGTTTACGGGAGCCCATCAGGCATTGCAGCGCTGGTCCGACGAGGAGCTTGGCCCAATGATGAAGTATGACATCCTTCGGGGTGTGTGAGGGCATCACGAAGAAAGACCTCCCTTTCCCCGCCCCTCCCACTAGGAACTGCACACCCTTTTATTACTATCCGCTCATCATTTTGCTGCAACATCAATGCTTTATATTGTTGCACTGTCAGATTATATTTACATGTGCACTTTTTTCCAAGAAGGAGTATTAAATCCATAGGGCCTGATTCACAAAGGTAAACATACACTTTTATGTAGGTTAACTATTTTCAGTATTCAAAAAGGCGCTTATGGTTAGTATATTTATGACTTTGGAGTCTCGGAACTTTGGGCGGAATCTCTGCTCTTGGGGCAGAGAAGGCGAGAACTACAGACTAACTAGCAAATACGTGCACCTGGAATCAATTATTGACATCTGAAGCTCATTACATTCAAACCACATAAAAGCACTCCACAACCAACACTCTGTTTCTTCCAACCTTATTCAACTACCTTGCTGCTAACTGTGCTACCTGGCTACTCCATTTGTTACCTGCCTGGTCTGCTGTTTGAAAAATCCTTACTCTCACAGCAATGTGCGGCAGGATATTCGTGCAATAGGAGCTACTCTGTCTGACATTTCAGACTCACGACAAGAACTTCCTCAGATGTTTGACAGACACAACCATGCCTTGGATAATGTTGTGAAATATTGCCAAGACCTTTCAAGGATGCACCAAGATTAAATCAAAATGTATAGGAAATAGAGAGTGAAAGATACGATGCCTTGGCCATGAAGATGACAGAGGGAATGTTGAAATAGTTCCAATGTCTACCTTCTCGGTCAACACATGGAGAACAACTTACACAGACCAGAGTTGGGGCAGAGAGCTCCACACATAAAAAGAAAGGACAGGTCTATCATTTTGTGTGCGGATTTCACTGCCCTGACTGTGGAGTCTCCCTAGTGATTCTTACGATCCACTCTTACTTTGGAATACCAAACAAATCCCAAAGCATACACTAAAGTGTAATTTTGCCATTGTGAATCAGGCCCTTGAAGATAATACAAAAATAGGCTTTTTAATTATAAATATTGTACCCATGGTAACATCTCAATCTTTACTTGGGTAAAACCATTGTTTCCATTACAAAAATGCTTTGTTTTTGCAGCACACTGAAACTCATATGTGCCTACTTACTGCTCCTACATATATTTTAGAAAATAACTTAAATAACATTCTTAAGAACATGTGTACATTTAGTACACATTGGATAAGAACGTATCATATGAAGTAAGTAAAGGTACAAAATGGCAGCCTTGACTTAGTTTCAAACAGCAAATAGTAGTTATAAGAAACAACACAAAAGCATGCTTGCTACAAGATAATCACAAACTACCATACTAACAATAAACAGTGTCAAAACAAAAAAAAAACATAACATCCAGCTTTTATAAGGCCCTTGGTTCACTAGTTATGCATTTCCAAGTTAATGCATTTATGAAACAATTCTACCTATTTTTGAAATTAAAACTACAAGTCCCACAATTCCTTGCAAAAAGTTAATTCTAATGAACTGATGATGCATAGACCTTATAATCTTTGCAGCCATGACTCAGGTTAGGTTAACGGTCACAAATAAATCAGTATAGAACATCTCTCCCACCACTCAGATCAAGCTTTATGATAATAATGAAGTACTTGCACTTACTATCTCTCCACTGCTCAGCCTTCGCCCGTTGAGCATTGAGGTTCATCTAGGCAGCCTGTAGGACCCTCCAGTACATAGGGGTCATACGAATGTGAAAGGTGCATGATGTCCTGGGCGAGCCACAATGTCCCACCAGATTTGGGCAGGAGCTCCATTGATCAACTGGGTTTTAGGACCCCAATTAACCTGAGGCTACTTAAAAAGTATTACCTCACTATTAATGTTCAATTCACTCTCGGTGGCCAATGGTCAGCTGGGAAGTTGAAGGAAATGTCCTCTTGTAGATTGTTGTGTCCCTATACTTTTAACACGAGGACAGCCTTATGACGCATGGAATCTACTTCTTTGCCCTGGGTATAAAAGAGAGATCAGATACAGTCCTTCAGGCTCTTCTCAGGTTGCAGACAACAGGTTCAGTCTTCTTCTGCTCTTCCTCAGGTCCAGGATTGATCTGAAATTGGTGCCTGGAGATGCCATATTTAAGCCTGGCAGAAGCTAGTGGGTGGGAATAATCCATAGAGACGTGCTAAACAATTATATAAAGGTTCCTTGGGCTAACACAACCCACTTTGGACCTTTTCAAGACGATTGATGTCTTTGGTCATACTAAATATGAACTCTAGGGGCTGGCGACATGGGTGGGGAGAGCACTACGGTAATCCTGGTGTCCTACAACATCTAACACCAATATCCAGTTTTAGGCAGTCCCTGTATTCCCAACAAACCAAAAGACAGAAGTATGGTAAAATTAAAGCAGAGCCTTCAGCAACAAGGTGTTTTGGCATTCTGCTTCCCTCCATTGAAGGGCACCCCAAATATTATATATAGAACTCCAGCAGACCTATCAATAAGGAAGCAACATTCAAGCAGATCTTGATCCTCTAATGTCCAATAAGGTGTGCAGAGTGACATCCCAATGGTCACTCTAAACCAGTTCTGGGACAGGTCTCCCTTCCACTGGGGTTATCGCCTGGCTGACTAGGTGGACAAAGTGTATGGCAAGCCCAGGTGGGAGCTACTTCCCAGGGAATGGGGTCCCAGGCCGTGATTGGCCTAGGGAAGGGCTGCACACTCCCCTCCCTAGTTATTAATTTTTTTGCCCTGTGGAACGGGGTCCCAGGGGCCTCAAAGAGGCTATTTTCTCCCTTTTGTTGTACACGGCAGGCTCCTGGTCATTATTTTGTTTTGGTTTTTATCTGCTGCGGGATTGCAGCTTTAAACATTTGTTTCTTATTTGTGGCCCATGGGGAGGTCCTCTGGGACCCCCTCATAAGGGCAAGGAGGGCAGAGCATCATTACTCTGTCCCCTATATATTTTTCAATAATCTCTGGACTGGGTGCTAAGTACCAGGGTCCAAGAAGAAACTAGGCAAAAGAGCAATTTTTTGTAAGGTTTTATAAAGATTCATCAAACAGAGCCAAAGTTATTAGCAACCCAAAAACTACATTTCTATGGAGACGCAGATCTAACTATAACTACCAAGCTGAAACAAATGTTATAGTTAGGTGAAAATGCCAGTTGAAATATTGTTTTCGACAAACAAACCCATTGAAATTCACAAAATAGTTTTCTCAAGTAACTATGACTCGTGCCCTAAAATACCTATAACTTGCGCCCGCCATGCACAGTGTTGTCATCAATGATGCAATGTCAGATGTTGCAGTGATGTTATTAATGATGTAACTGAATATATCATGAGTGCTATAATATGTGGGGTAGTGCATGGTGAGGGTGCCCAATCCCAAGTGGCTGACTATGTGATTGTTACAATATAAACGGTGTCATTTTATGTTAGGCAGAATTATTGACTTTATCAAACGGTCAGTACAACAAAATATAAAAAGTGGGCTTAATGTCTTTATGAAGGGTCAGCATAGCATATTAACAAATGTATATTAAATAAATTCAGACATTGCAATGTTCAATACATGGGATTGCCATGCATTTTTTGTTTTAAATAAAGTCTTTGAGTCTTTCTTTTAACATTAGCAACTACAAGGGGTAGCTGCACTCCAGCTGGAGATGGAATATGGTAAGCTTTCCTGGGGTATTGGATTTAATGATCAGGAGATTTGCTGTGTTTTTCTTCGATGTTGCTGCAGACTGCTGCACTTCAGTATAACTTGCGTTCCCGCCATGCATAGTGTTCTTATCAATAATGTCATTTCAGATGTTGCATTGATGTTATCAATGATTTGTAGAACAATTGTTGAGTGATGCAATATGGGGAGTAATTAGCAGTGCATTACAAGGGCATGAGTTATAGTTAGTTAAGGGTACGAGTTATACTTACTTGAGATAACTACAGCTGGTAAATTTCAGTTTTGTTAGTTTAAAATGGTGTGTTTTAACTGATATTTTCACCCAACTATCAGTCCCTTTAGCATTTGTTTTCTAGTGAATTTCTAAGGTTTTATTCTTGTAAAATAATGTACAGTAAGATATAATTACAATTCCTAACAGTAACTTCCCTTTGACCTTTGTTTTTGTTCAGTGAATTTCCAGTTTTTTAACGTAAAGTAAGATGTCCATCGTCAGCACAGCATGGGGTTGGGTAACCCCACTATGCTCTGACTTTATGCATGCCCCAGTACCCACCTGGAACATCCAAAAAGAATTCCAGGTTGGGGTCCACAGGAGGAGCCCCAACACCTCCACGACCCCTCATGGCTCCACAGCCATCCCCATATTGGATGCTGGTGGGATCTGTCTCCGTTGCTTTGCTTCCGCCCAGGCAGGAGCAACATTTTTCAATGCTCCCAACCTGGCGTGTCCAAAGTTGTGTTCTCTGCCTGGGAGAGTGTGGGCAGGGAATAGGTTTCTATTCCCTGTCCTCACTTTCCCTGGCATGGAACGCAGCAGTATCTTGGGGGATAGGATCACTGGAACACCGCGGTCGAGCTCTTGGGGATGGAGTCCCCGGAGCTGCTATTCAGGGAGGGGGCCCCACACACACACCCATTCCCACAAAAAAATATACTGGCCCCTGGAGCTTCTTTGAAGTATGGTACAAAGAGTTCTGTCCTCAGAGGTGGCCACGAGGAGCAGGGATAGCATGGTGGATGGTTGCTACAGTAGTGTAAAGAGCAGTCCTGGTGTCGTGGGGGGTCAGCCCGCTTTATCATGAAAATTCGCTTGGGCGTCACAGGTGGTCATTGCTGGAGCTTCACATTGACAGACACTGTGGGCTGTCGTTGCTGTAGTGTAAAGTTCAGATCTCGCGCTGCTGGTCATTGCTGACAGTCACTGTAATGTGAAGAGTCGGGTATTCATTAGAGCTTCCCATTGGTTGTCATCATGGGCAGCAGAGTCTCAGACAGAACGGGCCCATTAGCTGTCAGAAAGAGCCAAAATCTTCAGGATTTCAACTTCATATGCCTGAGGAGCTACACTGATGCCAGTCAAGGGTCCAGGATCTGGGGAGGTACCTCTTGAGTATCAGGCTCTCACTCACAGAAGGCCAGCAAGGCTCAAGCAGGTCCAGGCAAATCCAGTGCAGCAGGTCTGCTGGGCAGTTGCAGGGAGGCCTCTGAAGCTTGTTGTGTCCCTGTAGCTCAGACAGAATGGCAGCCAACTGAACTTTGAAGTCACTCAGTTTAGTCTGGGATGAAGGGCGCAGGTCCAGTCTTTCTTCTCAGAAAGCAAGGCAGTTCTCAAGTAGCAGGGCAGTCCTTTGGTAGCAGCAGGGGAGTCCTCTGGATGGCAAGGCAGTCCTTCTTGCTAATGCCCACAGGTACTACTTAGTGGCTCTGAAGGTTCAATATTTATACCTGATGCCAGCCTTTGAAGTGGCGGGATTCCCTATACTACACCACATCTGGTTTTGAACAGTTCTCTCCTTCCACTGTCTAGCCTTGAAGAAGTTTGGAGTGACAAAAGACGATTGTCAAGCTCTTTTGTGTGTCCTGGAGGTAAGCCCTTTGAGGAGTAAGTGGGGCAAAGCACAGCTCCACCCAAGCTATAATTGCAAGAAGGCACACCCTGCTAACGCCTAGTCGCTTTTGTGTCACTATCTGGAAGGAATACACAAACAGAAAAGCCATTCACAGTCACATGGCCCAGGGCACTTGCAGAAGGCAAAAAAGTAAATACCAACTTTATACAACTGCCATTTTCAGAATTTTGATTTAAAACCCAACTTTACCATTAAAGGGGATTTTAAATTACAATGCATTTGAGTGTAAACAGTATCTGCTCCCACTCCAAAGTTATCACTTATTAAATATAATAATGGAACCCAGTCAATGGGAGAGATAGGTCTTACAAAAATTAAAAATCAACTTTATGAGTTTTTCACTGCCTGTAGATGAAAACCTAAGCACACATGTCCTACGTTTATAATACAATGCACCCTGCCTTTTGAGCCTTTAGAGCCTACCTTAATGGTGACTTATAAGTATGAAAAAAAGATGTTTAGGCTTGGAAAAAGGTTTATTATTATGCCAGGTTGAAATGGCAGTTTTAAATTGCAATACAGACTGCAGTGGCAGGCCTGAGACGTGTTCAAAAGGCTACTTTAGTGGGAGGCACCATGAATGTTGCAGGCCCACAAGTAGCATTTAACTTACAGTCTCCGGGTGCATGTAGTACCTTTTAGTAGGGACTTACAAGTAAAGTAAAAGTGGCAATTAAGTTTAAGCCAATTTTACTATGATTGAAGGAGAGAGCACAAGAACGTTAGCACTCACTGCTAAGGTGGATGGACCTGGAAAGAACATCACCATTTGTGTGGTCAGTTCCAGGGCGATGTTCCACCATAAAGTCCATTCCCTGTAGGGAGATGGACCACCTTAGCAGTTTGGGATTCTCATCCACCATCTACTATAGCCATCTTAGGGGTAGGTAGTCCATCTGAACAACAAAGTGAGTATGGTCTCAACTTCTTCAGTGCCCAGATAACTGCAAATACTTTCCTTTCAATTGTACTCCACCTCTTTTCTCTTGGAAGTAGCATCCTGCTGATAAAGACTACAGGTTGGTCTAGGCACTCTTTATTTGGGCCTAAGCTATGCTCATCTGAACAATGCATTCCTTGGAGAAGTCAGTCACCTTGAGCACTTGTGCTGCATACGTGGTCTTCAAGGTGTCAAAAGCATTCTGGCATGCCACCATCCAGATCACCTGTCTTGGCTGCTTCTTAGAAGTCAGCTCTGTCAAGGGAGCAACAATGGTGCCATACCCCTTGATGAATCTCCTGGAGTAGCTGGTGAGGCCCAAGAAGGCTCTCACCTTAGTCTGGGTCTTGGGGGCTCCAAGGTCAAGATGGTCTGAATCTTGGCCTTGAGGGGCTGCACCTAAGGTTGGGCATCAAACTCTGCTCCGCTGGTGGAGTTTTGCCACTCTGCACTCCAAGCGGAGTGCAGCAAAAACTCCGCCAACCGCCAGCAGAGTGGAGTTTACTGGTGCGCTCACTAACCCCTAGTTTCTGTGCTCGTATTCAAGCCTCGTTTTCAGTCTAACTTGCTTCCTTTTCACTTGCATGGCCAATCATTGTGCCAGATGGTGTATGCGAGGCTTGATTTGCACAGATCTGCCACCGGCTGTACACATGCACATATGCCAGTGAAAGCTTTCCTCCCCATTATCCCTCCCTGTCTCCCTCTACTGCCTTCTCCACATGTCCTTCTCTCAGGAGTCCCTTTTGCTTAGATGGGGTATTTATTAGGAGATCGCCAAGGTCACTTGTGAGGAAGGAGAGGCCTGTGCATTCTTAAGAATCAAGGAAGATAAAACACTCCACCCCTCTTGAGGGGATGTTAAGCAGAGAAGCGCCCTGTCCCCTGCAGGCAGTGAGTAAGGGAAGGAAACACTCCCAGACCTGCATGTGAAAGTGTGACAAAGAGGAGGAGAGACCTGCACCTCTGCAGAAAGAAGATGTATCTGCTGCCTGTATTGACGGCCCTGCTGCTAGAGAGGAGCCAAGCCAGTGAGTATTTCCTTTTACAAAAACACAGGACAAACCGTGGCGCATTGTGAGGGGGGTATCAACTCTCTCGTGTGTGTCTTGTCAGCATTACATCTATGCATGCATACCTTTGTATGTGTGTGAATTAGTGTCTGAAAAGTCATTATCCACATACACTTACATTGCCAGTGTTCATCTGCGCATGAGTGAACAGAAGAAAATGGTTGCATACCGTTACAACTGGCGTTCACCATCGATTGGGTCTGTATTCTATAACTGAATCCCTATTTACCATCTTCCATGCATGTATCTCTCTGTGTGTTAGGATGCTGTGTGAGCACAGGTGCTCGTCTTCGGCCTCCTTAGGTGTAAGGCATCTTCTAGACATCTCCACCTGATAATGTCTGGCTATGACCACGAGTACAGTGAGCACGCCATAAACATCCTTTCATGCGATTGTTGCCAAGCCTCCAATGAGAATAGTACATACACTTCCTAAGACCTTCCCATGGTCTTGAACATCAGGGTCTGAAACTCTGAATACCTCCTCCTTCCCCTGGGCCCATGCAAGGAGTCCCCTTTCACCAGAAAGTGCACAATTCAAGCTACGAAAGTAGAAGATGGACCAATGCTAGGGGGGTCACAGGAAGTGACCGACTCCCAAGAAAGCATGTCAACAAGCCATGTGGGTTCCTGCAGTCGGCACTGACTGAGTCCTCCTATTCCACTTTAGTGTCATCATAGCACAGGCATCATAGTACGCGGACTCATGTTTTAAATGCAATTACAGCAGCTAAAATAAAATAAGCTGTCATGGACGCACGTTAGAAACCACTGTCATATACAGCAACATAAATGTAGAAGCAGTCCTTGCCACATACCACAAGGATATCGTGCGCACATTTAATGGCAGAGAATTGCCAAATATTGTAACAAGTATTTGTCTTTCTTTTATTGTGGTGATGTTTAGAGGTTATACTAAAGTTGCACTGTTAGCCTCATTATCATCAGGGAACGTTCATTAGATATTATTCTGCATTTAAAACCCCCTCAGCAAAGAAAAACACAAGAGCATGTTTGATTTTCCATTGTTGTTTTTTTCCCTCCACTTAGCTCATGTAACTACTTTACTGGCATCCTTCAGAAACTGCCCGTTGATGCTCGCACCTCCTGCCACTAAGTCTAAAACTCCGCCTGTGAAACTTCACTGAATCTCACAGAGTTTTTCAGTAACTTCGTAGAATTTCACAAAGTGAAACTCCATGAGCTCCGCCCAGGCCTAACTGCACTTTGCCTCCAACAACTTGGTGTTCCAAGTAGACCACTGATCCCTGCCTTATCTGGGACATACTGACCTTTATAGTCAGGTCTGCCCGTTACAGGGCCTGAAGCATTTCCTGTAGATGGAACAGGTGATCCTCTCAACTGGAACTAAAGATTGCCAGGTAGGCAACACAGAAGCTCTCCATCCCAGCCAGCACTCTGTTGAGCAACCTCTGGAAGGTGGCAGGAGCATTCCTTAACCCTAAGTTCATGACATTAGACTGAAAGTGACCCTCTGAAGTGGAGAATGCAAACCTCTCCTTGGCCCCCTCAGTTAAGGCAATCTGTCAGTACCTGGATGTCTAATCAAATGTGCTGAGGGAATTGGCAGTTCCCAACCGATCTATGAGCTCATCAGCTCAGGGGATGGGGAGAGCAACAATCTTAGTGACTGAGGTGAGTCCTCTGTAGTCCACACAGAACAAGCATTCTAATGTAGCACCCAGTGGGGCTGTCTTGGCTACCAGCACCACTGGTCTGGACCAAGGGCTTTTGGAGTGCTTAATCACCCCTACCTCTAGCACCTTGCATGTTTTATCCTTGATGCTGGCTCTCATCTTATCAGACAGCCTGTAGATATTATTCTTCAAAGGCATACTGTTCCCTGCATTAATGCCATGGATGCACAGATGGGTGAGCTCAGGGTCAGTGAGAACAGGGGGGCAAACTGCCTCCGCAAATAGTGACAGTCACTCTGTTGTTCTCCGGTCATGGCAGGGGAGGGGTTGACACCTTCCACTGGCACATCCTGCTTCTTGAAAGATTGGAGGTCAGGAATTTTTCACTCTCCTCCCCCCACTCCATCACTCATCACAAGGAGTATGGCGACTTCGTATCTCTCATAGTAGGGCCTGACGCGATTGACATGTAGGACCCTCATAGGGGTTCCTGTGGGTCTTGAGGTCCACCAAGTAGGTGATTATCCCCAGGTGCTCCTTCACCTCATAGGGCCTGAACTACCGGTCCTGCAAGGCCTGGGTCTCCACTGGCTCCATTACCCACACTTTCTGACCAGGCTGAAACTGAACCAGAGTGGCCTTCTGATCATGCCAGAGTTTCATAACCTCCTGGCTGATTTCCAGGTTCTCAGTAGCCTTCCACCAGAAGCCCTTCATCTGGGTCCAGAGAGCCAATATGTAGCTAACTACATCCTGGGGGGGTGGTCTGGTAACTGACATAGTGACCATTCAGGAGCTCAGCGGGACTGAGCTCAACTCACTCCTGTAGCACTTCCCTGGAGCTGAACAACAGTATGGTAAGTGGACACACCACTTCCGCATCTGGCTCTGACAGGCCCATAATCATGCCTTTATGGGTCTTGTTGAATCTCTCAACAAGCCTGTTGGTTTGGGAATGATTGAGGGTGCAGAACTTACAGTTTACTCCACACTTGTCCCACATGAACCTCATGTCTGCTGACATGAAGTTGATCCCCTGGTCAGATACTACCACCTTGAGGAAACCCACTCTTGGGCTAATATCCCCATCAGTGCCCTGACCACCGCAGTTGCAGTCACTGTCCTCAGGGGTATAGGCGTGTGTTTCCAGAGACTCAGGTCCAAACTTTATCTGAGGCCCTATACATCCTTATGGCTACCTCAGAGACTGAAAACAACTTTTCATTGTCATCTCCCACCACATAGCTAGGCACCAGATCTTTTGGGATTTGGACCTTCCTTTCTTCATTGGACACTGTGCTGTTGCTGCCACCATTGCTGCTGGACCCTGGATGTTGTTTGGCATTCAGGTCCAGCTCTCTCAGACTCACTTCAAGAGCCAAAGTATTTTCTTTTCCAAGGCAACGAGGGCCTCAGTTTTTCTCTCTTCCATTTTTAGCTTTTAGTTTGGCAAGCTGAAACTGAAACTCCCTCTCAGTCCTCCTGTCCTCCAGCTCCTCAGGGGACAGGTTGTGGGAGGAAACACTGCTCACAGCCCTGGCAGGGGAGCCAATTATTGTGGGCAAGTGGCCCTACTTCTCCTGCTTCTGCAGCACCAGGCTTGTGGCCAGGCCATTTTCCTCAACATCCTCATCCTCCTAGTCCACCTCCCCATCCTCAGGGTCATCTCCTCTTGCTCCTCTGGTGTGGCCTTCATCCTCCTGCCCCCCTCAAAGGCTCTCAGGGCTATCTAGAGGTCAAAGTGAAGGAAGTGGCCCGATTTGGGTCACTTGGGTCACTGATGACCACCTCTCAGCCTTCTACCAAAATGCGGAGTCGGTCAGACAGTAGTGAATACAAACCAATATCTGTTTATTCAGAGTACGCTCAGAGCGGAGCCCTATCTGCCCAGTCGCTAAGGAGTGTTGCAGAGGGATACAAGCATAACAATACCTTATGTACATTTCAGAACCAATGAAGGCATGCCTACAATGGAATTTTCCAGAGAGATGCAGCTGGACAGTAAATTACAAAGGAGTAAGTTTTGGTTCTGAGGCCGGGCACACATTATCTATCTTTCAAGGTTACTCTGCCTGTGCCCGCCACTAGACAAGTGGTAGAAGGCTTACATCCAAATAGAAAGGTATGCACTAATAAGAACAGTGCTTTCATTCGTGTGGCAAAACCCAACTCCGAAGAAATATAACCTAGAGAAGGCCGTTTCTCGGAAATAGCAAAAAAAATTTATTCCAACAGACCCTCATTTTAGCATGAGCTAAGCAATCATTGTGTGATAATAAGAAAAACATATAGTTCAACAAACCATGAATACATTTTAGGAACACTCCATTTCTTCAGCATCTGGAGGGGAAACGGTAAGGAGGGAAGAGGTCTCAAAAATACCCTTGCCTATCTGCATAAGGTCATCGAGCTCTTTCTGAAGCATTATTGTTGCATTAGTATCATGAATTGATATTCTTTTAGGAGAGAGAAGAGTGGTGCAATATGAACAGCATAAGGGTAGACACTGGACCAAAGCACAGCAAGAAATCAGGATCAAGATGAAATAGATTACCCTTTCAAGGATCCAACCCCACCCATCAAACAATGACCAATTCCAATTCCCACTCTCCATTCCTTTCACATTTTCTAGGATGTCTAAAATGTGTTGGGTAATATTTTTTTCCATATTAGTTATCCCGACTACACACTGGTCTCCTACTACTGCGCACACACCACCGCTCTTAGCTAGAATGAAATCAACAGCATATCTAGTCTGCTCAAAATATATTTGCATACTTTCTAATTGGGTGGTGATGTCACGCAGAGCTGCCACTATGGAATTCGACAGTATCTGTAGCTTACATCCAAAATATTCTCTAGCCCTTTCACCTCTAGCCATAGCGGTATCACCAAAAGTAATAATGGAGGAGAGAATATATCCAAAGGTGATACATTATTGACTTCAAGGTCTGTCACCCCTTCGCAAAATTCCTTTGTCAGTGTTCTTTTCACCCATCTGACCTTAGGCTTCGCATGTTTGCAGGGCACGCCTAGAGGCAACACCATCCCAAGGTCCACATCATTTGTACCATTATACATATTGGAATAAGTCCCATTAGACAGAAAGAAAAACCCTGGGTGTGCATAAATGGGCCTATCATAATCTACAGCAGCATATCTAGAATTCCATCCAACAGTACGAGGATCCTTTGGATCTACCATAGAGTACGTGCCCTTACGCAGAATTATCCCTGAGCAGTTAGCATACAAAATGAGGTCAGTATAATTGACAATTGGGCAACATGCAGGGTAATAACCAGCCTCTCTGGGAACTGTCAATTCTTTGTACCGCCAACCCACCAGTGTGACATTCTGTTTCTCCATATAGAAATTATCACAATAAGTGTTGTTGTTACATCCTGGATAACCTGTGCCTTGTGGCTTTCGATGATATAGACGTGGTCCTGGATAACCAAATCCAAATACTCCTTGTACTTCTACAAAATCATGGGGCCGAGTATAAGTGTAATTAACAAGTGACAATGGATATGCAGTTCATAAGCTAGAAACAGACTCAGTTGGATAGCAAGCAGTACCTTCTCCAAAAAACCGTTTGTGTGTCCAAAAACACATTACTCTGGGCTGTCCTTTTCGTATGAACTGGAGAAACAACCTTGTGTTTAGTACATGATGGTGCATTCTGATCACATTCCAAAACCCAGGACACTCCCCCAAGAATCAACAACAATAGTAACACAAGAATAGCACATAGCATTTTTTGTTTGGTAGACCAAAATTTACGCATATGAACAAGGGGAATTACTGACTGCTCTTCATCGGCAACCATTCTGCCAAAAGGGTGCATAGCGAATGAGAAAGCAAGGAGGCAAGTTGTCAACAAGAGAAGTATACAAGTTCCCAGTGTCCGTCAAAGCCTCACTGGTACAGGCTCCTATTGTCCATCAAACGTTGGCATTCTTGAGCACCGGCGGTGGAGCTTGCTCTGTCCTAAGCTTGGGTTCCCACGTTGATCAGGATATGGTACACCCAGGGGGATACTTTTTATCTATCCTGTCCAATGTCCAAACAGTGCACAAATCCCTTCTCGCCCTAAACTAAATCCGTTGGTACTATGGCAAAGTACACCCTAACTTACACAGTCCATCCCTAACTAATCTGACTTCTCCTTTTGTGCACCGTTCTTTAGCCAAGGGCGCAAATTATACCTAGTGACTCCAGGCACAGAGGGATCAGTGAAAAGGGGCTCCTGGATAGCCCGTATTTCCGGAGGTACTGCTGCATTCAGCACTTCATCATTTTCCTCATCCGTTTTGGTCCAGGTCAGCCTGGCATCACTGAAAGGGACAAACTGAGGTACGATCTCGCACTCAGAGTCCCCTACTCCATCTTTAGTCCACTGATCATAGGGCAGAGGGAGAGGAACCATCTTGCAGTGAGATGTGTGGATCCAATTGTTACGACCAGAAACTTTGACGGCTGTGCGGGTAGCCAGCAAGACTTGGAGTGGCCCCTTCCAAAGGGGCTCCAAACTCTTCTTCCGCTGAAAATTCCAAACCAATATGTAACCACCGGGCTGGATATCGTGTCCGGGCCCCTCTGGCCTAGCTGGTAGGGCGTCCCGGACCTGTTGGCGAATAGAACGCAAATTTTCAGTTAACTGGCATAGGTAATCAATCAGCAAGGGGTACTCAATATCAGTAAACCGTCGAGGACGCGGGACGCCCCAGACATTTGCCGGGCAACCAAACACGACCTCATACGGTGGCAATCCTGTCCTAGAATGTGCTGTAGTTCTTGTTGACCAAAGTACTAATGGTAAAGCATCTGGCCACTGTAATCCTGTTGTCTCCTGAATATTTTCCATTTTCAGTTTGAGAGTACCATTGTACTTCTCAACCAAACCTGCTGACTACGGGTGGTTTGCGGCATGAAACTTCTGTTTTATGTGCAAACCATCACAAATTAACTGATCACCTTGGCATTAAAATGACTTCTGTTATCACTCCAAATCAAACGGGGCAAGCTGAAATGAGGAAAGAACTCCTTCAGGAGTACCTTTGCAGTCATAACGGCTGTATTGTCTTTAGTGGGATAAGCTTCAACCCACTTATTGAAACATACTTCAAATTATTGCACAGATCCAATTCTATAAAATCCATCTGAAGGACTTCAAAAGGGAAAGTAGGTGGTGCAAAATTACCGGGTGGGGTAGGAGTACCTTTTCCAGGATTGTGCATCATGCACACCATACAATACTTCGCTAAATATGCAGCAGTCTTTGAAATGTTACCATTCTGACATACAGGTTCTAACAACTTGCAAATACCCTTAGCACTAATATGGGCTGGGTCATGGGCCATCGTAACTACAGGGTGAACATATGCATCTGGCAACATCCATCTCTGCTTCCCGACTTGTCAATCCAACATCCCTCATCGTTCAATTGTGCTGTACTTTCTTGCCATAATGCTAATTCTTCTATTGTGGCCTCACTTTGTATCTCCTTCACATTCTCAAGTGTATCCTCAAACATAGTAACTTCAGGCACCCACCTAGCAGGACCTGCTACAAACATTCTTTTCTTTTTAGTCCGGGCTGTTTCCTTAGCTATTTGATCGGCAAAAGCATTTCCCCTACCTACATCGTCAGTGGCTTTCCGATGGGCACTACACTTCATTATAGCCAATTTCTTAGGGAGCGTCAAAGCAGACAGAGGTCTCAATATAAGGTGCCCGTGCTGAATCCTGGTGCCATGTGAAGTAAGAAACCCTCTCTCTGCCCAGAGTCACCCAAAGTTAAGTGCGACTCCAAAGGCATATTGGCTATCAGTATAAATATTGACAACCAACCCCTCACTCAATTCGCAAGCTCGTATCAAAGCAACAAGCTCCGCAGCTTGAGCCGATTGGTAAGGAACTCGTGATGTCTCAACTACTGTACGCAATCTGGTAATAGCATACGCAGCAGTTGTAGTGCCATCTGGTAATTTAAAACAAGAGCCATCGACATATAGTTCCCCATGTGGGTCAGATAAGGGAACATCAGTCAAGTCTACCCGTCCCTTTGTCTCTTCTTCCACTCGGAAGATACAATCATGTTTATCAATCTCATCATTCTCAGAAGGGAGGGGCAGTAACATGGCTGGATTCAGAGTGGCACATCTTTTAATCGTAATGTGTTTGGCAAACAAATTAATTCATAGCCAGTCAGACGTGCACTGGTGAGGTGCTGTGTCTTAGTCTTATTCAAAAGTGTGTCCACAACATGGGGTACCATAACCGTGAGATCAGTATCAAGTACGAGTCCAGCCGATTGTCTGATAGATACAGCCACAGCCGAGACCGCTCTTAGACAGCCCAGGAGGGCCCTTGCGACAGGGTCAAGAACAGCAGAGAAATAAGCACACAGCAGTTGCTTATCTCCAAATTTTTGTGTTAAAACAGAAATCGTGCAGCCAGGCATCTCATGGACGTACAACACAAACGTTTTTTTATAATCAGGAGTGCCAAGTACTGGAGCCGAACAAAGCGCAGTTTTCAATTGCTCAAAAGACTGCTGACAGTCGGGCGTCCAAGGCAGGGGCTCATGTACATCTTTAGAAGTTAGAGCAAGCAAAGGTTTAATTAGTAAAGAGTAGTTAGGTATCCACTGCTGACAGCAGGAAGTGATACCTATGAAAGCGCGCACATCTTTCTGGGTTTGCGGAACGGGCATCTTAACAATGGTACTGATGCGCTCAGGAGTCAATATCCTGCCCTCCTTGGACAGTAGGTGACCTAAATAGGTGACCTCCTGTCGACAATATTGAAATTTAGAAAGAGACACCTTATGTCCGTGACGAGCCAAATGCAACAACAATTTAACTGTACTGTCCCTACAACCTTGTTCTGTGTCAGAAGCGATAAGAAAGTCTTCAACATACTGCACCAATACATTACCTGAGGGAAGTGATAGGGAATCCAACTGACTTTTTAAAGCTTGACTATAAATACTTGGACTTTCAGTACAGCCTTGAGAAGCTTGACAGAACCTAAAACTCCTACCAGCTAGTGTAAACCCGAACAAATATCTGCTATCCTGGTGAATAGGGATACTAAAGAAAGCATTTTTCAGATCAATGACAGAGAAAAATTTAGCAGTAGAGGGAATCATTGTCAAAAGAGTGGTAATGTCAGGAACCACTGGAAACTGAGGGACCACTATTTTATTAACCTCGTGCAAATCAATCACAAAACGATGACATGGTCCCGTCGTCTCGAGACGCCTCTCCCCTAAACACCTTCAGCTCCTCTACCGAGAAGATGAGTCTTCGTCTTGCCCTACTAGAAAGTCAGCTAAAGAAGGCATTACTAGGTCTCAATGAAATCACCTCGAACCTCTCCTCACTCCGTAGGACCTTACAACACCCGCTCCCGACCCCCTCCTCCACCAACAATAAACGCCTTAGGCACTCGAGGGCTACATGGCCATGCTGGAACACAACCCCACTCCTTGACCCGGAACAAAGACCCAAAAGATCAACTGCTGCAATGTCCATGTGTGAAGCTCTTGACCTCGCCTCCTCCTACGATACTGTCCCGACTGTCACCTCCAACCCACGGATCCAGGTCATCACTGGATGTAGAAGAGATCGCTCTCCCACCCAGATCTCCAAGACCCCCAACATGCCTCACCACCATTCCGAGGGCCGACACAATGAAGAAACTCCAAAATCGGAGAGACCAACACCAACTGCATGCTTATTAACTGCAGATCAGCCATCAAACACGCCACAGAGCTGGCTGAAACCATTCTGACCCACGACATAGACATCGCGTTCATCACCGAAACCTGGCTAAATGAGTTCTCCTCTCCAATCATGGACATGCTTGTGCCTCCTGGCTATGCAATCATCAACAAAGACAGACAAATCCACCGCGGAGGGGGCATAGCAATCATTCACAAGATCACCATTTCCGTGACAGAAACCGAAGCCCTCAAGTATGACACTTTTGAATGTCTTACCGCCAATATCAAGACGAGGAAAAACAAAACCATATCTTGTCATCTCCTCTATCACTCGCCAGGCAACAACTCTTCTTTTGGAGAACATCTATCCGATCTGATAACTATCTGCGCACTTCGGGACTCCAGCAACCTAATTCTAGGAGACCTCAACCTCCACTGGAACGAGGAAAACAACCGGCTAATTCACAACCTAAACGAACTCCTACATAACAACAACCTCACACAACATTGCTTAGAGGAAACGCACAACAAAGGATCAATCCTGGATGCCATCATTGTTCACCCTGACGCAGTCGCGATCGACCGCACCATGCCCGTAGATTGGTCTGATCATCACATCATCCTATTCCACATCAATCAATCGATCCTACGCCTACCCCCCAATCAGGAACATCACCACTGGGCAAGAAATCTAAAACAAATCCCCATGGACGTTCTGGAAGAAAAGATATGCTCTCTCCTCCCCACTGCCTCCGGCAACCTATCCACCACAGATCTCACCTCCCACTACAACTCCACTATGACCAACATCCTGGACCAACTAGCCCCCTTAAAATGAAAAAGAGCCAGGGCCATTCCCTCCAGATCCTGGTTTAACACGGACATAAACGCCGAAAGGAGACAACTCAGAGCAGCTGAAAGACTCTGGCAGAACAATCCATCCCCAATCCTCCGGGACCAACTTAAAGCAAAACGCAAGAATTACAAAATCCACATCAATCGCGAAAAAACTTCCTTCTTTCGCAACGCCCTTGAAAACGCTACAAACAGACCCAAAGAGCTTTTCACCCTCATCAGGCAACAAACCTCCAAGCCCCCTGTATCTGCAACTGAGGCCTCTGATGCCCTCTGCGAGAACTTTGCCAATTTCTTCAATGATAAAATCTCCAAGATTGAGCTCTCCTTGGTCTCCAACCTTAACCTCGTCCATAGGAGCCCAGCCTCAAGTGCAGAGGGCAACACAGCCAATCTCCCCCCTAATCAGTGGAAATCATTCAATCCCGTATCGGAAAGAGAGATAGTCAAACTGATCTCCACCTCGAAACCCTCCACACACGCCTTGGACCCTATTCCTGCCCAACTGGCCAAGAATCTAAAATTCTCCCTAGCACCGCTCTGGACCAGGATCATAAACAGCTCCCTGAGCTCTGGAGTCATTCCGGATTGCCTCAAAGTCGGCCAGGTCACTCCGCTACTAAAAAAACCAGGCCTGGTCACCAAGGATATGAACAACTACAGACCTGTCTCCAATCTCCCTCTCCTGGCCAAAATTTTGGAAAAATGCGTCCTCCTCCAACTGACTCAACACATGGACAACATCGACCTCCTGGACCCCCACCAATCGGGTTTCAGAAAAGGGTGCAGCACAGAGACAGCCATCCTTAATATCATAGACGATTTATACAAATCCCTCGATTCTGACCAATGCTCCCTACTCATCCTTCTAGACCTATCAGCAGTCTTCGATACGGTGGACCATGAACTACTCACTAAGGTACTCCAAGAAAGGCTAGGGGCTGAAGAGGTGGTCTTACGCTGGTTCGGCTCCTTTCTCCAAAATCGCTCTCAAAGAGTCAAAATCAAAAACTTCTCGTCGGACCTACACCCTGTCAGCAGAGGCGTCCCCAAGGATCAGTCCTCTCCCCACAACTGTTCAATATATACATGGAACCCCTCACCACTATACTCAAGAGATCCAACATTCCCTTCCACCTTTAAGCGGACGACACCCAGATTTATCTCGAAACCTCCTCCATCGAAGACATCCAGAGACTCAATGACACTCTTAGAGAAGTCCAACACTGGCTCTCTCTAAACCACCTGAAATTGAATCAAGAAAAAACGGAAATCCTCCTCATCTCCAACAAAACGGAGAACCCCCAAGTCGCAGAATGGCTAAAAGCAATTGACGCTCTCAACAACAATCTATCCCGGGCCGACTCAGTCAAATCGCTGGGAATCACCCTGGACCCCAAACTAAGCATGGACAAACACATCCAGAACACCGCAAAGAGCGCTTTCCTCAACCTGAAACTACTTAACAAGATAAAACCCTTCATCCCGACCAGTGACCTCAAACAAGCGACTCAATCCTTGGTACTTTCCAGATTAGACTACGGGAATGCTACCCTCACAGGCACAGCTAAATCACACCTAGCTCCCTCCGTTCAACTCTCAATGCAGCTGCAAGAATGGTCACTGGAGTAAAAAATATGACCATATCTCGCCCGCACTCAGAGAGTTAAAATGGCTCCCAGTTGAACTGTGAGCTAGTTTCAGAACTGCCTGCCTCACGCACAAAGCCCTCCACACAGGGAAACCCGCCTACCTGGCCTCCAAACTCACTAAGGCCGGTCAGACAAGGAGCCTCAGAAGCTCCAACACTCTACTCCTCATCCCCCCTATAACACGCAAACAAAAAACTGCAGCCCGATCCTTCTCTGGAAACGCGCCCAAAATATGGAACTCCATCCCAGTCCATATCAGGACCATCCCCTCCTTCCTAAAATTCAAGAGTCAACTTAAAGACCTATACCTCAATCGTACCTCTCAAAAGGGATAGATTGCAATAAAAACTCACAAGCGTGCACACTACGTCACTCCGACACTTCAAATCCAAGTCTTCTACCTCATACCTAGCTCGACTCATCCCCACTTTCCTCCTAGATCGGAAGGATTCGTGGCTTGAACTTTGATGCTCACTATTACGTGACTATTGTAACTTTTCCTCTATCGCTATACAACGCGCAAAGTCCTCCACTGCATCCTGAGGCTTCGTGTTCACTTCTGTTATAATTATGTTGTTATTCTGTTTACAAAGTGTTGTAAAGCGCTCTGATACCTTCGGGTCTGGCTAGCGCTATATAAAACTTCCTAATAAATAAATAAATAAATAAACATCTTCATGGTCATCAGGAGAACCTGAGGGCGTCCTTTTAAGAATTGGAAGAATAGGGCTATTACAAATATTAGCAGTTGTCTCCTCAACCACTCCCTTCATGATCAAATCCTGTATAATTAGCAATAAGGCTTGCTCACCTGCCTGCGGTATTTTATGCTGAGGGATACGGGGCAAAATAGCACCATCCTTAAGCTGTATCGAAACCGGCAATATCTGCAATAATCCCACATCTGTGAAACAAAGTCCCGGGCACACGTTCAGAGTATAAATACACAATGATGTTTTTTCTTATTTGAGGTAAGGTAAGCTGTGGTCGACACCAGTAGGTTCTTTATGCTGAATTTTTTAATCCTTGGAATAAAATAGAGGAAAAACAACCAGCCGACACGTGTTTTGTCACCTGGGAATTATCCCATGACTCTTCAGGGCTGGGAAAGACATAAGAAGTGTAGTATAGTACAGGGAAATATGCACACTGTCTGTAGGTCATTTGAACTAGGCATATGTGCTAAACAAAAAGAAGGCACCCATATAATGTGGAAACCCTACAAGAATTGTGGAATGGCAAAATTAGTGACTTCACAGCAAACGGGAGAAAAGTAAGTGGGGAAATAAGGTGATCATTATAAATAAGAATGGTAATAAGCGTATTCACAGCATACCTAAATCAAAAGGGCGCTATTGGAGTGAAGTGTGGGTGAGTGAGAAAACAGTAAATAGGAGAACTAATCAGTCGATTGCATTTAGGCACATTATATAAAGTACAATATTTATGAGTAAGTAACGTGCATATCGTTAATAACCGTGTTTCAGAAAAGAGAGGAGGACGGAGGTACAGGAGATAAACGGGAGCAGAATCCCAAGAGGAAAAGGATATATCTAAAAGGGATTCCCCCAAAAATTTTGAGGCTAAGTTGTCATGAACTATGCAATTGTCCCAACGGGAGACAATACTGAAGCACAAATGAAATGCGAGGGTTCGGAAGTGATAATAAAGGAAGCTACCTGTACGGGAAGATACTGATCGTGCGATATCTGGGGAGAGAAAGGGGGGAGTATTGGGGTAAGGAAAAAGGCAAGGAAAGAAATTGACAAAAGGCAAACGAGGGACGTTGAAATAATAACACACAAAGGGATAAATAAATCCAATTGTAAGCTCACCGCTGGACCGGTGATAGTTCCAACCCGGTCTGAACGGGTGTCGTGGGCACAGTATCGATGATAAAACCAGTGAAGATGCAAAAATAAAAAGAAACGGGGAGGACGGGTAGGTCACAAGCCCCGTTTGCCGGATCCAACAGGAGTGAACGGGCAGGTGTGTCCGTCTAAAGAGTAGTCCTGAATGAAAAAGGGGGGTCCAGGTCATAAAGCATGGCTACATTACTAAGTCGATGGATGCAGTGAAAAAGGGGAACGCTGTGGCAGAGCTTACCTATGTCCGTGGTGGTCCGTGGATAACCGGATCCAACAGGAGTGAGCGGGCAGGTGCGTCCGTCTCACGAGTAGTCCTGTATGGAAAGGGTGTCCAGGTCATAAAACAAGGCTTCACTCACAAGTCGATGGATGGAGTGAATAAAGGAACGCAGCAGCCGAGCTTATCTATGTCCGTTGTAGCAGGGGAGTATGCGAAGGATCCGTCTCGCTTTCCGGTTGCGGAATGAGCAGACAAGAACAGGAAGTGCTATATGTAGCAACATGTAGAGAAAAAAGCTACAGCGCCCACCAAGAGGTGACCGTGGGTCACAAAATACAAGGATTACTGGGCCGGAAGTGAGCGTTCAAAGAGTCAACCTAGTAACGAAAAAAGCTAGAACGCCCACCAGCAAGTGACAGTGGGTCAAAAAATGCAAGGATTACTGGGCCTGAAGTGGGCGTACAAGGAGTAAGCCTTGTAACGAAAAATGTAATTAAAAGGCTGAAGTAAAAGAAGAGAGAAGCGAGTAAAAGACAGGAAAAGAGGGAAAGGAACAGAAAGGGGCCTGTGTAAAAATAGACTGACGCAATCAACTGCTATGTGTAGCAAAATAACGTAAAGATATGCAAACAAACAAACGAAAGTTCCTAGAATGATCTAGGGTTCAGTACATTGCATCATGGTACAGACAAAAGACAGTTACTGGAATGATGAAGGGTGCAGTACATGGCATCCGGAAATTGAAACATATTAAGATTCATGGTCACTGTTGAAAGAAATTCACAGTTTCTTGAGCATTGGACAGCATACTGCATGGCATCAGGTGTTCAAGAAATATTGTCGTTCCTGGCATCAGGTGCCCAAGAAGTATTGTAATTCGTGGTCAATGTTTAGACCGTGTCTCACGGTGTGGAGACGCATGATCCAGGTTGCCTCTAGCCTCCTGAGTCTAAGTTCGCGGTTTCCGCCTCTGATGCTTGGCTGAGTCACATCAATACCAAAGAATGTGAATCATTTGTGAGGCCCTTGTGATGGACATGAAGCTGCGTGTAGAGCCATGGTGTATCTAGCATCTTGGTGGTGGATTGCTCTGGCATGCTCACTGATTGGTTCCTTCAGGGGTCTGATTATGCTCCCAACATATTGGCTCTTGCAAGTACATTCCAGAATGTACACAACATACTTGGTGTTGCAGTTAATGTTGTAATTGATTTGGTAGTTCTTTTTGTTAAAACCAGTGAAATTCTTGACTCCATTCAGAGCCCATCTACAGACTACGCAGCTACCGCATTTAAAGAAACCTTTCATGTGGGGTGTGAGCCAAGAGTTAGAGGTTGTGGCGTGTGGCACTGTGGGGCTTAGTCTGTTTCTCAGTGTTCTGCCACGTCTGTAAGTGATCTGGGGTCTAGTGGTGATGACCTCCCTTAATGATCTGTCAGCAAGTAGAATGCCCCAGTGCTTGTTGAGACTTTTTCTAATCACTAAGCTCATGTCATTGTAGTCTGTGATGAGTCTAACTGGTTGCGTTTGTGACTGAATGTTTTTTTTTCACGAAGTTTCGTGTCCCTCCTGATCTTACCAATTCTTAGTGCAGCTTTGTGTATGGTGTGTGGCCTGTAACCTCTTCTTGTGAACCTGTTACTCATGTCTGCAATGCAATTCTGGAATTCAGTTTCCTCGCTGCAGTTTCTTCTGGCTCTGACAAATTCGCCGTATGGAATGGCCTGTATTTGATGGACTGGGTGTGAACTCTCCGCATGTAGGATCGCATTACATGAGGTTTCTTTGCGGTATAGTCAGCTGTGTAACATGTTCTCTTTAACATATAATTTTATCCAAAAATGTAACATTGGATCTGCTGGAGTTACAAGTGAACCTCATATCCATGTCATTGGAATTGAGGTGGTCACAAAAGGCCTCAAATTTCTCCTGGGTGCCTGACCAAAGTAGAATACAATCGTCAATGTACCGCCCCCAGTATATGATACAGTCAATCCAGGGGGCACCTCTCTTGCCCCAAATCCATTCAGATTCTAGTGCGCCCATGTACAAATTGGCAAAAGAGGGCGAGAATTTAGAGCCCATGGCTACACCCTTAATCTGTTTGTACCACTGCCTGTCGTACATGAAAAAATTGTTGTTGAGGATGATGTCCATCATGGATACGAGCATGTTTGTGTGTTGCCAAAGGGTAGCAGGCCTATTGTGTAAGAAGTGCGTTACTGCATCAAGTCCTAAATCAGGTTTAATGGAAGTATAGAGGGATACCACATCCAAGGTCGCCATAATCATGCCCGGTTGCCATTGGACATCGGCAAGGACACTCAGAATATGTTTAGTGTCCTGGATGAAGGATGGTAGGTTCTAGACCATAGGGCCTAGGAACAGGTCAACATACTGAGCAAGTCTCTCTGTGGGACCCCCTATGCCAGACACAATGGGTCTGCCCGGTGGAAATGTAGCCCGTTTGTGTACTTTAGGGAGGGTATATAACCATGGGAAGGTGGGTCTCACTACTTTCATGTAAAGGACCTCATCTTCGTCTATGAGACCTAGAGTGTGCCAATTTGTCAAATGTTTATTAATCAGGAGAGTCAAAGGGCCTGTAGGGTTACTCTTAAGTGTTTCATAACACGAGGTGTCTTGTAGTTGTGTCAATATCTCGTTATGGTAGTCTATGTTATTCATGACTATCACATTTCCTCCTTTGTCCGCCTCTCTAATGATAATGTCCTGGTCTGTACTTAGGGTTTTAAGGGCCATCCGCTCACTTCTAGACAAATTATCCCTGGTTTTACGTTTGGTTTTGACAGCCTTGTTCTCATATCTATCTATGTCTTCTAATACCAAGTTGTAGAAGGTGTCTACAGGGTTGCTGCCTGGTAGTGTGGGAGTCCATTTGGATTTGACTTTAAAGCCACTGGCAATGGTCATGTCAGTCTCTATATCTAGTTCATGCATAAGATGTTCCATGGTAATAGGTGGATCGTCTATGTCCGTAAGTGACAAAAGTAAGTGTGTGTCTCTGATATCCTTAATACTCTGGAGGTTAGAGGGATTATGACTATGAATGTTCATAATGCGGCTTCTTGGGGTTGGGATTCCTAAAAAGTGTTTTTTTAATTTTAGTCCCCTGATAAATTTGAATAAATCAGTTTTAAGTCTACACAGATCGCCCAATTCATGGGGATTGAAGTTTAAGCCCTTGCTCAATAAGGAGATCATGTCACTGGTGAGTGGTTTGGAGGAAAGATTGACTACCTGGACCTCCTCCTCCCTGTTTTCTACTGTTTCTTCCCATCCCCGGACCTCAATTTCCTTTTGTAGTCTTCTTTGTCCAGATCTCTTCCCTCTGCGGGTTTTCTGTCTAGTGTTCCTTGTCTTTGTTGTGTTCTGTTCTCCCTCCGTATTGTTTGAACCTCTCGTAAAAAATTGGATGTGGTCTGTCCTAGTCCCTGTGTTGTGCTTCTCTGATTCTCTGAATCACTGTCACTCGTAAGAATGGTGTTGAGTGAGCAGGAGCTGGAAGAGACGGAGGATATTTCTACTCTTATTGTCTTGTCGCTATGTTGTGCGTTGCGAACAAGTTGGTCGTACTTCCTAGCGAAAGTGAACACTCGTCCCTCTCTATAGTCTGCTTCGTCCCTCTTTAATTGTCTCGTCTTTCTGTCTTTAATCTCATTCTGATGTTTGCTGAGAATCTCATTTAGAATGGTGTAGTTCTTCTCAGTAGCTTCTTTGAGATCTAGATCCCTGATTTCTTTTTCTAAATTAGAAATGTCCAACTGTAGATTGACTACCTTGCGTTCAGCATTCTCAATTAGTATGTGAATCAGTGTGCTGGAGTTCACTGTGAGAGCCTCCTCCCATTTACCTAATAGGTCATCATCAAGATCATCAAAGGTAGGGAAAATCTGTGAGCGTAGTCCTCTTGGGACTCTATTTAACCTGAGGTACTGTTTAAGGGTGGCACTGTCCCACCATCTGGTGTTTTCGGTCTTTTTCAATCTTTCTAATTTTATAAATTTCTCCTTGAGTCCTTCTTTGCATTGTGGGTTCCCACTCGTGGATGTACTGACTATTGGGATTCCTTTAGCTAAATTATCAAAAAGTTCTGATGCGACCTGATCTCTATCCATAACCAAAGTTTTGAGGTTGTTGTGGTGTGTGTGGATGTGCGCCGCGGCTGCCCTTCCTGAAACAATAGAGTACTGATTCTGCGTGGGGTTTTGAGTAAGGCAGGAAGACTGGCGCTCAAGCTAATTCGCGGCAAGTATGGGAAACAAGAAAATTATTACGGTGCTGCCAGGTCAGAGGAAAACCCAAATAACCCCTGTAAATGTGTGGGTATGGACCCACACTGAAACATGAAACAAAGTCCCGGGCACACTTTCAGAGTATAAATACACAATGATGTTTTTTCTTATTTGAGGTAAAGTAAGCTGTGGTCGTCACCAGTAGGTTCTTTATGCTGAATTTTTTAACCCTTGGAATAAAATAGAGGAAAAACAACCAGCCGACACGTGTTTCGTCACCTGGGAATCATCCCATGACTCTTCAGGGCTGGGAAAGACATAAGAAGTGTAGTATAGTACAGGGAAATATGCACACTGTCTGTAGGTCATTTGAACTAGGCATATGTGCTAAACAAAAAGAAGGCACCCATATAATGTGGAAACCCTACAAGAATTGTGGAATGGCAAAATTAGTGACTTCACAGCAAACGGGAGAAAAGTAAGTGGGGAAATAAGGTGATCATTATAAATAAGAATGGTAATAAGCGTATTCACAGCATACCTAAATCAAAAGGGGCGCTATTGGAGTGAAGTGTGGGTGAGTGAGAAAACAGTAAATAGGAGAACTAATCAGTTGATTGCATTTAGGCATATTACATAAAGTACAATATTTATGAGTAAGTAACCTGTATATCGTTAATAACCGTGTTTCAGAAAAGAGAGGAGGACGGAGTTACAGGAGATAAACGGGAGCAGAATCCCAAGAGGAAAAGGATAAAGGGATTCCCCAAAAAATGTTGAGGCTAAGTTGTCATGAACTATGCAATTGTCCCAACGGGAGACAATACTGAAGCACAATTGAAATGCGAGGGTTCGGAAGTGATAATAAAGGAAGCTACCTGTATGGGAAGATACTGATCGTGCGATATCTGGGGAGAGAAAGGGGGGAGTATCGGGATAAGGAAAAAGGCAAGGAAAGAAATTGACAAAAGGCAAACGAGGGACGTTGAAATAATAACACACAAAGGGATAAATAAATCCAATTGTAAGCTCACAGCTGGACCGGTGATAGTTCCAAACCAGTCTGAACGGGTGTTGTGGGCACGGTATCGATGATAAAACTGGTGAAGATGCAAAAATAAAAAGAAGCGGGGAGGACGGGTAGGTCACAAGCCCCGTTTGCCAGACTGTACTGTCCCTACAACCTTGTTCTGTGTCAGAAGCGATAAGTAAGTCTTCAACATACTGCACCAATACATTACCTGAGGGAAGTGATAGGGAATCCAACTGACTTTTTAAAGCTTGAATATACATACTTGGACTTTCAGTACAGCCTTGAGAAGCTCGACAGAACCTAAAACTCCTACCAGCTAGTGTAAACCCGAACAAATATCTGCTATCCTGATGAATAGGGATACTAAAGAAAGCATTTTTCAGATCAATGACAGAGAAAAATTTAGCAGTAGAGGGAATCATTGCCAAAAGAGTGGTAATGTCAGGAACCACTGGAAACTGAGGGACCACTATTTTATTAACCTCGCGCAAATCAATCACAAAACGATAAACATCTTCATGGTCATCAGGAGAACCTGAGGACGTCCTTTTAAGAATTGGAAGAATAGGGCTATTACAAATATTAGCAGTTGTCTCCTCAACCACTCCCTTCATGATCAAATCCTGTATAATTAGCAATAAGGCTTGCTCACCTGCCTGCGGTATTTTATACTGAGGGATACAGGGCAAAATAGCACCATCCTTAAGCTGTATCGAAACCGGCGATATCTGCAATAATCCCACTTCTGTGAAACAAAGCCCCGGGCACACGTTCAGAGTATAAATACACAATGATGTTTTTTCTTATTTGAGGTAAGGTAAGCTGTGGTCGACACCAGTAGGTTCTTTCTGCTGAATTTTTTAATCCTTGTAATAAAATAGAGGAAAAACAACCAGCCGACACGTGTTTCGTCACCTGGGAATTATCCATGACTCTTCAGGGCTGGGAAAGACATAAGAAGTGTAGTATAGTACAGGGAAATATGCACACTGTCTGTAGGTCATTTGAACTAGGCATATGTGCTAAACAAAAAGAAGGCACCCATATAATGTGGAAACCCTACAAGAATTGTGGAATGGCAAAATTAGGGGCATATTATCAAGGGCCTTATCTCCGCTTCTTTGGCTTTAAAAGCCAAAGAAGCGGAGATAATGTTTTCGCCCTATTAACAAGGCAGTGCTAACATGCCTTTAGCGCATGTTAGCAGCCTTGTTACCGACGCCTCGCTTTGTATCCCTAATGAGATGCAAAGTGGGCGTCACTGGGCAGTACAACCTTGCAAATATCGCTGATGTGCACATCGCGATATTTGCAAGGCTGCCCCAGCATTTAAGCAGACGTTAGTTTTTGGAGGAAACAGCTGTTTTCGCCAAAAACTAACGTCTGCTAGAATTCAGACTTACCTATCCCTAACATTGGGGTGGATTATGCTGATACGACCACAGGGTCGTATCAGCAAGGTTATCGCCGTTTTGCAGGGAACATTGCTGGAAAACCAGCGATGTTCCCTGCAAAACGGCGATTTCCCCGCTATCGCTGGAATTTTTATCGCCCTGGAGAAACGCGCTGTTAATAACGCGCTACCAGGGCGATAATTTCCAGCGATAGCCGGCGATATGGGAAATAGCGCTAGGCGCGCTTTGCGATAGTTATTGCAAGTAGTTGGTGATAAGCCCCTTAGTGACTTCACAGCAAACGGGAGAAAAGTAAGAAGGGAAATAAGGTGATCATTATAAATAAGAATGGTAATAAGCGTATTCACAGCATACCTAAATCAAAAGGGGCGCTATTGGAGTGAAGTGTGGGTGAGTGAGAAAACAGTAAATAGGAGAACTAATCAGTCGATTGCATTTAGGCACATTACATAAAGTACAATATTTATGAGTAAGTAACCTGTATATCGTTAATAACCGTGTTTCAGAAAAGAGAGGAGGACGGAGTTACAGGAGATAAACGGGAGCAGAATCCCAAGAGGAAAAGGATATATCTAAAGGGATTCCCCAAAAATTTTTGAGGCTAAGTTGTCATGAACTATGCAATTGTCCCAACGGGAGACAATACTGAAGCACAAATGAAATGCGAGGGTTCGGAAGTGATAATAAAGGAAGCTACCTGTACGGGAAGATACTGATCGTGCGATATCTGGGGAGAGAAAGGGGGGAGTATCGGGGTAAGGAAAAAGGCAAGGAAAGAAATTGACAAAAGGCAAACGAGGGACGTTGAAATAATAACACACAAAGGGATAAATAAATCCAATTGTAAGCTCACCGCTGGACCGGTGATAGTTCCAACCCGGTCTGAACGGGTGTTGTGGGCACAGTATCGATGATAAAACCGGTGAAGATGCAAAAATAAAAAGAAACGGGGAGGACGGGTAGGTCACAAGCCCCGTTTGCCGGACTGTACTGTCCCTACAACCTTGTTCTGTGTCAGAAGCGATAAGTAAGTCTTCAACATACTGCACCAATACATTACATGAGGGAAGTGATAGGGAATCCAACTGACTTTTTAAAGCTTGACTATAAATACTTGGACTTTCAGTACAGCCTTGAGAAGCTCGACAGAACCTAAAACTCCTACCAGCTAGTGTAAACCCGAACAAATATCTGCTATCCTGATGAATAGGGATACTAAAGAAAGCATTTTTCAGATCAATGACAGAGAAAAATTTAGCAGTAGAGGGAATCATTGTCAAAAGAGTGGTAATGTCAGGAACCACTGGAAACTGAGGGACCACTATTTTATTAACCTCGCGCAAATCAATCACAAAACGATAAACATCTTCATGGTCATCAGGAGAACCTGAGGGCGTCCTTTTAAGAATTGGAAGAATAGGGCTATTACAAATATTAGCAGTTGTCTCCTCAACCACTCCCTTCATGATCAAATCCTGTATAATTAGCAAAAAGGCTTGCTCACCTGCCTGCGGTATTTTATACTGAGGGATACGGGGCAAAATAGCACCATCCTTAAGCTGTATCGAAACCGGCGATATCTGCAATAATCCCACATCTGTGTCGCCGGTCGCCCACAGAGTGGGTTGCACATCTCTAAACTCAACAGGAAGGGGTGCATCTTTGGACAAACACTGTTTAGCACGTGCTACATCTGGACTCATTGTCATATAGACACACGCCGGAAAACAATAAATTGTGGCATGCAATTTCTTCAACAAATCCAAACCCATCAAATTCTCACCGCAATTAGATTTCAACAAGAATGGCGAATCCACAGTGAAATGACCTTTAGTCAATGCAAGAGGTTTTGAAATGGGGCTTACAACCGGTACACCAGAGAAACAAACCTACACATTATTATGGCCAGACAGTGCCGCCCCAGGAACCATATTTTGAGAAGCAGAACATTTTGTCGCACCTGCGTCCACCAAAAATTCCTTAGTTGAACCTTGCAGTTCTGCTGTTACATAAGAACCACGCTAGTCTACAGGTATCGGAACTGGTCCCTCACTCTACCCCTGGTTGTCCTAACTGTAAGACATCCCTGTCACTTCCTCCATGTCATAATCATCATGATAGTACTGTCCATCACAAGGGTCATCAAAATAATTATTATCACAACGACCCTGTGAGGATGCAGTATTCTGAGCCCTATCGCCCCACCAGCTCCACGACCCCGTCCACGAGAACCTTGTCCTCTCGGGACCGCTACCTTCTGCAAAAGCACAGGATATTCGCTACGCCAATGTCCCTCCTCTTTACAATATGCACACTGATTCGGCCCCAAAGGTGTCGTATTCGGCTGCCTACTAGTGCGTGGAAGCTGTCGGGCAGGACCACCACATCCTCTCCCATTCCTTCTAAAAGCCTGCTGTAACAACACCTTCGTCTTTAAGTCCTTATGTCTCTTCTCTGTCCTCTCCTTTTCCTCATTATCCCTATGCTCATAATATTGTGCCATATTCAAGATAACAGAGGGAGAGGATGTAGACCAGGTACTCTCAGAAGCTTGCAATTGAGTCACAATTTCAGGAAGCAGGTTAGAAACAAATCTATTGACGAACAACCGAACACCTCCCTCAACGGACAGATCTTGTCCACTATAATCCAAAAATGTACCTTCAAATTGGGTAAAGAAATCAGACACACTCTCATCTTTCTTCTGTTGGCAGGCTGACAATTTATCCCAATCCACCTTTCTTGGCGGAATAAGAGAATGCATATACATAATTATGCAACCTGGCAACGCTAAAATCTCCGCTCGAGGCTTATCACCGGGCTTCCTTTCCTGATCCCATGCCTTGATTTGATCCCAAGCACCACCCAACTCCGGAACATGATCTTGAGTATGAACCTGCCTCCAAATATCGACCGGAACAAGAAGATCAAAGAACATTTCGATATCAGCAAGAGTCATCACCGTAGAAGAAGCAGCTTCAGTCAGTTATTTATAATAAGCAGTGGCATTCGTCCTAGGATCTGGTAAATGAGTTTTAAGAGATAAAACCTCACTTCTTTTCCAGGGAGTATAAACCTATTGCTCCTGAAACCTGGCCGCCACTGCTGCTTGAGTAACATTACCACGACCATCTTGCAGTTCCGGTATCTCGGGGTGATATATGGGATGCACCTCTCTCATCGGAAACTGAGATACTGACCTAGGACTTTTCTCATGTAATCTTCCCCTATATGCAACTATTGTCGAAACATTAGCAAAAACCTGTTCCGGCCCCAATTCACTGATATACACACGATCTCTAATGTCATATAAAATTTGAGGTGCTTCCGCTTCAAAGTGTTGTTGCCAAAGACCAATCAAAGTAGCAGGCATGTGTTTAAGGGCATGTTGCTGTATAAAGGGCTCAAAATCTTTTATAGTCGCCCAGACATCCTCTACACTATAAATAGGATTACGGGCCCACTATGCAGCCTGATTAGCTATTACCCTCTTTTCTTCATCTCCCACATCAGATCTCACCAACGGTCCCATGCGCTCCTTAAATTTCGTCCAATCCCTGTCCTCAAATCCACTCACCGGTGTCCCACTACTTACTAGTGTCAGAGAATGAAAAACCACAGTGGGAGATGCAACAGAAGCAACAGGCACTATTTTCGCTGGGGGCTGTGTTGTGGGGGAAAGAGCTGGTGGAAGGGTAGCTGAGACAATAGGAACGGCGGGGGTACTAACAGTCAGAGTTGCCACAGACGGCAAAGAAACAGAAGGAGAAGGAGGAGGAACTGAAGCCACAGCCGTCGAAACAACAGTAGTAGATGCAGGGACAGAAACAGTGGAAGCAACTGTAACAGGCGACTATGAGGGCATCGGAACAAGGGGATATATTCTTTGCGTGGCATATGTAGGCCGGTATCTAATAATTCTTCAACAAAAGCGTCATCTTCTTCCTGAACCACATATGATTTATCAATGTGTAATCGAAACCTTCTATCTTCGCATTCAACACCTTTTTCCTGTTTCTCCCTATCATATGCTACAGCCTTCTGAGTCAACGTCTGCATTCTTCCTTTCCGGGCCTCTTTTTCTGCCTTCAACCGCTTTTGTTTAGCTGCTTTCTGCCATGTTCTCAGGGTATCAAACATAGACTGCCTACTTCGCTTCTTAAACAACTATTTCCTGTAAATACCGAACCCAGAGGATCAGACTCCCTCCATTCCTCTCCGAACCCACTGATATCAACTGCGGAGTACCCCAAGGATCATCGCTCAGCCCCACGCTCTTCAACATCTACATGGCCCCCCTTGCCGCCATCGTCAGACAGCATGGGCTCAGCATTGTATCGTATGCGGACGACACCCAGCTCATCCTCTCACTCACGAAGAAGGCCGAAGACACCAGACTCTGTTTCCAAGAAGGAATGAAGAACGTGGCAGCCTGGATGAAAGACAGCTGTTTGAAGCTCAACTCAGAGAAGACCGAAGTCCTCATCCTCGGACCCTGCACCTCCGCCTGGGACAACACCTGGTGGCCCTCCGCCCTCGGCAACCCACCCACCCCTACAGACCACGCACGAAACCTCGGCATCATCCTCGACTCCACCCTCCCCATGAACCGCCAGATCAACGCCGTCGCCTCCACCAGTTTCAACTGCCTACGCATCCTCCGCAAGACCTTCAAATGGATCCCCCCTGACTGCAGAAGGACCGTCACCCATGCACTCATAACCAGCAGACTCGACTACGGCAACACCCTCTACGCCGGAATCAACAGAACCCTTCTACACAGACTCCCAACCATCCAGAACGCCGCAGCCAGACTCATCCTCGGGACTCCGCGTCACGAACACATGACCCAACACCTACGAGACCTCCACTGGCTCCCCGTGGAGAAGCGGTCACCTTCAAACTCCTCACCCACGCCTACAAATCCCTCAACAACATCGGGCCCAAATACCTCAACGAGAGAGTATCCTTCCACGTACCCAAGAGGAACCTCCACTCCGCCGAACTCGCCCTGGCAGAGGTCCCCTGCATCCGCAGAAACAGTACTGGCGGAAGAGCCTTTTCCTACATCACGACCAAGACCTGGAACGATCTCCCTGTGAACATCAGACGCTCCCCGACCCTGCACATGTTCAGGACCTCAAGACCTGGCTCTTTGACTGATCCAGAGCTGCTCCCCCCCAGCGCCTTGAGACCCTCACGGGTGAGTAGCGCGCTTTACAAACCCCTGATTGATTGAGTGATACTCGATCTTTTGTTCATCGAAAGTGCCTGTCAACGGCCACTGCAATTCGGCAGTGCCTTCTGGAGGCGCCGGCAGACTTTCTTCCAATCGAGCATCAATAGAACAACAACGATAGCACAAGGCAAACAATTTACTGAAACTAGGCATTTTCAAAAGAAAACAAGTTCACTATTCTATGCCTAGCAAAACAATTGCAATTGCTTTTGTCCCAAAGACGGTCCTTAGACCGTACCAAATACAAACCAAAATGGTACCATATCCACAAAGAACCAAAACAAACTCACCTGATATATGCAGGTCAAATTAATCTATTCTCCACTGCCGACTCTTCAGACCAAACGGTCAAATCCAAGGGTTTCGCCGTTCAGGACTTCAGTCGGGATGACCACTGGGTGAAGCACCGTCTGGCAGGACAGAAGGGGCAGCTGCGAGTATCAGGAACTCTTTGTGCAGGGATCCCTGATCCGTCCATCCAACCCGACGATGGCCTCGACCTCCCCCTCGTCCGTGGAAGGGGAAGGGCCACTCACCTGAAGGAGCCCCTGTTCGGGCGCCAACTGAAGGAAGTGGCCCGATTCGGGTCACTCGGGTCACTGATGACCACCTCTCAGCCTTCTACCAAAATGAAGAGTCGGTCAGACAGTAGAGAATACAAACCAATATCTGTTTATTCAGAGTACGCTCAGAGCGGAGCCCTGTCTGCCCAGTCGCTAAGGAGTGTTGCAGAGGGACTGACATCAACAAACATAACGATACATTATGTACATTTCAGAACCAATGAAGGCACCCCTACAATGGAATTTTCCAGAGAGAAGCAGCTGGACAGTCAATTACAAAGGAGTAAGTTTCGGCTCTGAGGCCGGGCACACATTATCTATCTTTCAAGGTTACTCTGCCTGTGCCCGCCACTAGACAAGTGGGAGAAGGCTTACATCTAAGAAGAAAGGTATGCGCTAATAAGAACAGTGCATTCATTAGTGTGGCAAAACCCAACTCCGAAGAAACATAACCTAGAGAAGGCCGTTTCTCGGAAACAGCAAAAAAATTAGTTTCAATCACAATCTAAAATGGCGACTACACACAAAATGGCGCAGTGAATGCTAACTTACGTAAAACAATACAAAAACATAATTTTTATTCCAACATAAGTAGGTGGCCTTCTTTCCCACATTGAGCTCTCTCTCTTTGGAGAGCCGCACCAGCTCTACCTTGCTGTAGTTGTCAGTGTTGCTCAGCTCTAAATCCATTGTTGCAGAAAGGATGTGAGATTTGGGAGGGTGGATTATTAATGGGTAAGGGTATGCACCTTCAGCTATTAATAATAACACATTGACTAATAAGGCCTAGTCAAGTCTCAATAAATGAATCCTCGCTCAACCCTTAGTAGCATGGCAATGAGGCTTAACTTAGGAGACAGGTATGTGTAAAGCATTTAATGTCACCAAAACAGTAAACAAGTAAAAGACAAAACACAGTAAACATCCAACACCAATTTATAGAAATAGAGAATATTTGTTTCTTTAAAATGACACCAAAAATCCAATGTAGGGAACTGGAGATGTGAATTTTTAAAGAATAAGCTATAGTATAGCACCTAAAAGGATAAAGCCCCATTTGTGGCTATATGGTCGCGCTGCACTGGGTCAAGTCGAAAAGTTCAAGCTGACTGCGATGGAGCACATGTTGGATTGAATCCCAGGTTAGTCCCGCTGAAGTTTTACCTTCTCAAGTTTTGTGCCAAGAGTCCTGTTCATGGGGGAGAAGTTTGCAGGGAGCAAGGAGAGTGTCAGTGGTGATGGTCAGCAGGGCGTGAAGAGTCAGCCGGGCACCATGGATGGACAGGCTGGAGCCTCACGGTGCCTATCCATGCCGACAGATGATAATTGTTGGGCAAAGAGTCAAACTTGCGGCGCCTTGCACTGATTCTCTACACAAGCGGCACGGTTCGGGTGTGAACTGGCCAGTTCATAGTCGCAAAGAGCCCAAAAGCCACAACATTAGAGGCACCTCATGGCGGTTAGGAATTCATTGCAGACGGGTCCAGTAGCTGTAGTCTAGTTGGTTATTGGTTCCTTTGGGGAGATCAGTGACCTCTAGTGCTGGCCAAGGGTTCAGAAGCCCTGGATCGCCACTTTTAGGGCTAGGACTCAATCTCCCACAATGCACCTGGGCAGTCCAGGAAAATCCAGTTGTAGCTAGTCAGCTGGAGTAGTCCCCTCTTTGGCTGTTGCAGGTGGCTTCTTCCAGCACTTTTCTACCTGTTGCTGCTCGAGGAGTCCACTGAATTTTCTTGGATCAGGCACAGTCTTTCTTTGTGGAGCCTTGAGTGTGCAGTAGGTGCAGTCCTTCTGAGTGCAATAGGGGTCAAGTTGCCTCCCTGTGACCATTTCCTGCAAATGTGGCATTTTTTTGACCCAGAATGCACTGTTCTCCAAAATTTTAAATGGAGAAATTCTCTCCTTGGAGTGTGTATCTGGCTAACCCAACCCACAGGTGTGGCTAACAATTCACTACATTCCCCTTCCAGCCCCTTACCTAATCTAATTAGGGGGGCTTCCATCTGTCTGGGGATAAAGGAAGTTGTGGCTGGCCTGGGTCCTATGACATTTGTTATCCTGTCTGTGAAGTCCAGCTTATCTCCCCAGGCCCCTTCCTCCCCAGATTCCACAGGAAGCAAATCTCCTCCCACCAAATGGCTGAATTGTTACAGCCCCAGATCTCTTCACATCTACTGAATGAGCAGCTTGGCTCAGGCTGTCAAAGGCTGGCCAATCAGAAGAGGCTGCTACAGGGCTGTTTTAGGTAACTTCAGGATACTAAGTTCTAAAACTACTTTTCTGTAATAGCTATGACGATTCCTACCATGGCAAGGTGTTGGATGTATTGTAACTAATATTTTGATACTTTGAATCATGTTGCTAACTAACTCCAATAACAAATTTAACTTAATTAAAGATTAATAAAGCCTTCCCATGTTAGCCAATGGAGGTTAGCAGCACTGCAATGAGGAAAAGTGACTTCAGCTGTTTTTTTCTACCAGGGCATATGAAACATCTTTTATATTGTTCTTGCTGTTTGTAACAATGCACCCTACCCTTGGGGCACTTGGGGTAGACAGTAGAGGTGACGTATATGTAATAAAAAGGTACTTTTGGATTTTGGAAGTACTTTTAATTCCAAAGTTGAATTTGGACAACATTTTATTTTAAAACCAGCCTGCAGGCAGGTCTAACTTTGAAATGACACCATACACCACAGCATTACACAATTAAGTACATTACGCACAATGGGGTCTCTAAACCTACATGCCCTACCATGTACTAGGGACTTACAGGTAGGCTCTCCTAGCCAGTTAGAATTATACCAATTACCATATACCTATTAAGGACAGAGCACCAGACCTTGGCCCAGACAGCAAAGCTCAGGGCACTTTCAGAATCAGTAACCATCAGTACCAGTCTAAAAACGAGGGCGATCAGGTAAAAAAGGATGACTTTCCTACATGAGGCAAGACTTACATTTGGAAAAAAGGAGAAAATGACCAAATCAAAATTAAGGGGAACTTATAAAGGAGTTGAATCTGATGTCATATTATTTACCTGGGATTTCAGTTTTGCACAAAATCACTGAGTGGCACTGCACAAACACAAGAACCGGATTCCTTCACAGAGACCAAGGCGGTCTTCAAGCAGCAGGGCAGTCCACTGGTAGCAGCAGGACAGTTCTCTGGGGGGCAAGGCAGTCCTTCTTCTGTAATGTCGGTCTCAAAATGTGTTCTTGCGTCCTTTTACCTCGGCTACTAGAGCTATTAGCTGCGGGGTCCCACAGGGCTCAGCGCTCAGCCCCACCCTCTTCAATGTGTACTTGATCCCTCTCTCCACACTGATTGAACAGTGTGACGTGAAGGTGGTCTCGTACGCTGATGATACTCAGCTTGTCTTCTCTTTTAAAGAACACACGGAGGCAGCCTTTGCGAATTTTAAAATCTGTTTGCGCACAATCTTGGTATGGATGACAAATAACTGCATGAAGTTGAATACTGATAAAACAGAGGTACTGTTTTTTAATCAACCCTCTCCTCCTGCATCTGAACTCTGGTGGCCGGCTGAGCTTGACCCCCTCCTAACCCGGTAAGCTCAGCTAGGAACCTAGGCTTCCGATTTGATTCTAGCCTATCAGGTAGTGCTCAGGTTGGTAAAGTTTCTTCCGTGTGTTTCTGGAAATTAAAAAGCTTACGCAAATTCCTGCATTTATTACCAATGAATTGCAGAAAAAATGTGGTCCATGCGCTCGTAACTTCACAACTGGACTACGCGAATAGTCTCTATCTGGGGCTCCCGGACTACCTGTTAAGAAAATTGCAGATTATACAGAATGCTGCAGCCAGGCTAATAAGAAATGTGCCTCTTCGCCATCATATCTCTCCTCACCTGCGAAGCCTGCATTGGCTCCCGATCAAGAGACGGATCGAGTTTAAGGCACTGATACTGGCCTTTAGATCTATTAATGACACTGGCCCCCAATACTTGAAGCATAGACTTCGGAGATATCACCAGTCAAGATCTCTGAGGTCTAATTATCAGAACCTAATGGTGACTCCGCGCTTTAAAAAGGCTAGGATGGGGGGTCGGGCTTTTGCAGTAAAAACCGCCTTGCTGTGGAACTCTATGCCAGTCCACCTCCGAAAGGCAAAGACAGAGCCTTTGTTTAGAAAGGCCTTGAAAACTTGGCTCTTCAGCCTAACCTAGTACATTTGCGGAATTCCTCAGTCCCTGTATGCAACCTGCACCTACCGTTAGCGCCGGGACACTTCCGTTGGAGGTAGCTGTGTGCTCTATAAAATGCATTAATAATAATAATAATAATAAATAATAATAATAATAATAATGTCCACAGGTCTATGACTGTACTACTGAGTGGCTCTGCAGGCCCAATATTTATACCTGTGCCAACCTTTGAAGTGAGAGTATTCACTATACTACCCCAACATCTAGTTCTGGAAAGTTCTCCCCTCCCCCTAGCAAGGTTCCAAGACGGTAAACAGCCATTAGTACGCAACTTGTAGTTCGCATACCATTACAACGCAAGCGTAACAACGCATGTGCTGTAACAACGCGTAGCCTTTACTACGCATGATATTACTTCGCATGCGCTGTTACAACGCATGCGTTGTAATGCGTGGAGGCAGCGATGAGGCAGTGGGGCGGAGGCGGCTTCAGCTGTGGGGTAAACAGATGCCATAGAGGGGTCTCAACCCACGAGTGAGGGCAGGGTCTGAAGCCCTATGTCCCCACAGCTCTCACTTCTGATCCCCCCCTCCCTCAACCCCTGAAAATAAATAATTCCATGGATGGAGATGCGTAGAGCCCCTGCAGTGCTATCCAAAACCTTTGTCCCCCTGTGATGTCCTCCACCAGGCGAACACCGGAAGTGGTGCCGGACCCGCAAGACGGCATGGTGGAAGGCGACCTGGTGACCACAGCATCGAAGCAGGGGCACGAGGGGCTCCGGGCACCACCGCACTCATTTCAGCACCCCCGTAATTCAGAGCACCCTCGTCAAAGAGCAGCTGATCTCACAGGCGCCAAGAGGCAAAGCCGGCTGCAGACAAAGGGCGTGCCCGGGGCGGATCTGCAGGCTCCTGTGCGCTGGCTGGGGGCTTTTTGGGCACTTCTGCTGTCCTTTGATTGACAGAGTTATACATTAATGGGGTAGACCCGAAAGACCACTGGACCCGGGTAGTTTATGGTACAATAGGATAATGTCACAGTAGAATACAATTACATATTATGCCGAACATAGGAAAACATTATTACTTTAAACAAAATTAATTAAACGCCACCATTTGAATCATTCACCAAAAATGGTTGTGATTTAATTTCATCACAGAATTGCATAATAGCCAGATTATAAATGACATGTATCAGTATCAAACATTTTATTCAAGTCTGGTGCAAAGAGGGAGCAGTGCATGGAGAAAGGGGGTGTTGTGAAAGTGAAGTGCAAAAGGAAGGTAGTGTGCGTATGTGACATCAATAATCAATATATACAACTTAACCAACCAGATGTCTGGCAATTATAGAATTGATAAAACATAACACAAGATATCCGATGCAGATAATGAATCTCTGTCATCAGTGACTGAATAAAAGAAACAACGAGAACGTTTCGACCCCTGAAATAAACAGCTGGTTTGATGCCTTGTGAATGGGGTCTTCCTCAGGATGGGGGTGTGAGAGGTCCTTTTATTGACAACTCTTGCAGCCGAGGACAAGGGACAAGGGACGTGCACCGAGGAGAGAGAGGTAAGATGGGCTGTGTATTTTTAAAGGGTTTATGTTTGAGGAGTAGTGTATTTGGTTTTAGGGCAGTGTTGTGGGTCATGCAGAGTAGTGTTTCAGTGTCGGGAGCGGACTGGGGGTAGGGGCAGGGTCGTGCTTGGGGTAGTGTTTTAGGGTTTAGGGTAGTGTTGTAGTGTTTGTGTAGTGTAGGGTAGCGTTTTAGGGTTTAGGGTAGTGTCAGGGGGGTCGTGCAGGGTAGTGTTTCAGTGTAGGGAGTGGACTGGGGGTAGGGGCAGTGTCGTGCTTGGGGTAGTGTTTTAGGGTTTAGGGTAGTGTTGTAGTGTTTGTGTAGTGTAGGGTAGTGTTTTAGGGTTTAGGGTAGTGTCGGGGGGGTCATGCAGGGTAGTGTTTCAGTGTAGGGAGCGGACTGGGGTTAGGGGCAGGGTCGTGCTTGGGGTAGTGTTTTAGGGTTTAGGGTAGTGTTGTAGTGTTTGTGTAGTGTAGGGTAGTGTTTTAGGGTTTAGGGTAGTGTTGGGGGGTCATGCAGGGTAGTGTTTCAGTGTAGGGAGCGGACTGGGGGTAGGGGCAGGGTCGTGCTTGGGGTAGTGTTTTAGGGTTTAGGGTAGTGTTGTAGTGTTTGTGTAGTGTAGGGTAGTGTTTTAGGGTTTAGGGTAGTGTGGGGGGTCATGCAGGGTAGTGTTTCAGTGTAAGGAGCGGACTGGGGGTAGGGGCAGTGTCATGCTTGGGGTAGTGTTTTAGGGTTTAGGGTAGTCTTGTAGTGTTTGTGTAGTGTAGGGTAGTGTTTTAGGGTTTAGGGTAGTGTTTCGGGGGGCCGTGCAGGGTAGTGTTTCAGTGTAGGGAGTGGACTGGGGGTAGGGGCAGGGTCATGCTTGGGGTAGTGTTTTAGGGTTTAGGGTAGTGTTGTAGTGTTTGTGTAGTGTAGGATAGTGTTTTAGGGTTAAGGGTAGTGTTGGGTGGTCGTGCAGGGTAGTGTTTCAGTGTAGGGAGCGGACTGGGGGGTAGGGGCAGGGTCGTGCTTGGGGTAGTGTTTTAGGGTTTAGGGTGGTGTTGTGTAGTGTAGGGTAGTGTTTTAGGGTAGTGTTGTGCAGTATGTGTTATGTAGGGTAGTGTATATGGATGTAGAAATTAGCGCAGTGTTGGGGGGTTATTTTTTTAAAAAATGCGTTGTAAATCTATGCGGGGAATTGGGATCCGTTGTAAAGACATTTCATATGCATTTTTAAGCAAATGCGAAGTAATGATATGCGTTATAGAAAAATGTGTTGTAACGGTACTTGCGAACTAAAAACAACGTTGTAAAAGTATGCGTTGTTTTAGTTTGCGAAGAATCGTCATATATTCTTCCAAGACGTCTGGGGTGACAGAAGCCCATGCTCTACAGTTAGGGTACATGGGATTAAAATATTTATTTTCTATCACATCCTCAGAAAATACGGGAAAATGCTTCTAAGTTATTACTAACAGAATTTTCAAATGTGAGGAGAGGGAGCCAATTTGAACTCTCTTCGGTGGGGAGGAGCCCAGTAAAGGAGCTAACAACAGGTCTGCGTTATGGCAGAAGCAAAGAGCAGATGCAAGTGCTGCAAAAAAGACGTAGGGGGGCTGCAATTAAATTAGATTTAGGGCAGACTATCTCCAGTCATTGGCTATTGCACAGGACCAATCTGCCATATCAAACTCCACCTCTTCAGAACATTACTAAGTCTGGAAGGATTTCACATGAAAAAGGAAGGCGTATTGAAAGAAAAAGAAAGACTCAAGGAATCCTGACTCCACTGGCAAAAAAATGACTCAAAGACTCCTGAATCCTGCTGCAATAAAGGCTCCTGACTTTTGATCAGTTCGAGTCCCCAGGGACTGGTACTGTTCCTAAGTAACCCGGTGGCTGCCCTTCTATTTCCCAGCTCCAGAGACAAAAAAAAGTGCCCCATTGGCCACAAAGAACTGGACCCTGAAGAGGACTGAATAGTTATAGTACCCAGAAGCCTGCCTAGAGGAGGTAGGGTTGGTAGTACTGCCTAGGTAGAGCGTTCCTTGTAGTTGGCGAAAAGGGGGACCAGGGACTGGTACTGTTCCTAAGTAACCCGGTGGCTGGCCTTCTATTTCCCAGTTCCAGAGACAAAAAAAAGTGCCCCTTTGGCCACAAAGAACTGGACCCTGAAGAGGACTGAATAGTTATAGTACCTAGAAGCCTGCCTAGAGGAGGTAGGGTTGGTAGTACGGCCTAGGTAGAGCGTTCCTTGTAGTTGGCGAAAAGGGGGACTTTCGTCTTTTCCACCTTTGGACAACCAAACAAGATGCTGACTGAGTTTTTATCCACATTGCCTACAGCTCAGGAATTGTAAATAATTAATACATTTAATAGCACTTATTTCTCAAATCTCTCCAAAAGATAGTGCTTGAATACATCATCCACACTTCCTATTGCTAGTCTTCTCTATCTGTACTTTTGCTTGGGGATTTTGCTAATTGAACAATTTGTTGTTAAATGTGAATATGGGGGTTTTTCAGATAAATGTCATTGCAATTTCAGTGTGTTGTACTGATACCTTACTTTATTATTTGTCTTATTTGTGAGATGACACAGAAAACCTGTCTAGAACCACTTTTGGAAAATGTACAAATTCACACACAGCAAAAGCTATGAGCGTATTTTATCAAACAGATTCACTTGTGATGGAATGAGCAATTTCAAATCTGATAAGATGTACTCTTTGGCGTGAACATAGTAATTGCTCCCCCCCTCTTCCTCTGCCCATAACACTTTGTTGCTCGGATATTAATTTACCTTGAAAAAAATGAAACGACTAGGCATTTGGTTAAACAGGAACAAGTTGGTTTAATTAAAGGCAGCCGCTTGGAGAGCAGCAACAGAGTCATGTATGAAGACTGTCTCGTTGTACAGGGGTTTTGGTCGGCATTATATACAGTTCTTGAAGTAGAATAAACTGATTAAACATTCTTGAAGAGCACGTAAATTCGGGCCTAGCCATGAACCACAAATTCAACCATCTGATAAGGGGGCACAGATGGCTCTCGTCTTTGTGAGACCCAATGTGGGCCAGCATGTATGTGTCCAGATGTCAGGCATGGGGAGCGCGTGATCACTGCGTGTAGTATGTGTGTTGTGTTCTGATTGGCTCAATGTTCCTAACTACATGTGGCATCCGACTTTGTGGTACTTTGGGAATGCGCGCGCCTTTGGTCAAACGTGTTTTATTGGGGCCAATCTCTCCGGACCTTTTGTGGTGTAGCTCCCTAGCTGTGGAATTGATCTGGGTTTTCCCTGTTTGCGCGTTTGTCTTCGGACTAAGTGCAACCCAACCTATGACCTATCAATCGGTAGGCTTGGGTTTGGGTTGCAGGGCCTGTCTGACCACGTATCTCTGACTCATGGCTGATGGGGAGGTCATCTTGGGTGGATTCAACAGCAATGATAGGAGTTTTTTTATTATTTGTACATATAAGATGGCTGTCATTGATATCACATTTACAGACATTCTCATTATTATGCGTACATTTGTCATGGCGTACATGGACATCGCGTTCACCGATATTGACATTATTATGTGTACATATTTTATGGCGTACATCGACATCGCATTCAACAATATTAACAACTTCCTCCATCCCCCACAACTTATAAATCCATTGCAAATATTCTTTTGGGAGGCAAGCCAAGAATTTTAGACCACAGCTTACAAATCCAAATATCTGAGATGAACATTATCTGATCTGTTTTCCTATAAAGGTTACGAACGTGCCTATGTATTATCTGAATTAACCCAGAAAAGGGCTCATACATACTTTTATCAGGCAAGACATTGGAATACAAAACTGGTGTTTGTCATTTTGGACTCTTTTTGTGCAATGTAGTGTCCATAAATCCGTTTTATGCACATGATTTTGACTGCCTCATTTAGAATCCCCTACAGAGCATATGTTGCAAAAATAAAAAATATGTATGCTGCAAACACTAACGACTCCATTGACAATCAAAGATCAGATTCCAAATATTTTATTACACTATTTAATTAAATGTGTTCACGTAACGCTGCTGACTTTGTTAATATTTATGTCCAAAGCGTGGAATGTAATTGAGCTCTCACTAGGGGAAGATTGACTAATTTATTTTAAATTATAAATCTCGCTAGAGAAATAGCTACACATGGAGTGGAATGAAAATAAAGTATGTTGGCGAATATATACTTCAAAATTAAAACAAACGTTAATGTTTATTGTGTGCAAATAACTGGCATTAAATATATTAATATTTTGATTAAACAATTGATATAACTGCACTGTGGTACTTGTGATATTTTGTTGGCATCTTGAAAATTTGAGACACAATTTCATGTTTTTATCTTTCTAAAATAATATGATATATTAGGGATTGATTATACATAATTATCTGTTTAATTATTACGTACTTATATGTGCCACGTACTGCCATTAAAGTTAGGAATTGTAATTATTCTTGTACTTTAAATATGGGACCGTGAATAAGCTGTAAAATACCACTGTGCATCAAAATATGAACTTGGGTGGTCATTTCATACCAACATATTTATATGACGGGTTAGCACTTATGCACAAAAAGGCACATGTTTTTTCCGTAGAGTCTGGTTCATTTACCTAACGAATTGCTAACAATTGTTTCTATTTGGGGAAACACTCCCTTGTATTCATTTTTTGCTCTCATGATGTGCCCAATCTGGAAATATTTATTAATTTCGGGTTGTACAGCTGGGGTTCACTTATGTCTTACTAACAAATTAAACAAAATGAAAAAAGGATTTATTAAGCGCATGCTCCTGCCTGGAGGTGTCTTGGCGCTGCGAAAGACTGGAAGGTGAGAGTTCTGGACTCCTCTAAATGGCGTCTGAGCTCCTTTTAAAGAGCGGATCTCCTATTGCTGAGCAAAAAGACATGTTTTCAGAGATTTTCTAAACACTGAAAGAGAGGGAGCTGTTTTGAGTTCCAAAGGTAAGCTCTTCCAGAGTAAGGCGGTGACCTCAAGAAACTTTTCCCACCCCAGGTGGTCCTCCTAAAGGGGGGGAACAACTAGGTTCTTAGCTGAGCCTGATCGGAGGGTCCTCCTGGAAATGTACCACTTCAGCTTGTCCTTAAAAAGTGATGGGGCTGAGCCCTGCAACTAATTATAAGCCACTCAGAGGGCTTTGAACCTGATACGCTGCTTGACCGGCAGCCCCCCTTGCTGATTCAAATTCAGGGATTTTAAAAAGGAAGCATGCTGCAGAGTTCTGAAGTTTCTTCAGAGAGCCTGCCGAAAGATTGAGGCAGAGACTATTGCATTAGTCAAGTCTTGCAAGTATAAGAGAAATGACTACGGTCTTCAGGAGCTCAAAAGGCAGATTTCTCTATTTTTTATAACTAATCTCAGTGAGCACAAGGAAATAGAGGTAACCTTGTAACTTGGTCTTTGAGCTTCAGCTCTTTATTTAGCTGGAATCCCAGGTTTTTATTTTAGCCACTGGTGTATGGAGGGAACTAGTGCCGGTGGCCACTGATCAGGTGTCCAGAAGGATGGATTGTTGCCAAAGAGGTTGACATCTGTTTATATTGAATTTAATTTGAGACAATTACCATCCATCCAGTTGCTTACCTCACTCATGCCTGTCCTAAAGGTATCGCCCGAGTTGGTCTCGCCCTTTGACAGTGACACAACAATTTGTATGTCATCTGCGTAGGATGCTAGTGAGAGGCCAAATGATTTTATATGCTTAGCTAATGGAGTAACATATAAGTTGAATAATGTGGGGCTCAATGATGAACCCTGTGGCACTCCAGAGGGCAAGGAATAAGCTTTATAGGTGAACTTGCCCAGAGCCACCCTCTGCTTCCTATTCACAAGGAAGGACTGTAATAGATCATGTGCAGTGTCTTCAATCCTCAACTTCCGCATATGGTTAACCAAGATACAATGGTTGACTATATCGAAGACCGCGGAGAGGTCCAAAAGGACCAATGCCACATTCCCTCCTCTGACCAGAGTTTCTTGAACTTCCTCTGTGGTCCCCACCAGCGCGGATTCAGTACTATGACTTTTTCTGAAGCTGAACTGGGTATAGTCCAGCAGGTGGTTGTTATTGATAAAGGTCGCTAGCTAGCTGTTCATTCATCACTTTCTCCACCAACTTGGCGGAGAAAGGGAGCCTAGAGATAGGGTGATAGTTGTTCAGATCTAAGGCAATAGTTGTTCAGATCTAAGGCATTGAAGTTACCTTTTTTTAGAAGGGGTAAAACTGAGGCAGATTTCCAATGCAAGGGAAACACTCCTTCTTTAAGCATCATAGCAAAGATCTCCAAAAGGTGCAATGCTACCTGCGCTGGAGACATATGCATTATTTTAGGTGGGCACAGGTCTTGAGGGGCACCAGATTTCACCAGGGGAATAAGCTTCCTCAGTTGTTCTTCAGTGGGGGCCTTAAAGAAAGTAAGCCTGATGTGGCTTGTTTCTGACTTAGGGGTTTGGATCTGATGTGCAGTCGACTTGCTAGTAGTGAATTTGTTGAAGATATTTTCGGCCTTCTCCTGAAAAAAAACAGGATAGGGAGTCACAAACATCCTGGCATTTTGCTGCAAAGTTATGATTTGCGAGCACTACAAGTTTTTGAATAGGGTTTTGTAGTTCGACTAATGTAAGTTTGCACTTTGCCTTCTCCTCCAGCTTGTAGCTTTTTTGCCATTTCTGTTCTTGCCTGCGGCATTCTTGTCTAGAGGCTTTAAGAGTCTTGTCATGCCAAGGCTGAAATACCTTTTTTGATAGGGATTTTTGTTTGGCTGGCCAAGATATCTAAAGCCAAACTTATCCAGATGGGGACATTTTCCACTCTCTGTTCTACATTCCAGGCAGATTGCAGGGATGAGAACGTGAGTAGGAATTCAATTTCTGTCAGCTGAAGTTTATGCCAGGCTCTGCCTGGGGCTGATTGAGTACTACTTTGTCCTGAACTCATAGCTGCCTTTTCACTGCCCCGTGATCTGACCAAGTTAAAGGAAAGGACAGCACAATGCTAATATAAGGGTTATTAGAGAAAATCCCATCTAGCATGTGACCAGCACGGTGAGTGGGTCCTCTAGTTATCAGGGACAATCCAAGACCATTCAGTGTATCAATCAGTTTTATGGAGTCCGAGTCTGGTTCATTTTCCAAATGAAATCACCCAAAACCCAAAACTGAAAAATTTGAGTTTAAGATAGATGATTCAAGGAGCGAGCAGGGCTGATCCGCGAAATTGCATCTGGGTCCACGGGGGCGATATATCAGCATGCCCTTAAAAGACTGTGAGTTAGACAGTTCCACCGAGAACACCAAGGCCTCAAAGTCAATCCCTGTGACTGGAGTGAAAGTGGCCTTAAAGTGATTCTGATAAACAACTGCCAGTCCATCCCCTTTCTTTCCAAGTCTATCTAAGCGATAGATGTCAAAGCCTGGAGGAATGGCAGCAATGACCTCAGGGCCCAAAATTCAAATCCGCCCAGGTTTCCGTGACAAACATAATGTCAAAGCGATGAGCCAGAACTAGTTAACTAATTTTAATGAGTGCCACACTTTTGAATTAAATTGCGCTGTTACCATGACATGGGCATGCTCTCTGTCTCTTTTGAAGGAACCTAAACACACACACATCCACACACAGCCTTCCCTCTGTCCACTCTCACAGTCAAATATAAGTACTCTAGAAAGAGAGTCAATAAGTGAGCAACCCCAACTGGATATTTAATAGTCCAAGGTAGACTCTGATTATTAAATTAATTTCCAAAAGTTTCTTTGGACATATAGGCCCAGATTTACTAACCCTTTGCACGGTCCTTTAGTCGCACATGGCAACGTAGGGCAATGCAAAGGCTCATTTGGAATTTACAAATCCATACAAGGCTTGATTTATATGGCCTTGCGAGGCTTTGTAAAGAAATGTAATACAACGCCATAGCTTTCACAGAATTCCGTTAAGTTTCTTAGTGGTAGCACTTCCATGGGTGGAGCATGGTCATTACCATGCACCCACCCATGGATTTCATGCAGTTCCAAATATACTAAGCTTTGTAAAGCTGAAATTGCATGAAATCAGTACACCTACCACAAAGAGCTGTAATAAGGAGAAGTATGTTTATTTCTCCTCGTTACTTCCGCTTTCTATGCATGATGCATTCTGCATCACACTTAAAAAGAGGATTATGCCATTTGGAATATTCTTGTGCAGAAAGGTATCCCTTCCTGCACAGGACAATCCCGCCGGCACCCTTGCACCATGCAGCTGCAAGTGCTCCAGCATTAGGTGAGAGCCTATGAGAGACATATCTTAGTAGATAATGGTACTTTTCAGCTCTCTCCCTTTCACACAACGCAGCAACTTTGCTTGCTGCCCTGCGTTGCGTGAACTTTGGATAAATACACCTCATAATGCGTAATGAATTATCTTCTTATACCCATGAAGAGAATGCCACTCTCTGAGGGGGATGGTGGCCATTCTTCTACGTTGAATGTTATTTATTCTAAGTTATATATATTGACAGTTGATTTCTCTGTGTTAGATAAGGTCTGCGAGTCAATTCTAATTATGTATTAATTTCAGTAATTCCATGTTACTCTTTCACATGGAATTACTACTTGTAATAATATGATTACACCCAATACCTAATTTAGAGTAATTTGGAGGGAAAAAGGCCTACAGCAAGAGCACATTTAACCTGTTCCGTGCGTCGGACTGCCGGGAGCCGTCTGACGTCAAGGTGGGCGTGTGCGTCGGACGGCTCCCGGCCGTCCTAGCACCCACCCACGGGGGAAGCACTGGCGCTCCCCCCGTGGGCCGCCCTTTAAGGTGCCCCCACCGGGGAAGGCAGGGGAAGCCCTTCCCCTGCCTCCCCCCGCCCCCACTCCACATCATCTAATGACGTCAGCGCACGAGGATTCCCAGCGCGGTGGAAGCCATTTGCTTCCAGCGCGTCAGGAAGAGAGGAGATGAGTTTCTCCTCGGGGAGGGGGGTATTTAAACAAAAGAGGCATTGGGGGAAAGGAAAGGGTTTTCCTTTCCCCTGATGCCTCTTTGTGCATTCCTGCTGCACGATCGTGTGATCATGTAGCAGGAATGCTTACTAGATACCAGGGATTTTTTTTTTGTTTTGTTCGAAATTGAATTACTGTTTGGGGGAGCGGCCCCTTAGGCAAGGTTCGCCCCCCTTATTGGGGCAATGTTTTTTGGCTTTGTCTGCCCCCCTGGGGGGCAGATTTCTCCATTTGTTTTTAAAAGTGGCCCACTGAACCACCAGGGAATAATTTGTGGGCAGTGACCCCTTGGGCAAGGGTCGCTCTCCTTTGGGGGCAATGTTTGTGGCTGTGTCTGCCCCCCAGGGGGGCAGATCTCACCATGTTTTTATAAAATTGAGCCCACTAGACCACCAGGGATTTGTTTGTGGGGAGTGGCCCCTTGGGCAAGGGTCGCTCCCCTTTGGGGGCAATCTTTTTGGTTGTGTCTGCCCCCCAAGGGGGCAAATCTAGCCTTTTTAAAAAAAATCAGGCCCACTAGACCACCAGGGATTTGTTTGTGGGGAGTGGCCCCTTGGGCAAGGGTCGCTCCCCTTTATGGGAGGATGATTGTGGCCATTTCTGCCCTCTTTGGGTGGCAGTTTAGCAGTATGTTTTTAGGCCCATCTGCCCCCAAGGGGGGGCAAAAGCCACTAGACAACAGGGGTTTTTAAATGTTTGTGTTGGGGAGTAGCCTCAAGGGCAGGGGTTGCTCCCCTTTTACGGGGGTGAATATTTTATTTATACTCTTAGGCCCACCTACCCCTTAGCTTGGCTGGTGGATTGTGTGTGGACTGGTGCATTATTTGCATTGTGATTGTAATGTTTTTTTCTCCTTTTTATTCTAGTGTAAAGCTTTTGATTCCTGTTTCGATTTCGGCAGTGGTTGTTCTCTCAGTGCAGATGAAGCTACTCTCAGTGCGGATAAAGTGCCTGTTTTAGAGGAGGACACTGATGTGCCGATGGTGCAGCAAGAGACCAGCCTGAGGCTGCAAGGCTTCCTACTGGAAGTGCTGGACTCTGGGTTGATCCGAACATGGTACAGCTGGTGTTGCCTGCCTTTAGTGGGGATGCAGGGTGTAGAGTGGATTGTGAATTTTTTTTGCCTATACAGTTTTTTCAGTTGTTTATGGATGATGTATTTTTGGCTGAGATTGTTGAGCAGACTAATTTGTATGCTGAACAGTTTTTGAGGGACAACAGTGCCAGACTTAGGCCCCGCTCTAGAGCTACTCAGTGGACTCCCACAAATTTGGATGAGATGAAGAAGTTTTTGGGTTTGACTTTTTTGATGGGCTTGATAAGGAAGCCGTCCATGGCTTCATATTGGTCTACCAGTCCCTTGATGGCAACGGCCATATTTCCTGCAATTATGAGTCGTGATCGGTATTTACTTTTGCTTCGGATGCTGCATTTTGTTGATAATGCTTTGGCGTTGCCACGAGATCACCCTGACTGTGACCGTCTTTTTAAGATTTGGCCTGTTCTTGATCACTTTGTAGATCGATTTTCAGAGATCTATACTCCAGGGAAAGAAATAGCTGTTGATGAGTCTTTGGTCCTGTTCAAGGGCCGTTTGGTTTTTAGGCAGTACATTCCTAGCAAGAGGGCACGCTATGGAATTAAGATGTATATGTTGTCTGAGAGTAGGACAGGATATGTCTATAATTTACGGGTGTACACTGGTAGGCATTCTACTATTCACCCCCCTGGTTGTCCATCCACTTTTGGAGTTTCTGAGAAAATTGTGTGGGATCTTGCTAGAGGACTGTTTAACAGAGACCACCATTGTTTAAGGAATTGTTCAAAGTGGACACTTTTGCTTGTGGCACAATCCGCTCTAACCGTAAAGGTTACCCAAAAGAGCTTGTTTGCAAAAGCTTCAGAGGGGACAGTGCAGTGCCTTGCGTAGTGAGGAACTGCTACCTGTGAAATTTGTGGACAGGAGGGATGTGTACATGCTGACTACCATTCATGATGAGAGTACTTCACCTGTGACTGTTTGGGGTCAGGTTGCTGAAGTGCGCAAACCTGTGTGCATTGTAGACTACAATAAGCACATGGGTGGTGTCGATAGAGTAGATCAGAGGTTGGAACCTTACACTGCTGTTCGTAAGGCTTACATTTGGTATAATAAGTTGGCCATCCAGCTCTTCAATTTAGCAACTTTCAATGCTTTTGTTGTGTAAGGAGTGTTCTCCTGCGTCAAAGATGACTTTTGTTCAGTTTCAGGAGTCTGTGATAGGCAGCCTTGTTGTTCTGGAACAGGCAAGTGTTCCTAGAGTTGGAGTGGTGGAGGAAGTGGCTAGATTGAAAGATCGCCACTTTCCTGATTTAATTCCTCCTACACCCAAAAAAAACAATCCCTGTAAGAGATGTAGAGTCTGCTTGCGAAGAGGTATGCGGAAGGAGAGTCGTATGCACTGTGCCGATTGGCCTTCTAATCCTGGGCTGTGTGTGCCCACATGTTTCAGATTGTATCACACTCAAAAGAGTTTTTGGGAGCAACCGTGAGTCTAATAGGGTACTGCCTGGTCTGTATGGTTTTATATAGTTGTTGTTCAGTTTCACGTTTGGCAATAGAATGATGTCTTTAGTTACTGCTGTTGTTTTTGTAGTTATAGTTTTGTATCTAGTTGCAATTGGTTTGTGTTTTCTTTCATGTAAATTTTTTTTTTAATGACAGTGTGAGTGGACTGGCGCTTGGCTGGCGGTGTGCGTGGACTGGTGCTTGGATGGCGGTGTGCGTGGACTGGCGCTTGGCTGGCAGTGTGCGTGGACTGGCGCTTGGTTGGCGGTGTGTGTGGACTGGTGCTTGGCTGGCAGTGTGTGTGGACTGGCGCTTGGCTGGCAGTGTGCATGGACTGGCACTTGGCTGGTGGTGTGCGTGGACTGGCGCTTGGCTGGCGGTGTGCTTGGACTGGCACTTGGCTGGCGGTGTGCGTGGGCTGGTGCTTGGCTGGCAGTGTGCGTGGGCTGGTGCTTGGCTGGCAGTGTGGGTGGGATGGTGCTTGGCTGGCGGTGTTCGTGGGCTGGCATTTGTCTGGCAGTGTGTGAGTAGTGACTTGCTGCTGGTCATTACACACTCTGCTAGTCAAACGCCACTGCAGACACTATGTCAACCACCAGCCGGTGTGATTGCTATGTCAGTCATGTGGGTGTATGAAAGTGATGGGCCCTTGAATGGCGCTGTCTGTTGATGTGAATGTTGTAATGTGCTGGGCCCGTGGCTGGCGGTGTGAATGGTCTTGTGTGTCACGTATGAAAGGTGTGTGAATGGCCTGTAAAGAGGTTGGTGCCTTGCCGTGGCTTTACAGCTCACGAGCTGTGAGTCATTGGTTCAGGTTTTTAACCTTTTAAATATTAACAGTGGATTTCGTTTTTGTGAAATCTCTTGTTAATCGAATGTTATGCTCTGAACCTTCACTCACCCTCGAGCCAAATCCAACCAGTATGTGTGAGTACTTAAGGAATTGTTCATTTTGAAGGAATATTTGTCTTTTTTGTCTCTCTCTGCCAGGGTATACATTGTCTCCACATTGTCTGTGAATGTGAGTGTTGTAATGTGCTGGGGCCGCAGTTGGTGGTGTGAAAGTGTGTGTCAAGTATGCAAGGTGTGTGAATGGCCTGTAAAGAGGTTGATGCCTTGCCGTGGCTTTACAGCTCACGAGCTGTGAGTCATTGGTTCTGGTTTTTAACCTTTTAATTATTAACAGTGCATTTCATTTATGTGAAATCTCTTGTTAATAAAATATACATTTTGAACCTTTCACTCACCCTCGTGCCAAATCCAACCAGTATGTGTGTGTACTTGAGGAACAGGTGGATAGGCAGTCATATTTGTCTCATTTGTCTTTCTGTTCTAAGGTGTAGTCTGTCTCTAGGGAAAATTTACCAACTTTACATATTTCTGTAAAGTAAAAAAAAAATGGGGAGTGCTGGGTGGTGTGCCTCTCATGGATCCCAACATGTTTTTTTACTTACGCCATGCAAACCTCAAAATGTGACTATAGTCACTCATTTTCCTTGCATTACTGTGCCATAATATTCTGTTGTCAGAAAAACCACAATTTACCTACCACCCTGCATTCCCCCCAGGTCTCCCGATAAAATTGGTACCTCACACGTGTGGGTGGGTCAAGTACCCGCGACAGGCAAGGGCCCAAAACCTATTGGGGCAACATTAAAATTACCTATCGCAAAACAACCTGGTTTTGCAAAGGGGGTCCCATGAGTTTTGGCCCCTGGCTCGGTGGCCATCTAGGGAAACCTACCAAACCCACACATTTCTGAAAACTAGACACCCTGGGGAGTCCAGCGAGGTATGGCTTGCATGGGTCCCCCAACATTTTCCTACCCAGAATCCCCTGCAAACCTCAAATTTAGCTGAAAAAAATCACTTTTTTCTCAAATTTCTGTGTGGGAAAGTTCTGGAATCTGCATGGATCCACAAATTTCCTCCCACCCAGCATTTTCCCAGGTCTCCCGATAAAAATGGTATCTCACTCGCGTGGGTGGGTCAAGTACCCGCGACAGGCAAGGGCTCAAAACCTATTGAGGCGACATCAAAATTACCTATCGCAAAACAACCTGGTTTTGCAAGGGGGGTCCCGTGAGTTTTTGGCACCGGGCTCGGCGGCCATCTAGGGAAACCTACCAAACCCACACAATTCTGAAAACTAGACACCCGGGGGAGTCCAGCGAGGTATGGCTTGCGTGGGTCCCCCAACATTTTCCTACCCAGAATCCCCTGCAAACCTCAAATTTAGCTGAAATAATCACTTTTTTCTCAAATTTCTGTGTGGGAAAGTTCTGGAATCTGCGTGGATCCACAAATTTCCTCCCACCCAGTGTTCCCCCAGGTCTCCCGATAAAAAATGGTACCTCACTTGTGTGGGTAGGCATAGTGGCTGCAACAGGAAATGGCCAAAATTGTACTGTGGAGACTTCAAAATTACCTATAACAAAACTACCTGGTTTTGGGGGGGGCACCTGGGGTTTTGGCCCCGGGCTTGCCGCCATCTAGGGAAACCTACCAAACCCACACATTTCTGAAAACTAGACACCATGGGGAGTGCAATGAGGTATGGCTTGCATGGATTCCCCAACGTTTCCATACCCAGAGAGCCCTGCAAACCTCAAATTTAGCTGAAAAAACCACATTTTCCACATATTTTTGGGTGGAATCACCGTGCCGGCACAAATGTCCTTGAAAGGCGAGCACGGACTCGGGCACGCCGCCAGTATGGCAGTCGCGCCGGTCCCCCGCATCTGTGGGAGGCTGGGCACGCCACGCACAGTAGTGACGTGGCGCCCCGGCCTCCCCTAGTGCGCATGTGATTGGCTGGTGCCCCACACGACCCGGAAGCACTTACTAGTGCTTCCGGTTCGCGCAATCGGCAACGTCGGGCAAGCCGGTCGGAACCGGTTTGCCCGCAATCAAACTTATAAGAGGCTGGGGAACGGGCAGACGGTCTCTTTTTTTGCCGCTCCCCAGCCTGCAATGACGAACGTTGGGTCAGGGCCTCAGTCAGAGGCCCCAACGATTCTTTTTGCAGAGTTTTTTCCCGGATTTGGCGGAGCTCGGTGGAGCCCCAGGCCTGGTGGGGCCGTGCCTGCCAGTGCTTGCTGTGCCTCCCGCTGCTGCGGCTGTGGAGCTGCGACCCGCTGCAGCTCGCTGGCGGTGAGTGCGTTACAGCCTGGGGAATGGGGTGGTGTGTTGAGACGTGGCATCGCTTTGCGGGGCTCGTGGGAACTTTCGGGCGGGTTCGGAGCTGCAAGTGAGCCCCTCATTTGTTGTGCTTCCCGAGGCCACAGCCTCCGTCCGGACCCGCGCTGTGTGGCTCTCTGGCATTTTCTTGGCTTAAAGCCGGGAAGCGTGTGTGAAAGCACGGTGTGTCTCGCACCGATTGCTGTGGCCCCCAGCTGGGCGCACCTGCATGGCCTGTAGATAAGTGGCACTCGGCTGTCGCTGGTTTTCGATGCTTTGCTGAATGGCTCATGGGCAGTTTGTGCACCTGCATTCTGTGTGTGCATGCGCTTTTCGATTGGGCTGTGCCTGTTCTGTATGCGCGCGTGGGTGGTGCGAGGCGGGGTCCTCACGGCAGGGGCTCCTTGTTTGGAAGCACAGGGTGTCACTTCTCTGTGTGTGGTGCATGGTTTGAAAGGTTGAGTGCCGCTCACGGACTTCGGTGCCGCATTTTGTTCCGCTCTGCTGCCCAAAGAGGCGGCATTAGGGCGATTGTTTGGGTGCCTTCTGCTCAAGGTGGAGGCCCGGAAGAGGAGGCTAGCCTCATCTGGCCGTCCCTGGTCCCCAGACGCACGTCCCTGCCCCCCGGGAGCAGGCGCGCGCCCCTGGCCCCCAGACCCACATTCCTGGCCCCCGGTACCCCTGCCAAGGGGGAGAAGGGCTTTCCATTTCAGTCCGCTCCATTCCACCCTTTCTGCTGAGTCTCCCCTCGGGTGCGGCAGCGGCTGCCTTTGTGAAGCTTGTCAGCCTGGGGTTGGGGCCTTCCATGGATTCTCTAGAGCTGGTGCTCACGCTGGGCCTCCGCCCTCCAGCCCTGTTTATCTATCTTTCTCTTGCCTCCTTTACTCCCGTTTTTGCTGTGGGAGAAATTATGATGATGAAATATGAACCCATGTCTTTAAAAATGAGTTGCAGTGCCCGCCATTGTAACGATCAGCAACAATTAAGCACACAATATATACCTGGGCAACAATTTCTTTTTCCCACCTCTTATCAGTAAAGCTTTTTAGACTGTACCCAGGAGGCTGAATTGAGGTAAGGGTGAGTACAGGGCTTGCCACAAGCATTAGAAGTTGTCTTCCAGCTGAAGGAAAGCAAGCGCTATCTATGGGTGCAATGAGGATTACTACATGGAGAATGCAGACTTTGCTTGGTTGGTTCTTCTCACCTCTTTGCAAAGCCCTAAGGTTGTTGCCAGCCTGCGAGAGCCATGAAATGGATCAAACTGAACCGGCAACCAAAGAAGCTGTGAGGGAAAGGAGATCTGGTGCTCAGGAGTGTAGTTTGCAGCGTGCAAGGTTTAGTCATCAACACCGTAAAGTGCTTCTGAGCACGTTACAAAGCGACACATGTCTGCATGTAGTCATAAACGGTGCAAGGGGTTATGCTGCCCTAGGTGAAGTGACATTTTGCCAGTCTTTTTACTGCTATTAATATATAAATGCTGTCTTAGGCACCGCTCTGCTGGTGGTGCTTAGCAAGATCAGCCTGTATTGTGTTGCTCTTCAACCAGCTGTAAGTAGAGCACGTGAAGAGGTGAGAGAGCTGAGCACAGCATATCAGTGTGCAGTGAGGAACTGTGAAGCCCTCACTACCAGGGACATCTAGGAGACAACTGTGCTCATCTGATCCTCTGCTGAATGCAATCATTCCGGAGAATATAACTGCACAAGTGTTATAATTATACTGTTTTTCTGTTCTAGGTAGCCCCCCTTTTTGGTAACATATGTAATTAGTACCGGTTACATTTTTGGAACTTGTCTGGCATAGATTCGAGTTTTCTGTTCCCCTCATTCTGTTTTCTTTACCAAAGTAGCCGATGGGGTGCCCCACGGCTATTCAACAGGTGGTTTTACGGCCATACTACTCTGGAGCGTTCTCCTTAAACGAGGTGATGAGGAAAGGATGCAAATTCTCCTGGGCGGAGGCTGAGAAACAGCAGAAAAAGCTCTGGAATAACTGGCAGCAGTGGCCACCCAAAAGATCAGAGATATTTTAGAGCAATATCCAGGGGGAATACACCGGGGGTGGGCACACCATGTCTCAAGTGAAACTTTACAGCTATATAGACAGGTTACACAATACGAAATGGGGGCTACGGGGATTGGTATGGCCCCAGTAGAGGTCGGCTTATAACCATTGGATGCAGTATGGTTTGCTAAGGTTTCACTCTGGGGGGTTCATGAAACCCTACACTGCCCCTAACATGGGGGTACGGGCTAGGTGCTCACAGTATCTGTGGATGTTACGCCATGAGGCGGGATAATGTATCACCAGGTGGCCTGTTGGGGTCGCTGTTTGGTCACGAATAACTGGGCCTGTCCAGTCTCACGGTTTCTCAGATAGGTGGGCAGTTAAATGGACGGGGCCCGCTACCGGGATCAGCGCATATCCGTAGGGCTGGTATAATGAAGACGCAACATAGCACATGAACTGCAGGGTAACTCCCAGCCCCAGTTACCTTCTTTATAGCGGCACACCGGCTTCTCACACCGTCGCTTGCGCTAGGTGCCACACCACCGGATAGGAGTATCACCTCCCTTTCACTTTAATTAGCCTTTCTTTGTAAGTATAGGGCTTGAGTTGCTGTGGGTGTGGGTTATAAGGGGAGTACAGTCTCATGATGTAGACAATGTGAACTCTATCGCTTTTCCAAATACTAAGAGCACTAATCATCTGTGTTTGTGTTTCTTTATTTATGGCTGGATCTACGACTGCGATCCCTGGGAGGTGATTCACACAGCAATAATGGCAAGATGTTTACAGGGAGTTGGACTGGAAGATCCGGAACGGGTGTCGCAAGCAGAGGCATCAAGTGTGATGAGCGATCAAGGAAAAGCTCCAAGGTGCCAGCATGCATGGGTGAGATGCTGCGGCTCATGTACTGTCTTTGGTTGGGTATAGATATAGACAGCCAGAATTTGTCGTCAGCAGGGGTATTTAGCAGTCCACTGCGATACAAGAGTACTGTCTTGCCAGCATGACCAAACTCGGGGCCCACGTACAGCTGCAGCACCTCAGCAGCCTTTTTTGAACTGGTATTATGCTATTAGGCAACGTCTTACTGCGCTTGTACACGCAAGTGCCATCTTGGCGGGTGCTGCGCGGCATTGGGATGCTCCGTGGTATGGGTTTTCCTGTCCTAGGGATCTGGAAGCAAGGAAGCAAGCAGGAAGTTATAAGGGGGAGAGGTTCACTCTGAGCCTATCCCAAATCTATTGGCCGGGCGCGCAGTTTTCACATTCTTTGGCTATGTTTATGGGAGATCTTGGGGCGATCTGAGACCTTTCTAGTCTCCCAATCTTTTTCAATTTTCCAGGGTCGGCCGTCTATTTCGGTATGGCACCAACCCTGTTGAGGTTAGTGCCGTTACACTAGCAATGGGTCTCCTGTCTGGCGCAACCAACTTGTCTCTATCAATTGGAGCCGTTTATTGGCTCCCAGATAGTATGTTAATCTCCTTTTAATTCAGCCCAAGTTTAAGTGGGTGGGTGTACAGCTGGTTTTGAAGTCCCATAAGGTAGCCAGCTCCTGCCCTCACCAAAAATGACAGTATGCCTGTAACTGGTATTTGTAAGAGGCATCCTGGGCAGGTTCCGGAACATAGTTTGTTACGGGAACAGCATCCGCCGTGGATGGGGTGCGAGAGGATATCAACCCCTTTTTGGGGGATGTTTTTGGCGTTTGACTGCCTTTGGCATGGCACACATCAGGTATATCGGAGTTATTCTGCGTAGGGTGGAGAGTGAAGTGTGCCAGGCAATACTTGGTACCAGCCAGTTGAGGAAGAAAGTACAGTGGCTCCGACATGTTTTTGCAATGCTTCCAGGGCAGCATTTTTCTAATTCAGCCATTTCAAGCTCGGGTCTCCCCCCGACACCATCGCCGGTGTACCTTCAAGTATCTACGGACCTTGCCATTCTGGAGGTTTGCGCAAGGAGACCCTGTTTCCCAGAGGTGTCCTGGGTGGCGCATGCCATACAGCACCCGGAACAGCGGTATGGTGGGGTTTATTTCAAGTAATTTCGGGCAAGCCTTCCTGCCAGTGACAAGGATGGCTGGTGTTGAGAATATGGCGTGCAATCAGGGCAATGCATCAGTTCCAAAGAGCTGTGAGGCTTCTATGCGGAGTCAATCATCGTTGTTGAGGTTGCCGTTGATGAGGGATGCGAGGGCCTGCATCGAGGATGCATCACATAGTCATTGTAATGCTGTGGCTCCGAAGGGCTGCAATGTGTGGTGGGTCTTTGCAAAGGGTCCAATCCACGCAGTAGTGGTAATGCGTAGCTTCCGTTTGGGTTCGCTCTGTGCAGCAGAGGAGATGTATCAGATCAGCTGGATTCACAGAGGCTGATAAGCACCTTAAACCCAAGTCCAAGGGTCCAGGACTGGGGTGGCACCACTTGGCAGGGTAGACCCACAGGTGGTAGAGTTCAGGTGCAGGTGCAATGTTGTTGGAAGTCTGTTATGTCTCTGAGGCTCTAGATCAGGAGGCCAGCTAACTATCCCTTGGAGTCACTCTGAGTTCTGGGTCAGAGAGAGGAAGGTCCAGTCCTTCTCACTCAGGCAGGAAGGCAGCAGGCAGCTGGTCAGCACAGCAAAGCAGCAGTCCAGTAGAGTTGAGCCCAGCAGAGTGGCAGTCCTTCACCAGCACATCAGTCCTTCTTCCTGGCAGAGTATCCACATGTGCAGAAGTGTACTTTAGTGGTGGTGTCGGAGGTTCAGTATTTATACACAGTTGTGTCTTTAAATTTGGGGAGAAGATTCTAGAGGTTTCCCTTTGAAGTCCCCAGGCATCCTTATCCTGCCTCCAGACTGACTACAGGGGGTATTGAGCTCTTTGTGTAGAGCAGGCCATTGCCTATTCAGGTGTAATTGGAGCCTTGGGCAGCTGCTCCCTCCTATGCTGCCCATGATGACCCATCCAGGCTCACCTAAGCTCCCTATTGCACATAACTGTTTAAGAAGAATATACAAAGCCCAACTATCAGCTACGCCCAGTCATGGGACCAGAGACAGGCTACATACACTAAATGGATAAGGCAGGAAAATGCAAATTTTCAAAAAGTGGCATTTTCAGAATTGCAGTTTAAAATCCGACTTCACCATCAGTTAGGATTTTAAATTATGAGTCAAGAAACACCAAACATGAACTGGTTGTCTCTTTCCATTTGGAAATTACACTTATAAAATGCAATAAGGCAACTCCAAAGTTATCCTCTGGGACAAATAGACCTTGCCATAGTGAATTTGAGAGTTTTTCAATACAAGCACATGTAAAATCTAAAAGTACATGTCCTACTTTGAACATACACTGCACCCTTCCCTCTGGGATGTTCAAGACCTACCATAGGGGTGACTTACATGTGTTAAAAAGGAAGATTTGGGCCTGGCCAATGGTTTATTTTGCCAGGTTGAACTAGTAGTTTAAAACTGCACACACACAGGCTTGCAAGGACAGGTCCAAGACACGTTTAAAGGGTTCCTTATCTAGGTGGCCCAATCAGTGCTGCAGGTTCACTAGTAGCATTTAATTCACAGGCCCTGGGCATTGTAGCACAACTTTACTAGGTACTTATAATTAAATGGGCCAATTTGGAATAAACCAATGTTACCATGTTTTAAGTAGTGAGCACATGGACTTTAGCACTGGATAGCAGTTGTAAAGTGTGCGGATTCCAAAGTCCAGCAAAAACAAGATCAGAAAAATGGAGGAGGAAGGAAAGTTTGGGGGAAGGCCACCCTAATGCTGACAGTTCTAACAGTATAACTTATAGGGATAGGATGTGGCGGTCGACCTCAAATCTGGGGAACCAGGATCGAGTCTCGGCAAAGATGCGCAACATCCTTTGATTGTCGGCAAATCTCTTAATCTCCCTGTGCCTAACAAAAAAAATGAATGTGTCCTTGTGTAACGCAACTGGTGCTCATGTAAAATGCTTTGATACCTTTGGTTCAAGCTCGCGCTACAAAAAACTCCCAAAAAATATTACGTTTCATCTTCATTTAATAGATTTATATAATTAGTATAGTTACAATTGCCTATTTTAAGTCAAGTGACCTATTACTAACAACATTTTAAGTTTGTAGTACTCCATTCATGTTCTATGCCTTTTTATGCTTTAGAGGACAGCCTCTCGCCACGTATATTGGAATTTTGAGGAGGATATGGCAACTGCCAATGCCCCATTTATATGCTGTGGCATTAGGAGGTGTTTAATTTCTCTAGTTCGCAATGTTAATTAGAGTCTCAAAAGTATTTTCTTTGCATTTGTGAAACCCTCATCCTCCAGGGAAGTCAAATTTGGACTTCAATCTATTGGCTGTCCTCGAATAGAGGAAAGCATACAGAAGTTCTCTGGCGAAAATTGCTACAAAGCCAGGCAAGACCAGACAGTGTCAAGTATATCCTGCTAAGGTATTTAAACTACATAAGGCGAAGCCTATTTGTGATTGAAGCTTCACCTAGGGCTATGAGCACAAATTGCCATTCCTTATCATCCAAAGGATCTATTTCTGATTCCCTAGGCTCTCTAATTTTTTTAACATTCACGGATGAGTGATCAAAAGACCTTTGTGTAAGAGAAACACTTTCCCCTTGAAGGCAATAGAAGACATCACCCGTTTTGCCACCAGGGGACTATACTCATGGACCTCATCAGTGTTGGCTATGAAGGTGTCAGTGCTTGTCTAAGTTTGAAGTATCTATAGAACAGGGTTTGTACCAACCTGTGTTCCTCCATAATTTCTGCAAATGTTTAAAGTGCCCTCCTCGGGTCACATTAAGAGGCTCGATATATTGAGATGATGCCAGCCCCCGCAGCACTCCAAAGCTGCCATCTCTGAGAGTATGGTACCCAACGATAGGGGGGTTTGTTTCATGAGCCAACGTACCCACTGAGTATGTTTGCTTGAGGCTTTCAAAGTTTCATAGACCACTTGTGTTGCTTGTGGTAGTTTCGACAGAAACCTTCCCCAAATAAGAAATGGGCCGGGGATTTCTCCACCAATGCCCATGACTCCACAACATATGCAGGGTCTACTTTAGATCCCATTTTTACAGAATTAATCCAATAGTTTACTACCATCTAATGGGCAACTCTATAATATGAGACTGGGTCTATCAAGCTAAGCCCCCATTATATGTCGATTGACAGCATTTCGTGCATAGAATTCAAGTGTGGCCTTACTCCACAAGAATGCTCTTCACACTGATGTCAGGCCTGTATCTACCCACAGGATAGGGCAAAGGGATACTTTTGCAGGGTAAAAAAACTGGAGGAGGACAATAATTTTCCCCATCATTCACAAGGGTAACACTATTGCAGCCTGTGTATCTGTGGGAAAATGCCCCTATTTACATGGTACCCCTACTTGTTTGCCAGATTTTATTACTTGTTATTGGACTCTGCACACTGGGACAATGGTATCCAGTGCCTGGTGTATGTGCTCTAACCCCAAAAACATGCCAAACCGACTATACTCCTAAGTGGCATATTTAACTGACCTGTAAGTCCTTAGTATATGGTACAAAGTTCACCCAGGGACTGTAAGTTAAAAGTCATTAGTGGAATGCAACACACATTGAGCCACCACAAGTGTGAGTGTGAAAAACCGGACTGCAGGACTGTCACCAATAACCTGGCTATTCAGGTTTAAACTGCAAATTTGCCCTGTCAAAATAACTTTTATTGACAGGCCTAAACAATCCTTTCAAATATTAATAAGTAACCCGTTAGTAAACCTTATGCCCATAAGGCACAGTGCATGATAATTAAAAGTAGGGTACGTAACCTTTAATGTTAAACATGACCGTATAATGACAAGGCTCCAAAAGCTACATTCACTGCAGCATGGTTAGCTGTTCAATTGGAAAGCATTGGGAGTTAATTTTAAAATTAAATACTGTTTTCGCTGTCTAGGAGCCAGATATAAAGTTCATTCTTGGAAAAGTCGAATTTATGCTAAATATTGTACAAAATGTACTTTTAAAAAGTCACCTTCTACCTACCTAAAGCCTCTAATAGCCCATTTGCATGAGGTTCCAACTGTTACCCAGGAGCTCCTTGAATTGGTATGAACTTGCACCCAGATCTGAAACAATGGACTTGGGTTTGTTCTGTTCCTCTGACAGGATGATTATTTGGGCAGTGCTCAGGAACTAAATTATATCTTCAAATGTGCCTACCCTGCAGATGTAGCTAAAACATGGGCCTACCCCTCTTTTGTCCTTCTAGTCAGCCAGGTACCACTCCAAGTGAGAGAGGAGGAGCTGCTTCCAGAACCAGTTTTGAGTTACTACAGAGTAGGGATTTCCTGTTTCCCTGGTCATACCTCTAGGATACAGGAGCTCTGCACATGGATAGAAAGGTTCTGCCATCTTGGCTTAGGTAGGAGAGGCCCTGTGGAAATGTTTGCAGTTTGGCACACACAAACCACTGCAAAAGAGGGTAGGGTTATACCTGTGAACGTTTTCCTTGTTGGATAGAGAGCAGCCAGGAGACACCCCCACCCATAGGCTAGTGTCATGCATAAATGTACAATTCCTGGACTCCCTCTTCACCACACTACTGGGCTTTTGGAAGACAGAAAAAGGACAGCACCTGTTGTTGAGACCTGTGAGGAGGATACTAAAGGTTGAATGTGCTCCCACTTGTGCCCAAAACTGAGAATTATACTTCAACGGTCGGATCTCCAGTTAGGCTATAATGTCACCAGACCTGTGAAAGATCACTTTCCTGGAAGAAAGTGACCAGGCCTGACCGGTTTCAAGTGGACCTGACCTCCAAGTGCTACTCCTGAGTCCTAGAACCCTTGGCTGTCTTAATGTTTTTTAGATGAATTTCATGTGCAGTATTTTCTTTTATATGAATTTCATGCAAGTAGTAACATTCTTCAGAAACTGAAAGGATACCCAAGAACCACTCTAGCAACAGGTGCATTATAGTTAAGGCTCCCAGTTTTCCTTTTTACTGATTTTTACAGATAAATACAGACAGAAACCCATTTAGTTTTCTGGCTGTATTTATTTTAAATGTGGATAAAAACGGAAATTGGGTTGTTTTTGAGTGATTCTGACTGCTGTCAGTCATGACTGGCAAGTGCATAGGTGTGCGGATTGGCAGGCAAGGGTGTTAAAAAAAGAAAGGAATTTTAGCAAAGAGGCTTAAACAGCAGTAGATTTGTGCAAGGTTGATACTGATATGCTTATGATTTTATATAAGTGCCCTGATGTATCATCTGTGGGTTTTCAGATCATTGAAATCTCTCAGGCATTTAAGCATGTGTGAAAATTTATTGGTTAAATAAATGAGGAAATATACTAGTTTCAGCTCCATTTTTTCACAAAACACAAAATAAATACGGATAAAATTAGCAAAAAATAAATATGGATAAACACAGACGGAAAAGTCAAAAAAATTAATACCAAAAAATTGGGAGCCCTAATTATAGTTAACACATATAAATGGCATAGTACCTTTGTCTTGCTAGAGGCAAGGGGATGTTCATAAGTCTGGCCATGTTCAGATGTCATGTGCACAGTTGTTAAAGCTTCCTAACAGGACTTGTAAACACAGCACAATTCCAGCTCATAGGTGCAAGAGGCAGTTCAAGAATTCAACAGTAGCTCCACAATCCAAACAAATAAATCTAACTCTCCTAGACAACCACTAACATGGGGCCTTTGTAGATAACATGAGGCCTTTGTAGACAGTGCTGAAAAAGGGCAAAATGTTCCAAGGGTACAAGGAAATTCTTTGAGGAGTTCCAAGGATGAGAGGAAATTTCTTGAAGTGGCACTGCAGAAGAAGTTCCAAGATGTGCCACAAGCAGAAACTTCTGAGAAGATGTGATCGCATTTGTCTTGAAGATTGTCTCAGCTGGAAAGCCAGGAACACAGGTGCAGAGCAGAACCCAAGCAGAGGCTTCCTCTCATCAACAGCACGTAAAGGCAAGCACCTGGCCATGTCCTTGGTGTGGCTTTTGTTCAAATCTGTTTTATTGAAAGAACAAATCAAGAGAAACAATACAACAATCAGGTAATCATAAGAAAGGAAAGAGTAAAAGGAAAGTAAAGGAGAAGAGAAAAAGAGGAGAGGAACAAGCGAAGAGAGAGGAGAGAGAGGGAGAGGAGGGGCGCAGCGAGAACAATGTCTAAAAAGAGAGAGAAAAGAAAAGTCAGCCAATGTAAACACAAAGGAGTAAACCATGGGCGTTACAAGCATCTGTTGAAAAAGAACTGCATGCTGGGAGAGGAGAGGCGACCAAACTGCAAGGTGGAGCCAAATGGTGGCAAGTCCCGTTAGGAGGGTGGGGCTGTAAGAAGTGTAGGCGAAGTGCGTGAAATAACCCACAACAAGGAACCGAGCACCAGTAAGAGGAAGAACCATATGGAGGGAGGGCCCAAGCAAGGGCACAGAGGCATGTCAGAACAGTACCCAGCAGAGGAGAGGCTAGGCATCTCCTCCGCTGGGTCCCCAGAGTCTGCCCGCATCAGAGGGAGACACATTGTCCTCGAAGAGGTGCAGAGCTCGAAGCCTCGGAGGCTGAAGATGGGCGTAATCAAGTTTGCAAAAATACTCTATTAATGGCTGCCAAATTTTCGTAAATTTGGTGTTGCGGAATTGCAGTCGCGCTGTGATAGCTCCATGGCCATGGTATGCCATAAGCGGGTAAACCATATAGTCACTGGGGGTGTTTCGGCCTTTTTCCAATATAATGCTACTATTTGTTTAGCTGCGCCAAGCATATGTAAAATAAGGTGCCAGTCCCTATGTGTCATGGTGAGGAGGTTCGTGGGTTTGATGCCTAGAATAAGTGTAGCCGGGGTTTCGGGCAGTGGGTAGCCAATTACCTGTTTAATGTGACTAAGGACCTCTTTCCAGTAGGCGGTCAAAAGCGGGCAATGCCACCAAATGTGGAGAAAATCTCCAGTAGCGCTCGCACAGCGCCAACAGATGGGGGAGGAAGTGGGAAACATCTTATGTAGCCTGTGGGGAGTGTAATACCATTGTGTCATGAATTTTATATGCAGTTTCCCTCTGAGAGATACTGTGAAAAGCCCTCGGAATGTCACGCCATAGCTGCTCCCATTGTTTGGGCGTGATATCCACGGAAGTGCCGGTCTGCCAACGTGACTGGTACGCATGAGGGGGAGACGAGAGCTATGTTGGAGTATTCGATAAGTGCAGGATATCAGACCCCTAGACTCATCAAAGGAACGCACCAGCCGCTCAAAGGGGGTGAAAGGACGAGTGGCTCCCGGGGCGGAGGACGACGCCTGAACCCAGTGTCGAATTCGGAGATACTGCAAACGATCCCCCTCGGAAAGCTGGAAATCCCGTTTGCATTGATCAAAGGAAGAGATCCCGGAGCGTCCGACACCCCAACTCGGACCAGGCTTGGATAGAGTGCGGATGCATGGCAGGCGGAAAGTGTGAATTGCGAGCAATGGGAGTGTGAGGGGACGGGAAAGAGGTGAGGCCCCTGGACAACGCCAACTTGTCCCAGATGTCCAAGACAGTTTTTGTGGGAATGGCCATGTAGGCGCTGTGTGGCCGCGCCTCCCGTGAGAGCCAGGGGAGATCCCATATAGGTCTACAGGCTACTGCCCTATCCATATGAAACCAAACCTTCTCGCTATCTCTCGCGACCCATTCTGAAATGAAACGGAGATGTGAAGCCCAATAATACTCCATTAAATTAGTGCAAGCCAACTCTCCCCTGTCCCGAGGCAGCATAAGTATTTTATTGGAAAAGCGTGGCTTGTGCCCCCTCCAGATAAAGTTGGTAAGCTCGCGCTGAAGATTCTGAATCTGGTGCGGCGGAAAAGGTGTGGGAAGAGTTTGGAATAAATATGATATTTTCAGTAGCACCGACATCTTCACGGCATTGAGACGGCCCAGCCAGGAAAGATTTCCACGTCCGTAAATCATCCATCATGGCCCGTTTACATTCTTGCCAATTAGCTTGTGACCACGTGCTAAGGTCAGGAGTCAAGTTGAGGCTTAGGTACCGGATGGAATGCGAGGCCCACTGGTATGGGACAAGAGACTGGAGCACAGGGATCTCAGATGTCGGAATGGTAAGATTTAATGCCCACGATTTTGCATGATTGATTTTAAGGCCCGATGTTAGTTCAAAAGTCCGTGCAACGCATGAAGGGCAGGTAAAGAGTGTGGCCGAGACAGCGTGAGGAGAAGATCATCTGCAAACAAAGCGATTTTGTGATCCACCCCTCCGAGAACAATGCCAGTGATGTCAGGGGACTGGCGGATCAGGATGGCTAGGGGTTCCACAACAAGTGCGAACAACAAGGGAGATAAAGGGCACCCCTGTCGGGTGCCCCTGTGAACAGAGATAGGACCAGTGAGTTGGCCGTTGACCCGGACCTGAGCTTGGGGCTAGTGGTACGGAGCCATGATCCTAGCAATCATTTGAGGCCCCAGTCCAATCTTATGGAGGACGGCTAGCAAGAAGGCCCAGCCCACCCGATCAAATGCTTTCTCAGCATCGAGTGACAATAGGCAGGCAGGTATATTCCAATGGCGAGCCTTCCCAACTAGATGGGCTAAAGTAAAGTAAGCGGGTCTTCAAGAAGACGCGCATGATACCCATCGATCGGAGTCCAGTTGCATTCCCCCAATACTGCCTGGATCCGTTCCGAATTAAGCGGTTCCTGCGCATAAAGGGTAGTGTAGTAATCATAAAAAGCTTTTAGCTTGGCTGTTTCAATGGTGGCCCACGTGCCATCATCCAACTTTATTTTGGCAATGTGAGCCTTTGCTGCCCGCTTCCGAAGGCGACGCGCTAGGACCGTTCCCACCTGGTCCCCCCCTGTGTAATATCATTGCTTCAATGCTAAAAGAGCGTTTTCCGCCTTGTTGGACCTATGGGTCCGCAGCTGGCCCCGGAGAATGGCCAGACACCGCTTGTTGAGGGCCACGGGGTGTTCCTGGTCCAATTTCTCCAGAGCTTTGATGTCCCGGGTCAGATTGTCCTCAAGTAAGCGAGCCTCCCGAGCCCAAGCTATCGCTATAGAAGTGATGTGACCCCGAATCGTGGCTTTAAAAGCGTCCCAGACCACGGGGAAAGGGGTTTCAGGTATGTCATTGGACGAGAAATAGGACAGGATAGCCTCCCGGATCTCGGCTACGTCCACGCGATCCCGAAGGATGTGAGGAGGTAGTCTCTAGCGAGGCGGGTGGTGTGCGTGGGGCGAGCGATCATGTAGCAGAAGCTCCACATGAGCATGGTCTGAAATAGAAATATCGGACATGGAAGCCGAAAGAACGTCCCGTATCAGGGAGTGGGAAACAAATAGATAATCAATACGGTAATAGGAGTGATGAACATAAGAATAATAAGAGTAATCCTGAGTAGTTGGAGAGTGATAGCGCCACACATCCAGCAGTCCCAATTCCGTAAACTGTTTCTTAAGGGAGGCAGACATGGCCCCCGCCCCATGAAATGTACCAGCACTACGATCCAGTCCCGCATCCCACACCAAATTGAGGTCACCCCCTAGAATGAGTTGAGGGTCATCGTGTATAATCTGTTCCCGAAGGAGGTCCCTAATGAAGAGATCCTGTGCTTGATTGGGAGCGTAAATATTGCAGAGAGTGAGAGTCTGTGCCCCAACTCGGACCTCCACCTTGAGAAATCTACCCTCATTGCCCCGAGTCACTTTAGCCGCCCCCTGCTGGAAACCCGCCCTGCAGAGGATAGCTACCCCAGCCGTTTTAGTAGATGCAGATGCCCAGTATTTGAGGGGATATTTGGGGTGGGCCATACGGGAAGTGTCTGCCTTTACCAAGTAAGTCTCCTGTAAGAAGATAATGTCTGGGTTCTGTTGTAATAGGTAACGCCATACTTGGCGCCGCTTATTAGGGGAATTAAGGCCCTTGACGCTAAGAGAAAAGAGTTTCAAACAGGATACAGAGGTCATGTTAAATATTGATTACAGGCAACCGCCATCAAATATAGAGAGAACAAAATGCAATGCAAAGCTCCCCAACCACCCCCAACAGACCTCCATGGGAGGGGAACACATTCATAATGCATCACAATGCCCAGAATGTTACAAGGAAAAATCAATGCGCCTATGAACATTACTCGGTCGAGGAACAGTACATTCCCAATATCAGAGCCCTTCCTCCCTCCGGCCAGGAAAGCAAAAAGAAAGCTGGAAAAAGAAAGGAAAAAGGAGAAGGAGAGCAAATTGTCAAAATTAAACAATGGCCAACGTGGCCAACAAGACCTATTCCAGTCCAGGAGTAGGCTAGGCTCAATGGCACAAGCCATCCCAGAGATGTCACTCTCTTAGGAATAGAGGGGGGGGCGAGTCGCAGAAAGTCAGCACCACTATAGGGAGGCGCACACCAGCACCGCTGCCACGCTATGTTCAGGGCGAAGAAGAAGAACACGGAGAGCATGAGAGTCCATCCCTGTCTCTACGGGGAACCGCAGATGGCAAGAACAATGGTCCTCCGAAACAGGGCAGGCCGAACAGGTCTCCTTTGGCTGGGAACGAGTGGGCGACCGCCCCCCGTCAAGAGAGCGCAGATGATGAATAATGACCTGTTTGGCCTGAGAGGAGGACTGCCCTCCACGCTGAGGTAGCCGCCGCGGTCTGAGTGCTCTAGCCCACTGTGGCTTCGCAGATTCTCGGTCCAGAGGAGGCAATCGTGAAGGGCTAGATGGAGGAGAAGAGATCTGGAGGCGAAGCAGTTTAGTGACCTCCCGGAGAGATCGCAGCACATGGCGTTTGGATTCCCACTGAAAAATGAGTGCAAAGGGATGGCCCCACTGATACTGGATGCCCAACTCTCGGAGCTTATCGGTGACAGGTTTAAAGTCCCTGCGACGGCGTAGCATGGTCGGAGCAAGATCCTGGAAGAGCTGGATGGGAGAACCCTTGCATGTTAAATCTGGTTTAGAACGTGCTGCCTTTAACATGGCCTCCTTCTCCGTAAAAAAATGAACCCTGGCCAAGATGTCGGGAACCAGGCCAGAGCGACCAGGGGGACCAGCCACTCGGTGGGCCCGATCCAGCGCAGGAGGGGAGGCATCATCATCCCCTCTGATCTCGTGGAGCAATTCCGCAACAAAAGTTACAATGTCCGAGCCCTCGGCCCCTGTCGGAACACCCCTCAGGCGTATGTTGTTGTGTCGACTCCGGTTTTCCAAGTCCTCCTGCTTGATTTGAAGTTCTATGTGTTGTTCCTCCAGGAGAGTCAACCGCTGCCAAAGTTGCTCTTGATCCTCTGTGCGGGCGTCAACCATCTTCTTGAGGTCATCCACTCGTCCTCCGATTTCCATGACATCTCTCCTGAGCTCCTTAATGCAGGTTTGGACCTCAGTACGAAGAGACCCAATTTCGGACTTGATATCCTGCAGAAAATTGGCCATGAATGATTGGGTGAGAGGATCGGAGGAGCCCTCCTTCGAAGACGCCATAGCTACTGGAGGTGCAGAACCAGGTTTGCTCCACAGGGCCGTCACGGGATTATCCTTGGGAGGTGCAACAATGTCCTTCCCAACCTTAGAGCGTGGCATGACCCTTCAAACTCCAACACACTGAAGGGGGAGCCAGGGCAGGCGAAATAGGTTGGAGGCCGAGCACCTCCCCCAGTATGATGCTAGGGGCCTTCGCAATGAATAAGCGTGGGGCAATCCGCAGGAGGGGAGAGCGGAGCAATAGTCTATCCCCACAATGATCAAGGCCCCTCACAGCACCCCCAACTCAGGCCACACGGAAAGCCAGGGGTTGCAGGAGGATCAAAGGGTAGAGCCTCTCAGAGTTCCAACAGTTGCGGCAGGTCCCCCAGCAATCGCCAGTGGTGCCCCTCATACAAACACCAGCGAGGGAAGGCGCTCGGTGAAATAGTGCTGGGCAGTGCGCCACGACAGCAAGGCGCACGTAAAGAGCCCTCACTGTATCAGTCCTGCACCGAAAAGTCTCCAGAGAGCCTCAGGGCGTCCCAACCGCAGAGACCGGGGGAGTAGCGTCAGGGGGGCCCGCTGCAGTCGACTTCCAGCAGGGAGACAAGGGCCCAACGAAGCCCCCGGATCACAGGCGCATGCAGTCAGTAGGGGATGTCCCCCCCGCCGATCCCCAGGAATGCAAAGCCAGGCCGGGTACTATATGCAGCGTGCTCCTTCCACAAGAGAAAGTATGAGGCCCAGGATAAGAGCCTAGCACATGCCGCCACTCACAGCACCCCTCCTCACCTCATGACAGGCAGAGCAGTCACCTCGAGCCTCCGTAGCACCAGTGGCGCAGTGCAGGGTCCCCCAGGAGCTCCGAGGTGCAATCCCCAGCGCCACGCGGGAGACACAAGATGGCGGCAGATGCAGTGTCCACAACTGAAAGCGCCTCCCATGTACACACAACGTCAAGGGCCAGAGGCTGCACCTATAAGCGGGACGCCAGCCGGGTCCGTGAAGCTTCCCGATGCAGCGCTGCGGGCCGGACGAGGAGCTCCGTGTGCCGTACGTGCTCCGGAGCCAGCGGGATCCAAAATGGTGGCCGCGGGCACCCGAGTCCGGCCCTGGTGCAAAGCTGCTGCAGACACCTCTATCAGCGATCGAGGAGGAGCGCCGGGCAAACAGAGGACTCCCTGGCACCTCCGATGCCCATACGCCACCAGAAGTGCCGCCAGTAATGCCCAGGAGCCGCTATAAATGCTTCTGAAGGCAGCGGCTGGCCGGAGCTCTCTCGGCGTGCGTCTCACTCCATGTGCAGCGAGACCACGCCCCCTTGGTGTGGCTTTTAAAGACTATGGGATCCTTGAATCCTGAAGAAAATCCTTGAAGCTAAAGATCCTTGAAACCTGCTGTAGAGCCTTGAATCCCATTGTATCCTACCACAAGATGGGACATACGTCACAGCCTTTTGGATGCCCACATTATAGAGGATTAGATATGCTCGTGATGTGAGAGTCACAACTGGCCTGCACACATGTGGCACCCACAATCCTAGGTGGGTCTGCCAAGATGTTTGCCTGAGAAAGAGAGACTAAAATTAGGTTTGTGCCAGATAGAAGTGTCTCACTTTGTCTTGGTGTTTTACAGAACCTCTAGTGTTGTATCTAGTATCATGGTTGATTTAGACTTTGCTAGACATTGCAATACGAGCACAAACTCTGCTTCTGAGACCTCTCTTTCTCTACTTCTGTCAACCACACATCCATCGATCTGCATAGGCTCCAACCCATTGATGGAAGGGTGCAGCTCATTGTCCATTTTGTTCTAACAAATGACAACTATTTTAGTGCCCCTCCTAATCCTGTCTCCTTTTTCTTTCTATGTATGTAATCCAGTTTCATTATTGAGCTGATCAATTTATCACAGGAGCTGGAGGATCAACTACCTTTGCTAGGAAGTCTTATAAGTCATTGTGAAGTCCCAATAAAGACAGCAGAAATGTAAAGTCATTGTGAAGTCCCAATAAAGACAGCAGAACATTTCTATGCAGTCCAGTATGCTTCTGAAAATGGTCAATTGAAAGTGATCAGGTAAGAAAGGAGATCCTTATTTCCTTGCTTTTGGTTAAGTAACACATTATCCACCACCTGCATATGGGTGTATTTCAGGAACAACTTTCTTATAGCCTTCTTGGAGGTAGCAAAGTTGGAAAGCAAAGGGCTATCTTAGTGAATTAGGAGTATTGAGGAAGTTTCAGCTTTATTCCACACATATGACAACGTGCAGGCTACATTGGATAAGCCGTCAGGGAATTCAACTGGTAGATACAAGAACAGTAAGTGACATTGGTTCATGGTCACAGCAAATTCAGGTAGTTCTCAAGGAACAGGAGGGGAGTGACAGCTGTCAGAGCCAAAATCAGGGATCCTGCCGGGAATAAAGTAGCAAGACCGAGCTGAGGATTGGGTGTTGCAGGGTGAGCTGGTAGCAAGAGGGGTCTCGGCAAAGGTAACCGCCCTTGCAAAGACCAGGTTTCTCCCTGAGGTGGTACCTTTTCAGTTCTGTGTTTATAGATTGGTTTTTGAAGCCAGATGGTCTGTACCACTGACCCCTCCAGCCCAAGACTCAAGTAGCACTGAAATTTTAAAGAGTGTGTCTCCATCCCGCCAAATATACACAGGTGAGCACAGGCCACGGATCATGACAGTATCTCCCCCTCCTAGCAAGAGCTCACATCTCAGCAGTATTACTCCCGACTTATCTTTATGGTTTTCGTAGAATACTTGTGTTAAACCTGGAGCATGCAAATTTGAGGCCAGCTTGATGATTGTTCCTACTCCTTCCAATTCACTAAATATTGCAATTCTATTCTAACAATTTGCATTTCATATTCATGTTCAACATTTCCCTAAATAAAAGCAGGATTTGGAGCAAAGCATGCCTTTGGTAAACAAGGTTTAATAAGAATACATGAAACATTGGATACATTATCATAAACTGTGGCAATTTTATTAGCACAGTTCTAGAATTCACAATCATCAAAGACTTCACCACAGCCACAGCTCTCACCGGACACGTCAACCCATCACAAGATCTGTGCAATGTCCTCTCAAAAGTCTTCTGCAGCATAATCACAACTATATATAGCAACTTCCACCCACAACCCGACCCCCTGGCACTCTCTAGAAGTCTCCCAGTATTAAAAGCTGTCACACATGGGACACCATTGGCATATAGGAAACCACAACAATTATGAAGACCTTTCACAATGAGGCCCCACCACACCTTTGAAAAAGGACCAATCTCTATCAGCAAGGCCCTCACACCTATCCTCAACACCTCCATCAGTAAAGCCACCTTCCCGGAGCTATGGATACACATAGCCATCAAAGCCCTCCTAAAGAAACCTTAGGGACCCAACCAAACTTGACAATTACCGACTGCTAACCCTTGTTCACTACCCAGTCAAAGTCCTGGAAAAAGCCATCAACAAGTGACTCTCCAGCCAGCTCGCCAAACACCAGCTTCTCAACACCAAACAATCAGGATTTACACTCAACCACAACACAGTAACCATCCTTATAACAGCCATGGGTGACATCTAGATGATCCTCGACAGGGGGGAAATGGAAGTCCTCATCCTTCTAGACCTATCAGCAGCCTTCAACACCATCTCCCATCCCATCCTAATCCAACAACTCCACGAAGCAGGCATCCAGGGACCTGCCCTCCAATGGATCTGCTCATTCCTCACTAGAAGAACCCAAACCGTCAAAATGTTCACCCACACCTGTGAAGCACAAAATCTCATTACTGAGTCTTGCAGGCCTCCTTGCTCAGCCCAACACTATTTAACACCTACATGACCAAACATCATATGAGCTCACAACATAAATATCCTCACTTATGCCGATGACACACAACTGATATTCTCTCTCTCGGACACAAAACCGAACACCAGGAACAAATTCACTACATGCATGACAGAAATAACCACCTGGATGAAAACCAATTACTTCAATTTAAACTTGGACAAGACCTAGGTCGTTGTCTTTGGAACGAACGCCTCTGCATGGGACTTCACTTGGTGGCCCAAAGACATTGGACCCAGCCCCACACCCTGCTCGCAAGCGAGAAACCTTGGAATCATCATCAACAACAAACTAGACAAGTCAGCACAGTGGTCTCGGCCTGTTTTAATACACAAAGCATGCTGAAGAAAATCTTCAAGTGGCTACCAGATTACACCAGGAAAATGATCACCCAAACCCTCATCACCAACAGACTACACTATGGAAACACCATGCACACAGATATTACCAACTAGCTCACAAGAAGACTTTAGACCGTCTAGAAGAAGCCAGACTAGTTCTCAGCCTCCCTTGCCAAGCACACATGACACCACACCTCAGGGAACTCCATTGGCTCCCGATACATACTCTTTAAACTCCTCACCCACACCTATAAAGCTCTCCACAACACTGGCCCTGCCTACCTGAACAGTCTCATTGACTTCCACCAACGTTCCATCCAGACACCTCAATCTTGCCAGTCGCTCACTAACATATACCCAACACATACACCCAAAAAGCAGGGGGCTGCTTTTTCTCATGTGAGGCCCCTAAAGCCTGGAACAGCCTCCCACAAAACATCAGAGCCTTTTCCTCTCTTCTTGGCTTTCGCAAAAAGCTGATGACATGGCTTTTCAAGTAAACCCCGGGTTGGCTTCGCTCCTCTACTACAGAATATCTGGATACTCCCATGGGTGATTAGCGTGCTATAACAACACCAATAACATAATAGTGCATAACAGAATTGAATTAATGAAGGAAGGAAGGAAGGAAGGAAGGAAACAGGATTTATACAGCGCAGAGCTACTCCTAGGAGTTTCCCGGTGCTTAGCTAATAGGCAAGACCACTAATCTTGAACAAACAGCCAAGTCTTCAATCTTTTTTTGAAAATTATAATTGATTCCATTGAGCAGAGCTCAAGAGGGAGCATATTCCATGCTGATGGACCCAGGTATAAAAAAACGCATCCTCCTGCTCTGGTGTGGCGTATCTTAGGTACATTTGCCAGTAGCCTGTTGGTGGAGTGCAGGTTCCTAGTGGGGAGGTAAAAGCTGATTCTGGGGCCCAAGTAGCCCGGACGAAGTGCTATATGAACAAGGACCAGTGCCTATAAACATGATCCCCTTCCTCACTGGGAGCCAGTGAAGGGAGCGAAGATGACGGGACACATGCGTTCTCAGGGGGAGGTTGAGAAGAATAAGGGCCTCAGTATTCTGGACCACTTGGAGTCTAATGACCAGGTAGTCTGGCAGGCCCAATTGAACGGCGTTTGCGTAGTCCAGGCTAGATGTGATGAGTGCCTGTATGACTGATTTCCTGGCTGAAATTAAAAGAAAATGCAGAATTTATTTTTGGCAAAATGCACAGCTGGCCAAAGCAAGAGCCCACCACAAAATTGATTTGCGGTTGAAAGGAAAGGCGGTTATCAAATTTGACACCAATAATTTTGACTACTCCACCCTGTGGACCCTGCGGCAGGGCACCACCGGCCAAAATCTCTGCTAAGTTGCTGGGGAATTTTGACTGAAATACTAAATTTCAGTTTTGTTTGCATTACATTTCACTAAGCACAATTTAATAGATTCCTCTGCAATCTCTTCTCCCTTCTTACAGGAAAATAGCAGCTGTGTGTCATCGGCATAGGAAATTACTTTTGTTCCAAAGGCTTCCGCCAGCTGTGCTAGTGGCATAAGATAAACGATGAACAGGGTGAAGCTCAGGGCAGAGCCCTGAGGCACTTCCACTGTTAATTCCAGGGGACCTGAAGAAAAGGAGGGACCCATACCTACTGTTCACTGCCACTTAAAAAAATTTGCAATCCAGTTCAAGACCAGACCTTTCACTCCAATTGATTGGAGGTGTGCCAAGAGCCTGAAATGGGCGCCATGTCAAAGGCAGCTGACAGGTCTAACATTATCAGTACCACCTTCTCTCCTGCACCCAGAGAGTACCTCTGATGCACTCTGTAACCTCGATTAATGGCGTCTCAGTGCTAAAATTAGGTCTGAAGCCAGAGTGGCTCAAGTGCAAGAGGTTGTTGTCCTCTAGGTACCGGGAGAGTTGCTGATGTACACATTTTTACAGCACTTTGAACAGAGCTGGCAGAAAAGATATTCTTCTGTAGTTGGACTGTACTTTGGGATCTGCTGCGTGTTTTTTAACAGGGGGAGACTTTTTGACTGTTTCCAGGCATGTGGAATTGTCGCCGTAGACAAAGAATCATTAAGAACCTTATTAACTAAATGGTTGATAGCAGTTACCCCCAGTACTAACAGATTGGGAGGACAAAGAGCCACAGCTGACTCTGATTTGAGGACGCAAATAGTTGCCAGTGTCTCCTCCAAAGAGATGTGGTCAAAAGTTGGTAGTGAGGACTCCACCTCTGTGACCGTTCTCATGCCAACTATGCCCACCAAACGCTCATCTACTGGTGGACCAGTAATAAGACTTGCCTGAATATTGGAAGTTTTGCTTTAAAAAGGAGGCCAGCTGTTTACACCATGCAGCTGACAATTGTTGAGATCTGCTGCATGCCTCAGATGACATGAAATGTTTTACCACCTTATAGATTTCCCTAGATTTATTATCTGCTGCCTAATCTTTTCTTCGAAGTAGAGCTTCTTTGCTCCTTTGACCGATGCATGATACTTCCTTAGTGCTGTCTTATATGTGACTTTTGTGAGACACGGCGGTTCATGCACACCAAAAAGTTATCCAGTAACTCAACTGTTCATCTAGGTTTGGCAAGGTGATGCGTGCAGACAGGGTATCACTCTCTGATCCGTGAGCGTCTGTGTAAATACGTGAAAAAGCACCACCCCGGGGGCGACGTCCCCTGAATGCACTGCAATGCATCCAATAAATGGAGTAATCCAACTTTTGTGTAAAGTAAAACAAGTTAGTCTATTCTCATTGTATATATATAACAATGATGGAACAATGATACTGATGCGATGTGTTTACTTCACATATTTCTGTTTGTGGTAACAAGAGTTATTGCTCCCAAATTGTTGGTGAATTATTGGTCCAAACACATCGCATCAGTATCATTGTGACGAAGAATTTATGAATATACAATTAATTCCATACAATGAGAATAGACTAACTTGTTTTACTTTCGACAAAAGTTGGATTACTACATATATTAGATACCCTGCAGTGCATTCAGGGGGCGCCACCCCTGAGGTGGTGCTTTTTCACGTATTATATGTGACTTTTGTCATCCTTGTAATCCTTCCGCCACCGCCTTTCCAAGTTCTCACAGCATAACTTCTGTAACCCTGAGATCATCTGTAAGCCAGGGATCCGACGCCAGATCTGGTGGCTTAGTGGACTAATGCGTCCACTGTAGGGGTCTGTGTTTGACCTCATGGCCATATGGTCAAATCCCAGTGCGTCCACTCAGCCTTTCATCCTTCTGAGGTCGATAAAATGAGTACCATTGAGTTCGTTAACAATAAACATCTATTATTCAGCGTCAAGATGCACATGGGTGAACGTGTGTTTTACAAATACTTATTTTATGTTTTTTCTACGTGGCTTATGCCATAATCAGACACCAGCTTATCCGTCACAATCCATATCCAGCTATCGACCAAAGTGACATATGCCTCAGCTGAGCCTGGCAGAGTGGGAGCACTCTCTTTCAAAGAGGGGAGCATCGCAATTTACAATTTGTTCAATATTAAATTGACCAAAAAACTTGGGATGTAACTGGGAATCTTTTTCCAAATGCAAGTACACTATTAATAACCAGATTTTTATCACCTGTAGTATAATAAGGTGTTGGAATTCTTTTTTTGCTAGCATCAACCCTGTAAGTAGCCTTCGCTTTTTCTAAAGATGTTTGTGCAGATCTTTGGTGTCCCTGAAGCTCCGTTAAATTTTCCTGTACTGACAGAATACATGCAGATGAATATTCATCTAATTTCAGTACTCTAGGTTGATGTCCATACATATAAAAGGTGACCTCTACTATAGCATTCATTTGACTATAAGCATGACTTGGAGCAAAAGTCTCAGCAGAACAAGGTTTACGAAGGTGAAAAAAAAAGACTGTAATTCTGAATGTACTTTGATTAGAAGGGCTTCAACATTGTTCAGAGATATAGAATGACTGTTCAGAGTTCCAGCTGGCAAAATCAATGGATATTCAGTAACAGAGTTATTCTTAGTTTCAGGTTGATTCTAGAGAAAGAATCTGCATTATCATAGTGGATACCATGTTTATAGTTACTCACAAAGACATATTCTGAATAGAACAATGTGCATTTTAACTGTCAAGAAGACAGTGCCATGGCACACTTTAAAAACTGAAACTTTCTGTGTTTGGGGTAAAATTCTGCTGTATGCTTGACTCCTAAAAAATAATTTCTTCACTCTTAAAAAAACCTCATAATTCTAAATATTTCTTGGCCTTTAGTGGTGTAATTCAAATCTGCGTTTGAAACTGTCAGCCACAGGATGGCTCTGTCCAGTGATACCAATACTTTCCCATTGCATCACATGAAGCAACTGCCTCTAAAATGAATGGAGTTTCAACATTTGGATGTCTCAAAATAAGTTACAAGAAAAACCTATTTCCGGGACAAAAGTCCAGTCAATTTTATTTGGACCATTAGGAGGTATCTCACTTGTGAAGAAATGTGAAGAAATTTGATAATGTTTCTATTCAAGAAAATTGGTGAAAAATTGTTATCGACCTAAGACACACTGGGGCATATTCTCAAGGAACTATTGCCCAGTTAATGGCACTTTATCGCAGCGAAAGTCGCGATAAAATTACCGCCCCATTCACAAGCTGGTGCCAACAGCCCATAACACCAGTTTACTTGCGATAGCAGCCGCAAAAAACATCGCCAAAGATGACCCCGGCAGCTATCGCTAATGAGACTGCAGAGTAGGCGTTCCCGAGCAAAATCATGACAACACCACACCTCAACATTCCCAACGACCAGCCACATCGGCGATAAGATCTCAAAACATGCGATAAGGCGCGTTAGCAGCATGAATCTAACACCTGCTCTGACCTGGTGCAGAGTCGGACGACAACCTGCACCATCAAGGGAGCCCAGCCCAGGGCCACACATGAAGAACAACAGATGCCATGGAGCCACTCACCATGCATCCCGGAGCCCTAAGAGGGCAACACCACCCACCGCCACCACCCCCAGGACCTCCCCCCGGGGCCCCACTCCCGGCACCCCCCACCCACCCCCGGACAAAGATATGTCACATCAACGTTACGAAATCATAAACAAAACAATGTGCCTAATGTCGCACAATTACAACACCCAACATACATGTGTTGTCAGAAAAATGAGAATCATACATTCATCTCAGAATTTGCAAATAATTTGTGTCAATCAGAATAAACACAGAACAACTATTTTGAAGAGTCATGGCAGGTCCTCACAGGACAATCTGTAAGTCACAGCCTGCAAAAAAAAACTCCAGATAAGAAGGTGTGTTATGCGCTCATCAAAGGACAGAGAGAGCGAGCGAGCGAAAGAGAAGAGAGAGAGATAGAGATAGAGAAAGTGAGAGTAAGAGAGGGAGAGGGAGAGAGAGAGAGAGAGAGAGAGAGAGAGAGAAGAGAGAAAGAGAGAGAAAGAGAGAGATTGTACAAGGAGCGCAAGGCCAATCGGGCTCCTGGCTCATACATGCCAACTGTTGTGTGTGTATCGCTATTGGTGCACTACTAAGTCAAAGGCCTGGCATCAATTACCATGTGAAGGCCACATCTACATTTAAAAAATGCAATCAGTAGTCAGACTAACATTAGGAATGAAAGCTCCTTTGTCTCAATACACAAGGCTGAAGGACACCTGAACCCCCGACCTTGGTCTCGAATGCGGCTGGCACTCCCTGCGAGAGATATCATACCAGATCTTGGCGACTCCACACCACGAACTGCGTGAATGAAAGACTAACGTGTCCACTCCCACACACAATTGTCCCTGCTTGAGGTACACCTGCATGGGATGCTCCAGGACACATAAGTAAAAAACAACCCATACGCCCCAAACGTTGCACACAAATACGACTCCTTGCTCCGAGCAGTGGCATATCATCCACATAACTGCCGCCTGTCAGAAGAGTGCCGGTGCTACGAGACCAACAAAGGCAATGGCTGGCACTCCCGGGCACATGCACACACCCTGTCACGTGGAACTGTACCGTGCACAAATGCTGCATCTGTTGGGATCACTGCCACTGACAGTGTTGCACATCAGTTACCGTCTGAGTTTCCGTCTTGCATACGTCACCTGTGTCCAGCCCTGGTTCCACTGTCGATCATGCACATTCGAGTGGCCCATGGATGTCTGCCTATCCAACAAAACGGTAGCTGAACTGGATAATGACACATGTGTGCGCCCCCTGTTGGCCCACGAACAGGCGTGTAACTGTGATACCCGTGCATGGGATGCCCTGATATTTGGCGTATGTGCAGGCAGTTGTGCATGGGAGATTGCACAACTCCTGGTGTGCAGTGACCACATCGAGGCGCTCCCCTATTGGGCTGTGTTGCGGATTGGTGAAACGGCGTGGACGGAGCACAGCTGCCCGGACCATGTAATGGATTGGCTCGCCATCGTGTTCCTTGACCTCGACAACGATGTACTCCTGGAACAGATTGCCCATGAAGCAGTGCTCTAATTCATGGACGAGTAACTACGTTCCTGCAGCCACAACTGATTGTCACCCACAGCACAGGTCCCCACACCTTGTAGCATCTTGGAGGAATGGTCACATATCCCACCACAACAGTGGACATGTCTGCCTTAGCCTGGACTCAGAATGCATGTGCATGGACCTACGCGTGTGTACACACACCTGTGCAAGGTGATGCAGTCCCATGGGCAGAGCTGCACAGCGTTGTTTGGCAACGTTCAAAAATCGGAGAAATTGCTGGGGGGAGAGTACACACATGGCAATGTAGTACGACATGTGACCTTGTAGGATCCTTTCACCTGCTCACTATCAGCAGAGCACACAGTCAGCGCAGTCCGGTGCTACAGCACTATGCAGATCCCATGGGCTGTGAGTCGTGTCCCCTGAGACGGGCCAATGAGCAGACGCCAAACATCACATGACTCGTCCAGCAAGGCAAGGTGGGCTGAGACCATTGACATCCGTAATGATTTGTGTTCACTTTTGCCACCCCATTACTTGCACCTCGACATGTTCCTAAGCTGCCTGTAAGTGTCTTAAACATTGGTCTGCATGATTTGGCCCTGGCCCTGCCCGCACTGACATGCACATGCCAATAAAGTCTACGCAACTTCATTAGTGTACAACTGTGATGCGTTTTGATTATAATGACAAATCGTGTGCCTACATGTGCATTGTCCGTACACAGGGAGGGATTGACTGACGCTTGTGATTTGGGGGTGAGTCCCTATTGGCAGCTCCACCTCTATGAGCCAGACATTGTGGTTGGGATAGTTGCTGGCAGACTTGTGCTCTTACGTGTCTCCAGCAATGTGAGTATGGTGTCCAACCTCTTGCCATGTAGATCAAGGTTATCCATCAGAACAGACTGTGTCAACACAGATGTGTGTGAGTAGGTATGCGAAGAGACGTTCTGTTGTCACATGTGATGGGGGACGCCACTTCAGGACTGCTACCGAATATGGCATTTTTACACACAGCCCTATTTAATACATGGACGTGGGGCTATGTTGGGGGGTAACGAGATTGTTGTTCATGTGCAGTGAGGCCACAGCTAGTTCACACCTTCACAGTCATCTAATTGGCCATGTGGGTCAGGGTCAAATATGCGCATTGATGACACTTACCAGGGTGGACCTTTTAGTGCAATCAATGTCCCTACATCCCTCCAGACTTTTATACGTGAGTGAACATAGACATGACACATCTGTGTGATTTGGAATGTTTTATTCACATTCTGGGAGTGTCGGAGCTGGAGCAGTACATGGCTATTTCAAGCCCACATAACATGGTTGCCCAGTGGTGGGCCAACCAGAGTCCTTGGGGAATGCAAAGTTAATCTGAAGAGGAAGAGTTCAGTCCGCAGCCATATTGCTGTGTCATTGGTACCAGAGCAGATATGGCAGTCCATGTCGGGGTCCAGGTGAATGTCGCAGAGTGGTTCGGGGGACAGTGGGAGGTGTTGTTCCAGGGCATGATGCAGAGAGCAGAACCAGGCAGGGACAGGCCATATGGCGGGGACGGATGCTACTACCTCCTTCCTCACACAGTCATTACCCTCCACATCTTACTCCTCTGAGACGTCTTCTGTGTCCGGTGTGTCAGGTGTGTGTGGTGGGGTTATGGCTGCGTCACTGTGTGCCACTGACACGTCAGGGGCGGATATGTGTGTGTCGAGGTTCCTGCAGCAGTCATCTGGTACAGGCTCAGTGGCAGCAATGGCAAGATGAGGATCTGCAGGGCATGGAAGATCCCAGCTACATCTCGCTGGTGTTCAGCCATGGCAGCCATACTTCCAGCCTGCATCGGCTCCATGGTCTCCATTGTCCTCCGCATCTGTGCCAACTCTGTGCTGCCATCACTGGAGCCTGTCTGACTAGACAGTTCTTGTATCCGAGTAATGGCCCCAGCGTTGTCAGCCAGGGATTGTTGGTGAGCATGGTGCGGACAGTGGGTGTCCGTTAGGGACTGTAGGTGCTCCCTGATGGGACTCAGGCACCCACGTATGGCATCGAGTTTGGCTGCCATGAGGTCGAACCCCACCCGCAGCTGATCAGCCATCTTCTCCTGGCACCCTAACACACGGCATTGGAATTCCATGTGTTGTTTGTGGAGGTCCTGGGGGACAGCCGTGGTGGTGTGTGCTTCCTGCTGTGTGGTCTGTGCAGGGTGTGGGGTCACCACGATGCAGCTGGGCTGCCCTGTTCCTGGAGGTGGGGTGCGGAGGCTGTCCACGAGCCGTTGGAGTGTGTCTGGGAAAATGTGCAGGGTGTCCTCTTCATCATCACTGAAGAGATGTGTGGTCTGCTCTGCAGGGGGCGTTGATTGTCCCTCTGCAATGTAAAGGGGAGATGCAGGTTAACAGTGTGTTCCATGTATGTTGACGCATTGTAGATGTTTACATTCAGACTGCATGACAATGTACATTGTGACTGTTTTGGTGAAGCTGGCTATTTGATGGGAGACAGTGGACATTTCGACTACATGACGGATGTGTGGTTGTACTCGTACATTGTCATCTCAGTGTCATGCAGTGCCAGATGTGATTGGCCAGTTTCTACGCACGAGTGGCACCAGTTGTGTCCTCTGTCCTGTGGTGTAGGGGTTGCACTTTGTGCCACATTGTCGTCAATGTTGATGTACTGTCATTGCTATATGTGTGTGCTGCATTGTTGGCGATTCGCCCCTGCAGCTCTGCTTTGGCGGACCCTTATCCCTTTGAGTCGGTGTGCCTTTGACTTGTGTGCTTTTCGGGTGCTGGGATGTTTGCGACTTTGGTCATTTGTGCCCCTGGACAAATGTTGTACTCTTGTGCATTGTTTGTCTGCAGATGTGTTTTTGACGTCATGGGTTGTAGGTGCACGTGGATGTGTCAGAGTGTGACCTGCTCCTTTACGGATGTGGTCCACACTCAGCCACCTCAATGTCGTCTCGTGGACAAAGCAGGAGGCTAAGACTAAAGGTGTAGCTATATTTGCACGTCGGGGTATGGCCAACTTTACTCGGTCTTTCTCCGATAAATATGGCAGATGGGCAATTATACAATGTTCAATTGACAACAGCATGTTCACACTATGTTCCGTTTATGGACCGGTATTAGATGATCCTGAACTGTATAATTGGTTGAGTTTAGAACTGGTGGGTTGGCCGTCCCCGATTATATTGTGTGGTGATTTTAATATAAATTTGGGCTGTGCGGTATCTAATCACCCTGGAATAATATATCAAGGGCGGAAACCGAAAGTTTTCAAGTCTCTTTCCCAATTGGAAAGAAGTTGCACGGGCTTGTAGATATGTGGGCACAGTTAGAGGGTAATGACCCAGGGTTTACTTATTTCTCTGCTCCGCACAGAACTCATGCAAGATTGGATTACTTTTTCATTTCTCAATGTCTGGTGCAGGGCAGTAAAATTACTAAGTTTCCCAGGATAATGTCTGACCATAACCCTCTGGTACTTGAAGTGAATATTAAATGTAAGAAACAAGTAACCAGCTGGACTTTCAACAGGGCTTTGTTAAGTGACAACTCCTATATAGAGCATATGGCAATGTGGATCACTAGATTTTTAAAGGAGAATATGAGAAGTACGGGTATTCAGAATGTCTGGGATACCTTTAAAGCAAGGATCAGGGGTGAGACTACGCAGTTTGGTTGGGAAACTCAGAAGAAAGAGAGGAATAAGATCAATGATTTGTATGAAGCATTGGGGAAAGCTGAGACTAACCTCGTCAAGGTATTATCGGAGGGTGGGGAGGCCGAAACCGCTCAAACTAGGATTACAATCGCGAAATCTGCCATAACTGAAATTTCATTTGCTAAATCCGCGGGTAGATATTTAGCCTGGCGGTCTAAGCTTTATGAGAGCAATGAAAGGGTGGGTCACATGTTAGCTGTTCGGACTAGAGAAAAAGAGGTACAAACTCGGATTACAGGTATTTTAGATCCAGATATTGGTTTAGTAACCGATGCAGGAGCAATTCTTTTAGCTTTTCAGAAATTTTATCAGAAGTTATATCTGGAGGATATAAGTGATAACTGTGGGATACAAGTTGAAATTAAGAGATATCTTAAGGCGGTCAAATTGAATCAATTGACTTCTTCAGATCGGGATATTTTGGATGCTCCGATTAGTCTGGAAGAAATACTCCGTGCTATGGATTCACTTCCATCAGGTAAAGCTGTTGGGCCTGATTTTTACCAGGTGAACTCTACAAGATCTTTCGAACACAGCTGGCTTCAACAATGCTTGAGATGTTTCGTTTGGTACAGAGCGGAGATACACCTCCAGAGTCTTGGAGGACTGCAAAGATTGTTGTATTTCTAAAGAAAGGGAAAGTGGCGACCGACCCAGGGGCATATCGGCCCATTACTTTGATAAATAGCGATATAAAAATCTATTCCAAGATTCTTGCAAATAGATTGGCGTTAGTCATTAAAAAATGGTATCTCCCCAGCAACACGGTTTTGTGCCCGGTCGGGAAACTATTGACCACATTCGTTGGACAATAACATTGTTTGATTATACCAAGTTACAGGAGACCCTATGGCCTTAATTCTGCTAGATGCAGAAAAGGCATTCGATAGGGTCTCCTGGCCTTTTATGGGCAGTTATGAAGTATTATGGTATAGGGAAGGATTTATAAGAGCAATCCAAAGTATGTACAAAGATCCAATTGCGAAAATTGCTCTGATGGGAGCACAGTCGGGGGTAATCAATATAATGCGAGGAACGAGACAAGGCTGTCCGTGTTCCCCCTTGTTATTTGCCATCTACATTGACCCTTTAATTAGGAAGATCCAGGAAGACCAAATAATCCAACCTGTCCATGCTAGAGGGGGAGAGGTCAAAATTTTGGGTTACGCGGATGACCTAGCCATTATAACAGCTGCTCCCCGCCTGGCCTTAGATTAAATAAATATTTTAACATCACAATTTGGCAAAATTTCTGGCTATCACTTAAATGATTGTAAAACTCAAATCGTTATTAATGATAAAGTCACATTAGTGGATCAGCGGATAGTCGCAAGTGCCAGATATTTAGGTATAGAAATAAGTTCCAAATCTGAAGATATTGTTGATATTAATCTGAAACCATTATTACAAAAAATCAAATCAGATTCCCGAAGAATGAACAACTTACATTTGACATTAATTGGTAGAAGCAATGTTGTTAAAATGATATTCCTGCCCAAAATTCTATATTGTTTTAGAGCAATTCCTTTAGATATAAATAAAACTTGGTTTCAGAAGCTAGACCAGTTAGTTTCATGGTTTTTATGGGCTGGACAGCGCCCAAGAAGGGCTCTTAGATATATGACTCTACCCAGAGACAGGGAGGGTGGTCTGTCCCTAACTTTCAAATTTATTATTGGGCAACCGCGTTGAAACAGATGGGGGAACTGCTAAATGGGGGAAATCCGGGATGTGTGGAAATTTCGATCTATCACCTAATCTATGGGATTGAAGCCAGGGGACTCCTTATGCGCCATATAGATTTTGCCTATTTTAAGAGGGTCAAATTCAAGGTTCTGCTTGGTGCTTATAGGGTCTGGACAGCTGTTAGAAAAAAGTTTGGGATTGGGCGGCTATATTTATATTCCCCTCTAGTAAACAATACTCTACTTCCGGAAATATTTCAAGATGTATATTTCAAAAATTGGATTGAGAAAAGTATTCAGTGTATAGGGGATCTTATATCTAATGCTGAAATGTTTACTTTTGAGGCTATCAAAGAGAGATTTGGGATTGAGAATAAATATTTTTAAATACTTACAGATAAGGGACTTCCTCACTAAAAGACTTAATAATCGGGACCGAATCCCTCTATTAGACTTGATTAACGGGGGCCAATCTACAACATCTTCTTTATTTAAACTTGTAAATGAGAATATGGGTGATGATTTAGCCAAACATTTTGATAGATGGCAAACGATTTTACAAGCTGGGCAGGGTGAATGTGAAGACTCCCTTTTGTTTAGTCAAACGGCATGTATTTCAGCAAATCTGCAGGTACAATGTTACAAGACATGGTGCAACTTATATATAACTCCGGCGCGTATTCATCGATGGGGGGGGACCTCGGGGATACATTTTCCTCGGTGTGGGTTGCTGGCTGCAGACAGTACACATATGTTTGCCACTTGTTCTGGCCTCTCTCAATTGTTGGCTAAAATCGAACAGCGTTTAGAATTTATATTGGGATATTTAGTCCCATTGTCCCCCCAGGTCATCATGTTAGGGATTTCCAATCAAGAAATGGAGGAAGCCGACAGGAAAATGGTATATATAGCAATGGCTGTAATGCGGCTTTGTTTGGCCACGGTGTGGCTTGATCCGAATCCTCCTTCGATACATGTTTGGTTTAGTAAATTATTATTTATTTATAACTGGGAGATTTCTGGGTTTAGGAGAAGGGGAAGTAGGGCAAGGGCAAAAGGGGAAAAGATTTGGGAACCTTTAACTAAATGGTTAAATAAGGATGAATTGCTACTATGATGGGAAGTACCCCCATGTTAGTTCTGGTGTAATTTTTTCTTGTGGGGATCCACCGGGGTGGGGGGTGTGGGGGGTAAAAATCTAAAATTTGGTCATCGGATATGGTGCTTTTTTTCTTTATGTGAGTATATGTCATATTGTATTTTCTGTGTTTGATGTCCTAATTAAAAATTTAAAAAAATATATTAAAAAAAATTATAATAATAAAAAAAAATTGTATTTGTGAAGATTACCTTTTGTTGTGTAAAGTGACCACAAACCTCTGGTACATGCATTTAGCAATATGAATAATTACACAGGAGGTATAATTTCAGCGTGGAATTTTTACCAAAAGTAAGAAATGTGACAATGGAATGCATTCTGAATTTACTGGTAGTTGAGGATGAACAGAGTGAACAAGGAAGCGTATTGAAGAGACCGTTTTGAAGGCAGAGATTTAGGGTTGAGGACCCATGTGGACTAGGAGGAGAGTAGTGAGGAGAATAAATATTGTAGGTAGTCAAGCGGTAAAGTGATGGAAGTATGGCCAAAGGATATGGATAAATCAGTTGAGTACAGTAAATTCTGGGCAGTGAGGGATATATTGTGTATAGTAGTACAGAGGTTTTACGCTGATACCACTTTAAATTGGAGAAACTGGCTGGGTTCATTTAGCCCATAAGGGTCAAATAAGAAGTAACCTTACCAAATGTACAATATAGGAAAGGTAATGGTAGCCTAAATTCCCAGGTAGAGGAGAAATTCATGAACTGCAGGACTTTTGCAGCAAGTGACAAGATAATGATATTTAAGCCGCTATTATCCATGACAGAGGGTCTGAACACACCATGTATCAATATAGGTTTCAAGACAATAAACTATTACAGATTAGAAGTCACATATAATATTGTCTTAGAAGACAGGTATTGAGCAAATATAAGAGGTATGTTTTTAGGTAAGAGAAGGATTGAGCCATTGATAACTGGAAATTACATACAGCTTATGTCCCACCAGATGGAGAGAATCTTAAATAAATTAGTGTTCAAACATCTATACTATAGCATTATATAGTCCCAAGTGCATGGTTTGATGGAACAGGATGATCAAAGAATTTCTGCATTTGGCAGCAGGTAATGGCGTTCCTTGGAAAAGAAAGAGTCGGGTGATCATGTAGGCATACTGTACCACCCCCAATATGGTAACAGAGATTTCTCCAATGTTGCTACTCATAGAGAGACCATGACACAGAGCAAGGAACAAGGGGCTAGTTTTACTTATGTACTGATAGCAAAAACTGGTCACAATTTGTGCATTAACTTTTTGCAACCAGTATCTGATTTTGCAAACCGATTGGTTGATTTATAAAATCATCATCAGAAAGAGATTACATAATGACCATCCCAATGAATGGCAATTCGGGCAGGTCTCATTTTCTGACCCCCTGCGATTGGATCCAAATGACGGGATAGTGACCTGCAATCACGAACCCTGTGTTTTCATTTCTAAATGGAAGACCTTTTATAAAGAACCATACTTACTTAAAGGAACTGGTGCCTCTTTAAAAAAAATAATAAACAAAGGTTTTCTGTTTGGAAAAAAAATCAGGGTGAGCAGCTAGTGGTCTCCTGGGCCCCTGGAAAACTGGCTACAGCCCCCGAGGCTGTCACCACAATTCCCAAGGAGCCACGGGTACCAAGAGGACCACTTGTTGAATGAATCAGTTACCACCACCTTTGTACAATGGTTTGAGACTTCAATTGCAATTGCAAACCATTAATACATTCCATACTAAATCACAATTTTGAAAAAATACCCTTTTATGCCCCTTTGAAATAGCAATTTGGTACCTGTTGCAAAACTCATAAAATGGGCTCTGCACAATAAAAAAACTTTACATTTGCTGTCCCCAAATCAGTGATTTTGCAAGTCCCAGGGTTTGTGATCATAAAATCCTTTAGTACATTTGACTCTAGATAATCACATATTCTACTGGGGCAACATGGCGAGTGCGGACCATGAGGGAGTGCTTGAGTAGGTGAGAGAATGTCAAGTATAACACAGAGTGAAATGTGACATAAAGAAGGGAGTGATAAATAAAAGTTTTTTAATGAAAGTGTGCATCCATCTGGTATGCTATAAGTAGCGAATAGGTAGAGGGAGTATGGAGAGGAGAAAGCCTAGTCTTACATTGTTTAATATACTCACCAGGATAATGGATTTTGCCGTTTGCCAACAGTCAGTCAAACATGTGGCAATGTCAAAAGAAATGGCCCAGACAGGAGACAACCACTCCAGCTTTTATTTATATGCTCTCTGTGGCCTAATGGAAAATGCCACTGTGATAATCTGCTCCCCTAAGGCACAATGCCATTACTGGCACTGTGCATGAGGGGAAATGATCGCCATTGTATCACCCTCAAGAAACATGACCAATGATTGTGTGGCTTCAACATAAAGCCACACAGTGACTGGTCATATTCTTTAATCATCCTGACCCCGCACTGCTTTCAAGTGCAGCCACGGGGACAGGCCAATCCAGACTTTGTTCTTGTCTGTTTTATCCTTCACACTGTATGAGAGTAGCTCAAGGATTGGTTTTGGCAGGTTAGCCCAGCGCTTTAATGGACACTGAGGGGGGGTGTGATGTGTGCTCCCTGGTTTCATCATAGAGCATGTGCTTGAGAGGCCAAAGTGCACATTTCAAGTTGGCCACAGCAAAAAACCAGTCAAAACAGATATGCGCACTGGACTTCAGCTGGCTGCCATGCCAGGCAACAGGATAGACCATGCCCTGCCCCCACTCCTGATGTCCAAACTCAGCAGCAAAGCTGAGCCCAGTCCTTTGGTTGGTCTGTGTTAGAAGGTGGTTCTGACACTATGGGCCGCCCGGATTTTTCGCTTTTTGAGCACCTAGGTGTTGAGGTTTTACTGTGGGAGAGCCTCATAAATTGGGACTCATCCACAGTGAACTCATGATGAAAGAGACTGCATGTGGATTTTACTGGTGTCCCCCTAGCTTGACTAGGCTGCTGCGCAGCAGCTGGAGTAAGGGGCACCGGGCTGGTTACATGCAGACACCTGTGTACATGCGTGTGCACACGTGTAGGGGCTGCGCAGGGGAGATTCTTGGCGTGCGCAGTCCAGGAGCAGCTACAAAGTGAATGGTGTGGCAGGACTTATGCAGAATTGGGTGGTGACACGGAATAGGCCTTATACACTAGGAAGGAACATGCCAGGGAAAGTCAGTGTGCTTTACTGTGTTTTTCACTTCATTATTCCCCTATGGGGATGTGGAGCCCATGTGCTAGATTAACTTCCATAAGGCCTACAGATTCCAGACACGCACTAAAGTCCACTGTAGCGGATGTGAAAGAAGTATTCTGCAGAGTCCAGAGTCATATTTGTACTGCTTTTGTGTCATCCAGAAATGTTACATCTCTCTGAGTCAGATCATAACCAGGGCCTGGCTGGGGGTTGACCTCAGCAGGCTGGATTGATGACCTTCCCCTCCCAGAGCGAAGACCTCCTTTCCACGAAGGGAAGATAGGCGGAGCTACAGGCTCATCCATCAGCAGCTATCACTGGGTGCCAGGCACCAGGCTGCACCTAGGAGGGAAGGGCTCTGGTTTCAGAGACCATGTGGCCAGAGACCCTGGAAGACGCCATTTTGAACCAGCCCAGAGGCTGGACAAGAAGGAGGGAGCAGGGGCAGGGAAGTGATGTGGCGCTGTTGGATAGGACCAACAGAGACTTCCTGCCAGCCCCCTACTCAACTTTTAAAAGTGCTTGCACAGGAAGAGAAGCTCTCTCTGGGGTGTGGTCTGCGGAGGCGGAAGGTGCTGGAGCCTGGCAATGGGCAGTTGGAAGGAGGTACCCTGACTGCCCCCAGGCCCCTAACAGCACCAGAAGAAGAGACCAGGACCAGTGCGCAGACGCAGGGGCCTCTGCGCAGGAAGAAGAGAGGCCCAGGAGGAGAGCCAGGTGAAAGTCTGGCGCAGGGAGCCAGTGAAGACCGCTCCCTGCAGAATGCCCCCTCTTGGAGACTCGGAGGGCGAAGGAGAGTGCTCCCATTGGCTGGGGGCCACCGCAAGGAGCAAGAGGTGGGGATGTCAGGAGAAGGGCATCCCCTGGAGGTGAAGAGGTGTCATTGCACCAGAACTGCATTTACTCACGGTTATTCCTTTTTAGAGGGACTGGAGGTCACATATGTAATGTGAAGTACCTGTGTAAGGTGATGTCATAAGCAAAGTGGGTTATGTTGCCAGACATTCCTGCTAGGGTGTCTGGCCGTATAGGCGTAATCCTGTGATTTCATCTCTGATGCCCTTAGGGGCTGTAATTGCAATGCATTCTAATGTCCAACAAAGGTGATGAGTACTGTCATTCTAAGGTGTGCGTAAACATGTATTCTTGCTGCTGCACTTAGGTGAAGACCCAGACTGCTAGCCCTTAAGATATAGAGGTGCATACTTTATGGTCAGTAGGAAATGCTCAGTCAGGGTTATGTGTCACCAAGGCAGGTGTACCCATTTTTAATGCGCGTTGAGGTAATGGGGTGGGTCGCCACTGGGATGGTGCCAGTGCGCAGGGCCCTCGCTCCAGGTTAGGCTCAACACACTGCATTAGGGGGCAAGATGATGTGCATACATGGGAGTGGTGGTACTAGACCCCACCCCCTTTTGGGAGGGGTGGAGATGTTACGCAATGTCACAAAGTAATTCCAACAGCTTATGTATATTTGTAAATTGGTGCATAGTATTGAGTAGTGTGTGTGTTTAATAAATGTACTCTTACTTTTATAAAGCAAAGTACAGACTGGACAATCAATTATTGAGTGTTATTTCTGTGCACCTGCAAATGGCGATTACTAGCCCACACCACCTCCCTTGAGTAAAGCCTCAGACTGCTCTGCAACGCTACCCTCTGAGAGTCAGGCGCTACAATTGGGTGTTTGGTTCCCAGTGAAGGACAAATGTAGTCATGTTATTTGTGCAGGCCTCACAGATACTGCCTCGTTTTCCAACATTGGTGTCTAGCGGCGGGAAACATAGTATCCGATTCTGGTGCGCATTTATAGCATTTGATAAGTCCAGTTTTGCCACACATTACCTATGCAGTAATGAGCAAATGGAAGAGCGCAAGGCTCTGAAAAGGGTTCAAAGTTTTGGTTAGGTGAACCAAAAGTATGGGAAAGGAAAGCCCCGCGCACATATGTCATGTGAAGAGATTATGGTTTAAATGTGAACTGTATTGATATGACCGCGCTATGTTGATTATCATGTGCTAGCGGGATGGTGCTTTCCAGGAAATGATTGCATACAAATGTTCTAAGCCATATTGTACACCTTTGAACCCTAACACTACACGCACTACACCTGCATGAGGAGGGTGTCTCCTCAAGAGATAGGGACAGCAACTGATACCTACATCACAGGTGGGGGTGTCGGGGTGGATTGACCTTTGTGGGGGACAGGAGAGAGAGGGGGTCCTGGGAAATTCCAGCGCTTTTTAAGGGCAGGAGGGTTTCCACAGAAGGGGCCCCAGGTGTCCTTCCCCCGCTGAAATGTTACTTGCCATTGGCGCAGGCCAAAACCACTGGAAGGGTGGGGCAGGAGTTTCTTTACCCCAGGTAGTAACGCCCCAGGGGTTCCCATGGTGGGGGACCCCAAGAAACTTTTCCCACGGTGGGAGGAGGGTGTGGTAGAGTTGGGTGTCCGGCAGGCCCCCAGGTTAACTGGTGGGGAGTTGAGCGACCCAGGGGTGGCCCCTGGTAGTGGGTGGCCCCAAAGGAGGGTAGTTCTTAAGTGATGGTGTGTAGTGGTAGCCCCTAGGTGGGCTAGGTAACTGACCCAGTGGAGATCGGAGTGGGGGTGATGTACTCCCTAGTTTCCAGGTGAAGGGTTAGTGGTGGACCCTGAGGCGACAGGGTCGGGTGGACGGTGACCAGTCCGGTAGGTCCTGTGGGTCTGGAACCCAAGGACCAGGAGCATGGGGGGTGTTCCCCTAGCTCGGGGCAGGAGGTGGACTTCTGCAAGGTAGTACCACCCTGAACACAGGTGGGGCCTATCTTAGGGAGGGACCCTGCTCTTCATAAGGGGTGGTGCAGGCCATCCAGGGACCATGTAGGTCCCTGGGCGGTCTCCCAAGGCGCTGCTGGGAGACCGGGGAGGGCCATGAGAAGTGGGCCTGGGTCTAGCTAACTCGGGGCCCACAGGCTCTCTAAGGGTACTCTGGGAGGAGAGCGCGCCTCTCGGAGGGAAGGGTGCATAGGCCCTGTTCTCGCAGCGGAGAACAAGGAAGGGGTCTAGGTTCCGGGGTAGTTTCCGTGGGGAGCTACTGACGGGGGGGAATGAGCTGTAGGATGTCTGACGGGGCACCCTCAGTGTTCCTCCCTGGCACTGCCAGTGTGGTAGTGAGGCCGGTCTGAGGTCCTATCAGGGAGCCAGGCCACTGGCCAAAGGGTGCTTTTCTGTGTGGGGAAAGCACGAGTGGCTGTGCTTTCTTTAGGGAAGCCAGTCGTCCCGAAAGGGTGGTGGCAGCATAATGACCTCAGCGGCAGGCTGAGGGTGAGGGTCCAGAGAGGTTGCATCTTTGGGGTGCAAGGACCAAACGGAGAGAGGGTACTGGTTGGAACAAACTCCAGAAGGGAGACCAGCTAGTGACCCAGGGGATGGGATGTAGACCTGTCCCGGAAGACCGCAACGGTGCTGAGGCACTGGACCCTTGTCCAGAGAAGGGGTAGGCATAGTGTTGCATGCCCAAGGGCAAAGAGTGGGCCTAGTGAGGCCAAGTCCATGTAGACCATGAGTGACCTAGAGGTATCTAACCTAGAGCCCGGAGGGTTCTTAGGGTAGTCTGGGATCCCTGTCATGGGTGGAGATTTCATGGATGGGAGGAGTAGGTGGTCTGAGCGGATAACTGGTGAGTAAGTGGGGTCTGGTCAGAACCCCTTATAACTAGCTATCGCTGACTACGGGAAGAATACCCATGTAGGGTGGCTACTTCTTCCCTGTAGGAATCAGCTGGGCGCGGCGTGTGTTAGAAGGTGGTTCTGACACTATGGGCCGCCCGGATTTTTCGCTTTTTGAGCACCTAGGTGTTGAGGTTTTACTGTGGGAGAGCCTCATAAATTGGGACTCATCCACAGTGAACTCATGATGAAAGAGACTGCATGTGGATTTTACTGGTGTCCCCTAACTTGATCTAGGCCGCTGCGCAGCAGCTGGAGTAGAGGGCACCGGGCTGGTTACATGCAGACACCTGTGTACATGCGTGTGCACACGTGTAGGGGCTGCGCAGGGGAGATTCTTGGCGTGTGCAGTCCAGGAGCAGCTACAAAGTGAATGGTGTGGCAGGACTTATGCAGAATTGGGTGGTGACACGGAATAGGCCTTATACACTAGGAAGGAACATGCCAGGGAAAGTCAGTGTGCTTTACTGTGTTTTTCACTTCATTATTCCCCTATGGGGATGTGGAGCCCATGTGCTAGATTAACTTCCATAAGGCCTACAGATTCCAGACACGCACTAAAGTCCACTGTAGCGGATGTGAAAAGAAGTATTCTGCAGAGTCCAGAGTCATATTTGTACTGCTTTTGGGTCATCCAGAAATGTTACATCTCTCTGAGTCAGATCATAACCAGGGCCTGGCTGGGGGTTGACCTCAGCAGGCTGGATTGATGACCTTTCCCTCCCAGAGCGAAGACCTCCTTTCCACGAAGGGAAGATAGGCGGAGCTACAGGCTCATCCATCAGCAGCTATCACTGGGTGCCAGGCACCAGGCTGCACCTAGGAGGGAAGGGCTCTGGTTTCAGAGACCATGTGGCCAGAGACCCTGGACGACGCCATTTTGAACCAGCCCAGAGGCTGGACAAGAAGGAGGAGCAGGGGCAGGGAAGTGATGTGGCGCTGTTGGATAGGACCAACAGAGACTTCCTGCCAGCCCCTACTCAACTTTTAAAAAGTGCTTGCACAGGAAGAGAAGCCTTCTGGGGTGTGGTCTGCGGAGGCGGAAGGTGCTGGAGCCTGGCAATGGGCAGTTGGAAGGAGGTACCCCCTGACTGCCCCCCAGGCCCCTAACAGCACCAGAAGAAGAGACCAGGACCAGTGCGCAGACGCAGGGGCCTCTGCGCAGGAAGAAGAGAGGCCCAGGAGGAGAGCCAGGCGAAAGTCTGGCGCAGGGAGCCAGTGAAGACCGCTCCCTGCAGAATGCCCCCTCTTGGAGACCCGGAGGGCGAAGGAGAGTGCTCCCATTGGCTGGGGGCCACCGCAAGGAGCAAGAGGTGGGGATGTCGGGAGAAGGGCATCCCCTGGAGGTGAAGAGGTGTCATTGCACCAGAACTGCATTTACTCACGGTTATTCCTTTTAGAGGGACTGGAGGTCACATATGTAATGTGAAGTACCTGTGTAAGGTGATGTCATAAGCAAAGTGGGTTATGTTGCCAGACATTCCTGCTAGGGTGTCTGGCTGTATAGGCGTAATCCTGTGATTTCATCTCTGATGCCCTTAGGGGCTGTAATTGCAATGCATTCTAATGTCCAACAAAGGTGATGAGTACTGTCATTCTAAGGTGTGCGTAAACATGTATTCTTGCTGCTGCACTTAGGTGAAGACCCAGACTGCTAGCCCTTAAGATATAGAGGTGCATACTTTATGGTCAGTAGGAAATGCTCAGTCAGAGTTATTTGTCACCAAGGCAGGTGTACCCATTTTTAATGCGCGTTGAGGTAATGGGGTGGGTCGCCACTGGGATGGTGCCAGTGCGCAGGGCCCTCGCTCCAGGTTAGGCTCAACACACTGCATTAGGGGGCAAGATGATGTGCATACATGGGAGTGGTGGTACCAGACCCCACCCTCCTTTTGGGAGGGGTGGAGATGTTACGCAATGTCACAAAGTAATTCCAACAGCTTATGTATATTTGTAAATTGGTGCATAGTATTGAGTAGTGTGTGTGTTTAATAAATGTACTCTTACTTTTATAAAGCAAAGTACAGACTGGACAATCAATTATTGAGTGTTATTTCTGTGCACCTGCAAATGGCGATTACTAGCCCACACCACCTCCCTTGAGTAAAGCCTCAGACTGCTCTGCAACACTACCCTCTGAGAGTCAGGCGCTATAATTGGGTGTTTGGTTCCCAGTGAAGGACAAATGTAGTCATGTTATTTGTGCAGGCCTCACAGATACTGCCTCGTTTTCCAACAGTCAGGAATAGAGGTCTTTTTAATTATACACCTGTGGTGTGCCAAAGGTGGGGATCAAGGCTCTTAACGCTCAAGAGGAAGAGCCGCCCCTCTAAGATTGTCTGCTTTTTCAAAATTTACTGTTTTGGAGCCTTGTTATTGCCCATTAGTATCCATTGAAAGAAATGTGTTCAGACATAGAGCTTTGCTTGTGTTTAATTAAGCTGAAATTATTCCTAAGAGAAACAATGAGAATGCTTATAGTTTTGGAATCTCTTGACAATCCATAAGTGCCAGAGCAAAAAGGAACTCTACATAGTCACAGGGGATTTTTATTTATTTATTTAGTCTGCTGTTTTTGTATATTATTTAAATGTGCTTGTTCCAATTCTCATTTTCCCTGATTCTACCACCATTGTTCAGTTGGTTCAGTGTTTAATTTGGCACTGTGGTGGAGGTAAAAATTGTGGGAGCATAGTATTAATGTGGTGGGATAGAAATTTGAAGAAAAACATCTTAGAAGGAGCAGTGGTCAAGTGTCCAAATTTTAGGACCACACATGGCAGGTAGAAATGTGGTGTTGTTACACTGCACATGTGTCGTGCATGGGCCTTTCTGTGAAGGAGCAGAACACGGTGTTCAATCTGTATACATATACCCGTGGTGGAGAGATGCACAGAAGTTGGCTAGGCCATGTAGAATTGTTTGTGGAATTTTCTGAAAAGAATATAAATATTGGATCTATTTGTATATAATGGTTCTTTTTGCTAGGGATTACTTTGTGGTGGAATTCCGGTGTTTGTAAAGGAGATGTAGAGATTTGAAGATGGTATTTTGTCTAGCATCTCAAATAAATGCTTCTTTTTTCCACTGGCTGACTCATTAAGCCATGCTATATTAACAGTTAGTCACTTTCCAGTAATCTTGATGAGGCATGCCAATGTGATGATTAAAAAGCAGTGTACACCAGCCAGGTACCTTTCTCCCAGACTACTGCCTACTTCTCAACAACCTTTTGTTTACATTCACAACCCCCCTTCTGTGAATACAATACCTCCTCTTTTGAGGTGTTGGTAAATGTTCCCTGTTTTGCAATTGGATTTCAGTCGCAAAACATTGATACATAAGATACCAGTTTGATATTTGACAGGGATACCTGCAATACTTCCCTTTCCAGATACCATAGTAGTATCCATATGGAATCCTATTTTAGAATTCAGAAAACAAAATTGACTCCTAAAATAGCTTTAGTATATAGGAAAACACATTATAATGCCATAAGCCTCGATTAGAAGTGTTTGTGACCTTTAAAATGCTTAGGACATCGGTCCTTGATTCCACGTTTCTCGCATGTTAGGAAAATAACCACACACATGATAAGACCACTTTAATATGCGTAACTAATTTTGTCTTGTTTCTGTGGTGAAAGCATCCGTTCTGATTTGGTGCCATGTTCCCTTGCGCATGATATCTTAACTCTGTTGTTTTTGGGGCCACATTGGGAACAACCTTGAATATTGTTTTTCACTTTATACTAATTTATCCTCACATGATGTCAAACAATATTGGATTATTTAAACTTTCAGAATCAGGGTCACACAAAAATAGCTGAAATATGTCTTACCTGGGAGTCAAAAATCCTTCGGCTGACTGACTAGGGAGAGACAGAGTCAGGTATAGAGGCGGGAGAGAAGAGGAAAAGAGGTTGAGATGCAGAAACAGAGGTGTAGTAGAAAGATCACTTCCCATCAGGACCCTTGAACAGTTGGGCCCCTGGGCAATTGGCTACTTTGCCCATACTGTAAAATGTCTCTGGGAAAGAATAAATGATTGAACAGTAAAGGTAAGATAGCAGACCACCGTGGAAAACCCAACAGAACATTTATATTAGGGGTTGTAAATGAGCCAAGCTGGGCAGTTGTTAGCCAGTCAGTGGCAGAAGGTCATGGAGTTAACTCCAGCAGACATGCTGGTGAACAACTACTGTAGACTATGCAACTGATCTACCACAATTTCTGCAGCGAGTGGTAGAGCAGTAAGAGTTTCTGGTGATGGGTTCTCCACCATCTGCCTACTGTGCAGAGCATATTTTCTGCCCAGGAGGCAAGCTTTTAACCGACTTTCTTAAGTTACAGTACATTTTTTTGCTACAACTTTGCTTCAAGCCAAGCCCTAAACAATCATTCTTTGCTAGATACTTTTTTACTTCTGCAGTGCCAGCGAGATCTGACCGTTGGGCATCATGTAGTATAATATATTATAATCAGCCCTTAAAACATTTGCGTTTATAACATTTTATTACCACCTAGTGCACCTTATGCAATTCGGCCATGCCGATTAATTTACGAGTCCCTTGAGCAACTCTGCAGGGATGAGCACTACTGCTGCAGCTGGACTCAGGCCCTGATGAACATTAATACTCCTTTTCCTATACAAATAGAATTAAGGAGGGGCATGGGGAATAACACAACTCAGAATTTCTCCCAGTTACTGCATGGACTGCAGACAACACAGGTCTTAAGCAGAAAGAGGCGATCCCGTTTCACTATCTCAGGGCTGTGACGTCTTTAGAGCTTGCGCTCCCTCAGAGAAAATAAAATCTAAGTCTATGCCTTTTAGAAAGTGTAATCACATAAAAACAAGTGCTCAGCTGTCCCCTGCATTAACACACAATGACATTATGTAGCCCCAAGTTTCGTTATCTAAACTCGGTTTCCCTAGTTTCAAGTCGGTGACATCTCACCATAGTTTGATGCACTACTTTCAGCTATATAAACTTGGCTTGTTTTTTTAAGACCTTTCCTCAAGGACAAGTCGCTGTTAAATGGGTTTCCTTCTTTTTAGTCTAGCTCTGAAAACTATCATCCTTTGCTCTAGCTGTCGTAATGCTGAACACAATATCATTAGTACAATAACCAAGGGAGATTAATTACATTTGAAAATTATAGTGCATAATAAAATGCTTCAGATAGAAACACAATTAAAACTTTCTTAGATGTAAATTGCACATTTCACATGAAAAGAATCACACCAGTCTTGAACTAGAAAATGGCAAAGGTGACTTCACATCCAACTAACTTACATCTGGGAGGAAAGAGAACGTTCAAAAGAAATGGTGCTAGTTATAAGACGATTATTATCGTACACAAGCTCAGCAACATAATGAATCATAATGCGTGGTTCTAATCAACTCCTCATTGATTCATAGCTAGTCCAACAAAGTTGAGCAATGTTTGGAAATTTCGCTGTAGGCGTGAGGGAAAAGTTTCACAACTTTGCCCAAGGTGAAGTTTGGAATGCCTAGCCTGCAGATGGGAACACTTTCCTGTAGTGGAATGTCCATCTAAGTAATGGCGTAAAACAAAATCATCGGGCCCCCATGCAGAATGTGGTGATAGACCCCTACGACTCCAATATCTGCACGGGGTCCCCTAGAGGGCGGGATTCTCCCTGTGTCTATTAATGTGTTACAGCGGATAAAAATCTGCTTCTGGCCAGCTCCTCAGTTGCGATTGCTCACCACCAAAAGATGGCCGAAAAAACGGATCGAAGAGACGTAGCGTGGGCCAAGGAGGCAAAGCCAGACCAGTTAGGGACCATGGGAAACCCCTGTTGACGGCAGGAATGAACATCAAGGTTGCGAGGCAAAAAGCCCTCGAAAATGTCGCGCAAAGATTGGGCGTGGGATTCAAAACTGCAAGCCGCCCAATAGGAGAGCAAGGGCGGGCACGAAACGAAAGGTCAACAGAGAGGGCATGAACCCCCTGGTTCACAACTGACCTCGCCTGGGAAATTTGCCTCGTCATGGACACCATCATGGATGAGAAACAGCCTCACCGCCGAATCACCTGGCTGAAGGGCCGGACTGGCAGTAGCGTTTCCCCGGTGGGCCGCTAGGGTGGGGGCCGGTTTTGGGCCCATGGGGGCCGTTTTTGTTGCCGGGGGTCGGCAATATTGGCCCCCTGTAACAAAATCGGCCGAAACCGGCCCTCGCAAACCGCTCGGCTGCACCCACCCTACCCCCAGGGGGGAGCAGCCGAGCAGTTTGCCAGGGCTGGTTTCGGTTCCCAGTCCGGCCCTGCCTGGCGGTGTGGGGACACCGTCTCGACGACAACAGCCTCGCTGCCACCTCGCCTGGTGGTGTGTTCCCCCTTCCGACATGTTCCCCTCTAGAAGAACAACACAATCCTGCCATCCGGCCAGCCAGCAACAGCAGTGCGGGCCGTAACTAAGACAGAGGAGCCACGGTGAGGCCTGAAGGGAGCCAGAAGAACAGGTCTAACTGAGGATGGTGAGGAGGAGTATGCTCTGCTATGAACATAGCAGCAATGCAGTGAGGTGACGGGACTGTGATCCGGGAGTTTTCTCTCCCCCGTGGTGACCTGCGGCACCCGGAATGTGAGCTGGGGCACCGGTTGGAGGTGCCCTTTGTCCCGCAGCAGCAGGCGGCCAAAGTGGAGCTACAGCAAAACTCCACAGAATCAGGGTGGCGTGACCAAAGGTAGCTAGAGGCCAGCAACAGAACTGGAGTGCCCGAAGAGGAAACCCGGGAGCGTAGGCTGCCGAAACAGCATTTGAGGGCCCCTTGGGTCTCCGGAAAGGCATGGGGAGGGGCATCGACGCAGGGGAAAGTGAGGCTACAGACCCGAGGCCGACAGCTGAGAGCCGGCAAGAATCCACATGGCAAGCAGACACAGAAGACACCCAGCACGCTTTTTGGAGGAAGGGGCCCACCAGGAGAAAGGGTGGGCAGCACAGAAGGAGCTGGATGAAGACTTGGAGGCCATGCTGAAGAAGGGCACTAATCAAAACACAGGGAAAGAGATAGGTGGTGCAGCTGATGGCTGCTGGAATGATGGAAGAGCCAGCAAAGAGGCTCAAACAAGCGCTAAGCGAGGGGGCAGGGTGGTGCGCAGGGGTACGGGGCACACCCCAGGGGCTAAGGGGGGGATCAGGGAGTATTGCCAACTACGGGATCCAAATGGGGGTCACTGACTCCACAGCACAGGGGCCATGGGAATTCCCCCATCCTTGGCCGGTGAGCCCAGGGGACGGTCAAAGGGGGAATGGGTTCCAAGGAGCGGCATGGGGGCAATCCCCCTTTCAACAGCAGGGTGCACACATCCCAAGATTTATGCCATGGTGTCCGTGGTGAGGGCCTAGCACTAAGTTGGACACAAGCTACCCCCTGGCAAACACGGGCCCCAGCGCAGACGAGGGGCACTTAAAGGTTGCGTATGGTCTGGCACCAAAAAGACAATTGGGAAATGTGGGGGGCCCAGAGGTGGCGGGCATAAGCGGGAGTGACCCTGGGAACAGGGCCGTTACAGATAACGGAGGGAGTGAAGCTCCCACGAAAGGCCCAGCAATGGCAAAGGGGGCCGAGCCGGGCAAAACGGGAACAGAGGGGGGAGCCCTGGGGGACGGCTCCAAGCCCGCTAGTGAATACATTCGCCTGTCCCCAGGTGATCCGCCAATCAAAAAACACGTTTAATGGGCCTAGCCAACCTCATACGTCTGGCAGTAAAAGAAAGGATATGGAGGAAAGAGTACCTTGATATATTATCCTTAGTAGAAGTACGACAAGCAGGGTTGGAGCTAGCAATTCATGACAAAAAAGAGGAGGATAGGAGGGACAGGTGCAAGCCCAGGATATAGAGGTCAATAGAGAACTGGCTGTGGGCCTTTAGGACCCTAGCATGCGGGTTTATGGAACAATTCCCACAGAGTGTGGCAGCACTGTTCCTGCATGAGCAAAAGTTGCACGAGGCACAGCAGAAATATCAGGGGGCATCATGGCTTCGCTAGGACGAGGGCTTCCAGGAGAAGATGCTGACGCGGCCGGTCATCGAATGGGACAACCAGTATGTAGAAGGGTCCACAAGTCATATGGTGGCCGGCAGGGAAGGTGTAAGAGCACGCGAGCACAATTTTTGTCCCCCACGGTTCAAAGGTAGATATGAGGGTCTCACATTGGGCGGAAGACTGAGTTTATGTGCCCTTTTGCTTTTACTTCCATCAAGAAAAATTTGGTAACTGTGCACACATGTTGTACGTGGAGCATGTCTAAATTTGTGAAGTACTCCAGCAACGAAGACAGTTTAAAAGTTTGAAATGTCATTGTCCTGCCAGGAGCAAATATACACAGTGGTGATGTGTTCCCATCTGATAACTCTTCCAGGAGGAGTGTTTCTAGAAATGGTCTTCTGGTCCAGTCTTACACAAGATCTAAAAGGGTACCAGTTTAATTCAAGGATTACGTTATGAAATAATTCTTAACTGCTAGTGCCTTTCTGGTCCTAGTACAACATGGTTCTCTTTTTGTTTTTATGCTTAAATTTTATTTCACTTTCTTATTCTAATATTTAATTGTTGCCTATTTTCGGTATTAAGTAACGGAGATGTGTTGTAGTTATATTGTATGTGCAGTTTCCTTTAAGCACTTGTAGGCAGTGCATGCCAGGAATCTTCACAGTCCCCATTGGGGTGAAGTTCCTTGTGTGTCAGTTGGAGACTGGGAGATGGACTGGCTGGCTGACATAGTTGGTGATGTGCTATTCTGCTAATAAATACAATGTGAAAATCTACTGGGCTCTTAACATGGTACTTCCCAAATGTTTGTTCTACTTTGTTAACATATCCATAACAATGAATAGGAGCTTTTTCCAGACACTTATAAAGCATTGCAATAGACCGGTCTATGGGTAAAGAAGGCTAGACTGTCCTGGCACATACTGGTTCAACCTTGAAGATGGGGCAAGCTTGCAGCATCACACATGGAACTGTATTTCTTGAGTGCATAGCACAATTTGCTTCACCCCCAGAAATATCTGACCTGTCTGGCAGTTGAGCACAATACAGCGCATCCAACTCCCTTAGGGATGACGCTTTCTACAAGGTTCCCCTCGTCTGTCACGGCTTTTTCCGCTTGAGTGGAGGGAATCCATTTTTTAAAGATTCTAAAAACTACTGTGATCACCATTTTATAGCACGGTCAGCAGTCTAGTCTTTCTCTTACTAGGGGCTATAAAGAAGCTCCCAGGTGCACAGCGCTGACAGGTTGCCCTTTTTCCTTCCTGTGTACTTAAAAATTGCATTTGAAATGTTTTTAGTTATTGTAACATTTGTATTATTTGCACTGCACTTAGTCATTTTGCATTTAGCTTCTCCCACTACTGCTCCTCCTTAATCTCCCTTCCCACAGTGAACTTGGTACTCATTGCACTTTATGCAAGGTTTCCCCAGTCCACCACAGCTTTAGCCGCTTGAGCGGAGGGAATCCCGTTTTTAAACATTCTAAAGGCTACTGTGACTGCCATTTTATAGTGCGGTCAGCAGTCTAGTCTTTCTTTTCCTAAGAGCTATAAAGAGGCTCCCGGGCAGGGACATGCGCCGCTGGCATGCCAAAGGCACACCTGAATGCCCCTAGCTGCCGGGAACTCTGCTTCTTTTAAAAAAAAAAAAGTTATAAAAATGTCTTCTCTACGATATACTAGTGCAACTCTAATCGGTATTAAGGATAAGGCTTCCTCTATCCCCAGTCTGCATGATATCTCTAAACTTCCTAGATGGCCCTCTTGCTTGTGGTTCATGCAATTTTATATGTGCTCTTCCCATCTCTCAGAAGAAGTTAAATCTCTGGAGTGAGGGTAATTCTATCCAGCCAAAGCATACAATAGTCTCTCCCCCTCTAGTAGCTCCTCTATCAAACCTCGCCACAGGTCAGTCCCAGTTTCATGGCCTCTATTGTAATCCCTGATCCATCCCAAAACATGCTATTGAACTATGGGATCTCCTTGTTACTGACCAGCATGACATCTGCTTCATCTCCGAAACTTTGTTCCATCCTGCAGCACTTCCCAGTATTTCTGCAGCATTTCCTCCAGAATACAGACTAGTTAGACTGGATAGAGAGTCTAAAATGGAAGGCGGAGTAGCTATAGCCTTTTGTAATTGAGCAAATATCACCTTATTGGACTCGCTGTTTGAATGTTATCTGGAAGGGTGCCCGAGTCTATCGCCCTCCAGGACCTAAAAAAGATTTCAGTAATAAGTTGATCAAATGGTGTACATTATAGCATCTGATAACTTTATGCTGATAGGGGATTTCAATTGCCTTGCAAAACTGGACTCAGACCCAGAAACTGAACTTCTGCTTTCAGACTTTGAGCTACTAGGACTTTATCAGAAATCCTCTGGCCCCACTCACATAGCAGGCCACACTGTAGACCTCATTTTGACCAACTTACCTAATTTACAGGTAGATTCTCCCAGATCACTGGTCTGGATGGACTATTTCTCTATAAAATTGCAATTCCACGTTAGAGAACTGATTAGCCGAAAGACTGCAGCCCCCAGAGTGATGAGGCCATGGATAAAGGGATCTCTTTAACACTGAATTTTTCCACAGATCCAAACATAATGCCCCTGGATATGAACCTTGCCCTGGAAGATTTCCAGACCACTATGTCCCCAGGCTTTAGATATCATTGCTCCTGCAAAACTTAGTTGCCTTAATATGAATAAAGCCCACTCCCCCTGTAATTTGGATGATCTCAGAATAGAAAAATTGGCATGTAGAAAACTTGAAAGGAAATGGCGAACCACATAATTTCCCCCTGATAAAATTGCCTATGAAGCAGCTTTATGCAAATACCACAAAAACATCAGGGACGCCCAAAAGACCCATATAGCAAACAGAATCAACAAAGGAAACTTAACCAAGGATTGATACAAAGTGTTGACAGAGTTTACCAAACCTACCACCTGTGCCTCTCCCATTCCTGCATCCCAGTCTCTATGCGATGCCCTCATAGATCACTTTGAGGAAAAAATTTCAAAAATCTACCATAATCTATCCTATGCCCTTTCACAGGTAGAATCGCCCTATCACTTGGTGTCAGTATTAGACACCATTAGATTTCCTGTTGATGAAGGCATCCCATCCATAGTGGTATTACTTGACCTATCCACTGCATTCAACACCATCTCACACTTGATTGTGATCCAAAGACTCCTGGAGATTGGTGTCCACAGAAAAGCTCTTGGATGGATTTTTGTAAGGACCGGACCCAAACTGTTCTTCTAGAGTCTTTCAACTCCTGTAACATGGCCCTAGACAAGGGGGTGCCGCAGGGCTCCTCTTTAAGCCCAATGCTTTTGAGGATTACAGGTACCAACATGGTCTGCGACAAGAAAAAAAGAAGATGGCTAACTCACCTCTACTGTATTCCCCTGATGTACCTCTGACACTTCACCTGCATTTCTCAATAAGGTCAGAAGAAAAAGCAACACCTCAACTTCATAATGTGGGTATACAAAGTGAGGAGACCTCTATGAAGACGGTAAATACATCACACTAGACACGATTGGGACACATGCTGAGATTAACTTGTTAGACTCATTCCTCTACCACAGGCTGAAATTAATTAGTTAACAGATTATATCTGATCTTCTGCAGAAGCCAACATGCTTTAAGCCACTTCAACTCATTATGGACACCCAGCCCCTTAGAAAATTAATCACTAAGGTCTATAGAGAAATGCAGGAACTGGTGCCTACCTGCCCTACCTTAGTCAAAGCGGGAAGAGAGGAAGACCTTCAAATTCCTATCAAAGATGATGTCTGGGAATACCGCTGCTCCCAGACAGGAGAGCTTCTAACCAGCAGTTGACTCAGACTGATACACCTCTGATACATACATTGGGTATACTACTCCTCGGTAATGCAATATAGATGGGGACTGTGAGGGTATAATACATGTAACAGATGTAGGGCACAGTATTGAGACTCTTGCACCTAGAGTGCGAATTTAGAGGCATTAAAAAGTTTTTGGGACAGTGTGAGGGAGCCCCTTCAGTGCACAAATATTCTTCTTATGGAGCTAAAACTACAGGTGGCACTTATGGGATCAGTGAAAGAGGTGCCCTGAACCAATGGGAAATTCACAGACCTGGTCAGACTTCTGGCCAAGCAGCTGGTGGCAAAGTACCTTGGCAGAGGACAAACCTCAGCAGAAAAACAATGGTTGGCTGAATTGACATACTGAAATGAACAGTGGGAGATATATGCAGAATTGCTACCAGTGGCACAAGAGACATATGGACTCTTTTTAGGAGCTTCTTGATTGCAGATGGAACTGGGGGAACACTTACAAAACAATAAAACATTTTCTGATTGAGACAACATGAACACTTTTTGAACATGAAAATTATCATTAATCTTTGTGCTTTAGGTACCGTGGGTAATATGACATGATACACTATTTTGTTGATTATGTTTATGACAGAACAATTGAATAAATAAATGATAGAAAAAAGAGAAGGCAGGAGCACAGCAATGGAGTTCATACACACACACACGCAGCCACCCAACCACACACTGTAATTCTGAATGAGTGGCACCCTTTTCTTTACTTGCACTCTGTGGGGTGCATTTACAAAAAGAGTTGAGCAGATCAGCAGCCAAACCTCCTACAGAGTTTGCGCCGGAGGGAGAGAGGAGGACAGCCCCATTTCTACAAAGGCATAGTGCTGCTGCTCTATTCCCAAGTGCTGGCACAAAATTAGGTTGCCTTACGCCAGGTACACATCTTTACACCATTGTGCAATGGTGTGTCTTTGATGTCAAGCATGGGTTTATACTAAGAAGGGTGCCCTTCCAGTACAAAATACTTTTCTTAGACCTACGTTTACACTTTTCCCATGATGTATTGTGCTGTACAGTGCAACAGACATGCAAAGTTTGAAAATTTTGAAGAAATAAAACTTTTCTCGTACTTTGCACCTGCTTTACTGAGGCGAATGTTTTGTGCAAAGCCCTGTCTACTAAATTTGGAAATAGGGCTTTGAGTCAGAAAACACAAGGATAATGCCAGGGGAGTGTCCATGTACCACCCATAGGATCTCCCCTTAACATAAAATAATGCAAAGCAGTCCATAGGGCTACTTTGCATTACTCCTAGACATGGAATCGAGTTTAAATACCCCCACCGTGCTGAGCTGCTACCAGTAACATGCTAACTGCTGTAAACTACATCAATTTTGCACTTTTTGATTTTGTGATTTTAAATTAGCTCACATTTTGAGCACCAGAGTTGTTTGAATCACTTGTAAATGTAAACATTGAGGTAATCTACGACGAGGCCATTTACTTCTAAATTCAGCAGCAAAGAGTTTCACTTTTGGAACATCCATCAAACAGAGGTCTGTTTCCTCTTTTACAGACCCCTATCTTAGATGATTTTTAGTTTAGTTGTCTAGTTTGTTTTTTATTTCCATGTGCTGCACAGCCAATTTAAAATAGGCCACAATGGACATGCCACTGGTGTGTAAATAACACCTGAAAGGCAAGCCTATCTGCGCCTACCACACCGGGCTGCACCAACCACATCCATCCCCAAGCCATGCTGCTCTTTTTTCTGGTTATGCTTCTGATTGGGGTAAGTCTGACTTAGGGCCTGATTTATATATTGGCAGTAAGCATACTCCATCTAATCAGAGATGGTTTATCCTTACCCCCAGTATAATGATCTGCTCACTGAATTTAGATGTAGGCTAACTATAGTTTGGCATTGGCGGATACGACTCTGCTTCGCTGTGGCCAAATTTCTTTGATGGCCCAAAGGAGTAAGGGCCATCAGAGAAATAGCTATACGTCCACCCCCCAATTTAGGTGAGCAGACATATAGCCATTTTCTACTGCCTGTCCCCACCAGGAAAAAACTAAAAATTACCCCTTGGCATGGGAGATGCCTACCATGGTAAGTGATACCAAAGGGGATGATGGACGGAGCGTTTGAGCAAATCAAACACTCACCCCCAGTCAACTGATCTGGGTTTAATCCATCATCATTCTTTAGCTCACTCCACCACCCCAGTTCAGACATGGCCATATGCAAATCAGTCTGACCCTGTGCCTCATGGGAACAGTCCAGCCCGAACTGCCAAGCCATGTCTTCCCTGGACTGGAAACAAGCATCCTGGGACCGGTTTCGGGTTCATAACCCTCATCAGCCAGGCTATCTTGAATCCAGTGGCAAAGTGAGCAAGGGACCCACGTCTAGGCATACCCTGCCAACTTAGGCAAACAAAGCGATACCAAAGGGGATGATGGACAGAGCGTTTGAGCAAATCAAACACTCACCCCCAGTCAACTGATCTGGGTTTAATCCATCATCATTCTTTAGCTCACTCCACCACCCCAGTTCAGACATGGCCATATGCAAATCAGTCTGACCCTGTGCCTCATGGGAACAGTCCAGCCCGAACTGCCAAGCCATGTCTTCCCTGGACCGGAAACAAGCATCCTGGGACCGGTTTTGGGTTCATAACCCTCATCAGTCAGGCTATCTTGAATCCAGTGGCAAAGTGAGCAAGGAACCCATGTCTGGGCATACCCTGCCAACTTAGGGCGAACAAAGTGATACCAAAGGGGATGATGGACAGAGCGTTTGAGCAAATCAAACACTCACCCCAAGTCAACTGATCTGGGTTTAATCCATCATCATTCTTTAGCTCACTCCACCACCCCAGTTCAGACATGGCCATATGCAAATCAGTCTGACCCTGTGCCTCATGGGAACAGTCCAGCCCGAACTGCCAAGCCATGTCTTCCCTGGACCGGAAACAAGCATCCTGGGAACGGTTTCGGGTTCATAACCCTCATCAGCCAGGCTATCTTGAATCCAGTGGCAAAGTGAGCAAGGGACCCACGTCTGGGCATACCCTGCCAACTTAGGGCGAACAAAGCGATACCAAAGGGGATGATGGACGGAGCGTTTGAGCAAATCAAACACTCACCCCCGGTCAACTGATCTGGGTTTAATCCATCATCATTCTTTTGCTCACTCCACCACCCCAGTTCAGAGATGGCCATATGCAAATCAGTCTGACCCTGTGCCTCATGGGAACAGTCCAGCCCGAACTGCCAAGCCATGTCTTCCCTGGACCAGAAACAAGCATCCTGGGACCAGTTTCGGGTTCATAACCCTCATCAGCCAGGCTATCTTGAATCCAGTGGCAAAGTGAGCAAGGGACCCACGTCTGGGCATACCCTGCCAACTTAGGGCGAACAAAGCAATACCAAAGGGGATGATGGACGGAGCGTTTGAGCAAATCAAACACTCACCCCCAGTCAACTGATCTGGGTTTAATCCATCATCATTCTTTAGCTCACTCCACCACCCCAGTTCAGACATGGCCATAGGCAAATCAGTCTGACCCTGTACCTCATGGGAACAGTCCAGCCCGAACTGCCAAGCCATGTCTTCCCTGGACCGGAAACAAGCATCCTGGGACCGGTTTCGGGTTCATAACCCTCATCAGCCAGCCAGTCAACTGATCTGGGTTTAATCCATCATCATTCTTTAGCTCACTCCACCCCCAGTTCAGACATGAACCCGAAACCGGTCCCAGGATGCTTGTTTCCGGTCCAGGGAAGACATGGCTTGGCAGTTCGGGCTGGACTGTTCCCATGAGGCACAGGGTCAGACTGATTTGCATATGGCCATGTCTGAACTGGGGTGGTGGAGTGAGCTAAAGAATGATGATGGATTAAACCCAGATCAGTTGACTGGGGGTGAGTGTTTGATTTGCTCTAACGCTCCATCCATCATCCCCTTTGGTATCGCTTTGTTCGCCCTAAGTTGGCAGGGTATGCCCAGACGTGGGTCCCTTGCTCACTTTGCCACTGGATTCAAGATAGCCTGGCTGATGAGGGTTTTGAACCCGAAACTGGTCCCAGGATGCTTGTTTCCAGTCCAGGGAAGACATGGCTTGGCAGTTCGGGCTGGACTGTTCCCATGAGGCACAGGGTCAGACTGATTTGCATATGGCCATGTCTGAACTGGGGTGGTGGAGTGAGCTAAAGAATGGTGAAGGATTAAACCCAGATCAGTTGACTGGGGGTGAGTGTTTGATTTGCTCTAACTCTCCGTCCATCATCTCCTTTGGTATCGCTTTGTTCGCCCTAAGTTGGCAGGGTATGCCCAGACGTGGGTCCCTTGCTCACTTTGCCACTGGATTCAAGATAGCCTGGCTGATGAGGGTTTTGAACCTGAAACAGGTCCCAGGATGCTTGTTTCCGGTCCAGGGAAGACATGGCTTGGCAGTTTGGGCTGGACTGTTCCCATGAGGCACAGGGTCAGACTGATTTGCATATGGCCATGTCTGAACTGGGGTGGTGGAGTGAGCTAAAGAATGATGATGGATTAAACCCAGATCAGTTGACTGGGGGTGAGTGTTTGATTTGCTCTAACGCTCCGTCCATCATCTCCTTTGGTATTACCATGGTAAGTGAGGCATTGGTTTTATTATTTTAAAAACAAAACCCACTTTGGGGTTGTGTTTTTGAAAACAAAATGTTTTGAAGATTTACTGTATGGCTCTGTCATGTTTAGCAGAGCTATATGGCAACGTTCTAATACATTGGAAGGAACCACTTGGCAGCAGTTTCTGTCAATGAGTGAAATGTCAGTCGGACTGACTGACATTTTAAAATTTGGCAGACGGGTACTCCCTCAGGGCAACATTGGGGCACTTCTGCCCAGGTCCCAATGTTTGTGCTCTAACCCCTAAAATAAGACAGAATTAGTTAACTCCTAATTGTCCATTAAACCAAGAAATAATCCATGACCTGGCTAAATTTTGCTAGAATGAAAGACATTGGAACAGAGATTATAGCTGCAATTGTGCAATGGTTTATCTAATAAAAGCAAAAGATTATAAAATATAAATCAGATAAGCCAAAGCCTCATATAATAATGTCCTCATCACTCAGACTCCCAACATGCCAAACAAACTCTTAATTATTGAAGAGCTTCAACCTCTCTTTGTAACATTTAGTGACATTTCCTCTTTCGATACTCTTTGCAATAATTAGATGGATTTATGAGGCACTTCTTCAGTCATTTTGTAGCATTTGGTGGGGTACCTTTCAATGTCACTGGATAGAGTTTCCTGAAGAACTGGAAAGTACTTGCGTATGGTGGACATTGGTTAGTCACCCCTGATATAAGTTGAGGTCCTTGATATGAGCTCTAAGGAATACGGTGCAGAGCCTTGTAATCTGGTGGAAAGCCCATTTCTGGCATCTGGTGGCCTCTTTTGAATTTTTATGCCTATCCCTTGGCATAATGTAGACACTTACTTTATATGATGGCCATCACAAACATACCTACAAATTCATTTCTTGCACAGGATGGCCATTCCTATCACCTGAGCCCAAAGATTAGTATCCCTGGTGTAAAGAGGGCATCCAATAAATGGCTTGTCCTTGGCATCCATAGCATATTCTGGAGCTTCCTGGGTGAGCCTTGGTATCTTATATCTGAATTCTTTTGACATCCACTGGTATATGGTGGACCCCCTGACATTTGGTTGCCAGCCTTACCAATGGTGAATAACCATTGTATATAAAGGGTGTAAGAGAATGGGTTCTGACCGATTTAGCCCCCTGTATCTTTGCTTTCTGCGAAACTTGGTTTTATTATCTCTGCTGTGAGTGAGCCTTACTTACTGTTCTCACTCATTGAATTTTGAGTGCTAGATGCTTGTGTCCAACTTTTACAAAAAAGGTCTGCTTCTGAGAAAGTACCTTTTTTGTATGGTGACCCAGTTTTTTCTTGACTGATGTTGCTGGTTCCTGAATTCTATACACTATGATACTGCTACCCAGTTCCTGTGTATGTGCTATAACCCCTAAATTGTGGCAGATTTAGCTGAACTCTAATTGGTATGTTTAGCTTTCAAGTAAGGCTGTGGTACATGGTGCAGGAAACATCCTTGGCATGGGAAGTTAAATATCTCCTGTGGACTGCAGCACATGTTGTGCCTATTTCTGTAACCTGTCTGCTGCAGCTTTTAATGTACTTGCAAACTTGTCACAATTACCCTTTTAGACTGCAAAGAATCCTACTTTCAAATATTAAATGTCCCCTTTAGATAGGCATTGTAGACTACAAGGTAGGGTGCCTAGTATTTGAAAAGTAGTTCATGAAAGAAGTTAGGGTTGGCATGTACCTTCAGCGATCAAAGCTATTTTCATTGTGAAGGGTTGTAGCTTTTCCAATGAAAAAAATAAAGTTTGGAATAAAATACTATTTCTGCTCACTCAGGTTGTCATGTAGTTCCTAAAAAGACATAGGATCTGTGCGTTTGTTGGTCAAGATAAACTAAAGGATTGGTGTCTAGACTGATTCTGGACACCCCCACACGACATGTCATCCTATAGACCAGCTAGCTCACAGTGCCACCATAGGCCCCCTAACCTTACCAAGGCGTGAATAGTTTATGGCAACCATTGAACATGACAACCCTTGACCCTTCAGGGATCGTGGAAACAGTACAGTACTTTTTGTCAGTCAATCGTGCTTACTTAGTCTCAGAGAGATACACAGAATAAACATTGGGGACATTTTCAATAAGCATTTATTGAACCAGCATCATTCTAATATAAAACATATTTGCTGCGACAATCAATAGACAGAAGCTAATGTAAGAGATTACAAGCACCAACAGAGTAAATAGAAGGTAGAATTCTACCTTGGCGCTAAAACAGTGCATATATGCAGGCATATAAACATGACAGTAATCAAGCCTACTCCTACGATGCGGACCTTACCTAAGTGTACCTAGCATGTATGTGGGTGTAAAGCCAAGAATCCCCTACAAAAGAGCCAACCCCATTACCTGATGGGAGAGAATGAAGGACCCAGTCCTGGTCATGAGTTGGACACCCCGCAAGGGATGTCAGACTGCTGCGCGTTGAAGCTTCAGCATGCAGGGACCTCTGTGTCAGTGTCAGCGTAGAAGCGACTCCTCTAGTAACCTAGTGAAGGTGTGGTTCTTTTATACCAAAAAGGTAGCCTCTGGAGTTCTACCAAAATCGATATGTTGTGAGTACAATTATGTACATAAGGCTAAATCAATAATTGTAATTATGCAAAGAAACCCTGTTGCCCGAGGATGAAGATAGCGATGACTTTTGTACATGTATGTTAATCCTGTTATGTACGTCTAGTGCAGGAGATTAAGATATGTCACAAAGAATCCTCATGCATAATGAATGAGGCTATTTTCAAGGAAACTAATCGACATTTATTCAGCACATAACTGGGTAAAAGGTCATTGTTAGAACCATTATGCAGAGCAAGGGAGGACAAATGTAGGTAACAGTTTTTTTTGCTTTTTAGGCCTAGGTTAGGAAACATAACAAGGTTTGGGATAAGCTATAGAAATCTTTGACTCCTGTTTTTTTTAATATTTAATAAAAACTCAACTCATTGTTGAAGTAAGATTTTTTATAAATATTTAGGAAAAGTAACTGTTTGGCTGAACATTTACTAGACTGCATAGCATTATCATGCCAGCAGTTGGTCCCTGCCTAGGCTATCCTTTAATGAGGTGTGAAATCTGCTCTCAGATCAGAAACAGGACAACCAAGAATCCTTTATGGAAGGACAGCTGAGGTGGGTTCAGGAACTTCATTAGCTTGAAAGGGACCAGGGAGAGGCCTGCCCATTCATAATTAAGTGTAAAGGGAGACCTGAGGAAGAAAAATCTTTGTTCACTCTGGCCAACTGTTATTGGCTTAACATCATCCTAGTGGGAGGGGGAGCTGGTTGCAGAACTAGTTTGTTGGAGATGAGCAGGTAGAGGCCGGGCACTGAGAAGTTCTAACTCGCTTCTACTCATACCCTCTAAACTGAACAAAAAAATCCACCCAGGTGTGCGCCTTTTCATTAAGTGCTCCCAGGATATGTAACTCACTCCCCAAAAATCTCTGCTGCAACACCTCTTTTTCGTGCTTTAAATGGGACCTCAAATCTCTACTGCTTAACAACTACTTCAGCACTCTCACAGTTTGATCCTCATTTCTGAAAGACCTTGCCCCCTCTACTGAATCTTTCTTTACAACCAATTCAGTCCCTACTTTGACACAAACATTACCTTAATGCTGTATTATTATGTATCTCTGTTGTCTGCTCGCACTATTTTATTGCTGTTCTGTATATACTTCCTTTGACTGTGTTTGACACACATGTATCCTCTCAAGTATGTTGAAGTTACCTATGATGACTTCTTGTAAAGGCTCTGATACCCCGGGGTCCAGCGAGTGCTATATAAACTCAAAATGAATAAATGAGTAGGAAGGGATTGTACACTTCCCTAAAGAGACTATTGGGTTTGACACCAGAAACTGTCAAGGGCAAAAGGGTGCTGGCTGCTGGATTTGACTCAGATTAGAGCACTGATGGATATCTGCTGGAGGTGCCGCAAATGTGGGGGGGTTACTACTGGGAACTTCCTTCTCATTGCTTAGAAACTGTCCAGGAATAACCCCAGCCATTGGCTACTGAATCCTACTAAATTGAAACCTCACACACAGCTCATTAGAATACTTCCTGGACTTGCTGAAGAAGAGAAGATAATTGGACCTGCTGTTTGTGACCTGTGAGGAGACTTGAAGGGCTGTACCTGCTCTCACTTTTACCCAGGACTAAGTAGTGAAAACTAAGGGTCAGTTGGCTGACCTTATGTGCGGCTACAGGGACACAGAAAGCTGCAAGAGGTCCTTTCCTGGTGTGAACAGCTGACCAGTAGCAACTGGACCTGAATGGGACCTTGCTAGTGGCTTCTGCTGGAATGAGTTCTGACCCTCAGGTACTGTCCCTGCAATACTTGCAGCCTTAGAAGAGGCCAAGAGTTACTGCTCCTGAAAGTCTGAAAGGTTTGGACTTCCATGACCTCAGAATCATCAGTATGACCTTACGGCAAAGGTGTCAGACAGTGAGTTGACCTTGTCAGATACATATTTACGCTTGGTGCCCTTAACAATTTGGATCTCCATCAAAAAAGAAGGTAGAAATCTTGACTAGTCAACGCACAAATAGTATCCTACCAAAAAGAAGACTTCAGCGGGTGCCAAATTTTAATGTTCCCACTCAAAGCTTATCCCACAAAAAAAACAACTAGCTTCAGTGAGACTTCATCCAATTGACTTTGAGATGACTTTGATAGATACAGCCTACAGTTTTGTCCTGCTGTCACATTTTGAATTCCATTTCAGAGACTTAAGTCAGAAGGGAAAATCTTTGACCTGGATTACCTGCTTTAGGTATCTGACCTCCGCTCCTCGCTATCAGCCTGAACTCACACTTAAGCCCTGGTCAACGGCAAACAGTGACTTGTGATTAGTATTTTACTTTTTTGGATGTTTTTTCCATACACAATTAAAAATGCATATCTCCAGTACCCCTTATTGGATTATAGTTGTTATGGTGTCATTTTTCTTATTCACTTTTTCTCTATTTTTAGAAATATTTTGTGGAATTATTATTATGTTGTGTTTTGACATTTTAATTATTTTGGTACTGCTAAATACTTAACACACTTTGTCTTATTTGCACTGTGCCATAGCTGCCAGGGGTTGAGCTCAGGTTTATTTATTGAACTTATTGTGTTTGAACAGAAAAGACTTTAAACTTATTACTTGAGAAATAGTCACATTCTCCCCAACTAAGAACCAATTTTCTTACACTACTGCTACACAGCTGGGGTAAGAGGCTCAGGATTGGTTGCACATCAATAAATGTGTACACCCATGTGCATGAATGAGCAAGACTACAATCTAACTCAGCCCTGAATCTGCACACAGGTCGCTTGTTGCTGAAGGCACCCTTAATGAATTGGTAGCCTGTGTAGGCCTCCAAAAATGTGTGGGCATTCATAGTGTAAATCTCTTGTGCTTCACTGAAGTGTGTTGTGCTTTATTATATTGTACACTAGGGTCCAAAATGTGTGCTAAAGTTAGCCTAAGAGACTAATTTGACTCACCAATTTTATAAGAAGCAAGGATCCAGAGTGGAAATATAACATTGGTTTCATCATATCTGCACCCTCTCAGCTACTTCAAAATTCAGCTATTTAATTAGATTCTTGCTTTGAATCACCATGCTGGGCCAAGATAATTACTCTCCCGGGCAGCTGAAGGATCAAAGGTTTCCCCACACGATAAGGTAACATGGCAATGATTAGGCTTGTTGCTGGATGAGGTAAATGTAGAGACAGAATTTGTATCTGCTAATGACATTTTCCCATTGCTGCAGCTTAAAATAACTTTTGTTTGGCAGCTAATGCCAAACAATATGTTAAAATACATAATAACGACCTAAAACAGGAGCTATTCACATAAATATAATGCATTAGTACATAAGTGCATTATTTTTGAGAAAGCAAATCATGTGCAAGACAAACTTCATGTGGTTACATAAGAAAAACTGGTTAATCGCAGGCGATAACAGCACAATACAATGACCGGTACACTTATAAGACTATATTGGAACAGCCATGTGTATTGGCTGAGCAACCATCAGCTTAAGAAAATACACGATAAAAACAAAGCACTGGTAAATGCTGATAAATTAGCATTGAGGTCAGCCCCTTCACTAATGTAGAAGAAGGACCTTCTGTCTTACAAACCACAATCCTCCCAGATATTTAGCAACCGCACAAGCGTATAATGGCTGCCAGTCTGTTCTAAGTATTCGAAAGGCAGTACAGTAACTAAATGCACCTACAAATAGGCAATAGCCAAAAAGATCATAGACGGGCATAAGCTCGGAATTCGATAAGGACATAAGGAACAGTTTCCTTGTATTATTTACACACTGGATAGGCTAGAGATTCCAATGCCAGCCATTTGGAAGTAAAATATTTCAATGGTAATGAGCCCAGTCTAAATTGAAAGTATAGCTTCCTGTCTATTGGGACAGTAATGAGATCTCAAAATTGCTCAAGGGCACAAGAAGACTTAAAAGAAAAAAACTCCCCCAACAGAGTGGCACTAGCAATTTTTGGGCGTTGTTAGACATTACTCTCAGTCAATACTGTTTTTTCAGAGACTCTTTTGATGGAATAGGGCCACCAAGTGGAGACTCCCAAAAATCAGTCATGCCAAGGGAAACCAGAATCTTTATGATGTATGAGAGCCAGGTAATTTTGCTAAATCGGTCTGCTTTGATAACATCCTGCAAGACAGCAGCATATTGGGTGAGATCAGGGGTGGACCATAGTGTATTCCAATATATTAATGGATGCCACCTAGCTTTTCCTTCAATGCTTTTCACACCCAAGTCCAGAGACAAAGGGTAAGAGGCGGGGCTGGAAGGTAGAAGGTTAAGAGGTCTTAGAAAGTTGTTCTCATATCTAATCAATTCATTAATATTGATGCAGCCCCAGAGTTCTGCTCTGTAAAGGGCGGAGCCCAGAGCTTTGGCTTCATAGATTTGGAGAGCAGGTGCTATAGATTTATTAAAAGAAGCATGATGCTCTTTGAGGATGACACCTACAGTCTGTCTGTGCTTTACAACCACCTTTTTGATGTTACTTTCATGTCATATTAGAGTCAACCTTCTCAAATGGAGTTCCCCCTAGTACTAATCTCCCTTTGTGTGATTTGTGCTGATTAAATGACATAAGTTTCATTTTTGCTGTATTGATCTCAGAGTCAGGAGTTTTTGGAGCCCACCTGGGGTCTTGGAGATCAATAGAATATAATCAGCAAAGAGGAGAATGGGAGTTTTCACATTAGCTAGTGAAGGGGCATCAGTATGACTCTGGGAAAGGAAGTGCACAATATCATTTAGGTACAATGAGAACAATGTTGGTGCCAGGACACAGCCCTGGCAGACTCCTTTAGAAACCGGGATCCTCTCGGTCAGCTGGCCCTGTGCTCCCCAAGGAATTCTAGCATAGTTATTTTCATGTAGGCGTATGAGTAGGGACAAAATACCGGGTGGCATGGCCATGTCATTGAGGGCTTGCCATAATCTGGATTGGGGAATAAATCGAAGGCGGACTTCAGATCGACAAAGGCAACATAGAGGTTGCCTCTGTCGATCAATAACGTCTTCCAATATATTAGCATGAAAAGGAAGACTTGATTGATGGTGGAAGTTTTTTCCGAAGCCCAGTATGAAAAGGGCTTAAGAAGTCATTTTCATCGATCCAATTCTGGATTTTAGATCACAGCGACTGCAAACCTTTTGAATGCAATTTATAAGGCTTATAACTCTATAGTTTTCTGGTTGGTTCTATCGCCCTTTTTATAGATTGGTAGCACTACAGCACCCTTCTAGGAATCTGGAATGAGTGTTCCCCTAACAATGGCACTATCAAGGGTGAGTACATATTTAGACCAAGCTTCTATGTCATGGGTGAATATATCGGTTGGTATGCCATCAGTCCCAGGGCCCTGCCTCTAGTAATTGCATTAAAGGATTCTTAGATGTCAGTTAAATGAAATACAGGAATGGCGTAAATCAGAGATCCTACAGCCAAGTAAAACAACTCAATTAGCGCCCTAGTGCCATCATGGTATACGTTCTTCAAGTAATCGAACCAGTAAGACAGAGAAACATAGTTAGTTGGTTTTGTCATGTAGTTCCTATAAACCTATATAGGATCTGCGGGGTTAGACAACATAGACTGTGGGATTGGGGTCTAGACTGATTCTAGACATCCCCACCGGGTATGTTTGCCTGTATACCAGCCAGCTCACAGTGCCACTGTAAACTCCTCTTACCAAGGAGAGAATAGTTCTTGGCAACTATCAAACATGACAACTCTGTCCCATCAGGGATCGTGGAAACAGTGTGATTCTTTCACTCAGTCACTCGTGCTCACTTCATCTCAGAGAAATACACAGAATAAACGGTGGGGACGTTTTCAATAAGCATTTATTGAACCAGTGTCATTCTAGTGTAAAATAGGTGTGCTGAAACAACAACTAGACAGAAACAGATATAAATGATTAGAAGCACCAACAGAGTAAAAGGATGGTAGATTTCTACCATCGTGCTAAAACAATAAATACAGGTGAGTATATAAAATACATGACAGTAATAAATGCGTACTCCTAAGATGCTACCCTAACTAGATGTACCTAAGTGTACCTAGCATGTATGTAGGTATAAAGCCAAGAATCCCTCTAGGATAAAGTCAACCCCATTAGCTGAAGTGAGAGACTGTGGGACCCCGTCTTGGTCTCGAGATGGACACCCTGTGAGGGATGTCAGACCACTGCGAGCTGGAGTGTCTGCATGCAGTATCCTCAGCGTCTTGCGTCAGTGTGTCAGCATGCAAGTCCTTTTTCTCCTCTCCCTGCCTCAGCAACGATATGGTGTTTATATACCCAAAGTGGTACCCTCAGGGGATCTACCTTGCTGTGTCATGTCGGACTTAGGATGACGGAAGGAATGACCCTTATACATAGTTATTATGCATGAGATGGTAGTCCTGCTGAGTTTCCAAGAATTCTCATGCATAATGGATGAGGCTAGTTTTCAGGGAAAAACCCACGTCTTGTTAGCAGTACCTTAACTAGGTAAAAGGACAGTCCCAAGAACCGTTATGTAGTGAAATGGCAGGGGAAATTTAGGTGAGAGGTTAGGTTGTTACCTGAGCCTATATTGGGGTATCTATATGAAACATAACACCCACTCCTCATCTGACTGGACGACATACTAAAATGTTAATGTACTTCTAGACATTTGTACGCAATGCTTAAAATAATATTTTTGAAAAATGCTAAAAAATGCTAGAATTGTATTTTAAGCGGTAGAAGTCTTACTAAAATATGTTCGTATACATAGTTCGAACAACTATGAGTGTCTGCAAGTTCAGCAAAAAAAGTGTCTATTGTTTAAAATTCCAAATTTGGTTGTTTTGAAAAAAACAATTTTGTCCCAGCACACGATGAGCCAAATGTTTATGTGTCTTGGCTGGGAGATGCAACATCACTGTTGCTTGCCATCGCAGATGACGGTCTCTGCAACACCTCACAGATGAGATCAATCGAGCACAGATGATCTTCTGTATTGTCCACAGCCGATGCTGGTGAAACCCTGTGCAACATCCAAGGCCTGAGTGTTTGTAGAGGAGCCGGTATCCATTCCAACAGGAGCTGAAGCATCCTGTGGTGGCTCTAAGAATGCAGACATCAACATGGGAATACACTGAGGACACAGCAGTAAATGGGCCGTTATCGGGTCCAGTAAAGCATCCACGGTGAGTGGCGCAACGGATGGAAGTGTTGGACAGAGATCCAACATGCATTCTTGTCCACAGAAAAGGCATCGGAAGACAGGCAGAACACAGTGGATCCAGACTGGTCTAAATGACAGGAAGCAAGACTCGCTCAGTATGCGAAGGCGAGGTGTGCTCAGATGGAGTACCATGCGATCACGGTATCTGCGTTCCAAGAGCGTTTTTTTCCATCTCCTTGGTGACTGGGATGTCCATTGCGTAGCAGAAAAATTACAATCAGGATTCCTGCTATTATGAACAGGATCAGCGGAAGTCCTCCAAAAATACTTCCGAATACCGAGTGTATGAAGTTTGGAATCATTCCGAAGACTGTCTGAAAGGTGCTTGACAGTCCAGAACCTATGGTCTTAAATAGGTGTACTATACCCGTCATATCAGACATGTTAAAGATACGTTGTACCATTTCTGTGAAATGGAAAGGGCAGTTTGTTCGTACAAGTGCCTGTATCTCAGCTGAGGACCTTGCGACCTGGAGATCAAAAGTCTCTTGGGCGGAGGTTAAGGGCACAGTTTTCTAGAAAAGCATGGCTTTCATTCGGCTCAGAGTATCAAACCTTATAAAGGAAACATTTAACGAAGGCCATAACGGCGCCTCCCTGGTCGGTGGAAACAATACTTGCATACAACAAGTAACCCTGGAGTTAACGGTGACAAGATATGCGATGCCCGGAAGCATCCCACAACAACCTTGATCATTCAGCTTCAAGTAGTCCCATTTGAGAGCAACTTGAACACCGGATTAATCACGGCAGCTGGGGACCCTTTCAAATTACAGGATAAGTTTGCAACTGAACCGTTACAGGCCCCCTGAAGCATGATATCCTGAAATATGAGAGATCCACTTAAAGAGTTCTCGCAGTTTGTACCGCTTAGAAACACTTCCATGTCCCCACTCCTGCATCGAAATCTGAATGACAATTCCCAAGATTCCTTGATGAATTCCCTACCCATCGCTTCATATCTGCCTGCCTCTTGTTGTTCTAGGCAATACTGAAACTGAAAAGTTGTGACCGGTAATGGTATATGGCCACGGATTAACCATTCTGTGGATGGTGACTTGCAACAATAAGAGGTAATTGGTCCAGTTTTTCAATATGCAGCAGTGTATATTTTGCTCACCTTTGTGCCATTTTTATCTGCTTCTTAGTTAGATTGTATGCAGAGAATAGGGACGTACTGTTGATAAATCGCCAAGGCACAAAACCGGAATGCAATGATTGTAGTGTCCAGCTTCACAACATAATAGAACTTAACTGAGACTGTCCGTGCTGTAGTATGGACAAATCCGGTTCTAGTATATCTATAGCAGAAGATGTTGCCCAGTGAATAAATCCTGGATGTTAATGTAGTCATACCATTATTGACTGCAGCTAACGCTTTTTCTAGGTTAATTCTATCACTTTCACGGAGTCTCTGCGTGGTTTCTTGTTGAGAGATTTTCCAGATTTCATTATAAACAGCGTATAAGAAACGTTTCTGAGGTGGTTTCGGGGGCCTAATAAAAAGTCTCTTAGATCCATGTCTTCTGATAAGTAAGGATAAGTGTTGTTTCACCCGGGACAGTGTCGAGGTTTTTAGCCAATTGAGGCATAACTTCCCAACACTGTAAGATACCACCAGCCCCGGATGTTCTCTTTGAACATAGCGTTGGTCTGGCCTATGGATACTAGACCCTTCGGTGGTACCCCTGAATCTTGTTTGACACCTATTTGTGTCCTTTGGCCAAACTAACCATTCCTTCCAATTGGAGTCTGAGGAATTGTACTGTATGCTGTCATCTACTATATCCCCACCATGTGTTGTAAAGTTTTGCCACCCCTCAAAGTGTGTTGGTGAGGGTATCTGAGGTGTGTTCAAATCCTTGTTCTTGGCTAATCCAAGACAGGAAGTCTTTTGCACAGTGTCATTCAGAAATATTATCTGCTGTGAAATGAGGCATGCTTGAAATAGTGCTTCTGTTCCCTGAACTTGCCATTCCTTTGAACCCTAGACTAATTTTATGTCTATAGTGTCCTTCCATAAGTCTTAACCCTGTTCAGACAGTTGGGAAATAAAGGATGCAGAATAAATCTGTTTGGTGTTAGTTAGCATATTTTTCTGTGCAGTTGTAGGTGCAACATTATAATAATATGAGGTCGGGTCAGAAGTGTTAAACCTTGAAATATAAGGAAATTTCTGTACAAACGTTTTCGAACTACCTTTTGGTGGTGTCGGGCAATGTTCCCATTGGTGGTATGTAAAAACATTACGTGGGGTACTGGATTTAGGTAAAAAGTGATGACCATAATGTTAGTAACAGTACATAGTGCCAACATCAGATGTGTCCTCTAACATTTCAGTGCTTGAAAATCCATTGGATTGTTCTAAATCAGACAACATATTATTTACAGTTTCAAAATCCCAATCGTCAGAAAATGTACTGGAGGTAATGATATCATTTAAAGAAATTGTAAATACCTGAGGTGTTTTCAAAAGTTCTGTGGGACCAAATACATCATAATCAACCCTGTCCCACACTATACTGTCAGGTATTGGAACAGCTGTAATGTTCACGAAGGGCAGGTCTCTTTGTTCATGATGAGATGACGTATGAGGTTTCAGGACCAAGTTCACGTTTGAAACTGCAGAGAGCATCTGGTAGATAGTTTCCATTCATGAGCAAGCAAAAGACAGTCACTAGGCCAATCCAGAATAGAAGAAAAATATTCCAGTTATTTTTCAGAGCTGTAGTCATGGTGAGACCAGGTAAGTCTTTTTTAGAAAAGTGTAGAAATCATGAAGTTGTTGCTTACAGGAAACTGGAGCTGGCATTATTTCAGGTTCACTGGGATCCAGAGAGAAGGTATCAAAATCTATGAAGTAGCCAGATGCAGTTCGATCTATTTTTGGTAGCTCAGCAGGTTTTGTTGAACTGGCAGACGTCTCTCGTAGAGGCATATTGATGTAGATATCGGTGGTAGGCCGAATTGATATTTGTCTTTCATTTGTGTTTTGTTGTTCTGTTTCAACAGGAACGAGTTCCATTTCATTGTTGGAAAGTCTGTTACTTGGTATTGGTGACTCTTCAAATGTTATGAGTCTTTCTGTCTGAACTTCCTGTATGATAGTGAGAGGAGAGCGTTGGCTACCCAGGAGCCCGCGAGGCCTACTATTCAGTATCGGCCACATAGCGTGGTTTGATCAGATCGACGGAGACAAATCTCTTTTCTTTTTTGCTGGCAAGAGGCGGAAGAAGTACTGTTTTTGTTCCTTTGACAGCCAGGATAGGTACAAGCTTTCTGTATGATGGCCCAAATTCTTTTTTGTCCACAATATTTTCTCTGACCAGATCCCCGACTTTTGGGATCCATGCAGGTCTTGCCGTGACTGATTTGACTTCCCCAGTGGCGGTGCGTTTTACTTGCACGTTGCTTTGTAGTGCCCGGAATTCATTGAGATCCTGTAAAACAGCCAAACGTTTATTGATGTCAAATGGTTTTTCACCTGCCACTGTGCTTTCATAATCGAGATCAGGTACCCACATTCTCATCCCAAATAGGACTTCGTAAGGAGTGACACCTCCTAGGGAACTTCTTGGCATATTATTGAGTGCCCTTTGGACCCCGTATAAGTGTTTGACCCAACTACCACCCAAACCTAATACCCTTGCTGTTAAAGATTGGTTTAAGTCCCGTTTTTTCCTCTCCACGACCGAATTTCCCTTGGGGTGGTATGTAGAGGAGTACCGCAATGCAACACCCAAACTTACCATGGCTTCCTTGTAAGCCCTAGAGCTAAACGCTGGGCCATGGTCAGAATGTAATGTGCCAAATACGTATGTCCCTATGAAGACTCGCAAATCTTTTCTAACAGTTCAAGCGTCAGCCGAGCGCTGAGGACATACCCATAGGAATCTAGAGCATGAATCCACTGCCACCAAGATGTACTTGTAAGCCACATCTGATTGTAGGGGGCCGCAGTGGTCCAAATAGACACAGGCGAGTGGTCTGTCTGATATTAGTAATGGTATCTGCACCGGACGTGCACCGGTGGAACCCTTCATCTATGACAGATGTCGCATTTTAAGACAAAATTCTTCGTCTGTTTAGTTAACCCTGGCCACCAATAGCATTGTTTCAATAAAGAAACCATTGCGGTAACTCCTGCGTGTGCAGAACCTAGACCCTCAAGTGCAGCTAGAATTAAACCTAACCTGTGATCCATGTTTGGTATTACTCTATCCCCCACTCCTTGAATTTGAGCATACGGAATGTTATTTGCATCTAACTTGTAGGAGTACTTGATGGAAAAACCTTTCGGTAAGGCTGTGCTGTTTTTGCGTGAAGCAATGACAGCTACCATTATCTGTCCGTCTATTCTCGTTTTTGAATGAGTGATTGCAGCTACGGCAGCAGTTCGTGCTGCCCCCTTTGTGGCTTCATCAGCCAATTAATTCCCTTTAACGTGAACACCGTTACGTTGATGACTCAGCGTGTGTATCACATGAGCTCTTGGTAGTTCGTTTTTCAACTCAGCTACCTGTTCCCTTAGCATTTATGCTTAATTGTGCTTCCTTTTGAGTCTTTAAGCCCATCCTGACCCCAGTAGTGTAGGTATTCATTGTATGACTGGACACAATAAAAAGAATCGCACACAATCAGTGTGGGGAATTCTCGATCCGTATTTATTAGTGCCAGTAACAGAGCTTTTAGTTCTGCCAGCTGTGCCATGCAATCTCCTAGAGACTGTGTCTTCGTACTGCTAGGATGGAACTTGCCTTCCTGCATACGGCCCTTCACAATTGCACATGCGGCGCTGTATTGCTGTTTACTTCCTACGGCGGGCCTACTGAGGGTCAAAATATCTATACTTCGTAGTGCTCGAAAAAACTTGAAGATGTGATGGCCCCGTGCTTCAAGATAAAAACAACAGTGCAACGATGGTTAAATGTGACTATAAAACCATGAGTCGTGTCTCGGTGCGTTTAAGACACAGCTGAAAATTAGACCGACTTTTCGCTGCGAAATGGAGCCGTGACGTGTTGTTACTGCGAAGACACTTGTGTTCAAATAAACCTAATTTTGATGTGGAATAAAAACATGCATAATGACCCGGTGCGAAAAGACACAACAGGAATATTTAAACCGATATCTCATAACATGCTAGTGCTGCAATACGGATACACAGCATTTGATTTCACTATGGCTTGGACACCTTTATTCAGCCCAATATCTTCCCTAGAAAGTCATACTTCTGGGTTCACGGTTCCTTTTAAATCAGGAGGCAAGTCTTCAGCTGTCCTTACTAGCTACAATCTTATAGCTGTTTCTTGTCGAGCCATTTTAAATTCAACATCTTCATCATGAGTCTCGAATTCAACACCATCCAGTGTACAATAAATGGTGCAATTTAACTTGCACAATAAATCTCTCTCTAACAAGTTTACAGGACTAGAACATAGACAATGAATTAATGATTTTCTTCAAACGAACCAATTTTTACCAGTATCTTTTCTACCAAAAAGGGTAGGTTTGGGAGTTCCGCTGTTCTAACAGTGGATCGTGAAGCACCAGTATCAGAAATGACACTTGGTGGCCATTAATTTCTCCTTCTACAAATGGTCCACTATGCTCCACCTCCAAGACTGTGCCAAATACCGCAATATTCTTCCTCCCTCAGGCACCATCATTGGGAATGTTCGGAGCAAAAACTGTCATTGTTTAGCATTGGGAACTGGTATAGATTTGCTTTGGGCATTTGGTTCATAATAAATCTGGGATTTCCCATATTCTTTGGGACCATCAGAACTTGAGAAATCTACATCATTCGAACCTGTTTCTGCATTGGCACTTGCATTTACTGTACTGGTACATTCTACATCCGATTTCCTTCTTGCATTTGACCATTTCCACTCATTCTATCTGGAATAAGTCTATAACCCCTCTTCCAATGCCCGATCTTATTACAGAGGTGACAAGGGGTTATTTTCTTCAATGTTGCAACATCTACACCAGAATTATGAATAATCAGAACACCTCTACCCTGTGAAACACCAAATCCTCCTTGAACTTGAACATCATGTGTCTGCAGCCCAATACCTTGCATTCCACCCTGATTTCCTGCAAACTACTGATTCTGAAAACCTTTCTGAGCAGACTTTTTCTGGGCTTACATGAACTCCTTTTTAATGGTTTTCTGTTTCATCTCTTGTTCTTTACTACAATAGTTTGCATACCTCAGAAGCTCATCCAACATTGTTTCTGCAAGCAAATCACACTCTGTTGTATGTGCTTACTGATTTCTGGTCTTAACCAAAGAACAAACTGAGATACAAAAAATTACATATCACTCGGTTTGCATATTCCTGTCTACTGTGTTGTTGAAACACCTGAAGCAATCTCTCATGGTACTCATAAAATGAGTCTTTTGGCTCTTGTGAACTTCTTTAACCTTTACCCAAACAATATCTTTTGGAGGAACCTTGCCGTTCAGAAGTGCAATCACTTTGTCGTATTTTTCGATAACCACAGGAGATGGTGCATTAGTGCACACATCTCTTGTTGGTTCTGCATGTGACTATTGTACATCAATTTCAAATTCGGCCCATTAATCACTTGGCATTACAATATCAAAGAATCTATTCAAATAAATCCACAGCACTTTCAAATTTTTAACAAATCTGTCAACTCATGTGTAGCACAGTACAGGGTTCTTTCTTAATTTTCTAAAAGTTTTGATAAATGCTGCAAGATCACCTCTGGTACATGGACATACCCTCCACTTGGTATTTCTGTCAACAGATATGCTGAAATTTCTTTTTCATCTGGCGGTGGCTTATTATCTTCTTCTACTGCCTCTGTTTCTTTTTCTTTTCATTTTTCTTTGCCCATTTGCTCTCTTCTACACTTTCTTTCTTTATTAACTGTGCGATTACTTAAAATCTTTACAGTATAAAACACATGAACAACGCCACCCTCCCAACCACCCTACCCCCAGGAGCAACCCGGTATTCAACTTAAAATAGCGCCATGGCTACATGGGCTCTATTTACTACTTTATGTCCCTTTAATACTTCAATTTAAAAATGAATTAAAATATTGGGTCACCACCCTTTCACACTTTTACTCCTGTAGGGATCAGTGGTTAAATAAAAATCCATCAGGGTCATTCCCTCCAAGATATCAATTGTCATTAATAAAAGTTCTTGGTGTACCCCCTAGTGGGCCCCACGTTCTCTTTATGATCCCAGTGTCCGTGCAGAGAGGCCCTGGGTTAAGTGACGACCGACAGGGTTAGGGCACCAGATGATTTTCATTACAGAATGGTAAAGTTGAAGTTTCTGAAAAGCACCATTCCGAGGCCTCACTGCAAGTTCTGAGGCCCTTGTCCCTTAGGACCGCGCGCAGCAAACGACGACGATCGCTGGCCAGCTTGGGGCAGCAGCATAAAAGATGTAGCCAGGATTCCCTGTGGTAATTGCATAACCGGCAGGAGATGATGTTGTCTGTCCGTGCCCATTTTGGGTTGAAATCCGAAATCTTGAGGGCAGTGAGGCGCAAGTACAGGATTTTCTTTCTTGCTTGGGCTGAGAGTGAGTCTCGCATGTATGGTTGAACTTTCCCAGGAGTATATGACTTATCCAGTGCCAGTGTGAGGGAGTTGTACCGGAGTGAGGATCGATCCAGTTCAAACGAGATGGTCTAGACTTGGCACTTCACAGCTTTAGCCCAGGCAGAGTAAGGAATTTCATGAAGGGGCATACTCTTTGCCTCGATTTTCAGTTGACCTATTGCTTGATCCAACTTAGAGTGCCAGGGGGAACCCTCGGCCCTGAAAATTAGTTTTAGAAAATATTTAAGATTGCTATCAGGGGCTTTCAGTACGCTGATGTAATATTTTATTAGGTCCCCCTGTAGTGCCAGGTCCGGTCTGTTCAGTCCTATTTCCAGCCTTAGCCTGGTGTTCCTTGCTTGTCTGGGAGCTTGTAGCATGGTCTTGAAAGCTTCTATCTGGGCTGCATTGATGACTTTCTCAAGTGCTCCTGGGAAGGCTAAGTGACCATAAGTAATTGCTGGAATTAGTTTTGCCCTAAGTACAGTCAACATGGGCTCTAACCACAGGAGTTGGTGCATTAGTGCACACATCTCTTGTTGGTTCTGCATGTGACTATTGTACATCATTTTCAAATTTGGCCCATTAATCACTTGGCACTACAATATCAAAGAATCTATTCAAATCAATCCACAGCACTTTCAAATTTTTAACAAATCTGTCAACTCATGTGTACCACTGTACAGGGTTCTTTCTTAATTTTCTAAAAGTTTTGATAAATGCTGCAAGATCACCTCTGGTACATGGACATACCCTCCACTTGGTATTTCTGTCAACAGATATGCTGACATTTCTTTTTCATCTGGCGGTGGCCTATTATCTTCTTCTACTGCCTCTGTTTCTTTTTCTTTCATTTTTCTTTGCCCATTTGCTCTCTAATTGATCAAATTCACTACACCTACGAACACATTTTAATATTTCAGTGATGTGTAATTACATTCCTGAAGAACACATTGTCTCAATAGCTTCATCATCTAATTGTACCCTGAAACTTTTCTAAAATTGAACACTTTTTGAACTATCAACTTAATATTTTCTGGCTAATTCTGTCAATTTATCATGAGTAGTTGCTGCACATCAGTAATTTCTTAGCTCAAATATATCAGCTCTTTTCCTTGATACTGATTCTTGTGCTCAAGATCTAAACATCCTCTGATTATTTTTCCTAATTCTATTTTTAATCTCAGACATTTAATAGTCTCTCCTTTTCTTTCTGCTGTGCAGTAGGAACCTGACTTTCTGTCTTTTTATTCTCTGCAATTTCTTTAAACCATGGGGAAAAAAATCCCATCTTGAAATAGGTTGGTCTCACCTTGTGTTATTGGTGTTGTTAAGACAATCCTTCTCCCTTCTCTCATTGATTGAACTGTTTGCGATGGTGTCCAAGTGTCAATCTATAAATTCTGTGATGTCAGGATAAACCCTTTCACAAGTGCTCCTCCAAAGGCTCCATAACCTACAGCATTTGGGACAATATTAATTGGCGTACTCATTGTGTGAATATCTAATGGCTGTGCTGTCATAACCCTAGTGTGGGAAGTGGCCCTTTCTGCAGGGTCACCCCAAATTTTTTTTCTCATCCTCTTTATCTGACCTTATTTTTGTTGGCTTTAGGACTCTGGGCCCTTTACAACTGCTAACCAGTGATAAAGTTCATGTGCTCTCTCCTCTAAACATAGTAACATTGGACAATGCCAATTGGCATATTTAATTTACTCACAAGTCCCTAGTAACATGCACTACATATGCCCAGGGCTTATAAATTAAATGCCACTAGTGGGCCTGCAGCACTGATTGTGCCACCCCCTTAAGTAGTCCCTTAACCATATCTCATGCCTGCCACTGCAGAGCCTGTGCATGCAGCTTTAAACTGCCATGTCAACCTTCATGTTAAACCCCTTGCCAGGTACAAACCTTCCTTTTTAATACGTATAAGTCACCCCTAAGGTAGGCCCTGGACAGTCCAAGGGCAGGGAGTAGTGTATTTAAAAAGTGGGACATGCACTTTTAAGTTTTACATGTCCTGGTGGTCAAAAACTCTTAAATTTGTAGTTCAGTAGTGCAAGGCCTACTTCTCCCAAAGGATAGCATTGGGATTACCCTATTATATCTTTTAAGTGTAATTCCCAATTGTGAAGAGATAGACTTTTCAAGTGTGATGTTCTTGACTCACAATTTAAATTCACAACTAACTGTGAATTCATATTATAAATAGCATTTCTTAAAATGCCACTTTTTGAAAGATGGCATTTTCTTACTTTTGCCATTTTGTGCCTGCTGCCTGTCTCTGTTCAGTCTGGGTTTGGTGACAGTTGAGTTTTATGTATTCCCTCTAGATAGCCACACATAAAGGGAGCTTAGGTGTGACTTGATGGGCCATCATGGTAGATGGGGGGAGGAGCTGGGCTCAGTCTCAAACTTACACCTGAGTAGGCTATGTCCTGGAATTACAAAACACCGAAATCTCGGTTATGGAAACCTAGCCAGTTTTTTCAGAAAATTAAATTTACTAATATAAGATTCAGAAAAAATAGTTAGTAAAGGAAAAATGTCCTTTCTTGAGTCCCCTCACTCACCAGGTTTTCCCATGGTGACATGCTTCATCATAGGGGCCATCCCAACCCGCTACGGGCTGAGGCGTGCTACGACTTGCGACACTACGTAGGAGCACTACTTGTGAGTGACTATGTGTGGTGCAGTGATGGGGGTGGAGTGGGTGAGAATAAAAATACCTAGCTAGTGGGCAAAAAGAATTTATTCAGGCTCCTAGCCGATATATTAAAAACGGGGTTGGTCGCTAGGGTGTCTGTTTTTAATTAGTCAGGGGTCCCTAGTGAACGTCAACTAGTTTCGAGCTACCCCAGTGCTCTTCTTCAGGACAAACAGGGTCCAGCCCTGTTTAGTACCACTCCAAAGTGACCTAAGAATAGGAAAAACTGCTGCAAAATACTAGCAGGCAAGAGTTAATACATACAGTACTTTGATCACGTAGTATCTGTAATAGAGAAAGGATAAAAACATTATCAAGTACAGTCTATGTCCTGTATAGGTAGTTATTGAAACCATGTTGATGCTGATCAATTGAATCTAAAACAGAAAAAGCATACGAGACTTACTTTATGCTATGTAGGTAAGTGAAAACGCCATGCTGCACATTAACTATATATAATCAAACACTCACTGCTAGTGTATGTTGTTTAGAGCTCTCCCATAAGATCCTTGTGTGGTTATGTGAGCTGTGGGCATCTCAATAGTCATGTTATACTATAGGGCCAGCTTAGTTTAAACAAAAAAGACTAAAAACCAAATAAGGAATACCACATGACATTACCCTCAGTGAATAGATTGTCAGTAATCTGAGACATGCCAGGCAATTAGGTGAATACTTATTTGCCAGGAAATAGAATGAAATGAAAGAGCATAAACCTAGAAAAAACATACTAATATGTACAGACAGAACAATACGACAATGAAACTACAGTGACATAATAAAACACATACTAATTATGGAGCAACAATGTGCTTCATGGTCTGAGAGGGGCTGGAGAGATCATCGCCACTGTAGGAGAAAGGAAAAAACAAAGCGATAATGAAAGCTTTGTAGCAAAAAGGGGGGGGTGGTGCACTGTGGGAGGCTCTGCTGTCTGCCCGGTCCGGTGCTATGGAGAGGATAACTTACTTGAGAATGAAAACTGCTCCGGCTGTTGCCTGCTTCCTCCCGACCGCATATTAACGAGTGAGTCCCTACTGCTCGTATTTAAAGGGCGTGTTCCCGCCGATTCATGATTAGGAGACTAAAGCGGAAACTAAAGAATAGAACAAAATGGCCGCCATCTTTGGCTCAATGTGGCTGCCATTTTGGGAAGGTAAAATACTCGTTAGTGCCTATTGGAAAGGGTATAAAGTGATTAGAGGCAATACAAATGTGAAGAACAAATAACATACAATGTGCCTCACAATGATATACAAAAGAGGTCAAATACGAGTTCCTATCATTATGGGAAGGTAAAATACTCGTTAGTGCCTATTGGAAAGAGTATAAGGTGATTAGAGGCTAAACAAGGAAGACGAACAGATACATACAATGAGCCTCACAATGATATACAAAAGAGGTCTAATACGAGTGCCTATTAAGGAATCACTAAGGTGATTAAGACGTACTCATATAAAACAAACATACAGATGAATGCTGTATTAACACTCCCTGAAGAAGTGTTTGATTATGAATGGAGAGTAATTGCAACTGATCGGCTGACTCTTAGCGTGTCATATATAGGGTGACTGGTATTTGCTCAGGAGTTTCCCAAATAGATGTAATGCCAGAGGAGATTGATAGCTTGACCTCTGGTTAAGAGGGAATTTTTATCAGATGACTTATCCAATTGCAGGGTGACTGGTATTTTAACAAAAACATACCCCTTAGATGTAATGTCAGAGGAGACTGTTATTTAGAGAACTGACCCCACGGAATATTATCATTCAAGCCTTGAGTGTCTGTACGTAATTTAAAAACCCAGCGTTGTTCTCTCTCTAGGAGTCGCTGTTCGAGGTTGTCATTACATTTGATGTGTTCCAGGACCACCCACCTCATGTCGTTAGGTGTATGTTGTTTTTCGATAAAATGGGTTGACATTTTTGTTGTCGCCCGCTTACACCTGATGTTACTACGGTGCTCCACAATCCTAGTACTGACTTTTCGTGTAGTCATGCCTACGTAGTGGAGATTACAGGTGCAGGTAATCAGATATACCACACCTGTGGTGTTACAATTGGTGAAACTGCGAAGTTCCCATGTCATTTGATTGTTAAATGTCACTTTTTTAGTTGCTGACGTGAGGTGACATACGCTGCAGTTATTACACGGGTAATGTCCTGTAGGCAGAGTCTGTAGGATTCTTTGTCCATCAGACTTGGTGTTAATCTTAGGACGAGTGTGGACAAAGTAGTTCTTAAGGTTTTTTCCTTTTCTGTGACTGAACATTGGTTTGGGTATGTCTAGGTTGGCACTGTTCAGTGTCCGCCAGTGTTTATTGATTATTTTAGACACCTTGTTAGATGCTATATTATAAGTTGTTATACATATTGGTCTCTTTTCTTGTGTGTTTTTATTTGTATTTAGTCTGGGTTCAAGGAGGGAATCTCTGTTATTATTGCTTGCTCTTTTCTTGGCTGCTGATATGAGGTGCTTAGGATACTGCCTGGCTGTCAATTTCTCCGCCAAATCCTTTGCTTGGGTATAGTAATCAGTTTTCTCAGTACAATTTCTTCTTAGACGTAGAAATTTGACCGAAAGGTAAATTGTCTTTTAGTTGTTTGGGATGAAAACTATCGTAAATCAAAAGACAATTTCTTGCAGTCGGTTTGAAATGCGTGGTTGTGGTCAGGCTACCTTGGTTCGCTGTGATGTTAAGGTCCAGAAAGACCACTTGGGACCTGCTCATAGTGTTGGTGAATTTTAAAAACGGATCCTGTAGGTTCAACCAATTAATGAAACTTGTGGCCTCGGTCTCATTGCCTTCCCAAATCACAAAAACATTGTCAATGTAACGTCTCCATACTTTTAAATTGTTGAAGTACGGATTGTGAGGATTTAGGATCTTCTGTTTCTCAAGATGGTGGACATAGAGACCTGCCACACTCGGCGCGAAAGTGCTTCCCATGCTAGTTCCGTGCACTTGACGGTACAAGGTATCTTCAAATCTGAAGTAGTTCTCAGTTAGGGCCAGACGGCAGCATTCTAAGACCACGTGTCTCGGTGTGTGGTATATCCAGGAATTCTCGAAAAGTACTTCTTCAAGGATTTGCAGGGTTTCCTTATGCGGTAGACTTGTGTATAAGCTTTCAACATCAAGTCCCATCAGGATATTGATTTCTGGGTCAAAGGGTAGATCTTGTAGAAGGCACAGGACAGCTTTTGTATCCTGTAGGTATGTGTTAGTACTCTGTACTATAGGTCTTAAAAAGCATCAGCGAATCTTTGAAAGGGGTTCAAGAATTGAACCTATGCCCGATACTATTGGTCTCCCAGGAGGACTATCCATAGATTTATGAATCTTTGGGATAGTATAAAAGTAAGGGATCGTGGGTTTCTTGTTTTCCAAAAATCTCCTTCTTTTTTGGTTATCCAACCATTTGCAGTAGATTCTTCCACTAGATAGGCAATCTCCATGCGTAAGCGTTCTGTGGGGTCTTCTTTTATTTTAACATAGTTTCTTGCATCTGCCAATAGTTGGAGGCACACTTCTCGGTACGTCATGGTATTCTGCAGAACTATAGCGCCGCCTTTGTCTGCTGGTTTTATGGTAACTTTGTTCTCCAAGGCTAGCTCTTGTATAGCCTCATGTTCCTTTTTACTTGTATTATGGTAGGTCATTATAGACCTAGGGTCTATTTCAGATACTTCCTTCATGACAGCTTTTTCGAAGGCCAACAGTTCCACAGGGAGACTCACTGAAGGTGGTACAAAGTTGGATTTCTTGTGGAGACCTGTGTCGCTTTCCAAATCACTAGTGGGAGGTTTGTCTTTGAAGAAAACTTGAAGTTTAATTTTCCTAATGAATTCATTGACTTCGCTACAGAGCCTGAATTTGTCCAGAGTAGGAGTTGGTACGTAGCTAAGACCTTTCTCTAAGACTGTTATTTGTGTGGTAGTTAGGTTGGTATCCGACAGATTTACCACTAAACCAGGTTGTTGCTGGTCGTTGGGTTGTCTGGTGGACCCATACTCCTGGTATGGCTCCTGGAAGTTTCCAGGGGTTGAGCCCATTGGACCTGTTGGGTTCTTCTTGATTTTCCCCTCTGTGGGCCCTTGCCTCTTCCTAAAAAAGAATGATTTTCGGGGTATTTGGTTGTGCTTGATCCCATGGCGTGTGGGATTGATATTGATACGGATGTTGGTGGAAGGGGGTGGTGGTCCGTAGAAAAAGGCGGTGGGCCTCCATATGGTGGTGGTCCTTGGTATGTAGGCCAGCCATAATTATATCCTCCCCGGTTCCTCATGCGTCCGCCACGTAATCGCCTGTTCCTATTTCTGTTCTGTTGGTTGAAGCTCCCATCTGAGTTGTCTGAACCAGTATCTGATCCATCACTGTCAGTGTTATACCCCGCGTTTCTCCCTGACGGGATATATCCTTCCTTTGTGTAGGGGTAAGCTTTTTCATGTGAGAAGGATTTCTGGTCTTTCTTGAATTTGGTATATTTTGTGTCCTTCAGGGTTATTTCAAAATCTGTCATTGATTTATTAAGTTCTTCCAGGCGTTTCGTAAGCTCTGTAACCCCTTGGAAGGTCTTTAGGCGAATTTCTAGTGTTTGGATCTCTCCTTTCATTTCCTCCGATAAACGTGCAGCCGTCTTGATTATAAGGACCAGCCAGTCCCTGGTGCAGTGCCAGGAAATAAGCGACCAATCCTTTTAAAAATGTTGTCTTGCTGGAGTATGAAAGGCTCATTGTGTACAATCAATCCTCGTGGGGCAGTATTGGATCTTAAATACTCAGTCATCATGATACCATGGACTAAGGTTTTAATTTGATTCCTTTTTAATTCCGATAATTCATCCCAACATTGGTTAGATTCGTCTGAGTCTCTATGTGATGCCACTGCTAATGGAAGCATTGAGGCAATTGTTCTTTCAATTTCCTCTTCTGAGAATGTGAGTCCAGTTATTTCAGCCATTTTATCAAGAAGGTTATTTTTTAAAAAGGTAGTGTCAAGGGTAAACCTCAGGAAGGATATAACTCCCACAGCTGGGCGCTGTAGATCACAAAATCAGAAAAATAAGGGGAGAAAGAGGGATATGCTAGGTCCACCCTCCAAAAATGATCAAGAATTACAAAACACCGAAATCTCGGTTATGGAAACCCTAGCCAGTTTTTTCAGAAAATTAAATTTACTAATATAAGATTCAGAAAAAATAGTTAGTAAAGGAAAAATGTCCTTTCTTGAGTCCCCTCACTCACCAGGGTTTCCCATGGTGACATGCTTCATCATAGGGGCCATCCCAACCCGCTACGGGCTGAGGCGTGCTACGACTTGCGACACTACGTAGGAGCACTACTTGTGAGTGACTATGTGTGGTGCAGTGATGGGGGTGGAGTGGGTGAGAATAAAAATACCTAGCTAGTGGGCAAAAAGAATTTATTCAGGCTCCTAGCCGATATATTAAAAACGGGGTTGGTCGCTAGGGTGTCTGTTTTTAATTAATTAGTCAGGGGTCCCTAGTGAACGTCAACTAGTTTCGAGCTACCCCAGTGCTCTTCTTCAGGACAAACAGGGTCCAGCCCTGTTTAGTACCACTCCAAAGTGACCTAAGAATAGGAAAAATTGCTGCAAAATACTAGCAGGCAAGAGTTAATACATACAGTACTTTGATCACGTAGTATCTTCACATTTGTATTGCCTCTAATCACTTTATACCCTTTCCAATAGGCACTAACGAGTATTTTACCTTCCCAAAATGGCAGCCACATTGAGCCAAAGACGGCGGCCATTTTGTTCTTTCTTTAGTTTCCGCTTTAGTCTCCTAATCATGAATCGGCGGGAATTTCTGATTTTTTAGGCTATGTCCTGTCCATACACAAAGGGCTGCAGACCTCTTGTAGTGAGTCTGGAGCCATGGCAGAAAGGGAGGACCTGTTTGCACTTCGAAGAGCTTTCTTTGATGTCTCTCCCAGTTCAAAGGCACTACTTGGTATAAGTACTGGGCCTCTGACACCACCACTCCAGTACACTTTTGGACCTGTGAAGACCTTTCCAGGAAGAAGCACTGCTGTGCTATTAAAGGACTAACCTAACACTCTGCTTGACTGCTGCATTTTTGGTCTCTTGCTGTGCTTCCCTCCTGCCTGCTGTTCTCCTGCCTGGGTGAGACGGACTGGACCTGCATCACTTGAACCCAGAGTGACTCCATCCTGATTAAGTCTGAGGGATATAAAAGACTTCCAACTCATTTGCAGCTGTACCTGGACTCTGCCATCTGTGATTCTGTCCTGCCAAGTGGTGCCACCCCAGTCCTGGACCCTAAGGTGCTTCTTCAAGCCAACTCACGCATCATCATCAGAGCCAGCACATATTCGCCTTTGTGTGGGGCAGAACTGGCACATTTTCACCTTTACATTCAAGACCTCTGATCTCCTGGTCAGAATTCTGCTCTTCCCCTCGCGCAGCTCCACTGTAGAGTACCTGCCCCCAGCGATGCAAGGTTGGTGTTGGTGTTCGATGATTATGTGCCTCCTTCCACTTGTCTCCGCTTCCGTGCTTGTTCTAGGCTTCTTTGCCTCTGTGCCTCCCTCTACTCGTCTCCCCTACCAAGCCTGTTCTACTCTTTTCCATTCCTTGCCTTTTTTTCTTTTTTCTGCCTTTTTCCGCCCCTTTTTTTTGGCCTCATTCCCATTCTTCTTGTTTTCTTCCCGCTTTTGCCATTCTTGACCGCTGCTGCCCCCGCGTCCCCTCCCCCTCCCGCGTGTTCCCACCGCCCAGCTGTCCCACCCTCCCCCGACCCCTACTTAATGACAACCGCTGCCCACACAGAAGATGTACGCACGCCGAAGGTGTGCCAAAGGCAATCCCGTCTGCACCCCTCCTTGACCCGACCATGACCAGCACCCGGGAACCAGGCCCTCCGACCCGCCAGCGCTACACCTCGCCAGCCCTACGTGCTCTCAACACAGGCCAGGACAACAACTGCAAGCACTCCTCACCTATCGACACCCATGGACCCTTCACCTGCCGCCACTTCTTTGACCTCAACAAGACCCAGGACCCACTCCAACCCTCCCGCCACAATTCCACCGCACCCCAAACCCTGCACTGCATCCTCCTCAACGTCCGTTCCCTCCACAGACACGCCGCAGAAATCTGGGACCTCCTCAACAGCACCACCCCTGCCGTCACCTTCCTCACAGAAACCTGGACGAACGCCGCCTCTGAAACTGACATTGCGATCGCCATCCCCAAAGGCTGCAAGATCTCCCAGATGGACTGCCTCAACTGAGGAGGCATCACCACAGCTCACAAATCCAACCTCTGACTTAGCACCCACACCAACGGGCCCACAGACCTCATAGGACACCTTTATTTCAAGATACAGACCAACCCGACCACCACCCTCAGAGACACCCTAATCTACAGGCCCCCCCGGACCCTGCGCACCTTTCTCTGACTCCATCACCGACATCATCACCCTGCAAGCCCTCACCTCCACTGACTACACCTTGCTGGGAGACCTCAATTTCCACCTTGACAACCTTCATGACCCCAGCTCCTCCTCCCTCCTAGACAACCTCCTCAACATCAGACTCAAACAGATCGTACCAGAACGCATGCACTCTGCAGGACACACTTTCCACCCCATCTTCACAGCAGGAAACTCCATCACCTTCAGCCACACCTCCCAACTCCCTTGGATGGACCACCGCGGCATCTCCCGCAAACGTTCACACCAGCTCCATCTCAGGAACTGGAACAAGATCTCCGACGACCAGCTCCACGCCTCCCTCAGCAGCTCCGCTCCCACTGCCACGGACGAAGACCCTACCATCGCTGCCCGAACCCTACTCAACTGGATAACTGACTGCGCCAACACCATCGCCCCCCTCAAGAAAACTACCAACCCACACGCCAAGAGAGCCAACTGGTTCTCCACCAAACTCCGAGAATCGATGCGAACCTGCAGACGCCTCAAAAAGATATGGAGGAACTCCAAAACCACAGCAGACCATGACATCTTCAAAGCAGCCACCGCCACCACTCATCAGATACACAAGGAAGAAAGCACTACAGGACAGGATCTCCGCCCACACACACAACAGCAAGGAACTCTTCGGTATCATCAAAGAGTTCGCCCAACCCAACAGACAGACAACCGACATCCCCTCTCCCAGGGCCTCTGCAACAGACTCAGCACCTTCTTCCATCACAAAATCAAGACAATCTATGACAACTTCAAAGACGACAACCTACATGTGGAACCTACACCCACCATTCCCTACACCACGCAGCCTATACTTGACAGCTGGACCGCCCTCACCATCGAAGACACCCTGAAGACAATGAAGTTAACCCACTCCGAGGCCCCCACAGACCCCTGCCCACACCACATCTACCACAGAGCCACGGACATCATCGCCCCTGAGCTTCAACGAATCATCAACTGCTCCTTCGAGACCATCTCCTACCCCGACGAGGATCAACCCTATCCTGAAAAAACCCTCGGTGGACCCCACCGACCTCAAAAACTTCAGACCGATCTCTTTACTCCCATACTCGGCGAAAGTCATCGAAAAAGACATCAACAGCCAGTTTGACTCCTTCATAGAAGGAAACAACATCCTCGACTCCTCCCAATACGGCTTCAGGAAAAACCACAGCACCGAAACCGCCCTTCTCGCCACGACACACGACATCCGCTCCCTCCTCAATAGAGGAGAGACTGCGGCCCTCATCCTCCTGGACCTCTCCGCAGCCTCCGACACAGTCTCTCACTGCACCTTAGCCCGCAGACTACACAACGCAGGAATCCAGAACAAGGCCTTCGACTGGATCCACTCATTCCTATCCGGCAGAACACAGCGGGTCAGACTCCCACCCTTCCTCTCGGATCCCACACCGACCACCTGCAGAGTCCCCCAAGGATCCTCCATAAGCCCCACCCTGTTCAACATCTACTTGGCCCTGCTCACACTCCGTCTGATCCCACGGACTCAACATTGTACCCTATGCAGACAACTACAAAACAGAGGGGATTGGTTTTAACACTGGCAACAAAAAATTATCCCCCTTGTGACTCCTTAAATGTTACGACCACTCCTCACATGACTCAAAGCACACACACTAATATTCATATAAGCCAAAAATAGGGTGTGAATTGTCACTTAAGTCTTGTGGAGAATTAACCAAATGAGTGGAAAGTGAACAACACGTTTTAGAAAAAAATGCTCTGAGGTTCCCCATTTATGATTAAGAAGTTAAAATATAAATTGTGGAAGATAGATAGAATTTTTTTGAAATGTACAATGACCATTGAATTATAAATAATACTAGTGTGAATTCTCCTGTGAAATATTTTATGAACTGTTTACGAATTTTTAACTAATGTTAATCATGTATGTGAAATTTTTATAATAAAGGGAGAGATCATTTTACAGAAAACAGGCCTCATAGTTTTGGCTTATATCAATCAATCAATCACAGAATTTGTAAAGCGCACTACTTACCCGCGAGGGTCTCAAGGCGCTGGGGAAAAAAAGGGGGGGGTGCTACTACTGGTCGAACAACCAGGTCTTGAGTAGCCTCCTGAAGGTCAGCAGGTCTTGGGTCTGTCGTAGGCTTAGTGGAAGGGTGTTCCAGGTCTTGGCGGCGAGGTGGGAGAAGGATCTGCCGCCGGTGGTAGTTCTTCGAATGCGATGGACGGTGGCGAGGGAGAGGTCGGCGGAGCGGAGTTGGCGGTTGGGGACGTAGAAGAGGAGTCGTCTGTTGAGGTAGGCTGGGCCAGTCTTGTGGAGTGCCTTGTGTGCGTGGATGAGGAGTTTGAAGGAGATTCTCCTGTCGACGGGGAGCCAGTGCAGGTTCCTCAGGTGGGGGTGATGTGGCTGTGGCGTGGTACATCGAGGATCAGGCGTGCGGAGGCGTTTTGTATGCGTTGCAGTCGCTTGATGAGCTTGGCCGGGGCTCCCGCGTAGAGGGCGTTCCCATAGTCAAGTCTGCTACTGACGAGGGCCTGGGTGACTGTTCTTCTTGTGTCTGTCGGGATCCACCTGTAGATCTTGCGAAGCATGCGGAGGGTGTTGAAGCAGGAGGATGAGACTGCGTTGACTTGCTTGGCCATGGAGAGCGTTGAGTCGAGGATGACTCCCAGGTTGCGTGCGTGGTCGGTGGGTGTCGGGGCTGCTCCCAGCGTCGTTGGCCACCAGGAGTCATCCCAGGCTGAGGGGTTGGAGCCGAGGATGAGGACCTCTGTCTTCTCCGTGTTCAGTTTTAGTCGGCTGATCTTCATCCAATCGGCGACGGCCTTCATTCCTTCATGGAGGTTGGATTTGGCGGCGTGGGGGTCCTTGGTGAGGGAGAGGATCAGTTGAGTGTCGTCTGCGTAGGAGATTATGTTGAGGTCGTGCTGTCTGGCGATGCGTGCGAGCGGGGCCATGTAGATGTTGAACAGTGTTGGGCTGAGGGACGATCCCTGGGGTACGCCGCAGATGATCTCGGAGGCTTCGGATCGGAATGGTGGGAGGCGGACTCTCTGGGTTCTGCCAGCGAGGAAGGAGGTGGCCCATTCCAGGGCCTTGTCTCGGATCCCTGCGTCGTGGAGGCGTGCGCGTAGAGTGCGGTGGCAGACAGTGTCGAAGGCGGCGGAGAGGTCCAGCAGGATGAGGGCTGCGGTCTCACCGTTGTCCAGCAGGATCCTGATGTCGTCGGTGGCGGCGATGAGGGCAGTCTCAGTGCTGTGGTTGCTGCGGAACCCCGATTGGGATGGGTCCAGGATGCTGTTTTCTTCGAGGTATCGGGTTAGCTGTTTGTTGACAATCTTCTCGATGACCTTGGCTGGGAACGGAAGCAGGGAGATGGGCCGGAAGTTCTTGAGGTCTCTCGGGTCCGCCTTGGGTTTTTTGAGTAGCGCGTTGATCTCTGCGTGTTTCCAGCTCTCTGGGAAGGTCGCAGTCTCGAAGGAGAGATTGATGATGTTGCACAGGTGGGGTGCGATGGAGCTGCTGGCTTTGTTGAAGATGTGGTGCGGGAAAGGGTCTGACGGGGAGCCGGAGTGTATTGTGCTCATGGTCTTGATGGTGTCCTCGATGTTCACGCTGGCCCAGGCTGGCAGGGGGTCGTGGTCGATGGTGTGCAGCGGGTCTGGTGCATCGATCTTAGTTGGGGCTGTCTGGGTGTTGAAGCTGTCGTGGATGTCGGCGATCTTGCGGTGGAAGAAGGTGGCGAGGGAATTGCACAGGGGTTGCGACGGCGGGATGTCGTTGGTGTTGGAGCTGGGGTTGGAGAGTTCCTTCACGATGTTGAAAAGCTCCTTGCTGTTGTGTGCGTTGTTGTCGAGGCGATCTTTGAAGGAGATTCTCTTGGCGGACTTGATGAGGTGGTGGTGGTTACGGATGGCGTCTTTGTGGGCTGCGTGGCTGTCCGGTGTCTTATCACTGTGCCATTTCTTCTCTAGTTTCCGGCAGGTACGCTTGGAAGCTAGGAGTTCCGAGGTGAACCAGCTGGCTCTTTTGGTGGTGTCACTGTAGGTGAGTTTTTTCAGCGGGCGAGGGTGTTGGCACAGTCGTCCATCCATCGTCTGAGGTTGCAGGCAGCGTCGTCGGTGTTGGATGGGTCGGAGGGAGGGCTGAGAGCGAGGGTTGCCCGTAGTTGGTCTTCGGTGACTTTGCTCCAGCAGCGGCGTGGGATCTGTTGGGTGCGGTGGTGTGTGGTGGGTTTCTGGAAGGTGAAATGGATGCAGCGGTGGTCGGTCCAGAGGAGTTCCGTGGTGTGGCTGAAGGAGACGTGGGAGCTTGAGGAGAAGATGGGGTCAAGCGTGTGGCCGGCGGAATGGGTCGGTGTTGTGACGAGCTGGCTCAGACCGAGGTTGGCGAGGTTGTCGATCAGGGTGGTGGAGTTGCTGTCGTTGTTGTTCTCCAGGTGAAAGTTCAGGTCTCTGAGGAGGATGTAGTCGGTAGAGGTCAGGGCGTGCGTGCTGATGAAGTCGGCGATGGAGTCGCTGAACTGGGGTCGGGGCCGAGGGGGTCTGTAGACAAGGGTGCCTCTAAGGGTGGTGTTGGGGTCCGTGTGGATCTGGAAGTGCATGTGTTCGGCGGTGCTGAGAGTGTCGTCGGTGCTGGTCGAGACCCTGATGGTGTTCTTGTGGACGATGGCGATTCCTCCTCCTACTGCGTTGACGCGGTCTCTGCGGGTGATCTTATAGCCGTCTGGGATGGCTATGGCGATGTCGGGGGCGGAGGAGTCGTTCATCCAGGTCTCTGTCAGGAAGGCGACGTCTGGTGATGATGTGTCGAGCAGGTCCCAGAGCTCGACGGCGTGTTTGCGTGCGGAGCGGGTGTTCAGTAGGATGCATCGGAGGTGGTTGAGGTCCTTCTTGGCGGGCGCCTCGGTGGCTCTGAGGCTGGTGTAGCTGCAGTTCCGGCAGGTGAAGGGACCATGGGTGCGTTTCGGGGCGGCCTTGAAGCAGTTGTGCGTCCGTCCGGGGTTGAGAGCATGGAGTGTGGTGGCATCGTATCGGCGTCGGTCCTCGAGGCTGGTGCGGGGGGCGCACGGCCCAGGGGTTCTAGCGCTGGGCGCGGTCCAGGCGCGGACGGGCGCAGACGGGCTTGCCTTAGGCGCGCCCGCTGCGCACGTCTGCTGCGCGGCGCGCAGCGGCCGCCATATATGGGGAGGTGGGAGGGAGGAGCAGCTGGGAGGCGGGAGGCAGGGGCAGCGAATGGGCAGTCAGGGGGGCGGGGCCGCAGGGGACGCAGCGGCGAGAGTGGAGAGAGGCAGCGAGGGGTACAGAAGGCAAAATGGGCACAGTTCAATGGGGGCAGCGAGGGGAAACAGAAGGAAAAAAAGGACACAGTTCAATGGGGGCAGCGAGGAAACAGAAGGAAAAAAGGACACAGTTCAATGGGGGCAGCGAGGGAAACAGAAGGAAAAAAGGACACAGTTCAATGGGGGCAGCGAGGAAACAGAAGGAAAAAAAGGACACAGTTCAATGGGGGCAGCGAGGGAAACAGAAGGAAAAAAGGACACAGTTCAATGGGGGCAGCGAGGGGAAACAGAAGGAAAAAGGACACAGTTCAATGGGGGCAGCGAGGGGAAACAGAAGGAAAAAAAGGACACAGTTCAATGGGGGCAGCGAGGGAAACAGGAGGAAAATGGACACAGGGAAAATGGGGGCAGCGAGGGAAACAGAAGGAAAAATGGACACAGGGAAAAAGGGGGCAGCGAGGGGAAACAGACGGAAAATGGGCACCGAGGCCACAAGCAGAGGGGCGAGCTTACCAGCAGCAGCAGCGGGCAGGACACCACAGGCGGAGCTGTGTGGCGGGGGAGCGACCTACCTGGCAAGGTCAAGGGTCGCTCTCCTCACCGCGCAGCGGCCGCCATATATGGGGAGGTGGGAGGGAGGAGCAGCTGGGAGGCGGGAGGCAGGGGCAGCGAATGGGCAGTCAGGGGGGCGGGGCTGCAGGGGACGCAGCGGCGGGAGTGGAGAGAGGCAGCGAGGGGTACAGAAGGCAAAATGGGCACAGTTCAATGGGGGCAGCGAGGGGAAACAGAAGGAAAAAAAGGACACAGTTCAATGGGGGCAGCGAGGGAAACAGAAGGAAAAAAGGACACAGTTCAATGGGGGCAGCGAGGGAAACAGAAGGAAAAAAGGACACAGTTCAATGGGGGCAGCGAGGGAAACAGAAGGAAAAAAGGACACAGTTCAATGGGGGCAGCGAGGGAAACAGAAGGAAAAAAAGGACACAGTTCAATGGGGGCAGCGAGGAAACAGAAGGAAAAAAAGGACACAGTTCAATGGGGGCAGCGAGGGAAACAGAAGGAAAAAAAGGACACAGTTCAATGGGGGCAGTGAGGGGAAACAGAAGGAAAAAGGACACAGTTCAATGGGGCAGCGAGGGAAACAGAAGGAAAAAAAGGACACAGTTCAATGGGGGCAGCGAGGGAAACAGAAGGAAAAATGGACACAGAGAAAATGGGGGCAGCGAGGGAAACAGAAGGAAAAATGGACACAGGGAAAATGGGGGCAGCGAGGGGAAACAGACGGAAAACGGGCACCGAGGCCACAAGCAGAGAGGCGAGCTTACCAGCAGCAGCAGCAGGCAGGACACCACAGGCGGAGCTGTGTGGCGGGGGTGCGACCTACCTGGCAAGGTCAAGGGTCGCTCTCCTCACCGCGCAGTGGCCGCCATATATGGGGAGGTGGGAGGGAGGAGCAGCTGGGAGGCGGGAGGCAGGGGCAGCGAATGGGCAGTCAGGGGGGCGGGGCCGCAGGGGACGCAGCGGCGAGAGTGGAGAGAGGCAGCGAGGGGTACAGAAGGCAAAATGGGCACAGTTCAATGGGGGCAGCGAGGGGAAACAGAAGGAAAAAAAGGACACAGTTCAATGGGGGCAGCGAGGGAAACAGAAGGAAAAAGGACACAGTTCAATGGGGGCAGCGAGGGAAACAGAAGGAAAAAAGGACACAGTTCAATGGGGGCAGCGAGGGAAACAGAAGGAAAAAAAGGACACAGTTCAATGGGGGCAGCGAGGGAAACAGAAGGAAAAAAGGACACAGTTCAATGGGGGCAGCGAGGGGAAACAGAAGGAAAAAGGACACAGTTCAATGGGGGCAGCGAGGGGAAACAGAAGGAAAAAAAGGACACAGTTCAATGGGGGCAGCGAGGGAAACAGGAGGAAAATGGACACAGGGAAAATGGGGGCAGCGAGGGAAACAGAAGGAAAAATGGACACAGGGAAAAAGGGGGCAGCGAGGGGAAACAGACGGAAAACGGGCACCGAGGCCACAAGCAGAGGGGCGAGCTTACCAGCAGCAGCAGCGGGCAGGACACCACAGGCGGAGCTGTGTGGCGGGGGAGTGACCTACCTGGCAAGGTCAAGGGTCGCTCTCCTCACCGCGCAGCGGCCGCCATATATGGGGAGGTGGGAGGGAGGAGCAGCTGGGAGGCGGGAGGCAGGGGCAGCGAATGGGCAGTCAGGGGCGGGGCTGCAGGGACGCAGCGGCGGGAGTGGAGAGAGGCAGCGAGGGGTACAGAAGGCAAAATGGGCACAGTTCAATGGGGGCAGCGAGGGGAAACAGAAGGAAAAAAAGGACACAGTTCAATGGGGGCAGCGAGGGAAACAGAAGGAAAAAAGGACACAGTTCAATGGGGGCAGCGAGGGAAACAGAAGGAAAAAAGGACACAGTTCAATGGGGGCAGCGAGGGAAACAGAAGGAAAAAAGGACACAGTTCAATGGGGGCAGCGAGGGAAACAGAAGGAAAAAAAGGACACAGTTCAATGGGGGCAGCGAGGGAAACAGAAGGAAAAAAAGGACACAGTTCAATGGGGGCAGCGAGGGAAACAGAAGGAAAAAAAGGACACAGTTCAATGGGGGCAGCGAGGGGAAACAGAAGGAAAAAGGACACAGTTCAATGGGGCAGCGAGGGGAAACAGAAGGAAAAAAAAGGACACAGTTCAATGGGGGCAGCGAGGGAAACAGAAGGAAAAATGGACACAGAGAAAATGGGGGCAGCGAGGGAAACAGAAGGAAAAATGGACACAGGGAAAATGGGGGCAGCGAGGGGAAACAGACGGAAAACGGGCACCGAGGCCACAAGCAGAGAGGCGAGCTTACCAGCAGCAGCAGCAGGCAGGACACCACAGGCGGAGCTGTGTGGCGGGGGTGCGACCTACCTGGCAAGGTCAAGGGTCGCTCTCCTCACCGCGCTGTGGCCGCCATATATGGGGAGGTGGGAGGGAGGAGCAGCTGGGAGGCGGGAGGCAGGGGCAGCGAATGGGCAGTCAGGGGGGCGGGGCCGCAGGGGACGCAGCGGCGGGAGTGGAGAGAGGCAGCGAGGGGTACAGAAGGCAAAATGGGCACAGTTCAATGGGGGCAGTGAGGGGAAACAGAGGAAAAAAAGGACACAGTTCAATGGGGGCAGCGAGGGAAACAGAAGGAAAAAAGGACACAGTTCAATGGGGGCAGCGAGGGAAACAGAAGGAAAAAAAAAAAGGACACAGATCAATGGGGGCAGCGAGGGAAACCGAAGGAAAAAAGGACACAGTTCAATGGGGGCAGCGAGGGGAAACAGAAGGAAAAAGGACACAATTCAATGGGGGCAGCGAGGGGAAACAGAAGGAAAAAAAAGGACACAGTTCAATGGGGGCAGCGAGGGAAACAGAAGGAAAAATGGACACAGGGAAAATGGGGGCAGCGAGGAAACAGAAGGAAAAATGGACACAGGGAAAATGGGGGCAGCGAGGGGAAACAGACGGAAAACGGGCACCGAGGCCACAAGCAGAGGGGCGAGCTTACCAGCAGCAGCAGCGGGCAGGACACCACAGGCGGAGCTGTGTGGCGGGGGAGCGACCTACCTGGCAAGGTCAAGTGTCGCTCCACACACTAATATGAATATTAGTGTGTGTATTCTGAGTCATGTGAGGAGTGGTCGAACATTTAAGGACTCACAAGGGGGATAATATTTTGTTGCCAGTCCTATGCAGACGACACCCAACTAATCCTCTCCCTAGCCAACGAACCCAACATCTCCAAACACAACTTTCAAGAAGGAATGGAAGCTGTTGCCAGGTGGATGAGGAACAGCTGCCTACAACTCAACATGGACAAAACCGAAGTACTCATCATGGGCCCACACCCCGGTGCCTGGAACGAAACTTGGTGACCCCCCCGCCCTTGGGAACCCACCCTCCCCCACTGACCACGCACGCAACCTCAGAATCATCCCAGACTCCGAACTCAAAATGGACCGCCAAATCAACGCCGTCTCCTCCTGCTTCCACATCCTCCCTCTCCTATGAAAGACCTTCAACTGGATTCCCCTCGAGAACAGGAAAACCGTCACCCACGCCCTCACCAGCAGCAGGCTGGACTACGGCAACGCACTCTATGCCGGGATCAACAAGAACCTCACCCACAAACTCCAGAATGTCCAAAATGCCTCTGCCAGACTAGTCTTCAACCTAACTCGCCACTGCCACATCACCCAACACCTGCGTACATTACATTGGCTCCCCATCGAGAAGAGACTCACCTTCAAGCTTCTCACTCACACCCCTAAAGCCCTTCACAACACTGGACCTGCCTACCTGAACCACGGGCTCTCGTTCCATGCACCCCAAAGATCCCTCCACTCAGCCCAGCTCTCCCTTGCTACGGTGCCGCGCATCAAGAAGACCAGAACAGTAGGTCATTCCTTCTCCTTCCTCACAGCCAAGGCATGGAACACCCTCCCTCTCCACCACTGACAGACTCCAACACTCTCCAAGTTCATGAAGGACCTCAAGACCTGGCTCTTCGACGAATCGCCATGAAAGTCCGGGAGCTGCGCCCCCCCTTACCCCCAACAGCACCTTGAGACCCTTTCAGGTGAGTAGTTGCGCTTCACCAACCCAATTATTGATTGATTGATTGATTACGTGGATCGGAACCAGTGCATCTTTGGCGTTGCATGGAGTGGATCCGGCACTTCACCTTTCTAACCAGCGAATCACCCTCAGAACTAATGCATACTCTGCTGCAGTAGCAGTAACAGCACATTGCATTCAGAATTAGCATATCACACTCAAAACTGACGCATCGCTGCTGTTACGTTGAAAAACTTTACAAATCTCACCCACTGTGTTGCTCGACACAGATGCTTCGCTTTGGCTGCGCCTCGTATCTTCTTCTACAGTGACGTAGCCCGGATCAAGGTACTTTTGTTTAGCAGGCCTAACTGAGTCCTTGTATCTGGTCCATGCTCCATCGCGGTCGGCCTGCACTTTTCCCTGGTCCTGTGCAACCAGATATCAAAATACGCCCTTATTGCTTCTAAGCACTATTTTATAGTTTTTTCTTTAAAAAGTCATATCTCAACTTCTACATTTTGGATTTTTGTCACTTGGTCTAGTTTTATTTATACAAATATTCTTTCTTTTTCTAACCTGGTGTAGAGTCTTTTGTGGTGTTTTCACTGTGTTACTGTTTGAAGTGTTACACAAATTCTTTACACATTGCGTCTTACGTTAAGCCTGACTGCTCTGTGCCAAGCTACCATAGGGTGAGCACAGGATAATTTAGGGTGTGTGGTGTGCGGTGACTTACCCTGACTAGGATTGTGGTCCCTGCTTGGACAGGGTGCATACCTGTGCCCACCAGAAACACAATTTCTAACACCTAATAACAGGTACCGGTACAGTTACAATAGAAGCAGTAATACATGGAGGCATCACTGTAGGGACATTCCCAATGCGTGCAGGCACAATATTGAATATAATAGGTTGTAAAACAGGCTGTATCATCTGTAATGGTTTTTCAATTTGAACCATGTGCAGGTCATCAGGGGCTGTAGCCACTGTCACATTTGATGTCGAAGTACCCTCAGTATTTGTTACAGGGGCAACATAAGGTGGTGGACGTGCGGCTAACAGTGCGTCCAAAATTTCATCCCCTGAATCATTGGTATCTGATTTCATTGCAGCACTCTCATCATCTTTTCCCTGTGTCTTTTTTTTTTTAAATTTCTCAGGTTTTTCAGTAGTAACAGCTGGATACATTCTAGTCCCTTCATGTATAGCTTTCCTCCATCTCTGTTTGTTGCTCCTCATCCCATCGAACATCTGCATTATTACGAACTGCTCTTTTATTTTTTTTTCTGGTATTTCTCTTTCCCCTTAGCATGTGCTGTTTTCTCCCAAATATTTTATACTTCGTATTGTGTTGTTCTCTGTGGTGGCTTCATCACATATAGTTTTTCTCTCAACCTTTCAATTATTCTCAGTTCAAATGTACCATATCTTGGAAAGCTCAAAGGACACTCATTTTCAGTGGTCTTGCACCATTGATGAAGCCACAAACATGTATGCAAACCTATATTCATTTTCATGTGCTGGTGTACCCTCAGGAGGCGCCTCTTCAACTTCCCGTACCAGAATTGTTACATCACCTCTCACAAGATTCTAAAAACTTTTGAAACATTTCATGATTTTGAATTATTCATCACATAGCAAACAGCTTAACTCAAATTCCCAACTGTTTTGATTCTATACCATAAATGTCAGATTTCTTTTCTTCAGTCCTGTTAAAGCTTAATACTTGAATACTCATTAACCAATGTCAATGTGGCACTTACACAACAATCAACCTATATCAGCTCAGCACTCTCTGTCCTCATAAACCAATAGCAGCGCAACAGTACACCAACCAACCAATCGCACACTATGATGTATGATCTCAATACTTGCAACGGCTTACCCTACTTTATAATTTCTCTCATACACACAATTCTACAACTCTAAGCGAACATAAATGAACAATCTTTGTCTTCTCAAATAAAGACAAACAAAAAGTAATTCAACAATTGGAATATTAAGATTTTAACACCCTGCGAATGAAATCTCGACCAGTGGGAAATCAACCTAATCAATATAGCTTCACCTTTTGAGCAATTAGGTTCTGCTAACACCAATCAATATTATTACATTCACGACAATTTTTTATAATCCCTATCTCAATTGTGTAGTCGACAGCACCTCATGATCTACACCACAAATCTTTAGCAGACAAGAAAACCGTATAGTGTATTCTACACTTATCTCAATATGCTGGGATCTTAGACACTTTGGAGTCCGATAATCTCTTCACCTTCTTCATAATAAGCACATAAATATCACCAATTCATTAAACACTCTTCTGCAACACACGACAATCTCAACAACAACTACAGTTGTGAGGCATAACCCTATTAATACTCACACCTCCAATACAGCATCCGCCTTCAAAACCACATCCTGTCAGTCTTCAAATTCTGGGCATTACCCTAAGTCGGGGTAGTTATTTATAGCACCTCTTCACCTCTTCTCAAAACGTAAACCTTTTCTCTGCTACCTCGTTTGCTGAAGCAGATCAGGAATTACAAATCATGGTTTATATAACATAATATGTGTATTTGTAAAGTGCACGTTCACACAAGGGTATTTTGGCACTGAATAACAGATGTTCATTGTTATCCATCTCAATGGTGCTCATTTTATTGAAGAAAGGCTGAGTGGACACACCAGGATTTGAACCTGTGACCATGAGTTTGAACACAATCCCCTACAGTGGACATATTAGTCTATTAAGCCACTAGACCAACAACAGGGCTAAATCCCACCACTCATTCTGTTGTGATTGCAATAATCTTTGCCTTTGTATTAGAGAAGATCAAGAGCTGTACATCACATAAATTATAATAACAATCACTAATCTATTTTCATTCAGTAACGAAAGTTTAATATGAGTTAAAGGGTTTTATTAATTAAATTTTTTAGAAGTCATCTTTATTAGATCATCAGTTAAATCGTATTAATTGTGATCATCAAAATATGAACAGAAATCGAAAATCAATATTAATCAGATCATATAATAAATGCATTAAAGCGCTCTCCATAAAGGAAAGAATTTGTATTCAAAGAATCGGATGAATCAGGAGAAAATGGAGTCAATCAGAGCCCGCAAAGAGTTCTAGTTCGAGAGAGTGAGAAAAGCATGAACCTTTAGCATTAAAGTCAGCTCAATAGATCAAAAATATATCAAAGCAGAACTGTTTTTAGAGGTCACAAACAGAGAATCGGGCATTTTGCGACCGCTAAAATGGCTTTTAGCATGTATTTTGTGAGTCGTTAACCTATTGCCAACTAACAAAATAGGGTTTGCTAGTCGGTTTTAGGAAGAGGCGTGCCAAAGGCGATTTGCAGGGGCATGTATGAATGTTTTGCGACAGGAATGCAGTCGCAAAACATTCATATTTTACCGACTCTGTAAAGAAGCTGGTAACCCATTTCCAAAAGGAAAAGGGTCCCCAAGGGTCCCTCTTCCCCTTTGTGAATGTGGGTGCCAAAAAACTTTCAGAGCAGGCAGTGGTATCATGGACCACTATCTACACTTAAAAAATGAAAAGGTAGTTTTTCATTTTTATTTTTAAACTGCATCTCGATTTATTTGAGGTAAACGGGCTGCATCACAAAAAAAAAATTGCTTTATTTAAAAAGCAATCCAGACATGGTGGTCTGCTGACCCCAGCAGGCCAAAACCCTTGTGAGTGCAGGCCATTCCCAATGGGTCTCAAATTGCGACCTGCCTCATGAATATTGACTCATTTGGAAACCGCAAACAGTGTTAAACATAATGTAGCACATCGCAGTTTGCAATTTCCTATTAGCGAATCACAAATATTTGCTATTATGAAATTGCAAACCTATTTCGTACATCTGGCCGTAATTTTCTAATCATGTGTTAACAGTAATCTTTGTGTAAATAGAAACATTCTGTTGGAATGTACAAAAACATTTATGCAACCATCATTTATTATGAAAAACATATTCATGGAAAGGTCAAGAAATAAACACTATGGGCCCGATTCTGATGCGGGTTGGAAAAGCTTCCCGACCAAGGGCCTGATTCTGATGCGGTTAGGAAGGCCTCCTAACGGCATTTGCTCCTTCCAAATCGGATCGGGAACGTGTCTTCCCGACCGAGGGCCCAATTCTGATGCGGTTAGGAACAAATGTTCCCATTGAAGTCAATGGGAGTTCAACCAAATCGTATCTGGAAGCATCCGGATGCATCCTACTCCGCCGGTCGGACTTTCCCGATCCGAGTGGGTCGGACACCATTTCCCAACCGATTCGGTCGGGAAGCTTTTCCAACCCGCATCAGAATCGGCCCCTAAGTGTTTCTAGTCAAGTCAGCTTATCAGGCAATGTTGCTTTAGCCATTTGAGGCCTAGTACGAGTAAATGTGATTGTCCACTACATTTTTATGCATTTAAATGCATTATTTTTCATGAAAGCTTCCATATTAATTTCTGCACAATATTCTAAACTATATTATTTTTCATTATTTTTAAAATACACCTACACACTTGCACCAGGCACTGTGCAATCCCGGACTCGGTGCTGCACCTGTGCAAAATGTTGAGGGCCGCCATTGTTTATCATGCTGTCATTTCTGCTGAACCTGTCAGTTCCTCATTGGCTTGTTCGTAGATTTTGTGGTGCCTTGATATGTTTCAGCCCATGGAGACCGTATTACCGATAAGTAAAGGTATACTAGCAGAGCATGTGACTAAACACTGAAACATATTTCTGAGCGCACTACACAAAATGCAGTGTGTTAATTACCAATGGATCCAAGTATTGACCCCAGCAATGTTCGCTCAATCAGGTGAGAGAGATAAAGCTTGTACTCGGACGCTGATATAGTTCGCTGGAAAATGGCTTTCATCATTATGAATTTGTATCAGTTCACAAAATCCATTACCTCAGTCGTCTCAAGGTTACTTTAGCAAGTCTGTGAGCATTATTCAACAGGATTATTCACATATTCAAGAAGCGAAGCAAGAACTCTGTCCAGCACGCCTCAACACTGTATTGATGTGCCTCATTTATATTGCCTCTTGGCCTATGGATTGCATTTGAAATGTAGTTTGGCTTTTGTGTATTGTGGACATTAATTTGTAAATATCTACTGAAGGCGGCGACTCATTTATCAGCGAAGTCATTGTACAATGAGTCTTCCAAGGCCACACATTTATTTCACTTCACTTCTAAAATTGCTAAGGCAAACTGCATGGAAACCTTATTTTGCAGCTGTAATTCGCCTTGTTTTTCTAGACAATAGAAGTTAACACGTGCACTCTTTTTTGACTATCTTGCTACCCTGTACGCACACAGGAATAAAGAAAAGGTCAAATTTCAGCATTTTTAAATGTAATTGCAATGCTTCTTTTCACACCTAACACATTTCTGATTTACAGGAATTATAAATAAAGCTACACAAAACGAAAGTCGAAAAGTTATAATTTGCCATTACATTTAAAGAGAAAGAATGTGCCCTCGGAGTTCAAGACTCGGCGTGGCTAGCACTCGTGAATCTTCAATAGAAAAATGTCTGACAAACGAGGGAACTTCACGACTAAAATGAAAGGATTTGCTGAGTAAAGTTCAAGCATTCAAAACTATTTGAATAGCAAGAGTTACAAAATAAAGTTCTGGTGGTGTAAGCGTGGAAGTTATGGTTGAAGAAGAAGAAAGAAAATTATTCAACATTATTATTTGGCCCAGGCGTGCAGCAAGTGCAGCACATACATCTTTTTTTTTTTAATTGCAAGCAAAAGACGTTTGCATATCATCGAAGAGGGGAAAGAAAACAGAGACATAAGTACATTACCAAGACATCTAAGGTAGACAGCACTGCCATATCAATGAGGCTTCCCAGGTGTAAGCGAGTATCAAGTCTCTAAAAATGTTTGCCCAGGAATATATGTGGGCGTACCTCATAGAATACAAAATAAACTAGTGTATATAATGGAGGGGGTATCACTCAGTGGTATCTTGTTCAGTGGATTGGAGGTAAGAGCGAAAGGGTAGCCAAATATCCTTAGGACATGAGTTGAGGGGCTGAAAGCAGGCATAGTCTCCACCAACTTTGGGGCATATTATCAAGAAGCGGCGTTAAAATTATCGCCACTTTAGCGGCAACTGCCGCTAAAGCGGAGATAATGGGCTTGATAATATGCCCTTGAGAATTCCAATAGAAGCCCATGTTCTGGTGTCAACATGGGCTTCTATTGGAATTCTCAAGGGCATATTATCAAGCCCATTATCGCCGCTTTAGTGGCAGTTTTCTGACGCTAAAGCGGCGATAATTTTAACGCCGTTCTTGATAATATGCCCCCTACTTATATAGGCTCATGCTCCCGAGCCAGTCCGAGGGAGTTTGTGGGCGGGCTCTTCCCCAGTGTAGTGCTATTTCCCGCTTACCTAGTAGTAATGCCAAAGAGGCCAGGCGGGGGATGGAGCGAGGTATATTCTGAGTGTAGCCTAGAAGCGCGACTAGAGGGTCGGGCACTAGATCAGCATCCCTCATGGCAGAGATATCTTCAAACACTGCTAGCTAATATGTGCGCACTACCGGGCACGTCCAGGTGAGGTGTGCAAAGTCTGCTCCCGTGGCCTGACACTTCAAGCAGCTATCCGATCTAGTGTGATCACGTGTGGCAATATCAAGTGGCGATAGGTAGTAACTGTGTAGGAATTTAAAATGCAATAGTATATGCGATGGCTGATAGATATACGCTGAGCTTGTGTACAACAGTATGTCCACATCTTGTCCGTGATCATTATCCCCAGTTCCTTTGCCCAGATCTCCCTCACATGTGCAGTGGTGTCAGGTTTCAGAACAATACATGCTCGGTACAGTCTGGAGGTCATACGGTCTCCCTCTGCATCCTCAATTTCCAGTGTTAAAGGAGAGAAATCCTCGAGGGGGAGTGGGTAGGAGGGAATAAGCGATCTCAACGTGTTCCGGAGTCACCAGAAAATTAAAAGGTCCATTTACGATATGTCCCTAGCCCATGAGCCCTCCACCAGAGGCGTGATATGCCCATCCGGGAATAGATCCCCCATGGTGCGAAGATTATGCTGTTGAAGCGTGCATTGCACTAGCTTCTCCCGAGAGAGCAGGAGCCATGGGTTGTTGTGTATCAGGAAGGCACTAGAATGGAGGAGGCCACCACCAAGCATGCGCCACAGTCGACGCGAAGCCCTGCATGTGGTGGACACATCTGGACATCTGTAGTGTCGAGTGGTATGCCCTTAGGTAGTATAAGGGGAAGAAGGAGCCCATCCAACAGAGCACGTTCCGGACGCATTTATGGGATACAGGCATCTGGGTGATACCAACAATGTGTGTAATGGCACTGGGCTGCTAGATAGTAGAAACACAGATTAGGAACCCCAAAACCTGTGCACTCATAGGGAAGCATGAGCATGTCCCACCGGATGTGGGGGCGCGCTCCTGCCCGAACCAGTCGAATGAGGACTACGCGAAGAGTACGGAAAAAGGATTGTGGCAAGCGAACGGTCATTTTGGAGAAAAGTTACAGGAAGCAGGGTAATACGACCATCTTAAGAATGGCTATGTGCCCAGCCATGGATAGGGGCAGCCGGATCCAATGATCCACCAGTGCTTTGAGATCAGCCATCGCTGGGCCATAGTTACATTGTAGGACCTGGTCCTTGTCTCTGTGGGGATGGATACCAAGGTATTTTGTACCATCCACAGCCCATTTAAGGGGAAACTTTGCAGATGGCGGGTGGGTTATATCTGTCAATGGGAAAAGTTCAGATTTTGCCCAGTTTAGGCGGAGGACAGAGAGATTGCCAAATTATGTGATCTCCTGCATAAGTGGGGGGAGATTGAGGTGAGGATGCCTGATAAGTAGCAGGGTGTCATCTGCGTATAAGGATTGTAGGAGAGGCCCATGGGTGAGCTGTAGTCCACGATGCAGATGGCGTTCCTGCATTGTACAGACAATAGGGTCCATTGCGATTATAAATAGAAGGGGAGATACCAGGGCAGTCCTGTCGGGTGCCGCGCAAGATCGCGAAAGCATCAGATACGGCACCGTTCAACTGTAGTCGGGCCACAGGGTTAGTATATAGAAGCATGATCAGTGCAAGGAACGTGGGGGGAATGCCAAGTTTACCCAAAACGGCCCTGAGGAAAGGTCACTCAAGAGACTCGAAGGCATTTTCTGCATCCAACAGGGCCACAGCTGCAGGAATGGAGGGGGAAATCTTATTAAGCACAGCAAAGACGGTTCGAAGATTTAATGAGGGGGAACGATGTGGAACAAAACCAGATTGGGCTGAGGAGATGATCTGCTCCATCAACAGTGCCAACCTGGTGGCAAGCACCTTAGCCATAATTTTATTATCTAAGTTTTGCAGTGACAGCGTGCGGTATGAAACACAGTTTCTGGGGTCTTTGCCAGGCTTTAACAAAAGAGTCAGGACTGCTTTGGGAAGCATGGGGGGCAGTACACCAGTTGTCATTGACTCATTATACAGTGCCAAGAGGTGCAGGGTGAGCTGCTGCTTAAAGGCTTTATAGAAAGACCCAGTTAAACCATCGAGGCTTGGCACCTTGGCTCCATTCAGTGCGTCAATGGCCTGCATCACCCCCTCCAGCTTTAAAGGTTTGTTCAGGAGTTATCACTGGCCATCTGTAAGCCACACCATCTCAATGTCTGCAAGATACAAAGATATGGCATTGGAAGCATGAGAAGCATGAGAGGCATATAGCTCCTGAGAATAGGTCCGAAATTCAGCCATGATGCGATCCCCACCTGTAATATTCTCTCCGCCACCTGTACAGAGTTTCGCCACATAGTTAAGTGACCTATTTGGGCATAACAGGTGTGCAAGAGTGCGACCTGGTCGCTCCCCCTTCCCATAGCGGCGGGCCTGAGCGTGTTTACCCAGGTCTGCGATTTCCCTTTCTGCGAAGTCTCGAAACTCAGGCAAGAGTTCCGATCATTGATGCAACCAGGCATCCCCATCGGCCACCGCCCTGAGCTCCAAATCTCGCAGTCCAATCTCAACCAGCTGCAAGTTGAAATACACATCCCCTGGATGTACGCTTTGTAGGCCTCCCACAGGATGGCCTGCATGGAGACAGTTCCAGTGTTGAGCGTGAAGTACTCAATGATAGAGCTTGGCAATTTGCTGCAAAACATCTGGTCCTTGAGCGCATCTCCATAGAATCTCCAGCTGTGTTTAAGGCTGCAGCCATATGGAATCTGAAGTTTCAAAAGGACAGGATTATGGTCCGAAAGTGTCCACGGCAGGACAACAATCTCGGATATCCACGAGTGGGCAGTGGCCGAGAGGAACCAGTAGTCCAACTGTGACCAAACAAAGTGTGGTGCCGAATAGAATTTGAAGCCGGGGGTGGAAGGATGGTGAGTCCGCCATGCATCATGCAGTGCATATGTGTCAGTGATGAGACAAAATATTTTCTTAGCGTGGGTTTATCAGACGGGTGCGCGTTCGAGGAATCGGTTCGCAAGCAGTGTTGCATGTTAAGATCACCAGGAGACAGAACAAAGATGGGTGTATAGATTATGGACGAATATAATAGGACTAAATTATGCCATTCCGTGGCACCAATTGAGCCATGACTCTTATGATTTTGTCACCTCCGAATACCAAACCCACAGTGATGGTGAAATCTACTATGGTCATGATACTCTTTTGAAAATAGCCCCCACACACAATTGATGATAGGGCTGTTCAACTAATCTGGTAGCCCACTTACAATATGTGACATCTCTTGCTTCCTAACGATCTTGCATGCCATTTATTTCAAACAAGTGCCTTAGCATTCATACTGAGCTCAAAACGACTTCCAAATCGCCAATTTATTATGCGGCGGTTTACCTAGGCAGTAAGGAGCCTTCCTGATCTGGCACATGACACAGAACTCAATATCCCATAATGGCATTTTGCGTTGATGGGTGCTACCAGGGTTCACACCCACTTCGTCATGACCCAAATTTTGGCTGTGGCACATGCCGATCTGGTGGTTTCACCCAGAGACCACCTATTATGTGGTAAATTTTCACATGTTCGATGGATTTGTGCTCTCACTATCACATGGGTTTGTAGGTTAGTTCCAGATTCTGCATGGAGCGTGGTAGGTACAAGGAATGGAGTACTCTGTTGGAGTGGTCTTTTCCTCTTTATTCGAAAAATAATTGTGAAAAGTAAAGAACAGCCGACACGTGTTTCACCCAAAAGGCCAACAGGCCAGGGCTTTTTCAAGGCAGGTTATCTCTTATTTAATGCTTGTCAGGTATACAGTTGAAAAAGAAGGGACGGTTAGGCAGGCTGATTCAAACGCGATGCGCGAAGTAAAGTGACTTGCGGTTCGAACACACACACAAAAAAGTATAGAGCAAAATTTGACATTCTCACCCTGTAGAAAATATTTCCAATAGGGCGCAACACATGACAAAACATAGAAGTTTTTTCATGATTAAAGAGTTATGTGCAACCTAAAACGTAATCACATTGCAATTTCATTTTGTGCTTTCTGTCTACAGGTAATTCCTTTATACAGCAAGTACATTTCTTTTGTTTGCATGTCGAAGCTGACCTTTAGCTGATTACGTCATAGGACCACAACATCCTGTTTGCCCCTTCCCATAGGTTTTAATTATTCCCACTCACCCCACTAATAAAGGGAAACCTTGGGGTGAGCGAGGGATTTTTATTATATGTAAAACCCCCCTGAAAAATCAAGACTTCTCCAAAGAGCTCCCTGGAACACCGTTGAGCCCACCCTGACCTTTAGGAGTTCGGGTGAACCCGATGATGAAACATGTCACTACTATAGTGGGTGAGGGTTATATATAAAAAAAAGAGGCCTTCTCCTCTTCCCAACTCTAAGTGCAGCGGAGTATAGATTTCTCTCTCTCCTTAATCATTGTTATTTTTAAGGGAGGATACTATTTGAGTTAAGATGTTAAGATCACCACCTACTATTAGGTGGTCTACCTCGAAACCATCCAAGCGAGATCCTAAATCTCAGAAAAAGTCAGAGTCATGTATGTTTGGGGCATATATGTTTACTGACAGGACACTTTTGTCCACAAGCGTGCCCTATAGGAGCAGATACCAGCCCTCCGGGTCTGAACAGCGGGAGTGGCAAAGAAATGGCACAGTTCTATGTATTAAGACATAAGTGCCACAAGAATATGAACTGTAACACAAGAAATAGAGGTGTGTATCCCAGTTCTTAGCAAAGCCATGTTCAATGTGCGGAGGAAGATGTGTTTCCTGGAGGAAGGGAAGCTTGATGGAGTGCCTATTGAGATAGGACAGGACCTGCTTCCTTTTCGCGGATTATTAATGCAGCGTATGTTCCATGAAATGACTGAGAGGTTGACTGCTCTAGCCATGGTGAGGACTGATGGTATGCAAAACAAAGTGTGGCACTAAGACCTAAGTAACATGTGGCGATATAAGCTTGGCGTGTGATAGCATGACATGCAACATCCATAAACATTTTAACTACAGCGAAAAACAACCCCACCAATCCCCACCCCCGCCCACATCAGATTAGGAAATATCGAGGGCATCCCAATTAAACAGTTAGGAGAAAAAAAGAAAAACCCCAAATTGTGAGATTTGGTGATCACCATGAGGGCATAGCAACAACTCGAGCACTGCCGGTCCCATAAAGAACAATTATGAAGGCTAGTGTGGCGTAGTCACCTTTATAAGGTACAATGACATTGGCTAAATGCAAAACTGTGAGTGTCAATGCCGGTATGAGGGAACATAGCCTCATCAGCGCAGGTCTCCCAGCTTCGGGACAGATATATTCAAGTAGATTTGTTGCAGGAGGCCAATGGCGGGCGCTCATGTCCCCCGGCTCACCGCGTATAGGAGACGGTCGTCTAGGTGCAGGGCATCCGGCACACATATGTTTGCAGAAGGCCTCTGCATCTGTGGGGGTGTCTAAAATCTTGACACGTCCATCGTGTTCCACCCTCAAGCGAGCTGGGTAGAGTATGTCATAGCGAACTCCCAGCTTGCGAAGAGAATCTTTTACGTCATTGTATTTTCGCCCAGCCTCCTGCACAGTTGGAGTGAAGTCCGGGAACATTGAAATGTTGGAGCCCTGGTATTGCAAGGGGTCCTTCTCATGGGCCAGTCAGAGTGCAGCATCTCTGCCTCTATAGTTTAGGAGACGGGCTATGAGATATAGTGGTGGTGCGCCCACCGGCGGTCGTGGGCCTAGAGAACGATGTGCCCACTCCACCGCAAAGGTAGCTGAGCAGCTAGAGAGTTCAAAAAGGGTCATCAAGAGTTGCAAAGACCTCGGTCTGGCCCATTTTGGTGGTCTCCGCAATATAGGAATTGCAGATGTTGTTCCTGCAGGACCGTGCCTCGAGGTCCTCATGTGCAGGACGTACATCTAGTTGGTTCATTTTTATATGTTTTATGTTAGTTTATTGATGACACTGGGTAAAATACTGACACAGTGAATGCTGGTAGAGTCTGTTATGTAAAGGAACTTAAAACTTTATGTAAGCTTTTAAAGATAGCTTCTCAAAATCAAATTTATTTTCCTTTAACTACCCTTGGGTCAATGGTATTTAGACAGAAAATCCACCATGCTTCTTTTTACTCCAATTTCTTTTGAATATTTCCTCTGTTCAAGTAAGTTGTAGCAGTCTCACAAACCTTGAAGCATAAAAGTTGCATCTTTTTGATAATTCTTCACCACACTTAAATTCCCACTTTAGCAACTAATGTCTGGTTTATGGGTGTTCTCAGGTTTAACATTTTGTGTAGCTTACATAGGCGAGTCCACATAGCATTTTAATACGTATACCACTTTCTAAGCATCAGATGTTGCAAACGTACTTTCTCAATGTCATTCAAATGTTGCCAACGTTCTTCCAGTAACAGCATTTCCTGTGAAGAAGAATTAATTCAGGTCCTTTAATTATAATATTTCAGCAAAGGCACTTAAAAAATGGATGTGGTCCCAACATTTGTGCACCTGTATGGATTTGCCTCTCTGCAGATGTATCATTGCTTTTACAAGTGCATTTCTTAAATTCCTTTTTCCTGAATAAACTGTAATCAATTTATATCAACAAATGTCAAGTAACATATTGTGATTTACGATACTATCCCAATATTTTTCAAATATTTCTTTTATCTTTGAGGACTGCAATGTTCCTGAAATTGACAATGTTTGACTCTTTCTCATAAATTGGTTATTTCTTCTTTATTTTTTAACCACTATATTTAGTTATGCCGTGCATTTTTCTACCACTGTGTAGGAAAGTAGGATCTGCTTTAATGGTCACCCCCACCTTTTGCTGGTGTCATTATGTTTTAATGACTAATCTGACTGGGATCCTGCTAATCAGGACCCCAGTCTCTGCGCTTCTTCCCTAAATTGGACATGGTGAGTACTTAGGTACACTCCAGATTGGCTACTGGTGTATTCTTATAAGTCTCTGGTATATGGTTCTAAGGTACTCAGGGCATAGGTACACCAGGGGTCTCCCATGGGCTGAAGCATGCATTATGCCACCCATGAGAGACCACTCAAATTGTGACTACAGGCCTGCAGTTGCAGCCTGTGTAAGCTGGTGCTAGCACCACTTACGACAGATATAAGTTTCCTTATATCTGAGGTCACTGCATTTAAAACCTACAAGTCACCCCTAAGGCAGGCCTTTTAATCCTGAAGGCAGGGTGCTCAAGTCTAAGTGTGAGGGTGCCCTGCATGAGCAGGACACCCCTACAACCCTCGGATTCAATTCTCCCGGGTTGTAAGTGCATCAGCCATTGAGATACATAGAGTGGCCATGCATCATTACGCGATGGCTATCTCTTAAGTGGCTGTAACGAACCCTGTCATGTTTGGTGTCAAAGATGTTGGAATCATAGCCCCACACCATAAATGGTGTGGGAGGTATGATGCCATGCACTGTAAAGCTCCTCTGGGAGGCCCTCAGTGCTCCCGGTACCAGTCTTCTAGACCTGGACAGCAAACTATGGCTGCTGCCGACCAGAGACACAATTCGGCCCTCCTGCTGCTGAGCCAAACTCAAGCAGGGAAAGGCAGGACAATAGGTTTCCTGTCACAGGGAGGTGTGACCACCTCCCAGACATAAATTAGTGTATTGGGACAAGGTGGGGTGCTTGCAAGTGCCACTAGATTGCTTTGAAGGGCACATTTGGTGCATACTCCAGTTGAAACCAGTTCAGGGAGCCGTTGACGCGAAACTGGACAAAGGACATGGGAGTATCCTCCCCACTGTCCAGCCCCTCCTGTGGGAGGGACCCCTGAATCTTCCCAACCTTTTCCTTAGGGTACTCAAGGGCTTATCTGTGGGTGGTTCCCTAGATTTGTCATGGGACAAGATTCAGATCCAATGCCACTTCAACTTCAACCGTCTGGGCACTCTGGGCCACGCGGGGCTTCACGTTGGGAACCGAGACTGCAACTGGGAAGACTCCTGTTGCTCCTGGTCTCATTGTCCTGCAAGTCTGCTGCAACGTCTGATTCTGTTCTCTATACAGGTTTTTCACAGTACATGTGGACATCTGAAGAAATCTCCCTTGGAGTGAAGGACTCACTTCCCTGCATCTGCAGGCACTGCAACACAGCTGACCGGTCTGCAAGTCTTAGGCTCCCATGGACTCTGAAAGGCTCAGCAACACAGGTGGTGGTTCTGCAACTCCCTCGAGGCCTGCACTGTCTTCTCACCGAGTTTGAGACCAGTATCACTAGTTGGAACCGCTGGAACAGAACCCCTGTGCACCGCATCGACTTGCTGTTGCCAAGGCCTTTTGACTCTCTCCTCCAGAGATCCTCGGGCTCCAAGAAACTCCAGCCTCCAGCATCTCCTTTAGCCAAGATCTTCACCTGTGCTGCATCCTTTGCACCGTGGGTCTTCATCATTTGGTGAGCTGCTCGAGGTCCTCTTGTGACTCCTGTGCCTTCAGCCCATGGGTTCTCTCGATGGTCTTTGTTGGTTCCAGTGGGCTCCCCTGCTTGCTCGGGGCCTGCTGTGACTTACCTGCTCGTGGTGAGTCACTTGGACCTTGCTGGTCCCAACACTGTACATTTTTCTTCACCTACATTGGTTGCCATTGCCAAGGCTTGTTGATGCCCCTGCTGGACACTGACCCCTTGGTTTGACATCTGACATGGGAAAGCTCGTGCATGGCTCCTGGTCTTCCTCTGCATCGCCTTGTCCGTTCATCTCCAACTTCAAAGGCACCATGAACTCTCCTGCATTCCAGACATCGGTGGGTATTTTCTTCCATACCTCCTGGTTACTCCTGAGTGGCATAGACTCTGTCATCTCTGCTTGCAGGCACCTCTCATCTTGAATCCACCTTTGGGTTCCACCGGACACTTTCACCTTCGTCGTCTCCGGCAACTTTTCTGAAGTCCTCCATTGTGGTCTAAGGCGGTTTCTGACGTAACTTCGCACCTATGCACACAGCTTTCCTGGTGTAGCTATCCTGGTTCCTGGGGTATCCACGGCTGGGGTGACTCTCCAACCTTCCATCTTCCACTGGGTTTCTTCAGGGTCCTATGGGAAGGGTCCTTCTTCTTTAAAATTGCAACTGTGACTTACCTATTGACTTACATTGAGCACACAGTCATGTTCCCACTCTGCACACGACCTCTGTGGGGTTCCTAGATACTCACTTTGGGTGGTTCCTTGGGTCCTCGGCTCTTCTACATCTTCTGGGTCCATTCTGGACTTAGGTCGTGGTTCGCATTCCACGATTTTAGTATATGGTTTGGTCTCCCCCTGGAGACCACTGTTTAGTCTATGCTACTTACGTATTCTGTTGACAAAGTACTGTGTGTATTGTGTTTATATCTCCGGGTAGGAGATAATACATTGTGTTAGTGAGTGATAATAATAAATACATATTTTTTATAACTACACTGTGTGATTCTTTTTCACTTAACCTACACCATAAGATTAAGTACTGGTAAAACAAGCTGCTTTACACTCCTTCTGGACTAAGCCTGAAGGCTGCTCTCCACAGCTGCCACTTAGAGAGTTTTCTAAGGTAACATAAGACCACTAAAATCACCATAAGGGTTGTCTGGATTAGTGCAGGGTGCTACACTTGCATAAGTGGGCACCATGTACTAAGCCAGCCTCTCACACCGTATTTAGAGATATTTCATGGTAATCGTCAGAAATTGGGTTTTTGGTTGTGGGGGTGAGAATCCTTCTCAGGTAAAAGCCACAATCCCTATAAGGGTGAACGACAAAAAGTTACTATATTAACCAGTGCTTAACCCTCTGGTAGCTTGGCACAAAATCAGTCAGGCTTAACTTAGAGGCAATATGTAAAGTTTATATGCAGCACTTAAACAGTAATAAAGTGAAAATACATACAAGAAAAATCCCACACCAATTTAGAAAAATAGAGTAACATTTTATAAATTGACACCAAAATGTCAAAACTCCAATCATCCAATTATGAATCTTTAGAATTTTCAGTAAAACCTAGTGACTAAAAAAAATCAAAGAGTCAACTGCTGCTATCTAGTCACGTACGACTGAGGCAAAGTCAAAAGTTATGACCGACCATGATGGAATGGAGTGCGGTTCGGATACATGAGGTTTATTGGTCCTCGTCTCCGCTTAGCTTTGGACGTTAAAGAATTTTTGTAAAAAAAGGCCTGAGAAGGTAAAGTTCTGTAGGGCAAGTCAGCCAGCGGTGTCTGAGGAGGAGGTGTCATCATCGGGGAGCTGCTCACTATGAAGATCTCTACTCTCAGACTTATTCTCTTTTTTGAAAGTTGAAAATCTCCAGCAGGGCAAAGCTGCAGGGTATAACTGACAAGGGCAGAGCATGGCTGGATGCCACTTCTGCGAGGAGCCCCTTAAAAGGATCTGCTGCAGAGAAGAATGTAGGGAGAGCTACAAAGTCAGGCTGACTGGATCAGCAAGCAGGTAGGTCTCGGTTTTCCTTTCAGTTCCCAAGGCACCTTTTGGCTGAAAATGCGTTACATTTTAGTCTTAAGCTGTTTGGCCACTTTTAGCACCACTTTCAAGGGCCAGGGTTGGGCGGGCACCACTTGGAGGGTATGATTAAGTTCAGGCAGGGTCCAGGTGCAGGGCTTAAGTTGTTGGAGCTTTTTGTGTCTTAGTTGCTCAGAACAGGAGGCCAACCAACTAACCCTTGGAGTCACTCAGGTAGTCTTTGGTTCAATCAGCAAGGCTGTCCTCCATCAGCAGGGCAGTCCTCTGAGGGTTCAAGGCAGGCTTCTAACAGCAGGGTAGTTCTCTGAAGTACAAAACAGACCTATGCAGCAGGGAAGCCCTCTGAAATCCAGAGTGGGCCTACTGAGTGTCCTCCACAGGTCTAGGAGTGAACTGAAGAGAGGGTCTAAGGGTCCTATTTTCATACCTGGTGCCAGCATTGAAGTGGAAGAAGCTTCTAGAGTCCCCCCCCCCACGGATGGTGCTGGAATTTCCATCCTCCCTGCCCTGGTCCCTGGATGTCTGTGGTGACAAAAGGCTTGTGGCATAGCTCTGCCATTCGCATTCTGGCAACACCTATTCCCACTCTGTGTCACTGTCTGGGAAGTATAAACAAAGGAGTACTGCCAGATACAGGCTGCAAGCACCAAATAGTTAGGACAAGAAATTGTCAACTTTCTAAAAGTGTCATTTTCAGATTTGTGACTTAAAATCTGACTCTACCACTAAAGAGAATTTTAAATTACAATTCTTTAGAGAACTAACATGACATTTCTACCTGTTCCCAAACAAACATTATCGCTTATTAAATATAATAGGGTAACCCAATTTTATCACATGGGAGAGGTAGGCGTCACTGCAGTGAAAAACAAATTTGGCATTTTTTCACTAACAGTACATGTAAAACTTAAAAGTCTTTAAATACAATGCACCCTGCCCTAAGGGCTGCTTAGGGCCTACCTTAAGGGTGACTTATGTGTATTAAAAACGGAGGTTTAGGCCGGGCAAATGGACTATTTTTTCCAGGTCGAATTGGCAGCTTAGAACTGCACACAGGCTGCAATGGCAGGCCTGAAACATGTTTTAAAAGGATACTTAAGTGTGTGGCATAATCAGTAATACAGGATCTCTGGTAGCATTTAATTTACAGGCGCAAAGTACCAATTTAATAGGGACTTATGAGTAAATTAAATGTTCCAATCAGGTGTAGGCCAATTTTGCCATGTTTTAAGGAGTAAGCACAATCTCTTAAGCTAAGGTTTGTAGTGGTAAAATCCACAGAGTCCTAAAGCCAACACAAATAAATTTCAGCAAACAGGAGGGGAGTAGGCAAAACATTTGGGGGAAGACCACCCTAAGGGTGACAGGTTTAACAGTAACCATGATCTATCAAGGGACTCACTAAATAGTGTTCATGTTCTTTATATCTTTTATGCTCAGATACAATTCTTTTAATTCATAATAACACACTATACAGCAATCCCTTAATTTGTACTGCATGAAAGAAAAAGTATAGAAGGAAAATAGGGGCACACAAGAGAATTGCGAGGTTGAAAATGGTCCATTGGAATTCTCTTAGGGAAACAGCCACTTCATTTGTCTCAGAATATAGTACACCCTCCAGCCATAGAAGTGATTTCCATAAAAACAAGCATAGCAGACATGTTTTATAGTGTACAGTGGCTTCTTATATATGGTCTGCTTGGACTGTTACAGGCAAACACAAGGATAAGCAAAAGCTCGATTGACCTGAACATGTTTGAGTTGGCCCATTAAAGCTCAGCTGCTTTTTTGCACTTTATTTAAAAGGACAGTTTGCCAGAATAATTGAATTTCTGGGGTTTCTTTACAGTTGTCCAGTTTAGCATATGACGTGCCATGTCTTTTAGGATAGTCCTGTCATGTATACCCCTCTTACATACATTTGTCCCATCCACACGACTATAACGATTCTAAACAGGTGACCTTTTACCTAGTAGCTTGCTCCTGTCTCTTCGACACCAGGCTGTTAGTCTTCTCTCAGAATCCCTGTACCAGACGTACATAAACGTGTCCCCAGGCACGGCAGAATTATTCTGTATAAAGGTCACCACTTTTTTTCATCCTTGGCCAACAGCCAGCTGCGCATGATCACAATTGTTTAGAAAACCGTTGGTGATTGTTTTCAAAACATTTATGATTGTTTTCAAAACATCCATGATTGTTTTAAAAACATATTGATTCTAGAAAAAACCCTGGAGTGACCACTTTAGTATAAAATACCCTCCCTCCCTCCTATAAATTAGAGGAGAATTCCTTCTAAGCTGAGACATGGTCCTGCATGCTGAATCTTCGACAAGCAGCGGTCTGACATCCCTTGCGGGTTGTCATCCTCGACGCAGAGACAGGGTCCTTCATTCTAAACCATCAGGTGAGGGGGCTGGTTCATCCCTAGGGGTTTTTTGGCTACACACATATACGCATATACACCTACACATCCAAGTTAGGCTAGGTACATTTAGGCAAATTACTTAGGGCGCGCATTGTAGGAATATGCAAGTGCGACTGTTTTATCTGAACTACTTATGTTCATCTTATTAGCACTATGGTAGAAATGTATCTACTATTTACTATATTGGTACTAGCAATCTCTGTTGTATGCTTCTGTCTCCTGATTGTCGCAGCACATATGTTTTACACAAGGTTGTCGCTGGACCAATAAATTATTATTGAAACGTCCTAATCGCCCTCCTGTGTATTTTCTGAGAGAAAGCAAGCACGAGTGTCTGAGCAAAACGTACTGTACTGTTTTCCACAATCCCTGAGGAATCAGGGTTGTCATATTCAGTGGTTGCCAGAGACTACCTACACCACTGTAGAATACAGAGGGGTGGTAGTGTCACTGTAGAGCTAGCTGGTCTAACATATCCTGTGGGGGTGTCCGGAAGCAGTTTGGACACCAAGCCCTCAGTTTAGGTCATCTAAAACGCGCAGGTCCTGGGGGACTCCTTGGAACTACACAACAGACGGACTTATGAAGTGCTTCTAAATACTTCTAAACAATCACAGGATCAGATGTTGATTTGTCCGATTGTTAAATCGGTTGATTTTGCTGGTTATAGACTTGTCTAATTAACATAACTCCCCAATTGTGTAGTAATTAATTAGGCAATGAATTCGGGAGTGTTGTTATGAGGTATATTATGTTTGATTTTAATGGTTTTTACTATCTGTATTGTTAAGCCTTATGCTGATAACAATGGATGAATAAAGTATGTATTTTTCTGAATAGAAATGGCGCTGCAGATGTCTATAGAAACCTAAGTGGCCCACTTAGCAGTCATCTGGCTACTGTGCATTCAATCCGTTGAAGAAGCAGATGGTATCCTCATCTTTCTTGAAGATGTGAAAGAATTGATCATTGACAGAATTGTATATATCTTTAAAATTAATAAGGCTGAGTGCATGAAGAAAATATTTAATTTCCAAATTAAGTTGAATTATTAACATATTAATTATATGACCTTAACACCAGTTATTTCAGCCAAGATTAGCTAGATGGCACAAATTTGATCTTGGAGAAGAAAACACTTTTCTTTTCAAATGTAATAAATTAAAATTTCATTATACTGCAAGCCAAGGTGTCAGAAGTGCATTCAATGTTAAAACTGCATTGTACATTTTAGGAGTGAGTATAAGGGAAACATGTTACGCACTCTATACAAATGTGCAGAAACCCTGTACACATACAGCTGACTTGCCAAAGTAACTGTCTGAGTTTCATAGTGGCAATTCGGCAATAAAAACTTGTGTCTGTATTTCGAATGAGATTTGTTTAGAAGGTTTTCTCAACAGAAAGGTCAAAACGCCAAGGCTCCGATTTACTAACACTTTGTGCGGGGTTTACATAACAAAAGAGGCCCAAACCAGAGCAAAGTGTTGTGGTGGGATTCACTTTCCAATGCAAATCATGATTTGAATTGGAATGTTGCCTATAGTAGTGCTATGCGGTGTGCCATGGGTGGTACATTGTTGTATTTATGCAACCATCTTTGGGGTTTAAAGCACATCACTATCTACTAGCACTTGTAGACGGGGATTTGCACAAAAAATTACACCTCCTCCAGGCTGACATAAGAGTGGAGTACGTTTTAAAACTCTGCACATTTGTCCAACATGTGTGCTGCACTCTACAACATACATAAACCGTTGGAAATGTTTTAAAGAATTCTTTTCGTACTGTAAGGGTCCCCCTTGAGTATGAAACCTATGCTTGACAGCAAACACACACCTTTGCATTATGGTTCAAGCATTTCTTAGTCATTATAGCTGTGTTCTGATCTCTCACTTTCACACAAATGTGGTTGCTTGGCTGGGTCGTGTGAAATGTTAGTAAATCTGTACCCAAATGTCCAGAGTAAAGAAAATCACAAGTATAGTTTAGGGAAGAGAATCGCTAACATTTTTGACCCACAAATGTACAACTTATAGAGAGAGAAATTTTCAATTGTACAAAATGCTCAAAGTGAGAATGTATATTTGTTATCTGGAGGGATCACCTCTAAATTGGGGAGAGGATGTAGCCTTAGAGCTAGAGCGGTCGACCTCGAAGCTGGGGAACCGGGTTCCAGTCTCGACAATGACGCTCAACATCCTGTGAATCTGGGCAAATCACTTTATCTCCCCGTGCCTAACAAAAATGAATGTGTCCATCTGTAACGAAACTGGTGCGCATGCAAAGCGCTCTGATACCCGATGTCTCGGGTCTAGTTCGCGCTATATAAAACTCAAAAAAAAAAATATACAAATTGCTAAATTACACTTATTCTTATATGACACAAGTGAAAGTAAAAGCCACAAAGTCATTCAATAATCCTGACTAGTTTGTTCTGCTACCTCAAGCTTTAGTAGCCCTTGTGTAGCAAACAGGTGTTCTACTAGGGCAGAAATAAAAGCTCTGAAAGATATTGATTTCCTTAGTGGAGTCATTTCAATCCCAGCCTCAGAATTTATCTCAAGCACAGCTAGAAATAAAGGCCATCTCAACAAATAGGTCAACTATATATTTACACTTTATTTGAATTGGTTTTGGAGTATATCTTATACCTCAATACAGAGTTGATTTAAAACGCCTTAATGGACCCATCACTCTATATTAAGCTGTGAAACAGATTAAATGTGCTATATCAATTTAATTTCCTATCCTTCATTAAATTAATTTTTGACTAATATTCCTGTAGTTAACATCACACATTCTTATATTGTGAGGATAAAGGGAGCATCCTAAAAGTAAACATACCATTTGTTTGCATCCATTTCATTGTCACACCATTTCATCCTGGTCATTTACTCGTAGACAATAGTCTGGCATTTGTTTCTCAGTGGACTGCTGTGCGTGTCTATATTCAGTGTTACGACTCCTCCTCCTTTTTGGCCTTCAATCAGCATTCTTGAAAGTCATAAAATGAAAAGATATACAATTATTATTATAAGGTTAATTTTGTTTGCTATGGTTAAGGGGTAGTAAGTAATTGGTAAGAGTAAACGTTTAAAGGGATTAAGTGTAATGAAGTAATGGGTAAAGTGCAAGGAGTAAGGGTTATGGGTTATGTGTAAGGGTTTAAGGGTAAGCGGCTGATGTTATGGGTTAGTGTAAAGTGTAAAAAATTAGGTAGAAGTGGGTAAGAATAAGGCATTAAGAGGAAGATTTACAAGGTCTGGCGCATCTCTGCAAATCAGCAGGGATGCGCCAGAAAACTTGCGACACGCAAAACTACCCTTGCGCCACCACGGATGCGCCGCATTTACAATGCGGCGGGCTGTGGCGCAAGGATAGGCAGATGCGTGTCGTATCTGCCGGCGTAAGGTTGGCGCAGTGCTGGAGTTGTGTCGCGGGCGTGACGCAACTCCAGCACTGTTCCAACCCGGCCTATCTCTAACATGCTGCGTCACGCCTTACGCCTGCTTCAAGCAGGCGCAAGGTTTTGACGCAGCGGCGTCGGAAAAGTGACTGAGTGAAATCTTGTAGATTTCACTCAGGCACTTTTCCGAGGCTTTCCTGCGACGGAACGCCCACAGTGCGACGGTACGCCCACAACATACCTGACGCAGGTATGATGTGGCATAGGGGTTTACAGCGTGACGCATCTCCCTAGATGCGTCACGTTGTAAATCCGTCGCAGCATGGCGCTTGCTTTACGCCGCCGCGTCACAGAAGTGACTCAGTGGCGGCGCAAATGAGTCGCAAGTGCCTTGTAAATCTGCCCCTAAGGGTATAAGGTAAAGGTCATGGGATACAATTATAGGATTAAAGGTAAGAGGTTAAGGGGAAGGGGAAGGGGTTAAGAATAAGGTGACAAACGGTTAAGAGTAAGGGACAGGGTAAGAAGCTATGGCTAAATGGTTATGGGTAAAGGGTAAAGATAAGGCATTAAGAGTAAGGGGTGAAGAGTAAAGGTATTGCGGATAAAGGTAATGGTAAGAAGTTAATAGCAAGCTAACAGGTTAAGGGGAAGGGGACAAAGAGTTAAGGGAAATGGTAAGGAATTAAGATTATGGGTAAGGATAGGGATTAAGAGTAAGGGTAAAGGTAAACGAAGCCAAGCACTCTATATGATACAGTTTACTCTCAGCGTGAAAGTATGGTTGAACTCAAGGCTTAAATCTGTAAGAGCAATAGATGCATTCAGGAAACATCAAGCAAATTGTATAACAGTCATGGAATAAAGGGCAAATGTTTACATAAGAAACAGTCAAATTTAAGATCCCAAAAGCAACAATAGTACTCTTGTGGGATAACTACAGGATAAACCATTACATTTTCCATATGAATATGGTTTTACAGTGAAGTTTTATTCTAAGAACCAATTAACGTCTATGGTGCTCGAAATTGTTCATGATAATATATATGTGTGGATTTAATTTCTTAGCATGTCAAGTCTCTATCCTTCATCTAATTTGGATGTAATTTAAACAATGCGATGGGCTCATACTGGGAAAAATTACTCTTATGCCTTGAAACAAGAAGTTGTTATGTGTGGTTTAAAGGCTTTGGGAGCTATCACTTTTTCTGGCGAAGACTGGCAAATGTATCCCTCCTTCTTATATGCATATTTTCTTTCATAGATTCTTTTTGGGAGAAAAAAATGTAATGCTCCTTTCAGACTCAGGATACTTACATTATGCATGAAGTACCAGAATTGGGGGAGTGTTAGTGCCAACCACGGTTGGTTAAAACATGATTTTCCTGACGTTTGGCAATGGTCTGAAGCATAGCTATGAGTGTGCAATAGTAGGAGTTGGAGGTAGGTTCTTGCAGATTGGCTTACGTCCATTACTTGCAATTGGCAAGGGTTTCTCTGCAGAGTCGAAATAGGCCACAGCACACCAAAGGAGGTTGAGGAAAATTGAACAATGACACTCCGTGAGTAGGAAAAAAGCACATTAGGCTTGGGGGTGCCTCAAACAGGAAATGATAAATGAAATGTTTTCCTTCCCAAAAAAGCATTTAAACCAAAGAGGACACAAACAATTAAATAAATGGAGCATAGTCTCATGGGGAAACCACGAGGCAAACGATAAACGAGGTGGATGTACAAAAAGGATTGTTAATAGTGACATGCCCCACTCTGAGAAGAAATTATAAAGGTCAAGTAAGCAATTCTAGGTTGCCTCCAGTAGCGGCCGGTGGTGGGAGTGCTGCCGGGCGCTGACGTGGGGCGGGGGAGGGGCAGGGTGGGGGGTAGTAAACTACGGATTACGGCCGATTAGAGGTAAGTAAACATATAAATAAATAAAACGAATTTCGTTGCGCGCGCTGCATCGCCAAGCGAATTTTGTTGCGCGCGCAACGAAATTCGTTTTATTTATTTATATGTTTACTTACTTCTAATCGGCCGTAATCCGTAGTTTACTACCCCCACCCTGCCCCTCCCCGCTCAACGTCAGCGCCCGGCAGCACTCCCACCACCGGCCGCTACTGGTTGCCTCCAAACAAGAAAGAGTAGCAAATGGTGTTGAAATCCTCTATAATGAATTTGGGATCTCGGGGCTACCTTCAAATATGAAGACATCAATGATTTCAGTTGCCTGCAGTGAAAGACTTGGGGCATATTATCAAGAACGGCGTTAAAATTATCGCCGGTTTAGCGGCAGAAAACTGCCGCTAAAGCGGCGATAATGGGCTTGATAATATGCCCTAGAGAATTCCAATAGAAGCCCATGTTCACACCAGAACATGGACTTCTATTGGAATTCTCAAGGGCATATTATCAAGCCCATTATCGCCGCTTTAGCAGCAGTTTTCTGCCGCTAAACCGGCGATAATTTTTAACGCCGTTCTTGATAATATGCCCCTTGGTTGGTACAAGTCTGGTCAACTGCATAAGAGAGGTATGAACAGCCCATTGTTGAAGGCCTTGCTAGATTTTGGAACCCCTCACAAACTAGGGGGCATATTAGCAAGACCCACGTTAAAATTTTCGCCGTTTTAGCGGCAGGAAACTGCTGCTAAAACGGCGATAATGGGCTTGGTAATATGCGTTATGGAATTCCAATAGAAGCCAGGTTAGATGTGCAGGACATCTAACCTGGGCTTCTATTGGAATTCCATAACGCATATTAGCAAGCCCATTATCGCCGTTTTAGCAGCAGGAAACTGCCGCTAAAGCGGCGATAATTTTAACGTGGGTCTTGTTAATATGCCCCTAGATTCTTATAGTTAAAGATAAAAGGCAAACATGGCAGAGGAATTCTTTACTGCTCTGCTGGAGTCCTTTAGTCACTAAAGATTGACAAATATGTGATTTATAAGAGATGGAGTTGTGAAGAATTCTACAATACTCTCATAGATTTTAAGGTAGAAAGATCATAGGGATGGTAATGTACCAATATAAAACCTTTCTCCATCAACTATTTACAGAAAGAACATTTGTAAACATCAATAATATGCACATATATGCAATCAAAGCATATTTCAAAGACACACTAGCAATTGCAATGACTTGTAATCATGTAATCAAGTACTTAGTCTTAGGTAGGAAGCTATAGTCAGAGGAGGAGACACAGAATATAGTTCCGGGATACCTTTTGTGTCACTTACCTTCACATATAGAAATTTAGAAGGGTCTTCCTGACCTACACTCAGACCTGTGGCCTATAAAATTCATGCTGAGGTTCATTCCATAGCTACAACAAGTACATAGGTTGTGGAGGACCCTAGATGGTGGTTGTTATGAAGGAGGACCAATTGTTACCAAAGGTTGTAATTTGGCCTACAAGCTGGTATATGATTCTTTTGTGAGACACTGCAACTGACATATCTCGTAGCCAATCATTGTGATAAGGACAAGTACACAGTTTCCATTTGCAAAGAATGGATATCTGAAAGAAAATCAGTTCCACTGACAGTTGTAGATCTAAATCATTCATAGAGTTCATAATGGCTATTACCTTATAACAGAACCATTGCAGGGAGCGATATGACTATATCAGATGTGTAATATCTCTGTCTTGCTGTCCACATCTCCAACAATATGATAGAGAAGTTAGATTTGTTTGGTCTAGTTTTTGAGTGGTCCAATGCCAATAATGCAATTGCTTGAAGAAGCTAAATTGTAGTCTGCCTTCTATTGGGCATTTCAAGGAGTTATAACCAGTCAGAGTCAGAATATTCCTTGCCTAATTTAGTTTGCCACTATTCTTTTAAATATAATTGGAGTGGTTGGGAGTGATGGCCTTCTAATAGTACTTTGTATAAACTTGATATTACCCCTGAGAAGAGCTCCATATGTGCAGAAAATCAAGGACTTTTGATTGTGGAAGAACCTCTGAAAGTTTATGAGCATGTGTTGTACACAGTTAATTTTGGAAGCAGAATTCCCCAAGGTTTTCACCGTTTCCAGTACTCGAGGTGGTGAAAAATCTGAGCTTAGTAAGAAGGAGGAAAACATTTTCTGCGTAGATTAGGAGTTTTAATTCTTCTGCTGGCTGGGGTTTGCTTGTTGTTGCTGAAGTGGCTTTGAATTTAGTCTCATGATTTCCAGAACCAGGAGCCAAAGAAAAAATGCAAAGGGCAACCCCGGTGGGTACCTCTGGATCTTGCAAATCGTTCAGTTTGGAAGCCATTACAAGATACTTTAGCTGACAGACTACGGTAGAGTATCCCTACCTTCTTAAGAAAGCGTTCTTTGAATTCTTTGACATCCGAGCCCTGCTCGACAACGGGGAAACAGCGGCCCTCATCCTCCTGGACCTCTCCGCAGCGTTCAACACAGTCTGCCACCGCACCCTAGTGCAACGCCTGAACAACGGCGGAATCCAAGAGAAGGCACTGGAGTGGATCATCTCCTTCCTCGCCGGAAGAACCCAGAGAGTCCGCCTCCCCCCGTTCAGTTCCGAGGCCACCGAAGTCATCTGCGGCGTACCACAAGGATCATCACTCAGCCCCACCCTCTTCAACGTCTACATGAGCCCCCTCGCAGCCATCGCACGCCAACACAACCTCAACATCATCTCCTACGCCGACGACACCCAGCTGATCCTCTCCCTCACCAACGACCCCACAACCGCCAGAACCAACCTACATGAAGGGATGAAGGACGTAGCCGAGTGGATGAGGAACAGCCGCCTGAAACTGAACTCAGATAAAACGGAAGTCCTCATCCTAGGATCATCACCCTCCGCCTGGGATGACTCCTGGTGGCCCCCTGCCCTGGGCAACGCACCCAAACCAACGGACCACGCACGCAACCTGGGCTTCATCCTGGACTCCTCCCTCTCAATGACCCGACAAATCAACGCCGTCTCCTCGTCTTGCTTCAACATCCTACGCATGCTGCGCAAGATCTTCCGGTGGATCCCCACCGAAACCAGGAAGACGGTCACCCAGGCCCTCGTCACCAGCCGACTGGACTACGGCAACTCCCTCTACGCCGGAACCACAGCCAAACTTCAAAAAGACTCCAACGCATCCAGAACGCCTCAGCTCGACTCATCCTGGACATCCCCCGACACAGCCACATCGCCGGACACCTGAGAGACCTGCACTGGCTCCGCGTCAGCAAGAGAATCACGTTCCGACTCCTCACCCACGCACACAAAGCTCTCCACAACCAAGGCCCCAGATACCTCAACGACCATCTGACCTTCTTCACTCCCACCCGCCAGCTACGATCGACCAACCACGCCCTCGCCGCCGTCCCCCGCATCCGAAGAGCCACAACGGGAGGAAGATCCTTCTCCTACCTGGCTGCCAAGACGTGGAACTCCCTACCCATCCACCTCCGCCTTACCCAAGACCACCTCTCCTTCAGGAAGCAACTCAAGACCTGGCTGTTCGAACAGTAGCGGACCCCCCTCCCCCAAGCGCCTTGAGACCCTCCGGGTGAGTAGCGCGCTATACAAATGCTTGATTGATTGATTGATTGATTCTACTCGCTGGAGAGTGCAAAACAGATACTGTGTCTCAACCGTATCAAATGCCTTCTCAGCATCTAAAGATACTGCAACTTGTTCAACTTTATCTTTGTTCGCTTGCCAGATTATTATGTTGAAGAGCAGTGTCATATGATTGGTAGATGAATGTGTGGAAACAGATCCAACTTGATTTCGATGTATCTGTGAGGGATTGTATTTTTGCAGTCTTGTTGCCATGATTTTTGCCATGATTTTATTAATTAGCTAGATAGGCCTGTAGCTACCACACTGGTATGGGTCCTATTCAGGTTTAAGGAGGAGTATTATTGTTGCCAAGCTGAGCTCAGGATGGAGAGTGTTTTGTCCCTCATTTCATTGAAGACTTTACACAGATAGTTATCAAAAGTGGTGCATTCATTTTGTGGCATTCAGTGGGAAAGCCGTCCTCATCTGGGGCTTTCGCTGGCAATGCATTTTTGATGGCATCTTGTCTTTCCTCCTCAGTGATGCTGCTTTCCAGCCTGGAAAAGCAATGTTATCGAAGAAGTCTGAAACTGTTTGTAGAGTCTCTCCACTATCTTCAGAAGAGGAAAGTTTTATATAAAACATTGCAAACCCTTCCACAATTTGTGTTGGATCCGTAAGCAGACCTGCCTTGGTTCTAGTAGCTGATATCGTACAGTGTGCCTCTGCCTGTATCAGTTGCTAGGCTAGGAGTTTACCTTTCATCAGTCATATTGCCTATGTTTTTAAATTCTTAGTGCTTTCTGAGCCACAGTGGTAAATGCAGAGTTTAAATCCATGTACAGTAAAAATAGTCATTTCAGATTCTTTGAAATGGATTGTGCTGGTATTGATCCGATTGGAGTTGCATCTGCAATTGTGTGTTTATCAATGGATATGGAATCCATTCCTGACGTCCTGAATTGGGGGTGCGTAATAACCAGAGGGCACTTTCACTTGCATGTAACATTACACTGTGAGAGGTTCTCAGAGGCTGGCCACAAGGCTCAAGCATCTAAGTATTCATGCTTCCTACTCGTGCTTGCTTCTCTCTACCCATTAGTACATCTACCTACTTTCATATAATGGGCGCCTGCAGGAAAGTAGGCCTCTCCATAATGGGGGATGATTCACTAGTCCTGGGTGAGGTCTGCAACTGTACTTACTATGTCACCCTTGTATTTCAATATTACTCTGGGGCTTGCAGGGCCGCGCTTCACCTGGTATGCCTCTATAGATCTAGCATCTACAGGGTAGGGTTTTGCTATGTGTCCTACTTCAACTCCACAAGGCAGTATTCTGTTGTAGGGTCAGGAGGGAGGTTGAGATGAGTGGGGACAGGCATGATGGATGGAAGGAGAGTCGGAATGGCCCAGGACGATAGGTTCCTTACACTCAGAGACCCAAGGATGGCACTGCTATGGTAGTGCCATCTACTGGGACACTTTGGCTTGACTTGGGCTCTGTGTACTGTTATGGAGGGGGCCTATGACCACTGCAGCACTAGACCTTAGGGATCTGACTCTTGTCAATTCTTGCTGATTATAATTGATTCATATATGTCTGTTAAAGCTATGCTGACATTTGTTTACACTCTGTTTGTGCATGTGAACTGCTTGTTTGTTTCCTAGCTGGGAAATCCATTAAACAAATTGAGGAAAAAAAGGAGTTGAATTTGTTGTATAAGTTTCTATTTTCAATTTTCTGACCACCTGTGGTGTAAAACAGCTCCTTCATTAGTTGGCCTGTAATGGATGCCTTGCTTGCTGCCGATAAAGTTTGTGGTGATTCAACTGAGTCGTCGTTGATTCAGAGTTATGTTTACAATTGCTCTTTCAGGGGTTGTTTTGCCTCAGGATCCTTACATTTCTTGAATAAATAAATAAATAATAAATCCGTATTTGTAAAGCGTGAACTACTCACCCTTACGGGTCTCAAGGCGCTGGGGGCCGTCATGGAAATTAAGTGAGCTATTGCCCAGAGTCACATGGTGCTGAGCTGAGCTGCCGCCGGAGCCGGGGATCGAACCGTGAGCTCTGTGCTCCGAAGTCAGCTGCCCTGGCCGCTGCACCACACCTCTCCCCTAATGGCATTCTCCAGTCACTTTTTATCAGTCTGAGGAGATACATATCTATCCCCACCTGTATTAAAGAATGATCAGGCAAACCATTACCAATGGTGTTGCAGGAATGCAGATTCGAGAACAGGGTTTCAAAAAGCAAGAAAGAGTCAATCCGTGTGTCCGTATTGTGTGTACTGCTTTTCTCATGGATGTAGGAGGCACTATTAATCAGACAATGCATGATCTTTTGAAGATCATGTAGTGCCATCCTGTTTCTTTGATGACCAAGTTCTGGTGTTCCTGTCCAATCAAGAAAGGGATATTGGGTAATGTTCCAATCCCCTTCGGTCAGGATCTTAAGCACGACCAATTCCATCAACAGTCGATTGAGCTTGGAAAAGTAAGAAAGATTTGTTGTGGATGGAGCGTAAATGCTTCCAGGTCAATATGAAAAGGATGTATATTGAGCTTCACCAAAACAAATCCTCTTTCTTGGTCTGAACATTGCTTTTTGATTCGGGCTGGCCGACACTTATGTAGGGGAATGGCCGTTGCTCCCTCTCTGTAATGGGGTTCTACTGTAAAAATGACTTTCCCTATCCAGTCTCTTTGCAGATTTGCTGAATCTGTAGTAGTTAAACCTGTTTCTTGGAGTAGAGCCACATCCAGGTTTATAGATGCAAGATACATCAGTATTTATTTTCTTCCGCTTTATGAGGCTAGTCATTCCTGTAGCATTCATAGATATTACCCTCAGCCAAATTTTAAATAGTTCTGCGGGTCTGAGGTTTGGAAAAGAGGATCTAAGAATAGCTGCAGTAAGTTGTGTCCATGAAATCAGTCTGTGTTGCTGCACAGAGCTTTCCTAAGGTGAGTTATTTGTACTTGGGAGAATCTGCAACATAGGGCCCGATTAAGATCTCGCTCGGAAGGGCTACGGACCGCATCCGTCAAGAGCGAGCCTGACTCGTTGCCCTGTTTTCCGAACGACTCGTACCGCTGTACGAGCAAGCAAGTATGATACGTATATAGCCTCGCGCTCTGAACGACTCGTACCTGTCAGCGATGCCTTCCTGATGACTCTAACATGGCTGACTCGCTCTGCGCAATGGGGCCGATTTCCGAGCGAGCAAGTACGATGAGCGCGTCTGTCAGTTAGGTAGACTCTCTCCTGACGAGACATCGCGGTTGCCGGAGACGTACTTTGGGGGCCATTAGCGCGCCCCCTTCACCCGTAGCCCTACGAATCGGTCACTGGGTGACCCTTGCATGCATGCACGGTGCAGGGGCACCGAGGCGTCCCCGCGACAGTGGGCACCCTTTTCTGAGACCTACCTTTTTTCTCTATGGGAGCCTATGTACGCGATGTACAACAGGCTCCCATAGACTTCAATGGGACTCCGAGCGACCTGAGTCCATCAGCGCGCAATTGCATCGTACTCGGTCGCTCGGAGCCCGAGTCATTCGGAAAGCTCTATGGGCCCGAGTCGGCCATAGGGCTTTGCCAGCGAGATCGTAATCGGGCCCAAAGTGTTAGCATTGCATATATATGTTACTTAGATTTCATGGGACTGGGACTTGGGTTTTGATGGGTACCTGGATTTATCTTCATCTTTTGTGTTGTGGACTCTTCACCAGCTTTGCTATCCAACTTGGGTATAGATTATTGACTGGTCTGTGTCAGAGAGGGAATTCTTTTTTTGACAAATCAGGGTCTCTTTGTCCCACGGGGGGAGGGGCATATTTTAGCATGGTGTGAGGGTGTAGCAGTCTCCATACAGTGAGCTTCGGTTGTCATCAAGAATTGTTCCAGAGCAAAAGGACCAGTGAATTCATGACTGTTATTATCACTGTTGTAGGATCTAGCAATCCAAACCATATTTATCTTTGCTTCATTGTTGGACATAGAGCTAAGACCATTTAGAGATGGTTGTTTCTGAACCCAAGTCAGCTGTTATGCTAATTCTGTGGCCATTAAACTGATAATGGCCATGCTGGCAGAAGAGTTAAAATATGGTGTAAACCTGAATATGACGGAGTAGACAGGCCAGTATAGGCCTATAGCCCTCCGATGACTATTCGTAAGATATTCATAATCTATGTGTCTGCTGACATTCTATAGGATGCTCAAATTTTGTTTGCAATAATTGCAGGAGTCATGTGGCCAAAAATTGTTTTATGTCTGTCCATTCCGCTTTCTTGTGTACACATGATATTATCTTACCAGCTACGATCTATGAAAACCTAAAAACCATAAAAAGGCATGATGCTGGTTTGAGGATAAGAGCATACAGAAAGCCATCTTTAAAAGTATTAAAGCAAATTTTAAATTGTTTTTAAAAAGCTTGTATAGAACAATTTAAAAACTATTTAGAATGTTTAAAAAAAGTCTGAATCAAAAATGATCCCACGACTCAAAACTGCTAGATTATTTATGTGTTCTGAGTAACAGTCAAAACATTGATGTTCCCAGAGGTTCCCAACACATCAGGTCTTTAGAGCAAAGATGTTCCAGTCCATCACCCTCAGCATTCGCCAAGGGAGGAACAGCCGGTGCTAATTCCACAGAAGATGAGCCAGGATCCAGATCACCTGGAGCGGAAGCATTCCAAGAGGGCTCATAGTATGCATTCAGAAGCAATGGCAAGCACGAAGGACAATGGTATAAGTGAGTCGTATAAGTGAGTCGTCAACCAGTAGGTCAATGTCCAGACATTGAACCAGTTGCGAGCACAAGCATATGTCCAGTGCACACTCGAAAGTACACAGTAGACAGGCGAAAATGGGCTGAATGCAGTGTAGCCAGACAGGCCGCAAGGACAAGAGCCAGTGGTCATTAAGTTCTTGATGCAAGGGTGCGCCAAAGACCTGTATCATGCGTTCATGACACAGAAGCACGTGTGGTAGTGCTATTGACATTTGGCCTTGTGATGGGATATCCATTGTGGATTCAAAATTAAGAGCACAGTCCGACACCTAGGAACAGGGCAAGTGGTAAGCCTCTAAAGATGCTTCCAAGCATGGAGTGTATGAATGATGGAAAAACTCTGAAGACTGTTTGGAAGGTACTAATCAACCCAGTGCCAACTGTCTTGAAAAGATGTGCTGCTCCCTCTGTATTAGACAAGTTAAAAATGTGGTGCACAAGCTCCCCAAAATGGTGCGTAACAACTGTATCTCAGTAGAGGACCTTTCATCTTGAAGATCAAACATTTCCCTTGTAGATGTTAGGGCCACATCCTTCTGGAACAATAAGGCTTTCCATCTGCTTGAAGCGTCAAAGCAAACACTTGTAAGTTTAAAGCGCAATATCCCTAACTTGCGGGTAGGTGGAAACAGTATTTGTGTACAACAGGTCACAACCTCAGAGACTGTTACCAAACAGGCAATGCCTGGTCATATCCCAGAGCAGCCTTGATCATTCAGCATCACGTAACTCCCATTTGAGAGTAATATGAAAGCCAGACAGATCACAGCAACTGAGGAATCTTTCTATTTGCATGACAAGTCTGCCTTAGAAGCATTACATGCGTCATGAACCGAAACTTCCCTGCACACTAAGGTATGACCTAAGGTACCCTTGCAGTCAGTCCGGCTAAGAAAAACCTTAGTCTCCCTTTTTCAACACAGGTATTCAAAAGGTAGGATCCATGACCTGTGCACATACACCTCTTCTAGCGCCTCATATCTGCCCACTTGATGGTATTGTAAGCAGTATTGGAAGTGAGAAGTCAAAATTGGCAGAGAAAGAAACCCGAGGATTATCTAATTCGATGGAGGTTTTTCATCAACTGTGAATGGCAATTTCTCTAACTTCTCTATGTGCATGGTACATGTTGTGCCCTTTTTGACCACGATTGTTTGTTGTTTCATGAGGTTAAATGGCAGAAACAAGCTAGAGGCATTAAGGTGTTTCCATGAAAAGCATGTCAGCTTCTACTGAAAGTAGTATTTGTGTGTGTTCAGTTGTCCAATGTGTGCTTGAAAAGTCTGGATGTATCACGTCATAGAAAGGTTAAACTCACTCTGCGTAGTCTGGAATGTATGCTCTGCTAAAATTCAGGTAACCCAATATTGATTTGCGTTTCTTCAAGGTGTTTGGCGGTTGTAAAAGTGCACACTTCTCAAGGTAATGTGTTGCTAGGCTTTTGTCTGCACTTGACAACTCGTATTCTAAAAATAGGACATTGAGGTGGGCTATTTTTGATTTTTTGAAGTTGACTGCATAGCCCAAGTGAGCAAATCCCAATACTATGCGATCTACTCTGGCCAAGTGAGTTGAGAGGTCATCATCCATCAAGTATATGCCATTGACATAGGACAATGCCTAATCATATTCTTGCAAACGTTCTGTAATCCGGGCTGAAAACAACCCTGAGCTGTTCTTATACTCCTGGGGTAATCAACAGAACTGTTTTTGAGAATCCAGCATGCTGAACATGGTCAAATGCTTGCTTTCAGGTGCTATATTTTGGCATAAAAACGAATTGGAAATGTCTAAATTGGTTTTGTATTTTTTCCACACTAAGTTATTGATTAGTGCAGTGATACGCGCATTTTGTACTGAGAATGTGCATTTAGCTGTATAGAAGTGTCTACAATCTAATACTAGCCGATATAAATCGTCAGGTTTCATTACCGGAAACAAAGGATTATTCGTAGGGGAGGAGCAACTTTCGATTACACCTTGGTATTCAAGTTGTGTGAGTATCTCTCTAATTTGTTTATTAGCCTAATTTTTAATGGGGTATTGACTTTTAGGTTGTGGGGTTTACTTCACTAGTATAACAAGATAAGGGGAATCATCATCCCACCCCACATGGTAGCGGTACCAAACGCAGGAGTGAGCACTAAAACCCACTCCATAGTGTATGAATGTTTAACTGTATCCGGGATGAGGTCAGAAAAGGCAGGCAAAATTACAGTTTCTCCCTCAGGGAAATCCATCACAAATTCTGTAGGCTAATACTTTTCGAGCAAGAGAATGTTGTAGCCGAATGACAAGTTCTCCCAAAAGAGAACATTAATGTATCTTTGTATGTCCCCCTCCAGTTTGAGTTGCATTTCGTATAATTGATGCAGGATGCTCACTCTCATGTCCGGTGTCTCCAATTGGACATAGTCACTCAACGCGACTGCCAGCAGACAATCCATCAGGTTCCGGCAAACCATCGCGACTTCTGCCTCGTTGTCCAGCATGCTCAGAGCCCACTCCCCTCCCAGCCACCTTTTTCTTTTTGAATTGAGGCTTGGACTGTTTACATTTATCTTTGTTTCTTGTTATGTAGTCAGAAGAGAGTTGTGTGTCCTTCTTAGGTTTCTCGTACTCCTCTGATCTCCACTCTGATCATTCACCTCTTCTGGACCCCTGAAAGGATGAGATGAACATGTATCAGTATCCAGATACCTGTCAGTAGTTTTAAAATTATCACGGTTACAAAGATTATAGCACTTTTCGGTGCCCTCCTGTTGAGGAGATCTTCCTCGCGATTTAGTCTTTTCTTTATGTTTCTTATTATCCCACTTCTTCTTTGAGGAAGAATCTGATGTCTGCGATGAGTTATCCTTTTCAGAATTTCTGTTAATCTGTGGTTTACCAGGTCTGGCTCCCAAATTATCTCTACCTATTGTTGCATAGGTTTCCTCAATAATTTCTGGTAACTCGCTCTCATGTTCTCTCGGAGTCAAGTGTGTGCAGGGGTTGGTGCAGGTCTCAGCTGGGGCTTTGCAAATATGGTAGCTGGTGGAAGTGCTACATGTGCCACATCCCTCGGAGCTGGTTGAATAGCAATGTCAGATTCCTCCGTGCCACCTTCCACCATGACTACCTCGTCATCATCACCCTCCTCTTCATCCCCTTCCATAAGTCTAAGTCTTTCTGGAATGTTTCTTTTCCCTTGCCTCTCCTGTTGTCTCCTGGTCTCTGTCGGGATCCACTCCATGTCCCTATCAGCATCATCAGAAGTGGTGCTTGGAGAAGATGGTGCTGTAGTACCCTTCCTTTTCCTTGCTGGAGATGTGGGAGCCAATGATTCTAAAAGAGGAGGATCAACTTCTTGCTCTGAAGGAAGATCAATCTCCTGTTCAGCTCCAACATCAGACAAATCCATTGCTGGCTTTGGCTGCTGTCCACTTTGCTGTGTTTCCTGAAATGATTGTGTACTACTTTACGAAAGGGGGAAATCCAATTCAACATCGCTACTCGTTGGCATCAACATGATTGACCTGGCTGCCTCACTGACAGGCATAGTCCTGGGCTTAGGATGAGAGGTGGTGCTGTTGATGCAGGAGTGCTGCTCTCACCTTGCTCGCCGGAAGCCGGTGCAGCAGGCACAACTTTCCTGAAAAAGGTTGCGGTCGGCAAGCCAGTTGTGGAAATATGCTTCTTCTGCTCCCTACTAGCCACTTTCTTGACAGCACCTTTCTTTGGGGCCATCTTGAAGCTGTCAGTTGGCAGTGGCACTTAGCTTCACAACAAGCTGAAGAGATGACAATGTTGCATAGTCAGTCACGCATCACATTGTGTGGAGTCCTTCTGTCTGGCAGTACTGTGGGTGATGTCTCTTCTCTTTTGAACCTAAAAGCAAACAAGCAAGAAAAACATCAGTGAAACGTGGCATTGTTGCAGTTCAAGTAGTAGTACAAACAAACAATATCATTCGGTGTGGTTACTTAAGTTATTATAAATAATTAACAATAGTATACAGTGTTCATTCATATAACGGAAAAATATTCCAACATAAACTTTCATGGTGACTGTACACTCAGAAAGGATTTGAAAGAGCAACAACAACAACAAAACAATACAGCTGTAACTGTTTGCTTTATGTGCAATGCTTCACGTGGGATGTGGCACGCAGGGAGGTGCAGCTTACAAATAAATTGACAATAGAATAATCCTTACACAATGATTGCTGTTGTGCACCTATAGCAGACATGGGGTTGATTCATTGATGCCAGATGTCATGAAAATGTTAAATAAAATTACAAAAATAATTTAAAAAACTTTTTTTTTTTAATTAACATTAAAAAAATTACAATTAAAAAATTATAAATAAGTGACATTATCCTCAATCATATCATTCATTTTCATTTATTAAACTGCTTTCTCATTGCTCAACCATCCATGCAAGCGTATGGCAAAGTGCCACACCGGTTGGACACACAAAATGGCTGCCTGCCATTGCCACATGGTCATCATCAACAACAACACAGAGCAAATAGGCATTGGGAATGGGGACAAAGAGAAGAGATGCAGGCCTATGGCAAAAGCGCACTGGCTACCTATACAAAATGGCCACCGACTGACCACCTCGTGAACCAGCAAGCAAGGAGGCATGGCTGCAACATAATGATAGAAGAACAACACATGCATGCCTATGACAAAAGCACACTGGATGCCTGCAAACGCTGCTGCTTCCCCTTTAATGTTACTTAACATTATGGCAGATACTACAGCAAAATTGCTTATCAGTCCATCCCCACATCCAGGGCAGGAGCTGCCCGTACTCATTCTGGAACTGTTTAAGCACCTCTGGCAAAACAGTTAATGAGGGTATACCATGTGTTCTGTTATATACTGCAGCAAAGACTGTACCCCAAGAGGCACAGTCTTCCACAGGACGAGCCATTCCCATTGGCAGAAATATGGTTAGAAGTCTGTGTTTTTCCTGAAGTCCCTTATGGGGGAACACTGCTTCAAGCTGGTTTGTTTTTTGTGCAATCCAGAATGGGATTTTCTCCCGTCTGATGGGAATTGTATCCATGACTGCATTGATTGTTTGTGGATTAAATCAAGGTGTAGCCAATTCTGGTTTTGAAGTTTGAGCAGCCCCTGCAGGATTTATTATTGCCATTATTCTCATGGCAAATTGTGTTAGACATATATGGGCCCGATTCACAGAACTAACTTAAGACCAAATCCTAAACTTACTACCATTTTGGTATTCACAGAAGGCACTTACTCATTTTGGTATTCACAGAAGGCACTTACTCATTGATGAGTAAGTGCCTTCTGTGAATACTAAATGAGTAACTTACTCATTTTGAGTAACTTACTCATTTTGGTATTCACAGAAGGCACTTACTCATTGATGAGTAAGTGCCTTCTGTGAATACCAAAATGAGTAAGTGCCTTCTGTGAATACCAAAATGAGTAAGTGCCTTCTGTGAATACCAAAATGGTAGTAAGTTTAGGATTTTGTCTTAAGTTAGTTCTGTGAATCGGGCCCTATATGTTTTAACCAGATCTGTATATAGCATACATATATCTGGAGCTGTCAGATTGACTATATCTGGATATGGTGTGTAACCGGCTAAGATTGGCCATGTTGCTCACTCGTTGCCAAGGGGACCTAGTCCACCATTATGTTTGTATGTGGTAGGGAACCTTCTAACCAATTTTGATGTTATTGGTAAGTTTGTGCTATTTCTAGTGCTTGACAAGCTTTGTAGCTGTTAGGAGCTGTAACTGCATTGTATGTGTGAAATAGTCTTGTAGTTGTATTAGTTGCTGGGAATGTAACCCATGAATAGAATACCTCTGTCCTGATGCTTTGTGCGCCTCAATTACAAATGTAATGTCTCCACTCATCTGGGATAGACCATGTTATGACAGCATTTGTGTAGTCGCATGTCTGCAGTTAGCTGGTATATTTATTGCTGTGTCTTCAGCCATTTGAATATGTGGTATGAGAGAGGGTACCTCTATGGGGCGATCCTTTGAAAGGTTCAAGCTTGCACAACCTACAGACACTACATAGAGTTTACCTACACAGCTGAGAAGGATTTTCACTAAAAACACGGACGTCTTCGGCTAAGAGGTGAGTAGAGGTGTTTGTGTATATAAAAGAAAACTACTCAGGTTAACGTTGGCGGTACCATGTCGTACGGCTTATACTTTCTCAAGTAAAACTGTGTGTTTGTTGGACACCATCAAAACTATGCAAGACTGATTTCCCGCACACCTTCCGGATATGCTGGCTGAAGTCCAACTAGCTCACAGTGCACCATCTTTAACTCTAACCAGACAGGGTAACAAATGGATTGTGCAACCTCAGAACATAACAACCCTGACTCCCCAAGGAAATCATGGCAACAAATTTAGAATCCTTTCACTTAGTCACTTATGCATTCCCAAAGAGATACACAAGTAATACACAGTAAAAGCATTTCAATATGAATTAAAGCATTTATAATTCTGGAGTAAAATACTTGCCCTACAATAATCGATAAAAGGATTAGCATTACGAGGATGGTGAAAAAGATGAATAGGTCAACCATTTTGATTACTGCAGGAAATATATGCCTGCTTACATGTACTGTAATATAATGTACTCCTACCTAGTACATCCTAAACTATCATGTTTAGTGTGAGTGAATATGTCCAATTCCTATAGCGTGGTCTAACTCCTCATTACCTGGAGTACGGTATGGATACAGAGACTTGGTTCATCCCAGTGAAAGGTTTACCTTCTGACTTAATATTTTTTCTGAGAATTTTTCCCCTCAGGAGGGCAGGCTGCTGCCTGGGTATGACGGAGGGCTTGACAATGGCGACGTGCTGCTCAGCATTTGTCCTGGTGAAATCCTCCATGTTGGGACTTAGAACTGTTCTGAAAGTAGAGCTACTTTCAGCAGGGCAAACCAGCAAGTTGAATCCGGGCAGCAATGCAATGATGGTGGCTGTTGTTCAGCGTCTGTCCTATAATGCCCTCTGGTCCTTTTATGGAAAAGATCATAAAAAGTTTCTTAGGTGTCCACTTTTGCAATATTGAAGGTGAGAGAGTACACTCTAACACCAACTCAGGGTCCAGTATGTTTTGGGCACCACTTGTTGTGATAGGACTCAATCTCCTTAAAGGCAAAAGCTACTGATAAGTCATTCAGGATGAGTGCTGCTCTTGCTCCTTGATCTAGAGAAAATCTTACCTCCTCTGTGGCTTTAGTGAGAGCTGTCTCAGTACTGTGCCTGTATCTAAATCCGAATTGAGTAGGATCCAGAAGGGGACTGTTTTCAATGTATTTGGTTATTTGTTTGTTCATGATTTTTTTAACTATTTTGGCGGGCATGGGCAATCGGGATATAGACCTGGAGCTGTTGGGGTCTAAGGCATTGAGATTGTTTTTTTTTTATAAGGGGGAGCAGCGAACCTCACTTCCATCAAGAGGGAAAATAATCTTCCTTGAACATAAGCGAAAGTAGTTCTGTTAGCTTGGCTGCAATTATTTTAGAGCTAAGTTAGTCACCCTGGGAGGGCAGAGTCATAGGGAGCCTGACTTTGTGGATTTGATTAATTCCACTATTTCCTCCTTAACAAGAGGGGTGAACTCTACCAAGAAGTCCCTGCTTTGCTTCCTAATGGCAATCAGTTCAATGGTAACTGGAGGTGGGGTTTCATTGGAAAATTTGTTGTACACTTCTTCTACCTTGTTTTGGAAAAAGTCGGCTAAGGTGTTGCAAAAGTCTTGGGTTTTACCTTACTGTTTATTAGACGGAATGTTAAACAGTTTAACTACCATCTGGAATTTTTTGAAGATTGGATCTTTTGTATAAAGAAGAGCGATTTTATTTTTTAATCAGATTTTTATAGTCTATCAGATTATTCTTGTATTTTATTTTTTCTAATTCATTTTAACCTTGCCTCCAAATTCTATCCTGTCTCCTACAGCTTTGTTTGAGCTTCCTAAAATCTTAGAGTACTAGGGAGCTGAGGGTTTATCTCTCAGAGGTTTAACTAGTTTCATTGGTGCCAGTGTGTTGGCTACTTTGTTCAGCCAGTAAGAATAGTTCTGGATGTATTTGTCAATGTCGTCATAGCAGAGTAGGAGTGATATTTCCAGAGTTAGTTTGAGGTCCTCTGATTTAATTTTGTGTCAAGCCCGAGTAGGAAATGTGGACTTGGAACCTTTAGTCACATGGCAGGATTGTTTACACACAATGTCAAAAAGAATATGTTGTGGTCCGACCAGGTAAGTGTCAGAACACTTATATTCATTAGTGAACCATTGTTTGTAAAGATGCCATCCAAAACATGCCCGACTTGGGAGCTGGCCTCAGTAACTTTCTAAGAGAGGCCGAGACAGCTCATAGTTTGGTGGAGGCAGTGGTGTCAGTATCCGTTCGTACCTCAAGATGAAAGTTGAAGTCCCCAGTACTCTGTAATCATTGTAAAGAATATTTGCCTCCAGTAGATTGTTTATATTCCGGGCAAACATCTGTCTCTTGCCAGGGTGGCAATAAACTAGTACTCCTTTAAAAGTCTGGTTGTTAGTTAGCTTTATGGAGAATGTTATGGCCTCGCACAGTGCTGTGTGCACCGGTTCAAATTTAGCTGCAATGTCGTCCCTGTAGATGAGTTCCAGCCCTCCACTCGCTTCGTAGATCTGTCTAGTCTATTGATTGTGTACCCCTCAGGGATAGCCTTAATTAGGTCAGGGCCGGATGAGGGGTCTGCCCATGTCTCAGTAATAAATACTGCAGTAGTTTTTGATGACTCTACGATTATGGCGAACTCAACACCATATCTTACTAGTGACCTGCCGTTGATTAGAGCACAACTGAATCTTTTTGCTGTAGACGTGATTTGAGACTGTACCTTTAGTGTGCTACTTAGTGTGTCATCAGAGTTATGGACATCCTGCCAGAGTGGTTACCTACATTCTTTGCAGACAGTATTGGGGCTTATCTTATCTTGAGAGAGGTCCAGATGGATGCAGGTGCTGGTCATATAACCCTTGTTGTAAGCCCAAAGTTCATCCCTCGTATAACTCACCCTTCCAGGGTTCTGGGTGTTCAAACGGGCAGAGGGGCTGGCGCGAAGCATGATCTGGCCACGGACGGGCGCAGACGTGCTTGCCTTTGGCTCACCAGTGGCACAGATATGCTCCGGAGTTGTGTAAATAGCCTGCCATTGAAGGGGTGTGTGCCAAGGGGTGAGGCTACTGCTTAGTGCAATCCAAAGAAAAACAAAGTGGGCCAAACAAAACACCAAACCGGGGTCCAGCTACTCCTGGGTCCCATCCCATTAAATATTTCACACATTGCCTCAAAGTTAAGACTTACTGCTTTTTGTGCCAAGCTACCCAGGATTAAGCACAGATTAATTTTGTGACTTTTTGTGGTTCACCCTGCAAGAGAATATGGCTTTTGGTTGAACAGGGCTCACACCCCGGTCAAACAACAACCCAATTTCTCACAATATCACACACATTTGAGCCATTTTACAATGCTTGCAGGAACATAATATTTTCACCAAGTTAGAAAAATGTTCTTTCTATGTTTGATTATTTTATATCCAGGGGTAGGCTTTTCCATCTTCTGGAATAACCTAGGACCCAAAAAAGATTGAGGTAATTCTGAAATGGTCAGTACCTACAACTATAAAAGAGGTGCAAATCGTTCTGCGCTTTGCAAACTTCTATAAAAGATTTATCACCCATTTTTCTGAAATAGTGGAACCCATAACACAGCTGTTGAAAAAAGGAGGGTATTTGGATGGTTTGAAGCAGTACAACACACTCCTGACCTTACGAAGTCAAAATTCACTTCCGCCCCAGACTTGCACCACCCAGACCCTGACCAACCCTTTTTTGTTGAAGCAGGTGCCTCCCAGGTAGCATTAGGGGAATATTGCCCCAAAAAGACCCCTACTCAGGACATTTACACCTAGTAGCTTTTAACTCTAAAAGGTTGCTACCAGCAGAAAAGAATTATACAATTGCTGAGAGAGAATTGTTAGACATGAAATTGGTCTTCTCGGAGCGGCAGCGCTCTCTACTAGGGGCAAAACACTCCAGTTCTTCAGTTCCTTAAAAGCCTTAACTCCGAGGTAAATTCACTGGTTGCAATTCTATAATGAATTTGACTTCCTCATTACGTACAGGCCAGGAATGAAACAAATTCAGGCAGACACCCTATCTAGGTTAGAATATTTTATATCGTCTTCTTCTAAGACTTTCCCACTAAGTATAATTCCATCAACTAAAATCATAACTACCTGCCAAAACTGAGATGTTCCTAACCCAAGTTTGAGAAGCAATCCAAAAACTAAATCTTAAACAATGGGTGTAAACCCAAACACATACCATTCACAGTGGCCTCTGTTTCTGCCTTAATTGTTTACTTGTTCCAACAAAGAATTAGGGGCCGATTCCGATCTCGCTAGGAAAGCCCTCCGTATGACTCAAATCCGGAGGGCTTTCCAAGCGAATCGCGCTGTGAGTGTCCAACCGAACGAGTACGATGCATCCGTATGCTGACGGACTCGGTTCGGTCGGGCTCCCATTGAACTCTATGGGAGCCTGTATACCGAACGAGTACACAGGCTCCCATGGCAAAAAGGGGTGGGTGGGGAAAAGTGTACACGCTGTGGTGGGCACCCCATGGTGCCCGCCACAATGTGATTGCTTGGATGGGGAGGATCCATGGACACCCCCCGTGACCGATTTGGAGGGCCCAGGTGAAGGGGGGCCTGCTATGGCCCCCCGAAGTTTGATTCCCACAGCCGTTTCGTCTCACTGAGACCGAGTAGGTACGGCGGTCCGAATCATGCATCGCACTCACTTGTTCGGAATCCGGCTCCATTGCATGGTAAGATTCGGCTGCAAACGAGTCGGATGGACAGGATTGGGTTCAGAAACGATTCGGTTGACGCGAACGAGATCTCCGCATCGTACTTGATCGTACGGAACGGGCGACGATTCGGTCGGAAACATAGGCTCTGAATCGGATTCGCGCATTCCGGAACCCGTCTGGAGGCCTTCATAACGATATTGGAAACGGCCCCTTAGTGTGAAAAGGTATTAGTTGGAATCATGATAATGCTTTAGCAGGGCATCCTGCAAATTCACAAAACATTAGAGAACTGTAAACCTTAATTTTGGGGGCCAACAATCTCCAGAGAGGTTAAGGAGTATGTTTCTGCCTCCCCTGTTTGCACCCGAAAGAAAAGCTACCCATACACAACTGACTGTCTAAAGGATTGGCATCCCAGGGCCATTCCATTGCACATATTGCCTACTTCAACCCTAGTTTCAGCAGCTACAGATCATATACAAAGACTACAACACATCCAACAATAATTGACCAAGAACCTCATAACAGCTAAAGCCAAGATGAAGCAAGCTGACATGCATCGATTTTCTAGGCCTTTATTTCATCAAGGGGACTTGGTTTGGTTGTCCACTTGCAATCTCAGACTAGAAAACCCACAAAAACTACAGCCAAAATGTATTGGTCCTTTCCACATTAGTGAAATGGTGAACCCATTAATGCTAAGTTGAGTCTCACTATCTATGTGCATGGTACATGTTGTGCCCTTTTTGACCATGATTGTTTGTTGTTTCATGAGGTTAAATGGCAGAAACAAGCTAGAGGCATTAAGGTGTTTCCATGAAAAGCATGTCAGCTTGTACTGAAAGTAGTATTTGTGTGTGTTCAGTTGTCCAATGTGTGCTTATAAAGTCTGGATGTATCATGTCATAGAAAGGTTTAACTCACTCTGCGTAGTCTGGAATGTATGCTCTGCTAAAATTCAGGTAACCCAATATTGATTTGCGTTTCTTCAAGGTGTTTTGTGGTTGTAAAAGTGCACACTTCTCAAGGAAATGTGTTGCTAGGCTTTTGTCTTGACTTGACAACTCGTATTTTAAAAATAGGACATTGAGGTGGGCTATTTTTGATTTTTTTGAAGTTGACTCTATAGCCCAAGTGAGCAAATCCCAATACTATGCGATCTACTCTGGCCAAGTGAGTTGAGAGGTCATCATCCATCAAGTATATGCCATTGATATAGGACAATGCCTAATCATATTCTTGCAAACGTTCTGTAATGCGGGCTGAAAACAACCCTGGGCTGTTCTTATACTCCTGGGGTAATCAGTAGAACTGTTTTTGAGAACCCAGCATGCTGAATGTGGTCAAAAGCTTGCTTTCAGGTGCTATATTTTGGCATAAAAACTAATTGGAAATGTCTAAATTGGTTTTGTATTTTTTCCACACTAAGGGGTCTATTACGATGGCTGTCGGATGTCCAATGCCGGTCCGGCGGTGGCGCCCGCCGTACCGGCGGTGGACATCTGACCGCCATAGCAACCAGGAAAACCGCCGGTTATATTAGGATGTGTGTTTTGCATTTCGCCCTATGTGGGAAGGGTATGCCCAGACGTGGGTCCCGTGCTCACCGCGCCACTGGAGTCAAGCTATCCTGGCTGATGAAGGCTGATAGCCTGAAACCGGTCCTAGGATGCTTGATTCCGGTCCAGGGAAGACATGGCTTGGCAGTTCGGTCTGGACTGTTTCCAAGAGGCACAGGGTCAAGACTGATTTGCATATGGCTATGTCTGAACTGGGGTGGCGTGGTGAAGCAAAATAACGATGGATTAAACCCAGATCTGTGAATGGGGGTGAATGCTTGCCAATGTGCAGCATTCCGTCCATCATCTTGTGTGTTTTGCATTTCGCCCTATGTGGGAAGGGTATGCCCAGACGTGGGTCCCGTGCTCACCGCGCCACTGGAGTCAAGCTATCATGGCTGATGAAGGCTGATAGCCTGAAACCGGTCCTAGGATGCTTGATTCCGGTCCAGGGAAGACATGGCTTGGCAGTTCGGTCTGGACTGTTCCCATGAGGCACAGGGTCAAGACTGATTTGCATATGGCTATGTCTGAACTGGGGTGGCGTGGTGAAGCAAAATAACGATGGATTAAACCCAGATCTGTGACTGGGGGTGAATGCTTGCCAATGTGCAGCATTCCGTCCATCATCTTGTGTGTTTTGCATTTCGCCCTATGTGGGAAGGGTATGCCCAGACGTGGGTCCCGTGCTCACCGCGCCACTGGAGTCAAGCTATCCTGGCTGATGAAGGCTGATAGCCTGAAACCGGTCCTAGGATGCTTGATTCCGGTCCAGGGAAGACATGGCTTGGCAGTTCGGTCTGGACTGTTCCCATGAGGCACAGGGTCAAGAATGATTTGCATATGGCTATGTCTGAACTGGGGTGGCGTGGTGAAGCAAAATAACGATGGATTAAACCCAGATCTGTGACTGGGGGTGAATGCTTGCCAATGTGCAGCATTCCGTCCATCATCTTGTGTGTTTTGCATTTCGCCCTATGTGGGAAGGGTATGCCCAGACGTGGGTCCCGTGCTCACCGCGCCACTGGAGTCAAGCTATCCTGGCTGATGAAGGCTGATAGCCTGAAACCGGTACTAGGATGCTTGATTCCGGTCCAGGGAAGACATGGCTTGGCAGTTCGGTCTGGACTGTTCCCATGAGGCACAGGGTCAAGACTGATTTGCATATGGCTATGTCTGAACTGGGGTGGCGTGGTGAAGCAAAATAACGATGGATTAAACCCAGATCTGTGACTGGGGGTGAATGCTTGCCAATGTGCAGCATTCCGTCCATCATCTTGTGTGTTTTGCGGTTATATTAGGATGGCGGTGGTGACCGCGGCGGTGGGAAATTCCGACTGCCGCTTTACCGCCGGTTGCCATCCGCACTCCTGCCTGGTGGGCGGAGCAGGACCGGGAGAATGGTGGCGGTGCAGAGCAGGCTCCGCCGGCGGGATTATGATGCCGGCGGTAGCCAGCCTTTCCTCAGAGGTCAGACTGCCATTGAAAGGCATGCGGTGATTGTCTTCCGGGGGCCCGTTGCGGGCCCCCAATGTGTTGGGGGGGTGTGGGTGCACTGGGGGTGTACCCATGGTCCCCCCATACATTTCCCTGTGCCAGGTGGCAGGCACTGTGCAGTGTCTGCCACGCAGTGCAGGGAAATGCAGGACATGCTCCTTTCAACATCGCGGCGGTGCTGCGGGCAGCAGCAACCGCCGCAATGTTAATGCCCGCGATCAGACCGCCGTGGTCGGATTCCACCAGCGGGTCATCGTAATACGACCGGCGGTGATGTCGCGGTACATGCGGGCGGTGTTTTCCCGCTACCATGGCGGTCGGGGAGGTTTCCCGACCGCCATCGTAATAGGCCCCTACGTTATTCATTAGTGCCACGATGTGCGCATTTTGTACTGAGAATGTGCATTTAGCTGTATTGAAGTGTCTACAATCTAATACTAGACAATATAAATGGTCAGGTTTCATTGTCAGAAACAAAGGATTATTCATAGGGAAGGAGCAACTTTCGATTACACCGTGGTATTCAAGTTGTGTGAGTATCTTTCTAATTTGTTTATTAGCCTAATTTTTCACTGGTATAACATGATAAGGGGAATCGTCATCCCACCCCACATGGTTGCGGTATAACACAGGAGTGAGCACTAAAACCCACTCCATAGCGTATGAATGTTTAACTGTATCCGGGATGAGATCAGAAAAGGCAGGCAAAATTACAGTTTCTCCCTCAGGGCAATCCATCACAAATTCTGTGGGCTAAAACTTTTTGGACAAGAGAATGTTGTAGCCGAATGACACGTTCTCCCAAAAAAGAACATTAATGTATCTTTGTATGTCCCCCTCTAGTTCGAGTTGCATTTCGTATAATTGATGCAGGACGCTCACTCTTGTGTCCTGTGTCTCCAATTGGACATAGTCACTCAACACGACTGCCGGCAGACAATCCATCTGGTTCCGGCAAACCATTGTGACTTCTGCCTCGTTGGCCAGCATTCTCAGAGCCCACTCCCCTCTCAGAAGCAGTGTCGCAACATTCATGGCAAGCTTTATTTTAATGAAAGGACGCGGAACAAATCCGATCCTATGCAGTGCACAGCTAATGTCCCTGAGGCTTCAATAAGTTATCAACATTTAATCACAAACATTTACAAAACAGTCGCAAAAGATCATGTGTGAAGTTTTGAGAACAGTGTTTTATATTGATACATAGGTGCTAAGCAATATTGTACACAAACGATTATTGGTAATGAACAAAATTAGAATTGAATATATGTCACGTTTTTTTCATGAATCAACTGAATGGCTTGATACATCTCAAAACCAAACATTCAATGGTGACCCAATGCATTTCGGGTTGAAAACCCTTCTTCAGGAGTACAAATTAATCTCTGAAAAGTTGTAGCAGTACACATCATATATTACGATTGGCAGCCTCCATTTGGAACTACAGAAAAACAAGAGCAACGATATCAATGCTTCATATTAAGAAACGAGTCAGATAATCAAACATATCAGGTGGAAAAGAGTTTGCACTCGAAAAGACCATTGCCAACAAGATGAGGGTGGGGGTAAGTAAAAGAATTTGTGGTGCAAAGCGTGCTGCCAGAGAATGTTATTTTTAAATCACCTGTGTATAACCATATTGTTGACACCCCGTGATAGTCTGATGTATGACTATGTTACATGCAAGTTACAACACTATCCAATAGTACAACATCTCTTGTGATTAACAACAGTAGGTACCTCAAATACGAACAAGTCACAAGGTTTTTTGACCTTTGAACTCTAATTATACTTCTTTAGGTGTTTCAAGATCGTTATTGCACTACCCTTGGATTGTTTGTTACAAGTGCTGCATTATTGTAATTGTCATGAAAATACTTGAATTTTCATTGGTTTAATTGGTGTGGGGGATCATGTCTGTTGACCTTTGACCTCTAATTTCACCATTCTAAGTCTTTCAAGGTCATTAATCCATTACGGTTGGATCTTCCCTGCCCCTACGACCCCCTGCACCTCTACTTACCTCTGCTGTCATTGATCTCCCTCCTGCAACCTCAAGAGCGACGCCTGCAGCCGGTTTGTCAAAAGAAGAAACTCCATTGGGGCTGTGTGGCGTTACTCCCTAGGGGAAATCTGGTAACCTGATACTGAGGCCTGCCTGGAGCCCACCAAGGTGAGATATCCCTTGGAATTTGCGCCATTGCCCTACATCATATACGGAGAGGTATCTGAGAGGGGCAGGCCTAGACCAGGAGGCTGATGGAGGGGCATGTGGCAGCACTGATGGATGGACGGTACTCACCTGGGACCTGTTGCTTTTGGGAGGTGACCCTCTGGGCGATGCTGCCTTCGTGGTAGTAAAGACCAGATACCATAGGATAACACTGATGGTCTACAGGGATGGGCCCGTGTGTTTGAATGTAAATGAAGACTTCTGCTGGAGGTGGCTATTCTCTTACTGCTGTGCTCAACCAGACTACCCACTGTTGTGCAACGAGGAACTTTTACTACAGAAGGTGCCTGAGATCGATGGAGGGATGCCTTGATCTGCCTGCTAAACAGAAACAGAGTATTGGAGTCATGGGTGCCCACGGAGGTGGGAATTTCATACAGCAGAGCAATGGCTTTGACCACTCCCTGGTGTAAAAACGAGTGAGAGGCACTCTACTATACTGTGATGCATAGGCAAGGGTCTGATTATTTGGGTCCGGTGCCCTCCCCCCTTACTCCCCTTTATTTTACAAAGCTGTACCGCAGAGTTGTCGGAGGTCTGCTCCCTTGCTGGCCCAACTCAGTGCCCCTTCCCTAGAAGGAAATAGAGCTCTCCTTGCCTAGTTGAGAACACTACTGCCGACCCTGAGACTACTTCTATAACTACAAAAACTTGCAACCGAGCTACTATGGGTAAGATAAGGTCCAAACAGCCAACAATGCAGCCCAGTTCTGAGGAGTCCTCCCCGCAGTGCTGGTTACGGACATCCATGATACACAGGAGCCCTCAATGCAACTTCACTTTGACAAGGTGCTGGCTGCCATCACGGATACTAAGCTAACACTCCAGCAGGAGATCAGAGCTGTGTCGTTGGGGTTGAGATTCATTCGGGCAGAACACCGCAAACTAGCAGATTGAGGAGACACGCTTGAAAATTCTCTGAGTTACAGCAAGAACAGAAGGCACTGGACTCTAATGTGGAGGACCTCTCAGAGAGAATGCGCGTCCTGGAAATAATGTCAGAGTGGTGGGGCTCCCCGAGGGGATCGAAGGATCTGATATGGTGACATTTCTGGAGAATTGGCGTCGAGCAGAGGTGTCCCCGATTCAACTGACCCCCTTCTTTGCCTTGGAGGGGGCACATAGGGTACCAGCACCCCATCCTCCTCATCCAGCAGTGGCTAGATTGCTCCACTATAGCATCAGAGACAGCAAAGATCTAGGATGGAGGGCGCCTTTAAAATTAAAAACGCCAGGGGCATGGCCAAGATGGCGGCTAGTTAGGACGCAGGATTGTGTTCCTCCGGCGCCGCCACTCTTTTGCATTGTATTAAAGCCCATTCCCGGTTCTTTACGGCACCGTAAAGGAACCGGGTGGCATCCGCGAGCAGCGAAGTACCTGAATGCCGAATTTCCGACGGCGCATCTGATCCCAGCTGGAGACAGGCGCGAAGGCCGGAGCGGACTCGCGGCGGGTGGAGCAGGAAGGCCCGCTGTCCGACGGAGCTGCCGGGTGGGGTGCGCCGGCGGCGTGGGAGCACAGAGAGGTCTCAGGGACCTGAGGCGCTGTGCTGGCGCCAGTGAGGACCTGCGCCGAGCACGAACCGGCCGCACAGCGGAGGCCAGAGTGAAGAGTGGCGCGGGAGCCGCCATTTTATGAGGAGGTGCCATTGCTGAGAACACCAGCAATGCCGGGAGCCGGCAGCGGATTGCGATGGGACTCGGAGGGGCTGCCTCCGGTCCGTGGAGTGGCGGTCCTGCACAGAAGCCAGTCGTGATGCTCGCAGGTACGTGGAACAGAGGCAGACATCCGACCATGCCGGACAGCCGGGGGGCCTCACATCGGGACCGGCGGAGCCCCGGGAGACGGGGTGGGCCCCAACGCAATCTGGGGAGGAGCGGCGCACTGCGCAACTGTAGCAACAAGGCCCCGAGCTGCATCGGCCGGAACTAGGGAGGCGAAGAAGGGCCCAGACAGCAGTGCAGGGCTCATGCACAGGGCAGCCGACAGCCCCCTGCCCATAAGAAGATGAGGCCTGGCGGCACGACGCGAGCGCGCCAGGCGTTCTACCCAGGGCCTGCTAAGAATAGAGCGGCAAGAGCCTGTGGCCAGCGGTGAGGCGCCTGGGTGGTTTGGCGCGTGGGCCCTGCCCCAGATATCGCAGCTCCCCCATGCTAGGATTCCCCTAGCGGAGGCCCGCAAACATGTAAGGGGGGTGTAACTCACCGAGTGTGGCCGGCGGAAGAGAGTTGCCTCGCCATAAACTTGAAACCTTGGCCCGGGGTCAGCTGTGGGCTTGGAGTTGGTTGCCCTGCAAGCTTTTCTGAGGGCCCACGCAAGGGCGGCAGTGGCGGCAGCCCTCCTCATGGTAAAGCGACAAGCCTGGATGGTACGAGCCTGATTCTGACAGGCGCGGTGGGCCGGTGCGACCGCTCACCGGAGGTGGCCCCGTCCCCTGGAAGGCGCAGGAGTGGGTCCGGCCGGGCCCAAATAGACACAGTGAGTCGGTGGTGCAGTACTCCCCGGGGCATGACTGGGAGGCGCACAAGGTGGTACCGTGACGGCTCTGGGCCCCCGCCGCTGCCCGGTTTGGATAGGAGAACGGACAGACGGTGTACACTACATGGCGGCGGCACGCACCAAAAAAGATAAAACCCTGAAGGAGATGCTCCTGAAACCGCCTGGGCACACCGCACTGGCAGCTGAGACAAGAGGGGGCACTAGAGGGGGGTGATGGCCCGGCCACTAAGACCTTCATGATGGAACTGTTCTCTGCCATTAAGGAAGATATCCAAAACCTCAAGGGCCAGCTCTCTGCCGATCTCAGGGTGGGTAGGCGCAACATTGATGAGGTGGGAGAACGGGTAGCTACTCTGGAAGAACATGAACTCAGCCGAGAAGAGGAACTCCACCAGATACAACAAGACCTGCTCCGCCTCAAGGAACAACACCTGGATCTACAGGTACATGCCGAAGATCTTGAGAACCGCTCTCGACGGAATAACGTTCGGATTGGAGGTGTGCCATTGCGAGAGGAGGGAGATGATCTCCGGTCTTATGTCAGGGCTCTGTTCCAGCAGATACTGGGTGAAGACGATTCGAAGGACATACAAATGGACCGTGTCCATAGGGTGGGCCTCCCCAGAGGAGACAAAGCGCCGCCTCCGGACATCCTTGTGTGTGTCCACGACTTTCAACTTAAAGAAAAGATAATTCGCAAAGCGCAGGAGGCTCACCCTGTCCAGTTCCGGGGTCAGACCCCAGCTATTTTTCAAGATTTGGCGGCATCCACGTTGATCAAACGGCGAGAATTCAGGGTGGTCACCTCCTATCTCCGTGAGAAAGGCATTCCATATTCCTGGGGCCATCCCTTCCGCATCATATTCAAACTACAAGGGAAATTGCGACAGATTCGTTCTATTACTGAGGCACTCGACGTGCTTGGCCTTGAAAACACGCCGACAGCGGAGCAGACAGAGGGGCCTAGAGAGCGCGCTCCTCGGCGATCGACGCAATGGCAGCTGGTTGGCAAACCTGCCTCCAAACTAAAGCCTGATCCGGCAACGATGGCCAAAGAGCGAGAGGCGGTGCTCTCCTCCCTGACACAGCCTTCGGAGCACCCGGCTACCCCATGACCTACGCAACTGGACTATGCCGGATGGGGTGATGTAGCAGGCTGCCGGGGGGACACGGGCAGATGTCTCTGACACTCGCTAGCAAGCATCTCGCTTGCGGTCTGGGACAGACCACGCATTCCACCCCACCTGTTGCTGAGAGAGCCATGACCTCCCTGGTTTTTCATCTCTTGACTTACTTTTGTCTTCCATTGTTCTCAGTAGCTGTTTTGCGAAATGTTTTCTTTTTGATGTCACTGCAGTTTGTTATTATTTCTTTTTGGGGTTTCCGCACCAGTCAGTCCTCCTTCAATGTCTCCTCGCAGAGGCACAGGGGCTTCCGGAGCAAAACAGGCCCAGATAGCAGGATGCAGGCAAAGCAGAACGTTGCGCTCACACACACTCCCGATGGGGAAAGCCTTCAAGATAGTTAGCCTTAATGTGCGGGGTCTAAACAACCCAGTGAAAAGAACGGCCATCCTTTCCTTGCTGGAAAATTCTGGAGGTGATATTTGTCTTCTCCAGGAGACGCACCTCCTTTCTAAGGACACTCCCCGCATGCGCACTAGACGCTTCCCGCAGCATTTCTGGTCCACGGGTCCGTCCAAGAAAAATGGGGTGACGATCCTAGTCAGAGCACACTTCCCGGGTAAAGTCATAGCGACCGTGGTGGAAATCAAGAGGCGCTTGCTGGCAGTTAGGATACAATGGGGTGGTTCATACATTACACTGGCCTCGCTCTATGCTCCCAACACACAACAGGAATCCTTTATCATTACAGCCCTCACAGAGGTTCTTACGACACAAGACACAGCGATACTGGTAGGAGGGGACTTTAACTTAGTGATGGATGCTGACTTAGATAGATCAGGGCAAAGGTCGAATCAGGCTGGGACATTCTCCTCACGGGGCCTGGACTGGCTGACGGACAATGGATTACATGACGTATGGCGTGCCCAATACCCTGGGATGAAGGACTACACTTACTACTCAGCAGCCCACAAAACGTATGCGCGGCTTGACCACTTTTTGGCTTCTACTCCCTTAGCGCGTCAATTACAAAACACCACTATCGAGCCCAGGTCTTTGTCGGATCATGCACTCATCGCTGTCCATGTCCCTGCGCAACCCTCCCACGCGGTGCCCCCTGGTTGGCGGTTGCAGGAGAGCCTCCTGCATTCTTCTGAAACAGTGAAGCGCATTAAACAAAAATTAGTTGACGTGGGTTCAGCGTCGCTGTGGGCGGTCTGGGAAGCACTAAAACTGGTAATTAGGGGCGAATTCATCGCCATTTCTGCAGCCGAAAACAAACTACGGAAAGAGAAGCACAGTGAACTGGAGAGAGGGGTAGAGGAACTAGAGTCCATACATAAAAGAACTGGGGCGCTGAGGGTGTGGAGGGAGTTGGAGAAACACAGGCGTCTTCTAAATCATCTGGACCTCGACAGGGCTGAGCATGCTCTTCTTAGACTCCGCCATAAATTCTACCTTAGCAGCCATAAGTGTGGCAAGCTCCTGGCCCAGAGGCTGCGGGCTAAAACACAGGCGGTTATGATCCAGACGATTAGAGACCAGACTGGGGAGGATCAGAGCGCAGATACGCAAATAGTGGAAGCCTTCCGCAACTTCTATTGCACCCTATACACTGGGCAAGACCCACCGGCACTGGACCCTCTCTTATATTTGGACAACTGTGCGATTTCTCCTCTCCCTAAAGCAACGGAGGAACTGCTTGACTCAGCCATTCGCGTGGAGGAAGTGATCACAGCTATATCCCGATTGAAACTCGGCAAGTCGCCGGGACCTGACGGCTTCTCAGCCCTCTTTTACAAATCCTTCTGTTTTGAGCTGGCTCCCTTTTTAACTAAACTGTTTAACTCCTTTTTGGAGACGGGGCGGTAACACATTCCATGTCGGAGGCAGCTATTTCCGTCATCCTGAAGCCCTCCAAAGATCCAAGAGACTGTGGGTCCTACCGGCCCATCTCTCTCCTAAATTTAGATGCGAAGATCTTCGCCAGTATCCTTGCGGCGCGTTTAAATCCCCTAATGGCAGACTTAATCGACCCCGATCAAGCGGGTTTTATCCCTACCAGGCAAGGGGGGGACAATACGAAGCGCCTCTTCCACCTCATGGACAGCGTACAGAGATCGGGTAGGCAGGCCTTCTTTTTATCTATTGACGCCGAAAAGGCATTCGACAGAGTAAGCTGGGCGTACCTGTTTGATACCCTGTGCTGCTTTGGGTTTGGGGAGAACTACATAAAGTGGATCAAATGCATTTACAGCGAGCCCAGGGCTTTCGTGAGAGTAAATGGCACCAGATCATCTACTTTCCCAATATCGCGGGGGACACGGCAAGGCTGTCCTCTGTCCCCCCTTTTATTCGCGCTTTACATGGAGCCACTGGCCCAACTTCTAAGAGCTGACCCGGACATCGAAGGCCTGAAATTTGGGGCCAACGTTCACAAGATCAGTCTATACGCTGATGATGTGATCCTATCCCTTACCACCCCTCAAACGACCTTGCCGGCTCTTCTTGTAGAGCTACACACATTTGGGGAGGCCTCTGGGTTTAAAGTCAACCTGGGCAAATCAAACATTCTGAACCTATCGATCCCTCCAGCTATGGTGGATGGTCTGCAGCAACAATTCTCATTCCAATGGACCCAGCAAGACATATCGTACCTTGGCATACGCCTTGCGCCGACCATTGCCCGGACAGTAGCCCTAAACTATTCGACTCTATTAGAACACACGGCCAAAGCGCTGGACGCTTCGTCACGACTGCGATTGGCATGGTTTGGGAGGGTCGCGGAGGTCTAAATGACGGTTCTCCCTCGCATCCTTTATATATTTCAAACGATCCCTATGACGCCTCCGCCAAGGGCTTTAGCTCAATTACAGACCCTTATCAATAAATTCGTATGGGGTGGAAAGAAGCTGCGCCTCTCGTTAACTCAAATGGTCCGTCCAAAAAAAGAGGGGGGAGTGGGTCTTCCTTTGATTAGCGGGTACAACAAGGCGTCCTGCCTCCGCTACATCGTGGAATGGAACAGACCCTTGTCTGGTAAGCACTGGAACTTCATGGACCAGACGGTAGCTGGAATTAAATATGGCGGGAGCTCTGGTTACCACGCAAGCACAGGGCCTGGGGGCTATACTCCTCATCAGTCACTTCCCCGACACTGAAGGCTTGGGATCTGGTGGCCATCAAAAAGGGCTGGACGACCTTTCCCTCGCCTATGACTCCAATTGTAGATAACCCAGAATTTCCCCCAGGGCAGGCCTCAGTAGTGTTCCAACGATGGAGAGAAGAGGGATGAAAGAGAGTTGGATCTCTCTTTGAAACAGAAGGCCTGGTCCCGTTTGCTCAGCTTAGGCGAGACTACGATCTCCTAGTGACTGATGAATATGCATATCTCCAACTATATCACTGGGTCACCATGCCCTCTAATTACAATAGAATGTCCCGACCTCTTACATCATTTGAAAAATGGCTGATCCGCAAAAAAGATGACCGTCGCCTTATCTCTGAACTGTACGCTATGCTTACTGCGCGACCCGCAGAGCAACGCACGAAGGCGCAAACCCGATGGGAGATGGAGTTGGGAAGGCCACTTTCTGCCAAAGAATGGGAGCATATACTTTACAGAACACACCACACTGCGCACAATACTGCCGGGGCGGAAACCGCATTTAAAGTCTTCTCATATTGGTACTATACCCCAATGCGAATACACAGTTGGGACAAAAGCAAATCTGAGTTATGCTGGAGGGGGTGTGGGATGTCTGGCACCCTATTGCACTTGCTATGGCATTGTCCCAAACTACAGCGCTACTGGACTGAGGTCCTTAATAACATTGACGAAGCATTCGATACCGCCATACCCCGGTCTTCGGAACACACCCTCATTGTACTGTCACACTCTCGGGTCTTCCCTCTACGATCTATGAGAGGCAGACAAATGGCGCTAGCCTTAATAGCAGCAAGGCAAGTCATCTTAGCTCAGTGGGGAACAAAGACCATACCAGAGCTCACGACTTGGTTGCATCGCCTGTGGCACATTCTGGCTATGGAGCGTCTGTCCCTAGTAGTGGACGGGAAGGGGGAGGTCTATGCCGAACTGTGAGCTCCATTTCTGCAGCTGCTGTCCAAAGATATGAGGGAAATCTCATGCCCTAAATATCTGCAAATCCTTAAACTACTGCCACAGGACGCTATTGTAGCTGCACCTCTGAACACAACTTGAGAGGGACCTGCCACCAACCTTACTGTTCGTGGGTTATGGAGCTGATTTGGTAGAGTTGACTGGTGCGGAAGAGGGTGGGGGAGGGGTAAGGGGGGTTTATGTTTGGGTATGTTCTCCTTGTTGTCTTCCCCTTTTATTTTTTATTGTTTTTCTCTACATTGAAAAGTAAGAAGTCACTGATTACTATGAAGAGCCATGCCTGCCATAGTGCTGCCGGCCTCAGGGTTGTTGGCATGAAAGCTGTGTATTGCTGCTTGATGTGCGCTCTGCCGGCCTGTGGATGTAGGCAGGAGGCTGTGTTTTCTCATTCTGACTCCTTACCAATAAACAGATTGGTTCCATAAAATTGAAAACGCCAAAGTATCCATGTTCCCGGATTTTACAGCCCTTGTCCAAACACAGAGTGCCTCCTTTCTGAAGGTTAAGAAGGCACTCCGGGAAGCTGGGTTAAAATACTCACTAATGTTCCCTGCCAAGCTTGAATTGTGTCAGATGGAAAGACCCACTTCTTTGAGGATCCTGAAGCTGCTTGGGCCTGGTTGGAGGCATACACGGCAGGGACGACCCTCCCCAGGCCCAAGAAGAGGGCACTAGCAACCAGATCAAAAGCACAGAAATGTTCCAAGTGACCCCCCCCCGTGGTCGATGCCTGAGAAAGCCATCACAGTCCCAGGCAGAACAGGAACGAGCAGTGGTGCTGCTCGAGATGGCTAAAATTGTCACGACTTGCAGTCCATACGAGGAGTCTAGGACACAGTCAGAACATGAATCGATGGCCTTGGGCTCTTTGGCCTCTGTGCCTGATAGTGGTGCCCCATCACAGATTACTCCTCAATCAGTAGAAGACTTGATCTAACATTGTTTGAGTGGAAAAGGTGACTGGAGTTATTGGGCCAGTCGAGCCGGGTTGCTGGTACAAACATGGGGCACTGCGGAGCCCTGGATGTGTGGCTGAAAGACTGTGCTGTCATCCCAACAAGTGAACCTACTATGCTTTGACACCAGGTTGCGCCCGTCCTTCCTAGCCTCGAGGCCGAGCAGTCGCTTTATAATAGTGGTAACCTATGGGGGTTGGCCTGTGTCCACAGGCCTCGCTTGGGTAGTCGGGCAGACCTCCGGCGTCCTCTGGTAGCAAAGCACCCCACTGCCATTTCCCCTACATAGCTCTAGGCCTTGGAATCATCTGCGCCGCCTTCCCCCGCCTCAGCCCGTCACCTGTAATCCTCGGCGCCCAGGCGGGTTCTCCTGGCCTCAGGCCTCATATAAGTGATGGTCTTCTACAGCATCGCCACATTGTCAGCAGCTGCAGGAGCAGGCCAGTGTGACACCAGAGCTCTCCACACCACTGCTCCGCAGCCGTCGCCACCTGTACCGGAACCAGGGCTCTTCAGGCCTCTTTGCGTCGTCGCCTCCACAGTCATCTGCTGGGGTGCAGAGTGCGAAAAAACTGCCCCCGTCTGCTTCTGCTCTTTAAGGGACAGTACGCTTCATTTTCAATCGGCCATTAGGTCTCCTGGGGTAGGACCATGCCGTTGATCGGTCCGGAACTTCAAGAGCCTCACTCAGGTGCGGCCAACCTGCTGGCCCGCCCTCTAGCGCCCCCCTGCCTCATACAAACTTACTGGCTAGTGTTCCAATTGGCATAAATATGATACGTACTTCTTAATGCCATAGATGTTCCCAGATGAGTAGAGCTGAAGAAATCCCAGCTGTGCACTTTTGGTAGCATTAGAATACCTTATACCGGGAACAGTAAAAGACGAGAAGTATCTCATCCAATGCTAACGATAATGAGATATGTCTGGAGTACAGAACACACCATATGTGGAGAACAAAATAAGTTACACAAGTACAGGCCCAGATGGTGAAATAATGCAATACAACTCTGAGACTCTGAGCAACAATGGGAGAACTTTTAGACCAGGGGCCGTATTAAACATTATCATTGTTTGTACCAGGCGCACCTTTCAAAAGGTGTGCTGGTCCCAAACAATGATAATGTGCCCGATTATGGTGAATGCGCTGCCTGCAGGGCAGCCGCGAACTCGCGCTGCCCCCAGGGCAGCGCATTCATGTGAAAACACAGAGCAGCTGCTCCATGTTTTCACTTTGCAGGCGGCACCCGCCTGCACTTTCAAAGGGGATTAGAGATCCCCTTGCAGGCGGGTGCAGTCAGTGACTGCACCTGCCTGCAATGGGATGTCTGGTGGTCCATGGGACGCCATTTACCCCCTGCTGTGGGCTGCTCTCAGGGGGCGCACTGACAGTGCACCACCTTTTAAATGGCGCACTGACAGTGCACCTCCTGCGGGCTTCTTTGACTCTGCGCCCCTGTCTGTAATATGGCGTGGGCACAGAGTCAAAGGATTTCACTCATTTGCATAGGGCATACCCCTATACAAATGAGGGAACACCCTCTGAAGGTAGGGCTGGCCCATTAAGTGCACCAGCGCTATCGGTATTATAGAAGGGGACGCATAAGCGTCTGCGCCCCCTTCTATAATACCAAAGTGCCCCGGGGGTGCGCCAAGTGGGCGCAAACGGCCATTGCGCCCCCGGGGCACCTTCTGTAATACGGCCCCAGATGTATTAAAAACATATATGACTTCCTCACTAAGGACAGTTTGAAAAAATATGCAAAGGTGCAAGAGGAGATTGGGTTCCTACACCCACATTTTGGGGACTACCAATGTCTCAACCCCAGTTTCAGTATGCTTTTGGACCCATTCCCATGGATATTCCAAACCTGACTACTCTTAAATATTTATGTAAGTGGGGACCATACAAGGCGGTGGTATCCAGACTATTCAAAAATCTGATAAATCATCCATTTCCCAACACTTGAAAATGTAGTGGTTGAATATGTTTCAATGAATGGTCAGTCCTCAAGGCATCGCATGATAAAACACTTATAGAAGCACATTTGATACTGAGCTAATACAAAGTATAGAATAGATGACACTGGTCCCCACGGAAATTGAGTGCTGCCAAAATTGTTCCTTTGGCTGCATTCTAGAGATGTTACACCTCAGAAGGGGACATTGTCCACCTGCTCTGGGAAGGTACCATGTTGAATAACCTTTGGATAGAGGTGTGGAGATGAGGGATAAGGTGGACATTGGATCCACCTGACAGTGCAGACAGTTCTTCTATCTCATTTGGACCTATACCCTGAGATTGCATATGAACGGATATGGCAGACTGGAAAAGCATTAGCCACTGCAGCAGTCTGCATCCTTAGACTTTGGAGAACAGAACTCTGCCCTATCCATCGAATCTTGGTTACAGGAAATGTACAATGGTGTCTCTTATGAACATGGGATTTATACACTGAATGACCAGTTCGATAAATTCCAGGTTACCTAGGTTTGTTTTGTTGGTGATGTATCAGGCCCCGTTTTTCTAGATTGACTGCCATAAACCTACAAGCTGTCCCTAGGCTAAACATGTGCAGTTGACGGTTGTTGAAGTTCCTGGTCCACCTAGAGGGAAAAAGAGAGAGAGTGTGCCTACATTCTGACCCTTTACTAAACATTGTTGGTACAGCCAGGAGAAACAACAGGAAAGTGAGGCTGCCTTGAACCAACTGTACAAAGTGGTGCTGTGGGTCTGATGCCACCAAAAGCACCTCAGTGAGGGCATTAGCCTAAGGCAAGCTGCCATAAACCTACAAGCTGTCCCTAGGCTAAACATGTGTAGTTGATGAATGTTGAAGTTCCTGCTCCACCTAGAAGGGGAAAGAGAGAGAGAGTGTGCCTACAACCTCTCCCTGTACTAAACATTCATGGCAGAGCGAGGAGATACAAAACGAGAGGCAGGTTGCCTTGAACCAACTGTACAAAGTGGTAATGTGGCTCTGCTGGCAGCAAAAACACCTCAGTGAGGGCATTAGCTCAAGGCAAGCTGCCATAAACCTAAAAGCTGTCGCTAGGCTATACATGTGTAGTTGACAGTTGTTGAATTTCCTGCTCCACCTAGAAGGGGAAAAAGAGAGAGAGTGTGCCTACAACCTGTCCCTGTACTAAACATTCATGGCAGTGCAAGGAGATACAAAATGAGAGGCAGGTTGCCTTGAACCAACTGTACAAGGTGGTGCTGTGGCTCTGCTGGCAGCAAAAACACCTCAGTGAGGGCATTAGCTCAAGGCAAGCTGCCATAAACCTACAAGCTGTCCCTAGGCTAAACATGTGTAGTTGACAGTTGTTGAAGTTCCTGGTCCACCTAGCGGGAAAAAAAGAGAGAGCGTGTGCCTACAACCTGTCCCTGTACTAAACATTCATGGCAGTGCAAGGAGATACAAAACGAGAGGCAGGTTGCCTTGAACCAACTGTACAAGGTGGTGCTGTGGCTCTGCTGGCAGCAAAAACACCTCAGTGAGGACATTAGCTCAAGGCAAGCTGCCATAAACCTACAAGCTGTCCCTAGGCTAAACATGTGTAGTTGACGGTTGTTGAAGTTCCTGCTCCACCTAGAAGGGGAAAAAGAGAGAGAGTGTGCCTACAACCTGTCCCTGTACTAAACATTCATGGCAGTGCGAGAAGATACAAAACAAGAGGCAGGTTGCCTTGAACTAACTGTACAAAGTGGTGCTGTGGCTCTGCTGGCAGCAAAGACACCTCAGTGAGAGCATTAGCTCAAGGCAAGCTGCCATAAACCTACAAGCTGTCCCTAAGCTATACATGTGTAGTTGACGGTTGTTGAAGTTCCTGGTCCACATAGGAGGGAAAAAAGAGTATGTCTCTAATCTGACCCTATGCTCCTCTTGTAGAAAGAGTAAGAATTATATCCGGATTCCTAGAGCGTATATCAAAATGCTTCCCAGGAAGCCCACAGATTTGGTATATCTTCTAGTCACCGACTTACCTGAATGATGTTTCTTTGGCAACATCCAACAGTCTTGCCAGCGTGACTTGATTGTTCATCTTCTTCACCTTCATCACAGAAAACATCAAAGTGTTCTCATGAGTATGGTTTCCACCATGTGAAGAAAAAACATAATTTAATGATTAGGTACTACTACTCACACATCCCCAAATAGCACCCATCCATTTATTTGATACTCGCTCTCTTACTATGCAGAGTTGGATTGTAAGTAGCATTTGCAGAGGCAGAGGATCCCATCAGAAACTCTCATGCAGAACATGGTTGGTATTAGTGAAACCATGTAGTGCTAAACCAAGGGCAATCAAATCACTTCCAAAAAGACATAGGTCACCCTCTCTCACCCCCACACCAAACGTGACTGACTTGCCAATGGTTTATATCCACCCACTTGTCAGTCAACACAGTATGCTTCTCTGTATCCTTTTCTGATAAGTTAGACTGCTATTTCTTATGCAGAGTAGAGCAGTTCTATTTACTCTGCACTGCCCGCAGACAGCAAGATACCAACAAGATACCAAGAGACAAATAGTTGCTTCAGGTTCACCAAACAAGCCATGTAACAAGAGGCCTATGCACAATATCAGATATCCATGTTATGTCATGTTATCCCGGAAGGGTATCCTGGTGCTGAAGCAGGAAATATTTAGGCCAGAGTAAGGGCTAGATGAAGAGTCAAGTCTTCAGTTTCTTGTGGAATTCAAGAACTGAGGCGGTGGCTCTGATGCGCAGGGGCTGATCATTCCAGGCTTTAGGAGGGAGAAAAGAGCATGACTGCCAGATCTGCTTCTGTATATGCAGGGGTGTGTGGGAGTAGGAGTGTGGCCGAGTGGAGGTTTCTGATAAGTGTGTGGGAGTTTATGTGGTTGTTGAGGTATGTGGGGCTATACCCCTATTAGGCACCTTCGAGTGAAATGACTAACTGAAATAAAATAAGTCATCTGGCGCATTACTTTGGAGCTGAGTAGATCACTTTTAAGTCTGGTGTGGAGCAGCTTTTCATATCATGAGCACAGAGCAATGCAGACGTTACATCCTTGGAAGTCATTCCAGTAAAATCAAACAATACCCAAATGCCTTAGATGTCACTCATCACCCCCCACAAAGTCACCTCTCTCCCAGACACTGACAATACTCTCAGACACATTTACAATGCTTACGATGCACCCCCATGCTCATTATATGCTTAAACATTTTGAAGTCCCATGACCTCATAAGATATTACATCACTCATGACATCTTCTATGACATCATTGATAATATCACAGTAATATTTGCAGTAGCATTATTGATGAGAAAACTGCATGGCAAGGGTGTGAGTTATGGTTACCTTAGGGCACAAGTTATAGTTACTTGAAATAACTAACTATAACAGCTGAATTTCTATGGTATTGTGCATGTAAAATCTGAACTTAACTATAACGTCCCTGTAACCTTTGGTTTTTTAGTGAATATATATATATATATATATATATATATATATATATATACATATATATGTATACACACACACACACATGCATACTAGCAGATACCCACACTCACAATAATCAGGCGTCAACACATGCCAGATAGCCCATAAATTACTCCCATACATTCATAAGAAAGAAATATAACAGATACTCTCTCTCACATCATTAAATATCCACACACATGACTAATCAGTACTGTATCTATGTTCAAACATCATCCTATGTGATTGGACACCCATGCACACCAGTTATCAGTATTAATGTGTCCAATCACATACCCCACAGACAACCATTCATACCGTCTGACCCTTATTCAACCTAAAAAAACAACTATCAAATGAATGAATGAGGGATTTGTAGAGCGCAGGACTCACCCCTACTGGGGTATCTCTGCGCTAACAGCGAAGCAAAACCACGAGTAGGCAAAGTGCTGGCCAGGCTAGAAAAGTTCAGTTTTCAATAGCTTTCTGAATTTGGACATATCAACAGACAATCTTACATGTCATCAGACACCCTTGCAGGCCATCAGACAGCCATGCACAATATCACGTACCCACAAAAGGCACCTATGCAACATGCACCTTTCCACATTCACACACACATATGCATTATGCATATTTAGTAACGCAGAACCTACCTGAATTAGATGCATGATGGCAGAGCTGATCCTGCAGAAGAAACACTGCATCATAAGCCAAAATATGCAAAGTGAAGCAGTTTCAGCTGGGAATCATCTGTAATGACACAAAGCATTAATTTAGATAAGAACACGTTTCATAGTGTATATCACTTATGCTTACAGTCAAATACCAAGGTTCACAGACACATATTTAGGAGTCGGGCCAAAAACTGAATTTCTAAGGAGAGACTAAGAGTGGAAAATTGAAAAAGATAATAGTGAGTAAAAGACACAGAGAGAGCAGTAAGGCTGTTTAGACCACTATAGGGAGATGAGAGTTGGGGAAATTAGCTTGTTAATTAGTGTGGTGCATGACTTACCTTGAGACTGTCTTTACCTGCCAATATGCCATCAGATACCCTAACAGCACCAACCCCTTTCACAGGTGGCCCACAATCAACACTCTACCAGCACTCGAAGAACTCTAAAATGCCTCTAGGCTCCCTTCACACAATTCCAACCTATACTCGTCGAAAAAAATGCTTCAAAACTCCATCAGGGGTAGCAAGGACTATATAAATGCAAATCTTTTTTCTCTCTTCTATCCCTCGGCTATCCTCCTCAATCAAAATAACTGACTAATATCCACCACTTAAATTACTTTCATATTTCACTATACTAATTCTCCACTAATCCTTTATGGGTTCTGGAGTAGCCTGCTACTCGCCAAAAAGCGCTTCAACACCCCATCAGTGGTAACAAGTGTTATATAAATTTAAACCTTTTTCCCTCTTCTATCCCTTCGCTATCCTTCTGAATCCAAATAACTGACTAACATGTCCACCACTCAAATTACTTTCACATTTCACTATACTAATTCACCACTAATCCTTTTTGGGTTCCGGAGTAGCGTGCTACTCGCTGAAAAAGTGATTTGACGCCTGGTCAGGGGTAGTAAGCGCTATATAAGCGCAATTATAATTACAATTGAAATTTTAAGAATAGACCTGTCTCTAGCCTCCATCACTACTATGTATGGGTTGCCAAACTCCAGCCACAGAAATGCAGGCACTTTAAAAACTCCTCTCACTGTGCAGTCAGAGAAAGAAAAGTAAACACCAATCCTGCAGCAATTTGTCAGAAGACCTAGCCAGACATTTGACCTCTGCCTTTGAAGCACCTGCAAATGTGACAAATTAAACACAGACAGATTCAACATCACCCTGTTGTTAGTTGATATTCTGGCTATGATATTTTTGAAGCAGAATATTTTTGTGGTTGATATTTTGTCATGCAATCCAGTGTTGCGGTGCCTTCCAATCAGTAACCATGGCTTGGAGGAGCTTAGCTAGCCTATGCACATGTGTGTATTTACTAGCCCCTTCCAAATAGATTTCTGCTCTAAAAGCCTTTTGTATTTTATGAGTGTCTCAAAAGGTCCCTGTTCCTTGTGGTTCTTCCCCAGACATGCATCTTTACAAACTGCGCCAAGAGATGGATTGTGTTACATAGTGTGTGCCCGTATGTGGCACTTCACTTCCTCACTTCTTTCTCCTAGGGCCCTCATTACAAGTGGTCCTATGTGGTAACTCCTATTACCGCAAATATCACAATTATGAGATCTGGGATAAATATCAGCAGTTCAAATATGGCAGTATGTATTGGGAGAGAAAAGCCCAGTATTTAATGGAAGATGAGGATTTTGTTGCAGTAAGTACCAAAATCTTCATGTTATTGCCCAAAAGCTCATGATGGCACAAGATAAATATCAAACAACTCAGGTTTTATCAGATGTGATAATTATTGCATTAGGCAGTGGCTATCTCATAATTAGGATTTAGGTGTGCAGTTATTTGTGTGTCACCCCTTTTACTTCCTCTGTATGATAGTACTAGGCACATGAGCGCTTCCTTCTCCTCTGTGTGCACCAACAATTTCATTAGGCTATTTTCTCATCCATTGTGTGCACTAACATGTGAACACACCCTTCTTCAATCACTGCATAAGACATAAGGCCCTTCTTGCTCCGCTGTATTAAACTAACATACTAGAAGCCCTTCTGTCTGCTGCCTGTAAATTATCACTTGCATACAGCCTTTGTCCATCCTCTCTATTCACTAATATTTGCATGCGCCGCTGCTTTCCCCTCTGCATAGCACTAGCAAGTGCATAATGCCATATTACTTTCTATATATGCGAGACCTAAAAAAGATAGTCTGGAGAGATAAAGATTGGGGGTGCACCTCACACACAGTATGATGCACCAAAAACAGCTAAAGGAAAACTCCTTTCATGTGAACAAGGTGAATCCTAACTTTATCACAGATTGCATTTGCTAGGCAAACACTGTCTAAGTGATGAGATGTAACTAAGGAAAATTTAAGTTTTACTCCAGTATAGATACTTTGGTCGCAATTGAAAGGGTTGTGTAAAGGTCCACGGGGGCTGGGCTTGGGGTGCAAAATGTTGAATTTAGTGCATAGTCCTGCGTTACATGTTGAAAGGTGAGAGTTTCACTGCAAGAATCCTAAAGTTACAAGTCAGCCTGAAAAACCTTGAGTGTCGCACATCAAAATCCGTGGGTATAAGATAAAGTTATTAGGTCATAGAGGGCATGAGTAGTTCTCATGCCTCGCATCAAAATCTGAGCCGAGGAACTGCAAAGCAGTGAAAATGTCCCTGTCAAGAAAATAGGTGACAGGCTAACAAGAGGGTAAACCCACAGTTTGCAGCACCCCAAGAAAAAAGAATCCTGTTCCAGCCCACAAATGCTGCACACAAAGCTAACACTTCTGATTCTCAGCAAAATCTGAGCTGCAATCAATCAATCAATCAATCAGGCGTTTGTTAAGCGCGACTACTCACCTGTAAGGGTCTCAAGGTGCTGGGGGAGGGGGGTTGGCAGGTTCCAGTACATCAAGGGGGGGCTCTGTCGAAGAGCCAGCTTTTGAGGTTTCTTGCGAAGATGGGGAATGATGTTGTCTGTCTGAGGTGGAGCGGAAGGGCGTTCCAGGCTCTGACCGCGAGGAAGGATAAGGAGCGGCCTCCCAATCTGGTCTTTCTGGTGCGGGGGACCACGGCGTAGAAGAGCTGGGCTGATCGTAGGGTCATCTGGGGTGCGTGGAATTTGAGTCGGCTGTTCAGGTATGCTGGTCCGGTGTCGTGGAGGGCCTTGTGAGCGTGGGTGAGCATCTTGAAGGTGACTCTAGCTTCGATGGGGAGCCAGTGGAGTGTGCGCAGGTGCTGGGAGATGTGGCAGTGTCTTGGCAGGTCCAGGACCAGTCTTGCGGCGGCGTTCTGGATGTTCTGTAGCTTGCGGGTGAGGTTTTTGTTTATTCCGGCGTAGTGTGCGTTGCCGTAGTCGAGTCTGCTGGTGACCAGGGCGTGAGTGACGGTCTTTCTGTGTTTGTGGGGGATCCATTTGAAGGTCTTACGTAGGAGGCAGAGGGTGTGGAAGCAGGAGGACGAGACGAAGTTGATCTGGCGGTCCATTTTGAGCTCAGAGTCCAGGATGAATCCCAGGTTGCGTGCGTGGTCCGTGGGGGTGGGCGGGCTTCCGAGGGCGGGGGGCCACCAGGTGTCCTTCCAGGCATCGGGGTTTGGGCCCATGATGAGTACTTCTGTTTTGTTGGTGTTTAGTTGTAGGCAGCTGTTTTTCATCCATTTGGCGACGGCTTCCATGCCTTCTCGAAAGTTGTGTCTGGCGGTATTGGGTTCGTTGGATAGGGAGAGGATGAGTTGGGTGTCGTCTGCGTATGACACAATGTTGAGTCCGTAGGTTCTGACGATGGGGGCGAGCGGAGCCATGTAGACGTTGAAGAGCGTAGGGCTGAGGGAGGACCCCTGGGGGACTCTGCAGGTGGTTGGTATAGGGTCCGAGAGGAATGGGGGGAGTCTGACCCGCTGCATTCTGCCGGAGAGGAAGGAGCGGATCCAGTCAAGGGCCTTGTCTTGGATCCCTGCGTCGTGGAGTCTGCGTATTAGGGTGCGGTGAGAGACTGTGTCAAACGCCGCTGAGAGGTCGAGGAGGATGAGGGCTGCTGTTTCTCCTTTGTCCAGTAGGGTGTGGATGTCATCTGTTGTGGCGAGGAGGGCGGTTTCCGTACTGTGGTTTTTTCTGAAGCCGGATTGGGAGGAGTCGAGCTGCAGGGGCTCGGAACGCTGAACCTTGCAAAGTGGCCACTCCCAAACTCTTACATTTTCAGAGACTACTAACACCATCATTTCATATCTATGAGAGCAGAAAAAACACCCACCATAACAGCTTGGAGCAGTCCCAGCACATGTCGCTTTGGTGTGGCCTAAAGATAGAGATATGTTAGTGTAAATAAATCAACAAGAAAATCATCCCCACTAAGTCAAATGTTGAAATGGATCAGTTTGGCTTCTCCTGTGCAACATAAAACTTGACATCAGTTTGGGAGGGGAAATCCACTATAATTTAACAAACTATGTGTCTTTGACTCTCATTTTTACTTTTGGAATACCTGTGAAAATAAAACACCAAATTACACGTGCAACACAGTGGAACATATGGCACTGTTCAAAGACTCTTAGGGCTGATTCGTAGATACAAATACACAAAGAGCATGCATATTACGATATAAAGATATAAATGCACGCTAACATTTTCACAGAAGTTACCTATGGAATTTGGACAGGTCCAGTTTCAGTAAAATGTGCAAATTAAAGTTGTGCAGGGAGCAGTTGGTGCAAGATCTAAAATCATACCCATAAAAATGCCAGTTGAGCCATCCTCCTCCCACTGTCTGACATGTCACAATCTTACCTCAAGCCTGTTGAATGGCTATTACCATTTTACGTCATTCTATACTAACCTAAGGTGTTATCACCTATTCACAGATATACATAATCAAAAATCCAATGCATGGTTGTCACTGGAGCTGCTAAGCGGAGTGGAGTGCAGGGGCATGAGCTAGGGTCACGATCAGGTCAGGTCACATGGTGCACTGTCTCTGGGGCTCGCAGTAACGCAGAGCAGACTTCATACTTCAATTGTTGCCAGAGGCTGACCAGTTTTCCACGCCCCTTCTCTCAGTTTACTTGCAGCTGAGGACAGCTCACTGCCCTCCTATCCTGCAGCTCCCTCATAACTTCTCTACAACTCAAATCCAGATTTCCCCTCTGCCCTGTACCAAACCCCTCCTCGAACGCACATGCTCCAGAGTCAATAAATCTCTAAGTAAATGTTAGAGATTCAGAAACGTTTTTCACTCTTTACTTTCTCCTTACTTTCTCTTTCTATCTGCCCTGGGACCTCTCTATCCATCATCTCACTTCTCTGTCCTGAGCTCCGTCCTTCTTCACCTAGATCTCTCACTAACCTCACCTAGCTACGCTGTCATTTATACTGCTGCCTGTAGCTCCACCTCTACCCCTTCTTTCAGGGGTCTCCGTCACAAGCCAACTAGAGCCTGTTTACCCTACTCTCCTTATGACACTTGTCTTACAGCAGCTACTCGTTTCACTTCTATGACTGTAAAACCCCTAGCACATTGCTGCTTCCTTGTCTAAATCTCTTGAGATATCTTGTGCCCCTCGCATAACTGTATGCAGGGGGCACTAAATGCTGCCAACCACTCTCCAGTAATTACTGAGTACTTACCTTTTTAGTCCACTAGGGAGCGAGTTGACTTTTTGGAATTCATTGATGATATCCCTCCACCATCTCCAGATACGAGATGGGGGCCTTCAGCTAATCACGTTTCTAGCATGGTACCGCCCCCTTCCACCAAAAATGCAAAGGCACGCAGAGTTCTAGTCCATGGCAGATTGGAAACATTTGCCTAAGAAAGACAAAACAATGCAAGGTGTACCTTCAAAAATTAGTTCAGAATGAGAAGGTAATATGAAAAAATATGTGCAACCATGCAGTAAAGTGATTTTACTCTACTCTTGCCACGCATGCTCAAAATGTGTAAATGTGCAAAGTGGAAAGTTTGTGTAATTCTTTTTTGCAAAGCTGGAATCTGTTGAGTTTCCATGGCCATACTTACCATTTGAGACTTTATCCTGGTTCAACCATTAAAATAAATGGGGTAACCCAGTATAGTGTCAAAGGACCTGGGTATCGATCGGTAAGGAAAACAATTGGTCCCAGACAATCCGAATTTCACTCAAATTAATAACTGTAAGAGAATTAAATTAAATTAAACAAGACTTTGGTATGAAATCAATTCCTGCAACCGGACATATATAATGTAAGGGCACATTCAACAGGGAAAAAACTCATAGATAAGAGGCCACCCAAAGTAATTTAAATTGCAAACATCAATTTATTTCATGCTGAGTCATATTCATCGAATGGAAAACATACACAAAGGCATAGTATTCAGCATGTGATAGCGCAGTTATTTCCAAGGAAGGAGAAGGAAGTGAAAGTTGGTGCTCATGTGTGGGGTAGAGAAGGAAGATGAAGATCATCGAGAAGCATTTGAAAAGAACAGTTCAAAACACTAAAGTAGAAGGGATCCGGCTCTAATTTCTGACAAGGCCAGTACCCCTACCGAACTGGGCCTACCCCTAAGTTCAATCGCAATATGAATTTTTGATAATTATTTCTCGATTGGAGGCACAGTGAAACTTCATCTGTGGTTGGGGTAGAAGGGGGTAGATGTTGGGTGTAGGCCCACTGGGGAAATGTCGACGTTTCGACCCTAACGCAAAAGGGTGAGTAGACTCCTCTGCTGCGGGTCTTCCTCAGGACAAGGGAAAGGGACCTATATTCGATGGTGTCAAGTACACTGCCCCCAAATGGTGGGTAGTCCGAACATGGTCGTGGTGTGATGAAATTAATTCCAAACTGTACTCCGTATCAAAATATCCTGAAATTACTTCACAATGGGGGAAATATCACCCCGAGGCACCGCTGAGAGGGAGCGGCGTGAGACCTTTTTAATCATATGCTGCCATTGGTCCCAGAAGGACGTGCAATTCTTAAGTCAGAACAAGTAGGAGACGCGCAGCATCCGTTGGTGTCTCTGAAGGTACCTTCAGAGACACCAACGGATGCGGTGGATGCGGCGCGTCTCCTACTTTGTCTTTATCCTGGTTCAAAGCATTCTACTCGCACAGTTCGGACTGAACGTCCTTTGTACAAGTGCACAAGGTTTTCATTTTCTCACGCCCACCCTACTCCAGTAATCTCATAAATCAGCGCATATTGACACAGGCCCAAATAACATAGGCTAGACTCACAAATTCACACATACAGCACAAAAAACACAGATGGATTACAGGCATCTGTGACTGTTACTTGGAGGTGCAGGCCAGGCATTTAACCATGAGAGGCCATGACCACGCTTTACATTGCAAGGCATGCTGTCATCCTACCTGCCATGTTTCCTAGGACCATGTGTAATGTGCAGCTCCAGTACACGCTTGTTTCATTATTCTGGGGCTTGTAGTCCTGTTTTATAATGGGGTAAATTACACTACATGCCCCAAAATTCAAAGTAATCGCCAGGACTTTAGCAGTATATCATGCATGGACCTAGAAATTGTGAAAGAGCTGCTGTCTCCTCGTGTGTGTTGTTTAGAATATGTGAAACCAGGTTCTGTCGGAAGAGACCAGCACCCTACTTTCAAGCATGGTTCTAGGGGTTGGGGACAATAGTCCATTGGCATTGTACACGCAGAGCAGCTCAGTTTGAGGGTTATAAGAGAAAGTGCTGAGTTTGGGGCTGCGCTGCAGACCTGAGGGATTTCAATTACATTGCGCATTAGGTAAACACATACTTTGCAATAATACCCAGCCAAAAAAGCGATGAAAAGCTTGAAGGAAAAACAGATATTTTACTTACTTCCTTACTTTATGTGTTACTGAACTGTTATAATGAGGCCAGTGAAAAAAAAGGAGAAAAGGTTTTGGGCAGTTTGCCTGCCACATGTATTGTACAATTAGTTGTTTGTAGTTATTTTACAAAGTGCATGCTGCCGTGTGTAATTTTTGAAAGGGTAGCTTTTGAAAGCGGAGATCTTCAGATATAAAAACACGTGCTCAAAGCCAACCTGCCTCCTTCAATGCTCCCTCGATTGTGCAAATGCCTGCTACAGGCCCAGTTATAACCGTCAAAGCTTTTGCAAAGGATTGTAACATGAGGACGGACAACTGCAAAACATGTTTGAAAACAGCTTGCAGATATTTTAGTTCAGCAAAATGAGGAAACTGTTTTTTCATGTATTATTGCCTCCTTTGCAGCCGGTCGGATATAGGGCCAGATGCATCAAAGGGTTTTGCCCATTCTGTGTCTATGGGAAAATGTGTTCATGCATATGGCCCATAGTCTCTCTAACTTTCTCCGGGTACGTACCTCATCGGCCTGGAAAATAACACAGATTATGTCTATTTAAAACGCCTTTCTTTTTTTCTAAAACTCTACGACTGTGTACTATACCAAGGAATAGTTTTGTGGCTTACGACAGACATGACTATAATGGAGGGAGGAGTTCAGGGCCGAGGGTCTGCGTGGAGCCGATTAGATCGCATCGTGGCACTTCTAATTTTACGTTCGAAGTGATTGAGAAATTTGAGATTAACTTGTCAAAGTACCTAATTCAATGGTGCTATTTGGTGAGCCATACCTGCACTGGTTTCTTGGGGGCATATTATCAAGGGCTGGCGATATAATTATCGCCGCTTTAGCGTCCGTTTTCGGGCGAAAAGCGGCGATAATTATATCGCAATATCATCAAGGACACGCTAGCGCGTGTTTCCTTGATGTAGAGCCCGTTTTTTCACAGCCTCGCCTTGCATCGCTAATGAGATGCAAAGAAGGCGTGGCTGTGAAAACAACACAAGTTAATATCGCGAAGGCAGCTTCGCGATATTAACAAGGAGGTGCAGCGATAAAAGAAATCGCGCTACCTCAGCTTTAACTCAGGAATTTAACGTCTGTTAAATTCCTGACTTAAGCATATTTTACATGGGAGATGGATTCTGCTGATACGACCACAGGGTCGTATCAGCAAGGTTACTCGCCGTTTTCCATGGAACATCGCTGGAAAACCAGCGATGTTCCATGGAAAACAAGCTATCGCAGGAATAATTATCGCCATTGCGCTATCCGTTGTTAATACAGCGCTAGCATGGCGATAATTATCTGCGGTAGCCGGCGATAACTATTCTCACGCTGTGAACGGCCAGCGATAATTATCGCTGGCCGTTGATAATATGCCCCTTGGTGTTTTCAGATCAAGGCCAGAAGCGGTGGACACGTCGAGCACGCACACTTGCTGCACTGTCTCTGGGGCTTACGGCAGATTACAGCAATGTCTCGGAGCCGTCTGTGCCCTCTACTGGTAAACAAGGGCCAGTGCAGCTTTCAGCAGATGCTGCTTTACATTCTGAGAACAAGATTTCTCCACTGGGGGGGGCGTGGCTACCGCGTCGGACAAGATGGCGGCTCTAGGCTGAGCTCCGCTGCCTCGCGGAGCGTGTGAGGAGGATTTCGACCGTTGCGAGACCCTGTCCTGCATCCACCAGGCGGACTCCGCCCTCCGCTGTATGGCGGCTCGCGTCTGTTGCAGTGGGTGATTCTCCGTCCTCTGCCTCGGCGGCGTTTGCCACGATTTTGTTCTCCCGACGCGGGCGGCCGCCATTTTGTATACGCAGCGCGCCCGTGTCTCCTGAGGAGGAATCAACCTACAGCGTATGTAGGTGTACTGGAGTGCTCTGACTGGCAGGAGGGCACCATTTGCGGCAACTTCTATGGAAACAAAATGTCAGTGATTACTTCGGCTCTCCAAGTGGCAGCAGTTTGATGTGGCAATGCAAAATGTGTCTGTTTGGTGGGCACTCGGCGAGAAAAACATGTGCCAACTGTGAGTGGGGCTCTCTCTGAAGAGTTGGTAAGCTGAATGTTTTTTGGCATTGACTCATTTGTAGCCGCACCAGATTTTATTGCCTGCATTGTTACAAGTGGAACATTATGTATGCATTTGTGTCATTGTCTCATGAAGGTGCTCAACGCTGGGAGCAGCTGTCTCAGGAAGGTTCCCACTTCTGAAAGTTTGGCATAATTTCAAAAGAAAAAGACTTTTGGAATTATTAGAGAAACGGTGGCACCGCAAGGACGATGTTATACATGAAAATTGAGTAGGGTGTGTTGAGTAGACATAGTTTCTTCCGAAGGGATCCTATTTGAGTGAAACCCGACTGCATCTTCCTCTTGTTGCTCTTAACCCCTTTGGTGCCGAAAGGATTAAAGCCTAGGAATGGGATGTGGCTACCGTGTCGGACAGGATGGTGGCTCTAGGCTGAGCTCCGCTACTTCACGAAGCGTGTGAGGAGGATTTCGACCGCTGCGAGACACTGTCCTGCATCCACCAGACTGAATACGCCCTCTGCTCTATGACGGCTTGCATCTGTTGCAGTGGGTGAATCTTCATATTCTGTCTCGGCAGCGTTTGCCGCGGTTTTGTTCTCCCGACGCGGGCAGCCGCCATTATGTATGCACGGCGCGCCCGGGTCTCCTGAGGAAAAAGCAACAGATATCGTCTGAGGCAGGATACTGCTCAAAACATGGCCATTTGGTAATAGTGTCATATTTGGCATATTTCTTATTGCTAATTCACATTTCTTGAGGATGTGAGATAAGTTATAATAAGAAAGCATTTTTAAAACAAGTTCCACCCTTGCATTTTTCATGCTTTTACTTCAATCCTATACAAAAGGGGATGATGGACGGAACGTTTGAGCCAATCAAACACTTACCCCCAGTCAACTGATCTGGGTTTAATCCATCATCATTCTTTAGCTCACTCCACCACCCCAGTTCAGACATGGCCATATGCAAATCAGTCTGACCCTGTGCCTCATGGGAACAGTCCAGCCCGAACTGCCAAGCCATGTCTTCCCTGGACCGGAAACAAGCATCCTAGGACCGGTTTCTGGCATTCCAGCCGTCATCAGCCAGGCTTGCTTGAATCCAGTGGCAAAGTGAGCAAGGGACCCACGTCTGGGCATACCCCCGCCAACTTAGGGCGAACAAAGCGATACAAAAGGGGATGATGGACGGAACGTTTGAGCCAATCAAACACTCACCCCCAGTCAACTGATCTGGGTTTAATCCATCATCATTCTTTAGCTCACTCCACCACCCCAGTTCAGACATGGCCATATGCAAATCAGTCTGACCCTGTGCCTCATGGGAACAGTCCAGCCCGAACTGCCAAGCCATGTCTTCCCTGGACCGGAAACAAGCATCCTAGGACCGGTTTCTGGCATTCCAGCCTTCATCAGCCAGGCTTGCTTGAATCCAGTGGCAAAGTGAGCAAGGGACCCACGTCTGGGCATACCCCCGCCAACTTAGGGCGAACAAAGCGATACAAAAGGGGATGATGGACGGAACGTTTGAGCCAATCAAACACTCACCCCCAGTCAACTGATCTGGGTTTAATCCATCATCATTCTTTAGCTCACTCCACCACCCCAGTTCAGACATGGCCATATGCAAATCAGTCTGACCCTGTGCCTCATGGGAACAGTCCAGCCCGAACTGCCAAGCCATGTCTTCCCTGGACCGGAAACAAGCATCCTAGGACCGGTTTCTGGCATTCCAGCCGTCATCAGCCAGGCTTGCTTGAATCCAGTGGCAAAGTGAGCAAGGGACCCACGTCTGGGCATACCCCCGCCAACTTAGGGCGAACAAAGCGATACAAAAGGGGATGATGGACGGAACGTTTGAGCCAATCAAACACTCACCCCCAGTCAACTGATCTGGGTTTAATCCATCATCATTCTTTAGCTCACTCCACCACCCCAGTTCAGACATGGCCATATGCAAATCAGTCTGACCCTGTGCCTCATGGGAACAGTCCAGCCCGAACTGCCAAGCCATGTCTTCCCTGGACCGGAAACAAGCATCCTAGGACCGGTTTCTGGCATTACAGCCTTCATCAGCCAGGCTTGCTTGAATCCAGTGGCAAAGTGAGCAAGGGACCCACGTCTGGGCATACCCCCGCCAACTTAGGGCGAACAAAGCGATACAAAAGGGGATGATGGACGGAACGTTTGAGCCAATCAAACACTCACCCCCAGTCAACTGATCTGGGTTTAATCCATCATCATTCTTTAGCTCACTCCACCACCCCAGTTCAGACATGGCCATATGCAAATCAGTCTGACCCTGTGCCTCATGGGAACAGTCCAGCCCGAACTGCCAAGCCATGTCTTCCCTGGACCGGAAACAAGCATCCTAGGACCGGTTTCTGGCATTCCAGCCGTCATAAGCCAGGCTTGCTTGAATCCAGTGGCAAAGTGAGCAAGGGACCCACGTCTGGGCATACCCCCGCCAACTTAGGGCGAACAAAGCGATACAAAAGGGGATGATGGACGGAACGTTTGAGCCAATCAAACACTCACCCCCAGTCAACTGATCTGGGTTTAATCCATCATCATTCTTTAGCTCACTCCACCACCCCAGTTCAGACATGGCCATATGCAAATCAGTCTGACCATGTGCCTCATGGGAACAGTCCAGCCCGAACTGCCAAGCCATGTCTTCCCTGGACCAGAAACAAGCATCCTAGGACCGGTTTCTGGCATTCCAGCCGTCATCAGCCAGGCTTGCTTGAATCCAGTGGCAAAGTGAACAAGGGACCCACGTCTGGGCATACCCCCGCCAACTTAGGGCGAACAAAGCGATACAAAAGGGGATGATGGACGGAGCGTTTGAGCCAATCAAACACTCACCCCCAGTCAACTGATCTGGGTTTAATCCATCATCATTCTTTAGCTCACTCCACCACCCCAGTTCAGACATGGCCATATGCAAATCAGTCTGACCCTGTGCCTCATGGGAACAGTCCAGCCCGAACTGCCAAGCCATGTCTTCCCTGGACCGGAAACAAGCATCCTAGGACCGGTTTCTGGCATTCCAGCCTTCATCAGCCAGGCTTGCTTGAATCCAGTGGCAAAGTGAGCAAGGGACCCACGTCTGGGCATACCCCCGCCAACTTAGGGCGAACAAAGCGATACAAAAGGGGATGATGGACGGAACGTTTGAGCCAATCAAACACTCACCCCCAGTCAACTGATCTGGGTTTAATCCATCATCATTCTTTAGCTCACTCCACCACCCCAGTTCAGACATGGCCATATGCAAATCAGTCTGACCCTGTGCCTCATGGGAACAGTCCAGCCCGAACTGCCAAGCCATGTCTTCCCTGGACCGGAAACAAGCATCCTAGGACCGGTTTCTGGCATTCCAGCCGTCATCAGCCAGGCTTGCTTGAATCCAGTGGCAAAGTGAGCAAGGGACCCACGTCTGGGCATACCCCCGCCAACTTAGGGCGAACAAAGCGATACAAAAGGGGATGATGGACGGAACGTTTGAGCCAATCAAACACTCACCCCCAGTCAACTGATCTGGGTTTAATCCATCATCATTCTTTAGCTCACTCCACCACCCCAGTTCAGACATGGCCATATGCAAATCAGTCTGACCCTGTGCCTCATGGGAACAGTCCAGCCCGAACTGCCAAGCCATGTCTTCCCTGGACCGGAAACAAGCATCCTAGGACCGGTTTCTGGCATTCCAGCCTTCATCAGCCAGGCTTGCTTGAATCCAGTGGCAAAGTGAGCAAGGGACCCACGTCTGGGCATACCCCCGCCAACTTAGGGCGAACAAAGCGATACAAAGGGGATGATGGACGGAACGTTTGAGCCAATCAAACACTCACCCCCAGTCAACTGATCTGGGTTTAATCCATCATCATTCTTTAGCTCACTCCACCACCCCAGTTCAGACATGGCCATATGCAAATCAGTCTGACCCTGTGCCTCATGGGAACAGTCCAGCCCGAACTGCCAAGCCATGTCTTCCCTGGACCGGAAACAAGCATCCTAGGACCGGTTTCTGGCATTCCAGCCGTCATAAGCCAGGCTTGCTTGAATCCAGTGGCAAAGTGAGCAAGGGACCCACGTCTGGGCATACCCCCGCCAACTTAGGGCGAACAAAGCGATACAAAAGAGGATGATGGACGGAACGTTTGAGCCAATCAAACACTCACCCCCAGTCAACTGATCTGGGTTTAATCCATCATCATTCTTTAGCTCACTCCACCACCCCAGTTCAGACATGGCCATATGCAAATCAGTCTGACCATGTGCCTCATGGGAACAGTCCAGCCCGAACTGCCAAGCCATGTCTTCCCTGGACCGGAAACAAGCATCCTAGGACCGGTTTCTGGCATTCCAGCCATCATCAGCCAGGCTTGCTTGAATCCAGTGGCAAAGTGAGCAAGGGACCCACGTCTGGGCATACCCCCGCCAACTTAGGGCGAACAAAGCGATACAAAAGGGGATGATGGACGGAGCGTTTGAGCCAATCAAACACTCACCCCCAGTCAACTGATCTGGGTTTAATCCATCATCATTCTTTAGCTCACTCCAGCACCCCAGTTCAGACATGGCCATATGCAAATCAGTCTGACCCTGTGCCTCATGGGAACAGTCCAGCCCGAACTGCCAAGCCATGTCTTCCCTGGACCGGAAACAAGCATCCTAGGACCGGTTTCTGGCATTCCAGCCGTCATCAGCCAGGCTTGCTTGAATCCAGTGGCAAAGTGAGCAAGGGACCCACGTCTGGGCATACCCCCGCCAACTTAGGGCGAACAAAGCGATACAAAAGGGGATGATGGACGGAACGTTTGAGCCAATCAAACACTCACCCCCAGTCAACTGATCTGGGTTTAATCCATCATCATTCTTTAGCTCACTCCACCACCCCAGTTCAGACATGGCCATATGCAAATCAGTCTGACCCTGTGCCTCATGGGAACAGTCCAGCCCGAACTGCCAAGCCATGTCTTCCCTGGACCGGAAACAAGCATCCTAGGACCGGTTTCTGGCATTCCAGCCGTCATCAGCCAGGCTTGCTTGAATCCAGTGGCAAAGTGAGCAAGGGACCCACGTCTGGGCATACCCCCGCCAACTTAGGGCGAACAAAGCGATACAAAAGGGGATGATGGACGGAACGTTTGAGCCAATCAAACACTCACCCCCAGTCAACTGATCTGGGTTTAATCCATCATCATTCTTTAGCTCACTCCACCACCCCAGTTCAGACATGGCCATATGCAAATCAGTCTGACCCTGTGCCTCATGGGAACAGTCCAGCCCGAACTGCCAAGCCATGTCTTCCCTGGACCAGAAACAAGCATCCTAGGACCGGTTTCTGGCATTCCAGCCGTCATCAGCCAGGCTTGCTTGAATCCAGTGGCAAAGTGAGCAAGGGACCCACGTCTGGGCATACCCCCGCCAACTTAGGGCGAACAAAGCAATACAAAAGGGGATGATGGACGGAACGTTTGAGCCAATCAAACACTCACCCCCAGTCAACTGATCTGGGTTTAATCCATCATCATTCTTTAGCTCACTCCACCACCCCAGTTCAGACATGGCCATATGCAAATCAGTCTGACCCTGTGCCTCATGGGAACAGTCCAGCCCGAACTGCCAAGCCATGTCTTCCCTGGACCGGAAACAAGCATCCTAGGACCGGTTTCTGGCATTCCAGCCGTCATCAGCCAGGCTTGCTTGAATCCAGTGGCAAAGTGAGCAAGGGACCCACGTCTGGGCATACCCCCGCCAACTTAGGGCGAACAAAGCGATACAAAAGGGGATGATGGACGGAACGTTTGAGCCAATCAAACACTCACCCCCAGTCAACTGATCTGGGTTTAATCCATCATCATTCTTTAGCTCACTCCACCACCCCAGTTTAGACATGGCCATATGCAAATCAGTCTGACCCTGTGCCTCATGGGAACAGTCCAGCCCGAACTGCCAAGCCATGTCTTCCCTGGACCGGAAACAAGCATCCTAGGACCGGTTTCTGGCATTCCAGCCATCATCAGCCAGGCTTGCTTGAATCCAGTGGCAAAGTGAGCAAGGGACCCACGTCTGGGCATACCCCCGCCAACTTAGGGCGAACAAAGCGATACAAAAGGGGATGATGGACGGAACGTTTGAGCCAATCAAACACTCACCCCCAGTCAACTGATCTGGGTTTAATCCATCATCATTCTTTAGCTCACTCCACCACCCCAGTTCAGACATGGCCATATGCAAATCAGTCTGACCCTGTGCCTCATGGGAACAGTCCAGCCCGAACTGCCAAGCCATGTCTTCCCTGGACCGGAAACAAGCATCCTAGGACCGGTTTCTGGCATTCCAGCCGTCATCAGCCAGGCTTGCTTGAATCCAGTGGCAAAGTGAGCAAGGGACCCACGTCTGGGCATACCCCGCCAACTTAGGGCGAACAAAGCGATACAAAAGGGGATGATGGACGGAACGTTTGAGCCAATCAAACATTCACCCCCAGTCAACTGATCTGGGTTTAATCCATCATCATTCTTTAGCTCACTCCACCACCCCAGTTCAGACATGGCCATATGCAAATCAGTCTGACCCTGTGCCTCATGGGAACAGTCCAGCCCGAACTGCCAAGCCATGTCTTCCCTGGACCGGAAACAAGCATCCTAGGACCGGTTTCTGGCATTCCAGCCGTCATCAGCCAGGCTTGCTTGAATCCAGTGGCAAAGTGAGCAAGGGACCCACGTCTGGGCATACCCCCGCCAACTTAGGGCGAACAAAGCGATACAAAAGGGGATGATGGACGGAACGTTTGAGCCAATCAAACACTCACCCCCAGTCAACTGATCTGGGTTTAATCCATCATCATTCTTTAGCACACTCCACCACCCCAGTTCAGACATGGCCATATGCAAATAAGTCTGACCCTGTGCCTCATGGGAACAGTCCAGCCCGAACTGCCAAGCCATGTCTTCCCTGGACCGGAAACAAGCATCCTAGGACCGGTTTCTGGCATTCCAGCCGTCATCAGCCAGGCTTGCTTGAATCCAGTGGCAAAGTGAGCAAGGGACCCACGTCTGGGCATACCCCCGCCAACTTAGGGCGAACAAAGCGATACAAAAGGGGATGATGGACGGAACGTTTGAGCCAATCAAACACTCACCCCCAGTCAACTGATCTGGGTTTAATCCATCATCATTCTTTAGCTCACTCCACCACCCCAGTTCAGACATGGCCATATGCAAATCAGTCTGACCCTGTGCCTCATGGGAACAGTCCAGCCCGAACTGCCAAGCCATGTCTTCCCTGGACCGGAAACAAGCATCCTAGGACCGGTTTCTGGCATTCCAGCCGTCATCAGCCAGGCTTGCTTGAATCCAGTGGCAAAGTGAGCAAGGGACCCACGTCTGGGCATACCCCCGCCAACTTAGGGCGAACAAAGCGATACAAAAGGTGATGATGGACGGAACGTTTGAGCCAATCAAACACTCACCCCCAGTCAACTGATCTGGGTTTAATCCATCATCATTCTTTAGCTCACTCCACCACCCCAGTTCAGACATGGCCATATGCAAATCAGTCTGACCCTGTGCCTCTTGGGAACAGTCCAGCCCGAACTGCCAAGCCATGTCTTCCCTGGACCGGAAACAAGCATCCTAGGACCGGTTTCTGGCATTCCAGCCGTCATCAGCCAGGCTTGCTTGAATCCAGTGGCAAAGTGAGCAAGGGACCCACGTCTGGGCATACCCCCGCCAACTTAGGGCGAACAAAGCGATACAAAAGGGGATGATGGACGGAACGTTTGAGCCAATCAAACACTCACCCCCAGTCAACTGATCTGGGTTTAATCCATCATCATTCTTTAGCTCACTCCACCACCCCAGTTCAGACATGGCCATATGCAAATCAGTCTGACCCTGTGCCTCATGGGAACAGTCCAGCCCGAACTGCCAAGCCATGTCTTCCCTGGACCGGAAACAAGCATCCTAGGACCGGTTTCTGGCATTCCAGCCGTCATCAGCCAGGCTTGCTTGAATCCAGTGGCAAAGTGAGCAAGGGACCCACGTCTGGGCATACCCCCGCCAACTTAGGGCGAACAAAGCGATACAAAAGGGGATGATGGACGGAACGTTTGAGCCAATCAAACACTCACCCGCAGTCAACTGGTCTGGGTTTAATCCATCATCATTCTTTAGCTCACTCCACCACCCCAGTTCAGACATGGCCATATGCAAATCAGTCTGACCCTGTGCCTCATGGGAATAGTCCAGCCCGAACTGCCAAGCCATGTCTTCCCTGGACCGGAAACAAGCATCCTAGGACCGGTTTCTGGCATTCCAGCCGTCATCAGCCAGGCTTGCTTGAATCCAGTGGCAAAGTGAGCAAGGGACCCACGTCTGGGCATACCCCCGCCAACTTAGGGCGAACAAAGCGATACAAAAGGGGATGATGGACGGAACGTTTGAGCCAATCAAACACTCACCCCCAGTCAACTGATCTGGGTTTAATCCATCATCATTATTTAGCTCACTCCACCACCCCAGTTCAGACATGGCCATATGCAAATCAGTCTGACCCTGTGCCTCATGGGAACAGTCCAGCCCGAACTGCCAAGCCATGTCTTCCCTGGACCGGAAACAAGCATCCTAGGACCGGTTTCTGGCATTCCAGCCGTCATCAGCCAGGCTTGCTTGAATCCAGTGGCAAAGTGAGCAAGGGACCCACGTCTGGGCATACCCCCGCCAACTTAGAGGCGAACAAAGCGATACAAAAGGGGATGATGGACGGAACGTTTGAGCCAATCAAACACTCACCCCCAGTCAACTGATCTGGGTTTAATCCATCATCATTCTTTAGCTCACTCCACCACCCCAGTTTAGACATGGCCATATGCAAATCAGTCTGACCCTGTGCCTCATGGGAACAGTCCAGCCCGAACTGCCAAGCCATGTCTTCCCTGGACCGGAAACAAGCATCCTAGGACCGGTTTCTGGCATTCCAGCCATCATCAGCCAGGCTTGCTTGAATCCAGTGGCAAAGTGAGCAAGGGACCCACGTCTGGGCATACCCCCGCCAACTTAGGGTGAACAAAGCGATACAAAGGGGATGATGGACGGAACGTTTGAGCCAATCAAACACTCACCCCCAGTCAACTGATCTGGGTTTAATCCATCATCATTCTTTAGCTCACTCCACCACCCCAGTTCAGACATGGCCATATGCAAATCAGTCTGACCCTGTGCCTCATGGGAACAGTCCAGCCCGAACTGCCAAGCCATGTCTTCCCTGGACCGGAAACAAGCATCCTAGGACCGGTTTCTGGCATTCCAGCCGTCATCAGCCAGGCTTGCTTGAATCCAGTGGCAAAGTGAGCAAGGGACCCACGTCTGGGCATACCCCCGCCAACTTAGGGCGAACAAAGCGATACAAAAGGGGATGATGGACGGAACGTTTGAGCCAATCAAACATTCACCCCCAGTCAACTGATCTGGGTTTAATCCATCATCATTCTTTAGCTCACTCCACCACCCCAGTTCAGACATGGCCATATGCAAATCAGTCTGACCCTGTGCCTCATGGGAACAGTCCAGCCCGAACTGCCAAGCCATGTCTTCCCTGGACCGGAAACAAGCATCCTAGGACCGGTTTCTGGCATTCCAGCCGTCATCAGCCAGGCTTGCTTGAATCCAGTGGCAAAGTGAGCAAGGGACCCACGTCTGGGCATACCCCCGCCAACTTAGGGCGAACAAAGCGATACAAAAGGGGATGATGGACGGAACGTTTGAGCCAATCAAACACTCACCCCCAGTCAACTGATCTGGGTTTAATCCATCATCATTCTTTAGCACACTCCACCACCCCAGTTCAGACATGGCCATATGCAAATAAGTCTGACCCTGTGCCTCATGGGAACAGTCCAGCCCGAACTGCCAAGCCATGTCTTCCCTGGACCGGAAACAAGCATCCTAGGACCGGTTTCTGGCATTCCAGCCGTCATCAGCCAGGCTTGCTTGAATCCAGTGGCAAAGTGAGCAAGGGACCCACGTCTGGGCATACCCCCGCCAACTTAGGGCGAACAAAGCGATACAAAAGGGTATGATGGACGGAACGTTTGAGCCAATCAAACACTCACCCCCAGTCAACTGATCTGGGTTTAATCCATCATCATTCTTTAGCTCACTCCACCACCCCAGTTCAGACATGGCCATATGCAAATCAGTCTGACCCTGTGCCTCATGGGAACAGTCCAGCCCGAACTGCCAAGCCATGTCTTCCCTGGACCGGAAACAAGCATCCTAGGACCGGTTTCTGGCATTCCAGCCGTCATCAGCCAGGCTTGCTTGAATCCAGTGGCAAAGTGAGCAAGGGACCCACGTCTGGGCATACCCCCGCCAACTTAGGGCGAACAAAGCGATACAAAAGGTGATGATGGACGGAACGTTTGAGCCAATCAAACACTCACCCCCAGTCAACTGATCTGGGTTTAATCCATCATCATTCTTTAGCTCACTCCACCACCCCAGTTCAGACATGGCCATATGCAAATCAGTCTGACCCTGTGCCTCTTGGGAACAGTCCAGCCCGAACTGCCAAGCCATGTCTTCCCTGGACCGGAAACAAGCATCCTAGGACCGGTTTCTGGCATTCCAGCCGTCATCAGCCAGGCTTGCTTAAATCCAGTGGCAAAGTGAGCAAGGGACCCACGTCTGGGCATACCCCCGCCAACTTAGGGCGAACAAAGCGATACAAAAGGGGATGATGGACGGAACGTTTGAGCCAATCAAACACTCACCCCCAGTCAACTGATCTGGGTTTAATCCATCATCATTCTTTAGCTCACTCCACCACCCCAGTTCAGACATGGCCATATGCAAATCAGTCTGACCCTGTGCCTCATGGGAACAGTCCAGCCCGAACTGCCAAGCCATGTCTTCCCTGGACCGGAAACAAGCATCCTAGGACCGGTTTCTGGCATTCCAGCCGTCATCAGCCAGGCTTGCTTGAATCCAGTGGCAAAGTGAGCAAGGGACCCACGTCTGGGCATACCCCCGCCAACTTAGGGCGAACAAAGCGATACAAAAGGGGATGATGGACGGAACGTTTGAGCCAATCAAACACTCACCCGCAGTCAACTGGTCTGGGTTTAATCCATCATCATTCTTTAGCTCACTCCACCACCCCAGTTCAGACATGGCCATATGCAAATCAGTCTGACCCTGTGCCTCATGGGAACAGTCCAGCCCGAACTGCCAAGCCATGTCTTCCCTGGACCGGAAACAAGCATCCCAGGACCGGTTTCTGGCATTCCAGCCGTCATCAGCCAGGCTTGCTTGAATCCAGTGGCAAAGTGAGCAAGGGACCCACGTCTGGGCATACCCCCGCCAACTTAGGGCGAACAAAGCGATACAAAGGGGATGATGGACGGAACGTTTGAGCCAATCAAACACTCACCCCCAGTCAACTGATCTGGGTTTAATCCATCATTATTCTTTAGCTCACTCACCACCCCAGTTCAGACATGGCCATATGCAAATCAGTCTGACCCTGTGCCTCATGGGAACAGTCCAGCCCGAACTGCCAAGCCATGTCTTCCTGGACCGGAAACAAGCATCCTAGGACCGGTTTCTGGCATTCCAGCCGTCATCAGCCAGGCTTGCTTGAATCCAGTGGCAAAGTGAGCAAGGGACCCACGTCTGGGCATACCCCGCCAACTTAGGGCGAACAAAGCGATACAAAAGGGGATGATGGACGGAACGTTTGAGCCAATCAAACACTCACCCCCAGTCAACTGATCTGGGTTTAATCCATCATCATTCTTTAGCTCACTCCACCACCCCAGTTCAGACATGGGTCAGACTGATTTGCATATGGCCATGTCTGAACTGGGGTGGTGGAGTGAGCTAAAGAATGATGATGGATTAAACCCAGATCAGTTGACTGGGGGTGAGTGTTTGATTGGCTCAAACGTTCCGTCCATCATCCCCTTTGTATCGCTTTGTTCGCCCTAAGTTGGCGGGGTATGCCCAGACGTGGGTCCCTTGCTCACTTTGCCACTGGATTCAAGCAAGCCTGGCTGATGATGGCTGGAATGCCAGAAACCGGTCCTAGGATGCTTGTTTCCGGTCCAGGGAAGACATGGCTTGGCAGTTCGGGCTGGACTGTTCCCATGAGGCACAGGGTCAGACTGATTTGCATATGGCCATGTCTGAACTGGGGTGGTGGAGTGAGCTAAAGAATGATGATGGATTAAACCCAGATCAGTTGACTGGGGGTGAGTGTTTGATTGGCTCAAACGTTCCGTCCATCATCCCCTTTTGTATCGCTTTACTTCAATCCTGGCATATATACTACTCACCTATGGGGCTGTTCGCTGGCACCTCCCTTATTTCGAAGTCTGTTGCCTTCAGTGTTAATTGAACCTGCTTCTCTTTACTGTGCCTGTGTGACCCAACAGTCAGCTTTGAGTGTGAGGATTCTCTTGCAAGAATCAATGTTCTAATAGTCAAAATGTGAAGAAACAAAGAGTGTCATCAACACATCCTTCCTTGGCTCAACGTGTATCTAATGCTGCAATAATTCCTCAAGGTTGGTGTTGTCATTCGTATCTTCATACTGTCTTCACTTCTACTTCTCTGTTTTTTTTTCTTTTTTTCTGAGGCCGTCTGACCTTGAACTCCCTCACAAGTGGTCTGAATCTGGGAGGTTGTGGATGGTTATTCAAGGACTGTAAACTCGCTATACTCTACAATCTCCATCTTCTGGTTTTGGTTGCGACCTTCATCAATACTTTATGTGAAACATCTACATATCCTCGTTGTGTCCTACAATATTTAGCAACTTGTTTATGGGAAGGATCTCTACTTTTAAAAATCATCCTTGTCGTCAAGTTTATTTCGTCAAGCTGGCCAATGACTCCATTTCTCTCACAAAGACATCTTCATCTGGCGACAAACCGAAAAGAGTCAAAAATGATCCTCCATCTCCAGTCCAGTCATCTTCTAATCCGGTTTTGGATTCAATTTTGGATGAACTACGTGCTTTAAAACCGTTTATGAACACCACCAATGAAAAATTACAACTGATTGAAGACCGATGGAGCAATATGGAAGGTAAAATGTCTGAAATGGAACAACGTATAAGTAATCTTCAAGCTGTGGCTACTAAAGTACCTTTGCTGGAACAAGGAATCCATAAACTTAAAATCCACACTGAGGACTTGGAAAATCGTAACAGAAGGAACAATCTCCGGCTGTATGGACTACCTGAAAATGTCGAGGGTCCGGATCTTCTTTCTTTTTTAAAGAAATTTTTGGCTGACCTTCTCAATCTTCAATCTTCGACACCCCTCAATATCCAACGAGCTCATCGTCTTGGTCGACCTCAACCTCAATCCAACAAACCTCGTGGCATTATTATGCTTTTTCTTGAATTCACTGACCTGATGCATGTTCTAAAAGCTGTCAGGGAGAAACGCCGCCTTGTTTGGTCGGGCCATAACATCTTCATCTCACAGGATCTTTCTAATGCTACCAATGCTAAACGTAAAGAAGTCCTAGCCCTCCGACCACAAATGAGATCTATGAACATTCGTTATGGCATCCTACATCCTTGTCTTTGCAAAATTACCCATGAAGGTGTTTCCTGTTCATTTGAAGATCCTCTTAAACTGAAACAATTTTTGTATTCTATCACTAGAATACCTATGGACACAAATGTTCAGTGTTCTTAAAATGATCTATGTTCTTATATTATTAGACTGTTAATGCTTCACATTTCATTATCACTTCTTGTTTTGGTCTTTGTTATTCTGCATCTATTTATAATGACTTATGCGGTCTAAATATCTTCTCTTGTACTATCTTACTTTCTCTATATCGTATATTGTCTTATTTTCTATAGTTTTCTCATCCTCTTCATCTCCATCTCTCTCCGTTGTCGTTCTTGTCCCTGGGTGCGGACATGCCCGGTTCTTGTTTCTTTCTCTTCATATTACAGATCTGGCTTTCTGTCCTTGATCTGTCCCTTTTTCCTTCTTCTTTTTCTACTCTTTTTCTCTTTTCTTCATGTTTTGTACCCTATCTTTCACTCTCCCTCTCCTCGCTTATTTTCCTTCCCTCCTTATTATATTATATGAGTATTTACTTTATGTGCTTCTGCATGTTCTTATTAATTTTATCCTGTTGCCTGACTTTTATGACCAACGTTTTTTGTCTTCACTGTTGTTTTTTGCAGTTCGTCACCATTGTGTTCATTCCCGTGTCTCTTAAACATTGACATGTTTAATGTTGTATCGTGGAACGTTCGTGGTTTGGGTCATCCTGTTAAACGTCAAAAGGTACATTCTCATCTATCAAAACTTAATTCTCAGATTGCTTTTTTGCAGGAAACTCATTGTAATGATGTTGAATCTCTCAAACTCAAGCGTCAATGGGTGGGCCAGGTTGTTTTTTCACCAGCTGTTAATCGTAAAGGTGGTGTTGTCATACTTTGTCATAAATCTTTGAATTTACAAATTGTATCAACTGAAAATGATACCTTTTTTAACATATATGGGCCAGTTAAATCTGACCCGGATTTTTGGCACAATATTAAACTAAAATGATCCTCAATTACTAACCCCAATATTATTGTTGCTGGAGATTTCAATAATTGGCTCGACCCCTTCTCTGACAGGACATCTGATTGTAAATTTAAACCAGATAAATCTCATGAAGCGTTTCAATCTGCTATTGCCTCTCGTCCACTCTATGATGCTTGGAGGACTAGTAATCCTGATGATTATGAATTTACGTTCTATTCTAATGTTCATCACACTATGTCACGTACTGACTATGATTTAATTTCGAAACCTTTACTTCCTTCGCTCCAATCTTCTGAGATTAGCTCCATTTTTATTTCTGACCACGCTCCTGTTTCAGTTTCTCTTGATTTTTCCCTTACCACTTCCAAACAGGCTAGATGGAGATTTAATAATTCTCTATTATCCGATCAAACGTATATTTTAAAAGCTACTTACTTTATACAAGAATTTTTTCACTTCAACAAATCAAGTGACACTTCTGTACATAATAATTGGGATGCCTTCAAGGCCTCGTTCAGAGTTTTTACCATCGCCCATACTGCTAGAAAGAAAAAGTCACTGAACTCACAGTACCTCTCCTCCCTTAATCATATTAAGACCCTTGAACATTCTTACTATACTTCCAAATCCCCTGTTCATCTTCGTGACCTAATCAAGGCTAAATCTGATCTAAATAAATTGGCTACAATTGACGCCTGTAACATTCTACTTAAAATCAAATCTAAATATCACGGGGGCAAAACAAAGCGGGAAGAATGTTGGCCAATTATTTAAAAGTCAAATCAGAAAGGAAAACCATTGGCCCCATTCGTAATACCCTTAATAACACTCTATTACATTCTGATTCAGACATAGTTACGGCATTTTAGACCTTGTACCACTCATTATATACGGAAGCCCCCCTTCCTACTACAACTGACACTCAGTTATTCTTTGATGGCCTCCCTTCTCCTTGCCCTATTCCAGACGCCATAGCCCTCCTGGAAAAAGATATACCTCTTCAGGAGATTTCAGATGCAATTAAATCTTTAAAAAGAGCTAAGGCTCCCGGTCCTGATGGTTTTTCTATTGAACTTATATCCTCTTTTTCATCTATCTTTGCCCCACATTTACTTGAGCTCTTTACTTCCTTTTTACTCCATTCCAAACCTGAAGGTTCTTTTCTTGATGCTCTTATTGTTATTCTCCCTAAACCTGATAAAGACCTCTCCCTCTGTCAAAACTACCACCCAATCTCACAAATTAACTACGATTGCAAAATTTTTGCAAATATTCTTGCTTCTAGATTGGAAGGTGTTATCCCCTTACTCATTAAACCCGATCAATCAGGCTTTGTTATGGGAAGGCTTTCCTCAGACAATGCCAGAATGTTCTGGAATATTCTCACCTTGGGGAAAAGTTATCCTGATCCTTTAGCTGCCTTAACCCTCGAAGCTGAGAAAGCTTTTGATCGTATAAATTGGCAATTCATGTTTAAAACTCTTAAGTGGTTTGGCCCCAAATGTATTTCTTTCATCAAATTATTGTACTCTGATCCTCACGCGTGTGTCTCTGTTAATGGTTTCTTATCCCCTTATTTCAATCTATATAGAGGTACACGGCAAGGATGTCCCCTTTCTCCTCTTTTATTTCTTTTATGTCTCGAACCCTTTCTTGAACGCATTCGACATAATCCTTCGATTACCGGCTTTCACCATAATTCCCATGAAATTAAATTATCTGCTTATGCAGATGATATTTTTGTCTACCTCTCTAAACCCTTAACCTCCTTACCTCCCTTCCTCCAGGAAATTGACTTATATTCTAAAATATCTGGCTACAAATTAAATTTTTCTAAAACTGAAATTTTACCCTTAAATTCAATTTGCTACCAATTCATGTTTTCTGATACTAACTTTAAATGGTGTCCGTCTAAAATTAAGTACCTTGGCGTGTGGTTTTCTTCTACCATCTCTCAAACTCTTTCCCATAATTTTAATGCTTTAAAACTTAAAATTCAAAATTCACTTTCCTCATGGTCCCCATTATATTTATCCTGATGGGGCAGGTTGGATACCATTAAAATGATGATTGTACCACTTATTCTATTCCTACTCTCTATGTTACCCTTCAAGATCCCTAACTACTATTTTAATCAAATCAATTCCATTTGTACTAAATTCCTCTGGAATAACAAATCTGCACGTATTGCTTTAACTAAATTAGTCAAACCAAAAAGCGAAGGAGGTGTACGTTTTCCTAACTTTAAAGTGTATCACACTGCCTTTTTAATTAGACAAGTGTATGCACTAAACAGACAATATCACGATGTCCCGATACCTAGCTGGACCTACTTCGAACGCTCTCTACTACATGACTTCTCTTTTTATGATATTTGTTTCATGTCTAATTGCACCTTTATATCCAAGCATCCTATTCTAAAGTATTCCCAACACCTACTTCATTCACTATTTATAGATGGATCTAACTTCTATCAAGCCTTCCTTGCATCCTCTATTTGGTACAATAAATTCATTAAGTTCCGCCATAAATCCTTCTATTTTAAACATTGGAAAGGGAAGAATATTCTATATGTACATCAACTTTTATCCAATAATTCTGTTATACCTTTTAGTATATTACAAGAATGTTATGATCTACCCTCCTCTTGTTTCTATCAATATGTACAATTATCACAGGCACTTCAATCATTTATTGCAACCAAAAACTCCCCAACCATTAGTTCCCCATTTACTCCCTTAACTCCTTTACACAACATCTCCTCTGACTCTAACCCTAAAGCCTCTTTTATTTACAAACTTTTATCCACCCATATCTCTGTAAGACCAAAATCCCCAATTGAAATTGTTTGGGAACTAGACCTCTCCATCACTCTCTCATCTACAAAATGGGATAAATTATGGCAAAAAAAAATTCCACCTCTAGAGCTGCTAACATTAACTAATCTTTATTTTTTCTATACAACAGAGCTGTTAGGACACCGATGTTTATACACAAAATCAACCCTTCTTCCTCTCCTCTTTGTTGGTCATGCCTTTCCTCCGATGGTACTTTACCCCATTTGATATACTACTGTTCCAATGTCCAAAAATTTTGGAAATCTATCTGGGCTAAATGTTCCAAGATTTTTCACTTTTGTATCCCCTTATCATTTCAAAATGTGTTTCTTGGCTCCTTATCAGTTGATTTTCATGATACAGTGTTGAAGTTGAAACTGCTTGACCTATTTATTGCTCTTGCATTTAAAGTTATTCTTACTTGCTGGAAGGATAATTCCAAAATCTGTATGCTGCAATCGTGGAATATTATTTGTGACGAACATAGAATATCTCTTGCTTCATCTTCATCTATACCTCAAAAAATTAAATCAGATTTACTCTGGTTACCTTTTACTACTTTTCTATCTTCATATCCCTCTTTACACTAATACTTATTTGACAATTTCTCTTTCTTTCTTTTTTTCCTCTCTCTTTCTTTATTTCCTTTCTCCCCTCTTTCCTCACTCTCTTTATTTTAAAAATTGTTTAATTATAATTCTAGATGGTACCCTAATTTTACTCTTTTTTCATTTACTATATATGGTTGAAATTCATAGTTTCTCTAATGCATATTTCGTATTTTTGCCTCCTTTTAATGTTTAATCCAACATGTTACTATTTCTCTTATGTCTAAATATATACCTGGTACCTGTTTACTTATTCAATAAAAATTATTTAAATGAGTAAGATTTCTCCACTAGTTTTAAGTGAGGAAATCTCCGTGAGTGGGTTACAATATGGCCTACTACATCTTTGGAACGAAAGAGGGAGGTGTTCCAGATTGGCATTTGAGGCCAGTTTTCATTTTCAAGTGACATAGCAGGAAAGAAACTGCTCCCAAATGAGTGGCAGCTCCTGGGCCGATCTGATCGGCCTGAGCACTTTCGCTTTTAACACAGGGCCGATTAGATCGGCCCGTGGCACTTCTTAGGTTAAACTGCTATCTCATTGCTCAACCATCCATGCAAGCATATGGCAAAGGGCCACACCGGGTGGACACACAAAATGGCTGCCTGCCATTACCACATGGTCATCATCAACAACAACAACACAGAGCAAATAGGCATTGGGAATGGGGACAAAGAGAAGAAGAGATGCAGGTCTATGGCAAAAGCGCACTGGCTACCTACACAAAATGTCCACAGACTGACCACCTGCTGAACCAGGAAGCAAGGAGGCATGGCTGCAACATAATGATAGAAGAACAACACATGCATGCCTATGGCAAAAGCACACCTGATGCCTGCCATCACTGCTGCTTCCTCTTTAATGTTACTTAACATTATGGCAGATACTACAGCAAAATTGCCCATCAGTCCATCCCCAAATCCAGGGCAGGAGCTGCCCATACTCATTCTGGATCTGTTTAAGCACCTCTGGCAAAACAGTTAATGAGGGTATACCATGTGTTCTGTTATATACTGCAGCAAAGACTATACACCAAGAGGCACAGTCATCCACAGGAGGAGCCATTCCTATTGGCAGACATATAGTTAGAAGTCTGTGTTTTTCCTGAAGTCCCATATGGGGAAACACTGCTTCAAGCTGGTTTGTTTTTTGTGCAATCCAGAACGGGATTTCCTCCCATCTGATGGGAATTTTATCCATGGGATACAAAAGGGGATGATGGACGGAACGTTTGAGCCAATCAAACACTCACCCCCAGTCAACTGATCTGGGTTTAATCCATCATCATTCTTTAGCTCACTCCACCACCCCAGTTCAGACATGGCCATATGCAAATCAGTCTGACCCTGTGCCTCATGGGAACAGTCCAGCCCGAACTGCCAAGCCATGTCTTCCCTGGACCGGAAACAAGCATCCTAGGACCGGTTTCTGGCATTCCAGCCGTCATCAGCCAGGCTTGCTTGAATCCAGTGGCAAAGTGAGCAAGGGACCCACGTCTGGGCATACCCCCGCCAACTTAGGGCGAACAAAGCGATACAAAAGGGGATGATGGACGGAACGTTTGAGCCAATCAAACACTCACCCCCAGTCAACTGATCTGGGTTTAATCCATCATCATTCTTTAGCTCACTCCACCACCCCAGTTCAGACATGGCCATATGCAAATCAGTCTGACCCTGTGCCTCATGGGAACAGTCCAGCCCGAACTGCCAAGCCATGTCTTCCCTGGACCGGAAACAAGCATCCTAGGACCGGTTTCTGGCATTCCAGCCGTCATCAGCCAGGCTTGCTTGAATCCAGTGGCAAAGTGAGCAAGGGACCCACGTCTGGGCATACCCCCGCCAACTTAGGGCGAACAAGCGATACAAAAGGGGATGATGGACGGAACGTTTGAGCCAATCAAACACTCACCCCCAGTCAACTGATCTGGGTTTAATCCATCATCATTCTTTAGCTCACTCCACCACCCCAGTTCAGACATGGCCATATGCAAATCAGTCTGACCCTGTGCCTCATGGGAACAGTCCAGCCCGAACTGCCAAGCCATGTCTTCCCTGGACCGGAAACAAGCATCCTAGGACCGGTTTCTGGCATTCCAGCCGTCATCAGCCAGGCTTGCTTGAATCCAGTGGCAAAGTGAGCAAGGGACCCACGTCTGGGCATACCCCCGCCAACTTAGGGCGAACAAAGCGATACAAAAGGGGATGATGGACGGAACGTTTGAGCCAATCAAACACTCACCCCCAGTCAACTGATCTGGGTTTAATCCATCATCATTCTTTAGCTCACTCCACCACCCCAGTTCAGACATGGCCATATGCAAATCAGTCTGACCCTGTGCCTCATGGGAACAGTCCAGCCCGAACTGCCAAGCCATGTCTTCCCTGGACCGGAAACAAGCATCCTAGGACCGGTTTCTGGCATTCCAGCCGTCATCAGCCAGGCTTGCTTGAATCCAGTGGCAAAGTGAGCAAGGGACCCACGTCTGGGCATACCCCCGCCAACTTAGGGCGAACAAAGCGATACAAAAGGGGATGATGGACGGAACGTTTGAGCCAATCAAACACTCACCCCCAGTCAACTGATCTGGGTTTAATCCATCATCATTCTTTAGCTCACTCCACCACCCCAGTTCAGACATGGCCATATGCAAATCAGTCTGACCCTGTGCCTCATGGGAACAGTCCAGCCCGAACTGCCAAGCCATGTCTTCCCTGGACCGGAAACAAGCATCCTAGGACCGGTTTCTGGCATTCCAGCCGTCATCAGCCAGGCTTGCTTGAATCCAGTGGCAAAGTGAGCAAGGGACCCACGTCTGGGCATACCCCCGCCAACTTAGGGCGAACAAAGCGATACAAAAGGGGATGATGGACGGAACGTTTGAGCCAATCAAACACTCACCCCCAGTCAACTGATCTGGGTTTAATCCATCATCATTCTTTAGCTCACTCCACCACCCCAGTTCAGACATGGCCATATGCAAATCAGTCTGACCCTGTGCCTCATGGGAACAGTCCAGCCCGAACTGCCAAGCCATGTCTTCCCTGGACCGGCTGCATTGATTGTTTGTGGATTAAATCAAGGTGTAGCCAATTGTGGTTGTGCAGTTTGAGCAGCCCTTGCAGGTTTTATTATTGCCATTATTCTCATGGCAAATTGTGTTAGACATCTATATGTTTTAACCAGATCTGTATATAGCATACATAGATCTGGAGCTGTCAGATTGTCTATATCTAGATGTGGTGTGTAACCGGCTAAGATTGGACATGTTGCTCCCTCGTTGCCAAGGGGCCCTATTCCAACATTATGTTTGTATGTGGTAGGGAACCTTCTAACCAATTTTGATGTTATTGGTAAGTTAGTGCTAATTCTAGTGCTTGACAAGCTTTGTAGTTGTTAGGAGCTGTAACTGCAGTGTATGTGTGAAATAGTCTTGTAGTTGTATTAGTTGCTGGGAATGTAACCCATGAATAGAACACCTCTGTCCTGATGCTTTGTGCACCTCAATCACAAATGTAATGTCTCCACTCATCTGGGATAGACCACGTAATAACAGCATTTGTGTCTGCAGTTAGCTGGTATATTTATTACTGTGTCTTCAGCCATATGAATATGTGATATGAGGGAGGGTACCTCTATGGGGAGATCCTTTGAAAGGTTCAAGCTTGCACAACCTACAGACAATACATAGGGATTACCTACACAGCTGAGATGGATTTTCACTAAAAACACAGACGTCTTCGGTTAAGAGGTGAGTAGAGGTGTTTGTGTATATAAAAGAAAACTACTCAGGTGAACGTTAGTGGTACCATGTCGTACGGCTTATACTTTGTCAAGTAAAACTGTGCGTTTGTTGGACACCATGAGAACTATGCAAGACTGATTTCCCGCACACCTTCCGGTTATGCCGGCTGAAGTCCAACTAGCTCACAGTGCACCATCTCTACCTCTAACCAGACAGGGTAACAAATGGATTGTGCAACCTCAGAACATAACAACCCTGACTCCTCAAGGAAATCATGACAACAGATTTACAATCCTTTCACTTTGTCACTTATGCATTCCCAAAGAGATACAGAATTAATACACAGTAAAAGCATTTCAGTCTTAATTGAAGCATTTCTAACTCTGGATTAAAATACTTGCGCTACAATAATCAATAGAAGGATTAGCATTACGAGGATGGTGAAAAAGATGAATAGGTCAACCATTTTGCTTACTGTAGGAAATATATGCTTGCTTACATGTACTGTAATATAATGTACTCCTACCTAGCACATCCTAACCTATCATATTTAGTGTGAGTGAATATGTCCAATTCCTATAGCGTGGTCTAACTCCTCATTACCTGTGGGTAAGTGTTAACAAGCTGCCCTTATTGGTGTAGAGTTGGAAGCATCCCTCGCATGTGTTAACAGGAATCAGCTGAGCTGGAATTCTGGCATGGACTGACTTCTCAGTGCCAGCAAAATGCTCCTCTGTCTAAACAAAGGCTTGATGTCAAATATACAATAACATACTCCATGTTACCATGCCAAAGCTCCTGTCAGACCTCTATTGTTTATTCTATTCTGACAGCTCTGTCATCAAGCTGCCAAAAACAAATAACAACATCTTGCATGCTGAACTTGGCCCTTGTACAGAATGTTCAAATTGTTATGATAGAGTACCTATGAAGTGGTATAGTAAGCAAAACTGAGTTCGAAGAATGTTATCTCCTATGAGCAAACAAGTGAATGAGTGTCAAATGTCACCTTGTTTAGGGAGAGAAGGCAACGTAAGAACTTGAGCATGTAATATGGCATTTCTTAACGGGGCCTAATACCTACACGTAACAGGCTGCATGCTATTTTTGCCATTCTATTTCTCACCTGGAGGTGGTCCCGCATTCGTTTCTTATGACAATGGATTATGGTTAAGCAAAGTTGACATTGTCCTGTGTTGTAGATGACATCATCAAGGGCAGCAGACCCCTATCCAAGATGACCATGTTTACCAGAAACAAAACAGAGATGCGCTAAAAAAGCACAAGGTCAGAAGTTAAGACCAGTCGCAACGGAGTACGGTATAGATACAGAGACTTGGTTCGTTCCAGTGAAAGATTTACCTTCTGACTTAATATTTTTTCTGAATAATATTTCCCCTCAGGAGGGCAGGCTGCTGCCTGGGTATGACGGAGGGCTTGACAATGGCGGGGTGCTGCTCAGCATTTGTCCTGGTGAAATCCTCCATGTTGGGATTTAGAACTGTTCTGAAAGTAGAGCTACATTCAGCATGGCAATCTAGCAAGTTGAATTCGGGCAGCAATGCAATGATGGCAGCTGTGGTTCAGCGTCTGTCCTCTAATGCCCTCTGGTCCTTTTATGGAAAAGATCATAAAAAGATTCTTAGGTGTCCACTTTTGCAATATTGAAGGTGAGAGAGTACACTCTAACACCAGCTCAGGGTCCAGGATGTTTTGGGCACCACTTGTTGTGTTAGGACTCAATCTCCTTAAAGGCAAAAGCTGCTGATAAGTCATTCAGGATGAGTGCTGCTCTTACTCCTTGATCTAGCGAAAATCTTACCTCCTCTGTGGCTTTAGTGAGAGCTGTCTCGGTACTGTGTCTGTATCTAAATCCGAATTGAGTAGGATCCTGGAGGGGACTGTTTTCAATGTATTTGGTTATTTGTTTGTTCATGATTTGTTCAACTATTTTGGCAGGCATGGGTACTCTGGAAATAGACCTGGAGCTGTTGGGGTCTAAGGCATTGAGATTGTTTTGTTTTTTTAATAAGGGGGAGTAGCGAAGCTCACTTCGATTGAGAGGGAAAATAACCTTCCTTGAACATAAGCAAAAGTAGTTCTGTTAGCTTGGCAGCAATTATTTTAGAGCTAAGTTAGTCACCCTGGGAGGGTAGAGTCATAGGGAGCCTGACTTTGTGGATTTGATTAATTCCACTATTTCCTCCTTAACAAGAGGGGTGAACTCTACCAAGGAGTCCCCGCTTTGCTTCCTAGTGGTAATCAGTTCAATGGTAACTGGAGGTGGGGTAGCATTGGAAAATTTATTGTACACTTCTTCTACCTTGTTTTTGAAAAAGTCGGCTAAGGTGTTGCAAAAGTCTAGGGTTTTACATAGCTGTTTATTAGACGGAATGATAAACAGTTTAACTACCATCTGGAATAGGTCTTTAGTTGAATTTTTTAAAGATTGGATCTTTCGCGTGAAGAAGAGCGGCTTTATTTTTTCATCAGATTTTTATAGTCTATCAGATGATTCTTGTATTTTATTTTTTCTAATTCATTTTAACCTTGCCTCCAAATTCTCTCCTGTCTCCTACAGCTTTGTTTGAGCTTCCTAAGATCTTACAATACAAGGGAGCTGAGGGTTTATCTCTCAGAGGTTTAAAAAGTTTCACTGGTGCCAGTGTGTTGGCTACTTTGTTCAGCCAGTAAGAATAGTTCTGGATGTATTTGTCAATGTCGTCATAGCAAAGTAGGAGTGATATTTCCAGAGCTAGTTTGAGGTCCTCTGATTGAATTTTGTGTCAAGCCCAAGTAGGAAATGTGGACTTGGAACCTTTAGTCACATGGCTGGATTGTTTACACACAATATCAAAAAGAATATCTTGTGGTCCGACCAGGTAAGTGTCAGAACACATATATTCATTAGGGAACCATTGTTTGTAAAGATGCCATCCAAAACATGCCCGGCTTGGTAGCTGGCTTCAGTAACTTTCTGAGAGAGGCTGACACAGCTCATAGTTTGTTGAAAGTTGAAGTCCCCAGTACTCTTTAATCATTGTAAAGAATATTTGCCTCCAGTAGATTGCTTATATTCCGGGCAAACGTCTGTCTCTTGCCAGGGTGATGATAAACTAGTACTCCTTTAAAAGTCTGGTTGTTAGTTTTGTGGGGAATGTCATGGCCTCACACAGTGCTGTGTGCACCGGTTCAAATTTAGCTGCAATGTCGTCCCTGTAGATGAGCTCCAGCCCTCCACTCGCTTCTTAGATCTGTCTAGTCTATTGATTGTGTACCCCTCAGGGATAGCCTTAATTAGGTCAGGGCCGGATGAGGGGTCTGCCCATGTCTCAGTAATAAACACTACGGTAGTTTTTGATGACTCTACGATTATGGCGAACTCCACACCATATCTTACTAGTGACCTGGTGTTGATTAGAGCACAACTGAATCTTTTTGCTGTAGACGTGATTTCAGACTGTACCTTTAGTGTGCTACTTAGTGTGTCATCAGAGTTATGGATATCCTGCCAGAGTGGTTAACTACATACTTTGCAGACAGTATTGGGGCTTATCTTATCTTGAGAGAGGTCCAGATGGATGCAGGTGCAGGTCATATAACCCTTGTTGTAAGCCCAAAGCTCATCCCTCGTATAACTCACCCTTCCAGGGTTCTGGGTGTTCAAACGGGCAGGGGGGCTGGCGCGAAGCGTGATCTGGCCACGGACGGGCTCAGACGTGCTTGCCTTTGGCTCGCCAGCGGCACAGATAAGCTCTGGAGTGGTGTAAATAGCCTGCCATTGAAGGGGCATGTGCCAAGGGGTGAGGTTACTGCTCATTTTTAATTCAAAGAAAAACAAAGTGGGCCAAACAAAACACCAAACCGGGGTCCAGCTACCCCTGGGTCCCATCCCATTAAATATTTCACACATTGCCTCAAAGTTAAGACTTACTGCTTTTTGTACCAAGCTACCCAGGATTAAGCACAGATTAGTATTGTGACTTTTTGTAGTTCACCCTGCAAGAGGCTATGGCTTTTGCTTGACCAGGGCTCACACCCAGGTCAACCAACAACCCAATTTCTCAAAATATCACACACATTTGAGCCATTTTTCAATGCTTGTAGGAACATAGGGGCATATTAGCAAGAACATGCGATAAATATCGCAAACCTTGCTTAGCGCTCCTTTTTTTATCGCCGGCTATCGCTGGATATTACCGCGGAAATAACATGCTATTAGCAAGGTTTATCTCCATTGCGATAAAATATCCAGCGATAGCGGCGAAACCCAGCTTTAACGCGAGAAATCCAGCGATAAAATCCTATCGCTAATTCTGGGGACTTAACCTTACAATCCACCTCCCATTGACTATCATTGCTAAGTCATGTTTTTATCAGTTCTAAAAAACAAGCGCTAATCGGGGTTAGCGCACGTTTTTTTATCGCTTCGCGGGTATTGCTAATAGGCGATAGGTATGTAAGCGACTGTTTACCGTCGCTTTTAGTTGGGAACGCCTACCTTGCATGTCATTAGCGATAAATATCGCTGACATGCAAGGCGATGTAATTCCCGGCCTCTAACGCCTGAAAGCTGTCGCTAACGCCTGTTAGCGACAGCTTGCTAATAGGGCGTTAAAAATATCGCCGCTTTAGCGGCAAAAAGTGCCGCTAAAGCGGTGATAAAGCCCTTGATAATATGCCCCTTAATCTTTTCGCCAAGTTAGAAACATTTTCTTTCTATGTTTGATTAGTTGAAATCCTGGGATAGGTTTTTTCCATCATCTGGAATAACCTAGGACCCAAAGAAGATTGAGGTAATTCTGAAATGGTCATTACCAACAACTAGAAAAGAGATGCAAAGCGTTCTGCGCTTTGCAAACTTCTATAAAATGTTTATCACCCATTTTTCTGAAATAGTGGAACCCATAACACAGCTGTTGAAAAAAGGAGGGTATTTGGATGGTTTGAAGCAGTACAACACACTCCTGACCTTCTGAAGTCAAATTCACTTCCGCCCCAGCCTTGCACCACCAAGAACCTGACCAACCCTTTGTTGTTGAAGCAGGTGCCTCCAAGGTAGCAGTAGGGGAATATTGCCCCAAAAAGACTCCTACTCAGGACATTTACACCTAGTAACTTTTAACATCATAGAAAGGCTTAACTCACTCTGCGTAGTTTGGAATGTATGCTCTGCTAAAATTCAGGTAACCCAACATTGATTTGCGTTTCTTCAAGGTGTTTGGTGGTTGTAAAAGTGCACACTTCTCAAGGAAATGTGTTGCTAGGCTTTTGTCTGCACTTGACAACTCGTATTCTAAAAATAGGACATTGAGGTGGGCTATTTTTGATTTTTTGAAGTTGACTGTATAGCCCAAGTGAGCAAATCCCAATACTATGCGATCTATCTGGCCAAGTGAGTTGAGAGGTCATCATCCATCAAGTATATGCCATTGATTTAGGACAATGCCTAATCATATTCTTGCAAACGTTCTGTAATCCGGGCTGAAAACAACCCTGGGCTGTTCTTATACTCCTGGGGTAATCAACAGAACTGTTTTTGAGAACCCAGCATGCTGAATGGGGTCAAATGCTTGCTTTCAGGTGCTATATTTTGGCATAAAAACTAATTGGAAATGTTTAAATTGGTTTTGTATTTTTTCCACACTAAGCTATTCATTAGTGCCGTGATGCGCGCATTTTGTACTGAGAATGTGCATTTAGCTGTATTGAAGTGTCTACAATCTAATACTAGACAATATAAATGGTCAGGTTTCATTACCGGAAACAAAGGATTATTCATAGGGGAAGAGCAACTTTCTATTACACCTTGGTATTCAAGTTGTGTGAGTATCTCTCTAATTTGTTTATTAGCCTAATTTTTAATGGGATATTGACTTTCAGTTTGTGGGGTTTACTTCAGTGGTATAACATGATAAGGGGAATCATCATCCCACCCCACATGGTTGCGGTATAACGCAGGTGTGAGCAGTAAAACCCACTCCATAGCGTATGAATGTTTAACTGTATCTCGGATGAGGTCAGAAAAGGCAGGCAAAATTACAGTTTCTCCCTCAGGGCAATCCATCACAAATTCTGTGGGCTAATACTTTTCGGGCAAGAGAATGTTGTAGCCGAATGACAAGTTCTCCCAAAAGAGAACATTAATGTATCTTTGTATATCCCCCTCTAGTTTGAGTTGCATTTCTTATAATCGATGCAAGACGCTCACTCTCGTGTTCGGTGACTCCAATTGGACATAGTCACTCAACGCGACTGCTGGCAGACAATCCATCAGGTTCTGGAAAACCGTTGTGACTTCTGCCTCATTGTCCAGCATGCTCAGAGCCCACTCCCCTCTCAGAAGCAGTGTCCGCAACATTCATGGCAAGCTTTATTTTAATGCCAGCCACCTTTTTCTTTTTGAATTGAGGCTTGGACTGTTTACATTAATCTTTCTTTCTTGTTATGTAGTCAGAAGAGTGTTGTGAGTCCTTCTTTGGTTTATCGTACTCCTCTGATCCCCACTCTGATCATCCACCTCTTCTGGACCCCTGAAAGGATGAGATGAACATGTATCAGTATTCTGATACCTGTCAGTAGTTTTAAAATTATCATGGTTACACAGATTATAGCGCTTTTTGGTGCCCTCCTGTTGAGGAAATCTTCCTCGCGATTTAGTCTTTTCTTTATGTTTCTTATTATCCTACTTCTTCTTTGAGGAAGAATCTGATGTCTGCTACAAGTTATCCTTTTCAGAATTTCTGTTAATCTGTGGTTTACCAGGTCTGGCTCCCAAATTATCTCTACCTATTGTTGCACAGGTTCCCTCAATAATTTTTGGTAATTCGCTCTCATGTTCTCTCGGAGTCAAGTGTGTGCAGGGGTTGGTGCAGGTCTCAGCTGGGGCTTTGCAAATATGGGAGCTGGTGGAAGTGCTACATGTGCCACATCCCTCGGAGCTGGTTGAATAGCAATGTCAGATTCCTCTGTGCCACCTTCCACCATGACTACCTCGTCATCATCACCCTCCTCTTCATCGCCTTCCATAAGTCTTTCTGGAACGTTTCTTTTTCCTTGCCTCTCCTGTTGTCTCCTGGTCTCTGTCGGGATCCACTCCATGTCCCTATCAGCATCATCAGAAGTGGTGCTTGGAGAAGATGGTGCTGTAGTACCCTTCCTTTTCCTTGCTGGAGATGTGGGAGCCAATGATTCTAAGAGAGGAGGATCAACTTCTTGCTCTGAAGGAAGATCAATCTCCTGTTCTGCCCCAACATCAGACAAATCCATTGCTGCCTTTGGCTGCTGTCCACTTTGCTGTGTTTCCTGAAATGATTGTGTACTACTTTGCGAAAGGGACAAATCCAATTCAACATCGCTACTCGTCGGCATCGACATCATTGCACTGGCTGCCTCACTGACAGGAAAGGTCCTGGGCTTAGCAGGAGTGTTGCTCTCACCTTGCACGCTGGAAGCCGGTGCAGCAGGCACAACTTTCCTGAAAAAGGTTGCGGTCCACAAGCCAGTTGTGGAAATCTGCTTCTACAGCTCCCCAATAGCCACTTTCTTGACAGCACCTTTCTTTGGGGCCATCTTGAAGCGGTCAGTTGGCAGTGGCACTTAGCTTCACAACAAGCTGAAGAGATGACCATGTTGCATAGTCAGTCACGCATCACATTGTGTGGAGGCCTTCTGTCTGGCAGTACTGTGGGTTGATGTCTCTTCTCTTGTAAACCTAAAAGCAAACAAGCAAGAAAAACATCAGTGAAACGTGGCATCGTTGCAGTTCAAGTAGTAGTACAAACAAACAATATCATTCAGTGTGGTTACTTAAGATATTATAAATAATTAACAATAGTATACAGTGTTCATTCTTAAAACGGAAAACTATTCCAACATAAACTTTCATGGTGACTGTACACTCAGGAAGGATTTGAAAGAAGAACAACAACAATACAATACAACTGTAACTGTTTGCTTTATGTGCAATGCATCACGTGGAATGTGGCACGCAGGGAGGTGCAGCTTACAAATAAATTAACAATCCAATAATCCTTACACAATGATTGCTGTTGTGCACCTATAGCAGACATGGGGTTGATTATTTGATGCCAAATGTCATGAAAATGTTTTAAAAAAAATTACAAAAATAATTAATTTAAAAAAAACAAAAATTAAAATTGAAAAAATTACAATAAAAAAATTATAAATAAGTGACATTATCCTCAAGCATATCATTCATTTTCATTTATTAAACTGCTATCTCATTGCTCAACCATCCATGCAAGCATATGGCAAAGGGCCACACTGGCTGGACACACAAAATGGCTGCCTGCCAATGCCACATGGTCATCATCAACAACAACACAGAGCAAATAGGCATTGGGAATGGGGACAAAGAGAAGAAGAGATGCAGGCCTATGGCAAAAGCGTTCTTTCTTCCTACACAAAATGGCCCCCGACTGACCACCTCTTGAACCAGCAAGCAAGGAGACATGGCTGCAACGTAATGATAGAAGAACAACACATGCATGCCTATGGCAAAAGCACACTGGATGCCTGCCAATGCTGCTGCTTCCCCTTTAATGTTACTTAACAATATGGCAGATACTACAGCAAAATTGCCCATCAGTCTTTTCCCAAATCCAGGGCAGGAGCTGCCCGTACTCATTCTGGATCTGTTTAAGCACCTCTGGCAAAACAGTTAATGATGGTATACCATGTGTTCTGTTATATACTGCAGCAAAGACTGTACCCCAAAAGGCACAGTCTTCCACAGGAGGAGCCATTCCCGTTGGCAGACATATGGTTAGAAGTCTGTTTTTCCTGAAGTCCCATATGGGGAAACACTGCTTCAAGCTGGTTTGTTTTTTGTGCAATCCAGAATGGGATTTCCTCCCGTCTGATGGGAATTTTATCCATGACTGCATTGATTGTTTGTGGATTAAATCAAGATGTAGCCAATTGTGGTTGTGCAGTTTGAGCAGCCCTTGCAGGTTTTATTATTGCCATTATTCTCATGGCAAATTGTGTTAGACATCTATATGTGTTAACCAGATCTGTATATAGCATACATAGATCTGGAGCTGTCAGATTGTCTATATCTAAATGTGGTGTGTAACCGGCTAAGATTGGACATGTTGCTCCCTCGTTGCCAAGGGGCCCTATTCCAACATTATGTTTGTATGTGGTAGGGAACCTTCTAACCAATTTTGATGTTATTGGTAAGTTAGTGCTAATTCTAGTGCTTGACAAGCTTTGTAGTTGTTAGGAGCTGTAACTGCAGTGTATGTGTGAAATAGTCTTGTAGTTGTATTAGTTGCTGGGAATGTAACCCATGAATAGAACACCTCTGTCCTGATGCTTTGTGCACCTCAATCACAAATGTAATGTCTCCACTCATCTGGGATAGACCACGTAATAACAGCATTTGTGTCTGCAGTTAGCTGGTATATTTATTACTGTGTCTTCAGCCATATGAATATGTGATATGAGAGAGGGTACCTCTATGGGGAGATCCTTTGAAAGGTTCAAGCTTGCACAACCTACAGACAATACATAGGGATTACCTACACAGCTGAGATGGATTTTCACTAAAAACACAGACGTCTTCGGTTAAGAGGTGAGTAGAGGTGTTTGTGTATATAAAAGAAAACTACTCAGGTGAACGTTAGTGGTACCATGTCATACGGCTTATACTTTCTCAAGTAAAACTGTGCGTTTGTTGGACACTATGAGAACTATGCAAGACTGATTTCCTGCACACCTTCCGGTTATGCCGGCTGAAGTCCAACTAGCTCACAGTGCACCATCTCTACCTCTAACCAGACAGGGTAACAAATGGATTGTGCAACCTCAGAACATAACAACCCTGACTCCCCAAGGAAATCATGACAACAGATTTACAATCCTTTCACTTTGTCACTTATGCATTCCCAAAGAGATACAGAATTAATACACAGTAAAAGCATTTCAGTCTTAATTGAAGCATTTCTAACTCTGGATTAAAATACTTGCGCTACAATAATCAATAGAAGGATTAGCATTACGAGGATGGTGAAAAAGATGAATAGGTCAACCATTTTGCTTACTGTAGGAAATATATGCTTGCTTACATGTACTGTAATATAATGTACTCCTACCTAGCACATCCTAACCTATCATATTTAGTGTGAGTGAATATGTCCAATTCCTATAGCGTGGTCTAACTCCTCATTACCTGTGGGTAAGTGTTAACAAGCTGCCCTTATTGGTGTAGAGTTGGAAGCATCCCTCGCATGTGTTAACAGGAATCAGATGAGCTGGAATTCTGGCATGGACTGACTTCTCAGTGCCAGCAAAATGCTCCTCTGTCTAAACAAAGGCTTGATGTCAAATATAAAATAACATACTCCATGTTACCATGCCAAAGCTCCTGTCAGACCTCTATTGTTTATTCTATTCTGACAGCTCTGCCATCAAGCTGCCAAAAACAAATAACAACATCTTGCATGCTGAACTTGGCCCTTGTACAGAATGTTCAAATTGTTATGATAGAGTACCTATGAAGTGGTATAGTAAGCAAAACTGAGTTCGAAGAATGTTATCTCCTATGAGCAAACAAGTGAATGAGTGTCAAATGTCACCTTGTTTAGGGAGAGAAGGCAACGTAAGAACTTGAGCATGTAATATGGCATTTCTTAACGGGGCCTAATACCTACACGTAACAGGCTGCATGCTATTTTTGCCATTTTATTTCTCGCCTGGAGGTGGTCCCGCATTCATTTCTTATGACAATGGATTATGGTTAAGCAAAGTTGACATTGTCCTGTGTTGTAGATGACATCATCAAGGGCAGCAGACCCCTATCCAAGATGACCATGTTTACCAGAAACAAAACAGAGATGCGCTAAAAAAGCACAAGGTCAGAAGTTAAGACCAGTCGCAACGGAGTACGGTATAGATACAGAGACTTGGTTCGTTCCAGTGAAAGATTTACCTTCTGACTTAATATTTTTTCTGAATAATATTTCCCCTCAGGAGAGCAGGCTGCTGCCTGGGTATGACGGAGGGCGTGACAATAGCGGGGTGCTGCTCAGCATTTGTCCTGGTGAAATCCTCCATGTTGGGATTTAGAACTGTTCTGAAAGTAGAGCTACATTCAGCAGGGCAAACTAGCAAGTTGAATCCGGGCAGCAATGCAATGATGGCAGCTGTGGTTCAGCGTCTGTCCTATAATGCCCTCTGGTCCTTTTATGGAAAAGATCATAAAAAATTTCTTAGGTGTCCACTTTTGCAATATTGAAGGTGAGAGAGTACACTCTAACACCAGCTCAGGGTCCAGGATGTTTTGGGCACCACTTGTTGTGTTAGGACTCAATCTCCTTAAAGGCAAAAGCTGCTGATAAGTCATTCAGGATGAGTGCTGCTCTTACTCCTTGATCTAGCGAAAATCTTACCTCCTCTGTGGCTTTAGTGAGAGCTGTCTCGGTACTGTGTCTGTATCTAAATCCGAATTGAGTAGGATCCTGGAGGGGACTGTTTTCAATGTATTTGGTTATTTGTTTGTTCATGATTTGTTCAACTATTTTGGCAGGCATGGGTACTCTGGATATAGACCTGGAGCTGTTGGGGTCTAAGGCATTGAGATTGTTTTTTTCTTTTTTAATAAGGGGGAGCAGCGAAGCTCACTTCGATTGAGAGGGAAAATAACCTTCCTTGAACATAAGCAAAAGTAGTTCTGTTAGCTTGGCAGCAATTATTTTAGAGCTAAGTTAGTCACCCTGGGAGGGTAGAGTCATAGGGAGAGCCTGACTTTGTGGATTTGATTAATTCCACTATTTCCTCCTTAACAAGAGGGGTGAACTCTACCAAGGAGTCCCTGCTTTGCTTCCTAGTGGTAATCAGTTCAATGGTAACTGGAGGTGGGGTAGCATTGGAAAATTTGTTGTACACTTCTTCTACCTTGTTTTGGAAAAAGTCGGCTAAGGTGTTGCAAAAGTCTAGGGTTTTACATAGCTGTTTATTAGCCAGAATGATAAACAGTTTAACTACCATCTGGAATAGGTCTTTAGTTGAATTTTTTAAAGATTGGATCTTTTGCGTGAAGAAGAGCGACTTTATTTTTTCATCAGATTTTTATAGTCTATCAGATGATTCTTGTATTTTATTTTTTCTAATTCATTTTAACCTTACCTCCAAATTCTCTCCTGTCTCCTACAGCTTTGTTTGAGCTTCCTAAGATCTTAGAATACCAGGGAGCTGAGGGTTTATCTCTCAGAGGTTTAAAAAGTTTCACTGGTGCCAGTGTGTTGGCTACTTTGTTCAGCCAGTAAGAATAGTTCTGGATGTATTTGTCAATGTCGTCATAGCAAAGTAGGAGTGATATTTCCAGAGCTAGTTTGAGGTCCTCTGATTGAATTTTGTGCCAAGCCCGAGTAGGAAATGTGGACTTGGAACCTTTAGTCACATGGCTGGATTGTTTACACACAATATCAAAAAGAATATCTTGTGGTCCGACCAGGTAAGTGTCAGAACACATATATTCATTAGGGAACCATTGTTTGTAAAGATGCCATCCAAAACATGCCCGGCTTGGTAGCTGGCTACAGTAACTTTCTGAGAGAGGCTGAGACAGCTCATAGTTTGTTGAAAGTTGAAGTCCCCAGTACTCTGTAATCATTGTAAAGAATATTTGCCTCCAGTAGATTGCTTATATTCCGGGCAAACGTCTGTCTCTTGCCAGGGTGACGATAAACTAGTACTCCTTTAAAATTCTGGTTGTTAGTTTTGTGGGGAATGTCATGGCCTCACACAGTGCTGTGTGCACCAGTTCAAATTTAGCTGCAATGTCGTTCCTGTAGATGAGCTCCAGCCCTCCACTCGCTTCTTAGATCTGTCTAGTCTATTGATTGTGTACCCCTCAGGGATAGCCTTAATTAGGTCAGGGCCGGATGAGGGGTCTGCCCATGTCTCAGTAATAAACACTACGGTAGTTTTTGATGACTCTACGAATATGGCGAACTCCACTCCATATCTTACTAGTGACCTGGTGTTGATTAGAGCACAATTGAATCTTTTTGCTGTAGACGTCATTTCAGACTGTACCTTTAGTGTGCTGCTTAGTGTGTCATCAGAGTTATGGATATCCTGCCAGAGTGGTTAACTACATACTTTGCAGACAGTATTGGGGCTTATCTTATCTTGAGAGAGGTCCAGATGGATGCAGGTGCAGGTCATTTAACCCTTGTTGTAAGCCCAAAGCTCATCCCTCGTATAACTCACCCTTCCAGGGTTCTGGGTGTTCAAACGGGCAGGGGGGCTGGCGCGAAGCGTGATCTGGCCACGGACGGGCGCAGACGTGCTTGCTTTTGGCTCGCCAGCGGCACAGATAAGCTCTGGAGTGGTGTAAATAGCCTGCCATTGAAGGGGGATGTGCTAAGGGGTGAGATTACTGCTCATTTTTAATTAAAAGGAAAACAAAGTGGGCAAAACAAAACACCAAACCGGGGTCCAGCTACCCCTGGGTCCCATCCCATTAAATATTTCACACATTGCCTCAAAGTTAAGACTTATTGCTTTTTGTACCAAGCTACCCAGGATTAAGCACAGATTAGTATTGTGACTTTTTGTAGTTCACCCTGCAAGAGACTATGGCTTTTGCTTGACCAGGAGCTCACACCCAGGTCAACAACAACCCAATTTCTCAAAATATCACACACATTTGAGCCATTTTACAATGCTTGCAGGAACATAATCTTTTCGCCAAGTTAGAAACATTTTCTTTCTATGTTTGATTAGTTGAAATCCTGGGATAGCTTTTTTCCATCATCTGGAATAACCTAGGGCCCAAAGAAGATTGAGGTAATTCTGAAATGGTCATTACCTACAACTAGAAAAGTGATGCAAAGCGTTCTGCGCTTTGCAAACTTCTATAAAATGTTTATCACCCATTTTTCTGAAATAGTGGAACCCATAACACAGCTGTTGAAAAAAGGAGGGTATTTGGATGGTTTGAAGCAGTAGAACACACTCCTGACCTTCTGAAGTCAAAATTCACTTCCGCCCCAACTTTGCACCACCCAGATCCTGACCAACCCTTTTTTGTTGAAACAGGTGCCTCCCAGGTAGCAGTAGGGGAATATTACCCAAAAAGACCCCAACTCAGGACATTTACACCAAGTAGCTTTTAACTCTAAAAGGTTGCTACCAGCAGAGAAGAATTATACAATTGCGGAGAGAGAATTTTTAGACATGAAATTGGACTTCTCGGAGTGGCATCGCTATCTACTAGGGGCAAAACACTCCAGTTCTTCAGTTCCTTAAAAGTCTTAACTCCGAGGTAAATTCACTGATTGCAATTCTATAATGAATTTGTCTTCCTCATTACGTACAGGCCAGGAATGAAACAAATTCAGGCAGACACCCTATCTAGGTTAGAATATTTTTTATTGTCTTCTTCTAAGAATCACCCACCAAGCATAATTCCATCAACTAAAATCATAACTACCTGCCAAAACTCAGATGTTCTTAACCCAAGTTTGAGAAGCAACCCAAAAACTAAATCTTAAACAATGTGTGTAAACCCAAACACATACCATTCACAGTGGCCTCTGTTTCTGCCTTAATTGTTTACTTGTTCTAACAAAGAATTAGGGGCCGATTCCGATCTCGCTAGCAAAGCCCTCCGTATGACTCAAATCCGGAAGGCTTTCCTAGCGAACCGCGCTGTGAGAGTCCAACCGAACGAGTACGATGCATCCGCATGCTGACGGACTCGGTTCGGTCGGGCTCCCATTGAACTCTTGAGTATATCGAACGAGTACACAGGCTCCCATAGCAAGGCTCCCATAGCAAAAAGGGGTGGGTGGAGAAAAGTGTACACCATGTGGTGGGCACCCCATGGTGCCCGCCATACTGTGCATGCTTGGATCGGGGGACCCATGGGCACCCGGTTCGGAAACGATTCGGTCAACGCGGACGAGATCTCTGCATCGTACTTGGTTGTTCGGAATGGGTGACGATTCAGTCAGAAACATAGGCTCCGAATCGGATTTGCGTGTTCCGGAACCCATCTGGAGGCCTTCCTAACGACATCAGAATCAGCCTCTTAGTGTGAAAAGGTATTAGTTGGAATCATGATAATGCTTTAGCATGGCATACTGCAATTCACAAAACATTAGAGAACTGTAAACATTAATTTTGGTGGCCAACAATCTCGAGAGAGGGTAAGGATTATGTTTCTGCCTCTCCTGTTTGCAGCCGAAAGAAAAGCTATACATAGTCACCTAACTGGCCTATTACATCTACTGCCCATTCACCCAGAACCATGGCACACTATCAGCATAGAATTTGTTATACATTTGCCACCTTCTAATAAATTCACTATGATCCTTGTAGTGGTTGATCCCCTTACAAAAATGGCACATTTCATTCTCTTGACCAAACTCCCTCCAGCTGTAAAGTGACATTGTTATTGGACATGTACTTTGTCTTCATGAACTTCCCTCTAACATAATCTCAGATCAAAGTCCACAATTTATTTCAAAATTCTGGCAAACCCCTTGTCCATCTTTGGGCAATGAAGTTGCCTTATCATCTGGTTATCATCCTTAAATACATGGGCAGACGGAGTCTGTGAACTAGTTGATGGAACAGATATTACTGTGTTTGTTATCCACTGTAACCAGTCACTGAAATAAGGCGCTGCTATTAGCAAAATATCCGGCAACTGGGTATTACCCATTTTTTAGTCTAAGGGATCTGCATCCCAGGGCCATTCCATTGCACATATTGCCTACTTCAACCCTAGTTCCAGCAGCTACAGATCATATACAAAGACTGCAACACATCCAACAATAATTGACCAAGAACCTCATAACAGCTAAAGCCAAAATGAAGCAAGCTGACAAGCATCGATTGGCTAGGCCTTTATTTCAGCAAGGGGACTTGGTTTTGTTGTCCACTTGCAATCTCAGACTAGAAAACCCACATAAACTACAGCCAAAATGTATTGGTCCTTTCCACATTAGTGAAATGGTGAACCCATTAATGCTAAGTTGAGTCTCCCTCCTGATTATCCAGTTAATCCAGTCTTTCACATTTCCCCGCTAAAACACCATCATCCTAATTCTCATAAGGACAAGCCACCTCCTCCCATTCCCATTGAGGGACGTGAAGAATTTGAGGTCCACAAGATCTTAGATGCCAAACACATTTATGACTGCCTTTCCTGATAGTTTGGAAAGGTTATGGCCCAGCCCAAGACTGTTCTTGGGGCAAAGATTTCATGCACTCTTTCTAAATAATCCTCACCCTGTTAGGTGACTTTTAGGGGGGGAAGTGTCATGGGCGTTTCATTTGCCCACCCACTGAGTGTTGTCCTTCGTGCTCATGCTGAAGTCTCATATGGATTCGTGAGACTTTGTCACTGTACGTGTTTTGGCAACCATCTTTGGGGCACAAGTATAAATACTGCACCTCCAACACAAAACCTTGATTTTACTTTGTTTCGTTTGCTCTCCGACGACAAAGTTCCCACCTGAACGACCGGAAGGATTCCCGATCCCAGCATCTTCATGGCACTAACTTGTGCACTCTCCAGAGATGACTCTGAATCCTATCGGCGACGATTTGGCAAAGACACCTGCAAGACAAAAGAACACAAAAATAAAACATGAGATAGAGCTTTTTGTTTTTCTAAAGCACAAGGTGGTGCTGCCCATATAAAATTAGCAATTGCATCGTCTTTTGTTACAGGATTGAAAAGAGACATTTGTGAAAACTTTGAACATTGCAAGAGATATAAAGACATTGGGTAATTATTCCTTAGAGACCTGTAGCAAGGAACTAGCAAAACCTTCTTCTTGAGAGTTATCAGGAAAAGCAGCTGCATAAAGGGATATTGTATTGTTTCTGGAGCTTAATCAGAAGTTATTCATTGTGTTTAGGACTGGTGTACTAACTTGATATAGTGTCATATTGATCAGCAGGTGTACCTCAGACCTAATTAGCAAGTGTAATATTAGAATTATTAAGAAAGCTGTAAAATTGTAATGTTGATCTTAACTCATGTTTTCTTGTTGTCTTGGGACCCTTTGTCTCACTGTGAATGCAGCCTAGAGTTCCTGGGGATTGCATGATGTAAGCTGATTCCTGATCTCCGTGGTCCTGTTCACCTCACTTGGCACCCTGGAAAAGGAGAGATAAAGAACAGTCCTGCCGCTTCTGTGGAACAGGAAAAGAGAATTTAACACACATAATCTGTATTTGCCCAAACCTGATGGACATAAGGCGCGCCTTACTCCGAGTAATATGGAACGAAAAGGGCATAAGAAGCTGCAGGCAGGCTGTGAAGCTGTGTTTTAATCCAGAGGAAACTCAATTAAACTGCCGACTAACAAAGTATTTCGACATAGTGGCTAGCAGACTTAAGACTTAATAAAAAAGTGCAGGAAGAATAGCATGCAGCTATAACATTTTATTAATTACAGAGGCAGTCTGTCTAAAATTAGGCTCGTGAAAATTAAGAGCTGTACTCTGAAGCACATGCACTTTATTACCCTTGAAATGGACTGCACAGTAAATGAAATTGAGATCGATACGATTTTTTTATTCAGGAATGTAATCGTACAGAGATAAGGCTGAACATAATTTTAATATCAACGTTTAATGTTTTTTTATATTGTGAGTTTTAATTAACTGTACAATAAATTCTATACTTGATCTCCGTGGTCCTGTTCACCCAGAGCAGTCTCTCTTATCTTCTTGAGAAGCTGCCATCTTGTGTTGTTCTCACCCGAGTTGAGAGTTGTTTTAGAGGGGAGGAGAAGGCTCAGCATCACTGCAATGGAATTACCTGAGGTTCAGGCGAGTGGTTTCATATAACATGACACACACCCCACTGGATAATTCCATAGGTAGAAATCTTCACCGGGAAAAGGTGTCAAATGTATCCGGGTGATGAGGGATCTTCCTTGGAAGAGATATTCAATTTTCTGCCGCTCTGAGCTTTCCTACCAAACCCTTGTTTCTTTACCTGGAATTTTTCCAGCAGCTATCCAACGACGTGGAGCCCTCTTCAGCCACAGCCTGCTGCTTTGCCCTGCTGTCGATTTTCTATCTCCATTTCTAAGACTAAGTCTGACCGGGTCGAACCTAGTTTCTGTATCCGACCTGCTCTCCATCACAGTCGGGCTAAACGTGTGCCTAGGTACCGGTGAAGCACAAGATGACTGTGGCTGGTGCTTAATGCTTTTTAATGCTAGTTTTATATTTAAACTTTTAAAACTCATAACTCCAGGTTCCCTTCTTGATTTTTTGTTGTTTTTAGTGTCATTTTTAAATAAAATCTACTCTGCTTTTTTAATTGATTTTGGATTTTTCCTGTATTGTATTTTGACTTTATTACTGTTTTGGCACTGCATAAATACTTTACACATTGCCTATAAAGTTAAGCCTATCTGCTCTGTGGCATAACACTTTTTTTGCACCACACAAGGGGTAAAAATCCTCCAGTTCCTATATTGCACTACTTATTAAATACTACTTTGACACAAGGTTCTGGGTTGCACATAGCAAAACGACACAAAAGTGTAATAAATCTAACCCGTTGGTTTCAGAATTATGGGACATGACCATATGTCATTGATACCCATTTTCTGGCATTAGTTGGATCTCATGTTCAACTCCCTTTCTTTGGATTAAGTATGCTGTTGGGTTGTTACAGTACATGTGCATTTGGGTTGTTTCTGCTCTTTAGTTCGAACAAATGCCTATATTCAAGTTGGTTGTAGAACACACAATGATAAAATGGTAGCTTACAGCTTTTGTTTCCGTCATAGGTTATGGTTTCAAATCCCCTGGTGTGGTGGAAGATCACCCGCCATGCTTACGGCTTTCTTTGGTAGTTCCAGTCAGGGAAAATATACATTCGAATGACTGTCCTAGAGAGGACATTCTGACATACAGAAACTGTAGGCTCTTTGGCACACAAGCTGTTGGTCAAAGTTTGAGAATGGCAGAGACAACTGAAACTCTGCCACTGTAAATGTGGTACCTTGTCTTACTCTAAATTGAGCTTGCGAATGGCAAATTGTGAAAATAGGGTTTTTGCTGCATCTGCCAAACTCTAAATGAGGCAAAAATTGAGGCCCTTTGTCTCCTGGTCAGAATTACCTCATGATGTTCCCCTGCTAGTAGCATTTTTCTTGCCTTTCAAGAACAATCTTCAGGATATTAGAGTGCTGGAGCTCAGGCACACTCAAACAATTTTCTCCAGATCGATGATCATTATAGCTGCATGTGAGGTTAAAGAAAAAAACTATTACTCTTTAACAGCTCATTACTGTGTAGCCAATGTGGTCACACAATAATCCACTTCACAAATTAATGTGAGTTTATTAAGGTTTAATTATAAATTTAGAAACAAATCAATATAGACCAATCTCAACATGATCATATTGAAATAAAGAAAAACTAAGCTAACTCTAAAGAGATTTACCCTATAAAATATAAAGCAGATGACTTACTCTATGACGACGATACAGATGATCAGGAAAAATAATTGTGTGTTAAATTGTATCAGATGATTTTTCCAAAGTAAGCATGAGCAAGCTATCTCTCTCTACACTGCCTTGAAAGGGCAACCCTAAACTAAGAAGCATTTAGCAAAGGTGAAATCAGAAAGGTAGCAGCTGTCGGAGTCTTCAGTAGAAGGCACTACAACCATGGGTCAGGTAGCATAAAGCCACACAAGCAGAAGCATAGATCTGCTCTCTTTAAAATCCTAAGACCCTCTGTCCCTCACTATGTTTCAGCATAAAATATTAATTGCATTCAGGGGAGATAATTCCACGTGATCCTTGCTATTGAATTTCCATGACTCCGGGACAACTGGATACTTGTACTACCTTTACAAAATCGATAAGTTGCAACTTTGTTCGTCCTTGGTCATTCCTCTCCTCCTCTATGAGAACTCGCCTTCTTGCTCTTTACTGTGCTTCTCCTTGCCAACTTCCTCTTCTCATACCTTGTTATCATAATGAAAACAAAACCCTTCTATGCTAACTAATGAGTCTTTGTCCATACCTGCAGTGGAAAAAAAATACAAGCAAATGTATTCTGCATTGAAGGTTAAATGCTAATTGCATGTTTAATTTTAAACGTGAGCATGAACTGAATTGGTTTCTTGATGCCCACTCAAGTTAACTTAAACAGTGCACAGGGTTAGAGAATACATGCACTTTTCTACACACACAATAAATACAGCTTCTTAAGGAATATAGGTGTTTACAATGAATGCGTTGTTCACGCATTCCTTTACAAAGCAGTTGTTACAACGACAGCGTTGTTATCACGCAAACCATTACATTGCAAGTCGTTTCAACGACTTGCTGTAGGGGGCGCGCTGGACTTAAGAATAGTATTATGTACTATTCCTACTCCAGTTTGTGCAACAGTAGGGGAGGTGTTGGATTCTAAATCCAACACCAGCGCGTCCCCTACAGCAAGTCGTTGAAATGACTTGCGATGTATTGGCACGTGTGGTAACAACGCGGTCATTGTAACGAACGCGTTGTAACGGTACCACGTTGTGGAGACAGCATTGTAAATGCTGTTTCCCCTTCTTAAGACATGTGTAAGTTGTAAAGGATTATGAAGATGTCATTCTAAATACATGTGCATGGAAATAATTCTTATCACATGTATAAATGTTTAAGCGTTCATTTACACATATACATTCAAATTTATTAACCTCACAATGGGACACATTTTGTTAAATTCTCCTGTCATATTAACATATAAATGTTACATAGACCTTTATTAATCATGTTCTATATACAAATTCTTAGGTGGAGTACTTTAAATATGCAATGTTCCACTCTCCTTAGTAGCATTAATCACACAGAATATATTCGAGTGCTGACTACTCATGATTATAATTAGGGCTCCCGGTTTTATGGTTTTTATTTTTTTGCCATTTCCGTCTGTATTTATCCATATTTATTTTTTGGCCATTTTATCCTTATTTATCCACATTTATTTTTGCCACAATCGAAAGACGACGCTGTATCTAGCATTTTTCCATATTTATCTGAAAACTTTGCCATTTGCACAATTTCCCAAATGTGCTTAAAAGTGCTATCACAAGCCATTTGTCTCAGAGCCTTGCAGTTTCTGTCATCGGCACATAGTCCCATAGCCTCTCCCCCACTGAACACTGAACACCATACTGCCCCACTGAGAGAAACTCACACTGCCTTCAGCTACAACTCAATTGTGCCCCGCTATGAACACCTGGAAGCAACTCAATTCAAATTATGTACTAGACAAGAGTAATATGCTGCCTGAAAAAAAGTAACAATATTCTGGAAAAAACAAACACTCATAGGGAATACAACTTAAAGCTATTACATTAATTAATCAGTAATCGATGAGTGTTTTTGCTTGAAAAGCTAAGGACATGAAAAGAAAAGTAGTGCTTCACTGGCAAACTCTGTAATGCGGCGCTAATGTGTTTGGGTGTGAATAAACCCAATCTGGCCACTTTGCGACTACTCTGTCTTGTTTCATTTTGTCATGTATTTATTGTTCATATTTTAAAACCTTTTTTCTCTCCTCCTGAGGCTGCATTTTAGAATAGAAAAATGTCAGAAAAAGACATTTGCAGTAAAACTGTTTCCTCTTTTTTTGGATCCATTTCACTGGGGAACGAATGACGGAGAGGAGAGGAAAGAACAGTCACGGTTTTCTGCAAGTGAGTAGGTGCGCGGCAGAAAGAGAGGGAATAAGAGGAAGAAAGAGGGGGGCAGCAGAAGTGGACACTGTCCGTTGCTGTCTCTTCCTTCTTGTCTTGTCCAGACAAAAAGGAAGAGACAGCAATGGTTATGGGCTATGCAATTCGGCCACAAACTCTGCAAACACTCCAGTCAGTAGCGTAGCAAGGGTTTGCTGAGTTTGTGGCCGGATTGTTCTTGCAGCCACATGTACACAGTGTACTGCTCTGCAGTCCGGCCACAAACTCGGCAAACACTCCACTGACGTAGCTAGGCTTTGCCGCCCCACGGCAGGAGGGGGGGGGTTAGTGCCATTCAATTCCTGCTTTTGCCACCCCCAAAACTGCATACGCCACTGACTCCAGCCCCCCCCTTCCCCAAGAGCATTTACCTCTGTTTTGAAATGGCTGGCACAGAGCTCACTCGAGGGACAAAGCAGAGCCACAGAGATGGCTGGGGTACCAACAAAAACGGCGACAGGAGCTCAAAAAATACCCCTCATTGGAAGAAATTTCCATCAAATCAGAAGCTGGTGTTTTGTGTTACTGTAGGCAGGCACAGCCCTAGAATCAGGAAGAGGGTGTGGCGAGGCAACTCTCTACTGGAGCACAGCAGCGCGGCAAAATGTGTTAGTATTTTCCCATTTTTAAATATAAATATAGACAAAGGAAAACCCGGAGCCCTAATTATAATGCACTCCTACGGTGTCTCAGATGGGCTCAAGATTACACTTCTCCAATTCCCTCTCTGATGGCTAATCAAGCCATCACACAAACTTAATCTTATCTCTTGATTTTATCAGATTATCCAAGTTAAACTTTTGTCATGGCAATTGCGGCTCTCTTGAACTCCTCCAAACACTTCATTTCATTGCAATATTCATTCTGTTTCCTTTCTAGCTTCTTGTCTTCCCTTTTTCGTGAGACCTCTTTCTTTGCCTTGCATTCTCTTGTACACCTTCACACCCACAATCAAGATTATTGCACAAAGAGCAATATTCAACAACGGTCTAAAATTTGAACCATCTATACCGCTTCCCAAATATGCATTCTACAGCACTGAATCTATGTCCAACTAAATCCCAAACACCTTCTGCTGCCAATCCACTCACTTCATTATATAAGTCAGTAATATTCTTTATGAACTCCTTTAGGTCCTTACTTTTGTCTGGATGTAAGTGCAACACTGTTGGACTTTCAACATCCAGCAGACTCCGCCCTCTTTCGCAAACAGAATGTCTAATGCAAGACTGTTCTGCAAAACTATATCCCTAATAACAACCATCTCACTTTTTACAAGTGATAAAGCTCCAGCTGTACTAGCAGACAACTTATCAACTACAGTGAAACATTTTCTAATCTTAATGTCATTTAATATCACCCTACATTTGAAATTATTGCACCAAAGATATCTTCCACGATCTCTCCAGTAGTGGCACCTTGTTTGGACCTACATTTCTTCTCCCAAACAGGATGATCAAAATTCTCCACATTATAGATCTTAGGAAATACTACTCCTACATAACATGTGCCATACCATTTGTTTGGCAACTTAACATAAGTGTTCTTGCCACAAATAAAATAGACTCCAGAAATCCCAGGGTCTGTTCCATCTAGAAACAGCTTCCAAGATCCTCAAACCTCAAAAGTGTGATCACACTCACTTTCGCCTACAGGAATAGTATCGTAATCATTCTTATCATTGTGTATGCATAATTTCCCTTGGTGTTGCCAATCTAATGTCAGTGCTCCAGTGTTCCCTGCAGCTTGATGATCTACCTCTTCCTGTTACCAACTTGTAACACAAACTCCTTTAGCTGCATTAGTCTTTACTGCTCTATATCTATCTTCTATCTGCTCTAGGAATTTCTTTTCAATATCACTAAGGACATAGGTCAAGTTATACCTATGTGCAGAAGCAGTGTCTAACGTTTTAATCGGGGCAAAATATCTACTAACAGTTTCTGCAACGTGAGCTTAGGAATGTCGGTTCAAATGTTTGAATAACAGGACTTCTGAAAAGACCAAATCATAAATAGAGTAGTAATACTGAAAATGACTTTGACCATAGAAAATACTCAACAGTAAGCTACATGTAATGAAATATGTCAATGGTATGTAATGCCCTAAGACACTGAAGAAGGTAACTGCATACAAACATAACAGTCCCTTGCTTCCGTTATATTAATTACTCATATAGCAAATTAGTGTAAATATTTAATGTATAATCTCCTCTAGATAGATCAATATGTAGATTCTGACCTTCTAATGAGTATAACCCTCCACCTACTTTGTGTGATGGTTTCTGTGCAGACTCTTTGACCCTTGTTGAACTCAAACTTAATTTTACAATAAGCGCTATTAAACCTAACAGTGAAGTTAATAATATTGTGCCTATTGTGTACCTACATCTACGACTAGTATGATTTGTTTCCATACTTTGTAGATTCAGACCAAATGGGTTGAGCAATAGCAGCAACAGAATCTTCTCTGTCTGTCCCCACCTGTGCAAATTACAAAACAGTCTTTATTTATGCTCACTTTATTTACAAAGTATATACAATGTTCGTGAGGCTTCCCTAGCCCTACTCTGTGTTCTTCTAAATGTCAACCCTAATTTTATTCTTCTTCCACTCTGACCTAGGTATTCTTCTTTTAAACACTCAACAAAGTTCATTCATCAGCTCTGATAATTTAAGGACCAAGTTTATTAGTAAGCATCTCCAAGATCATTATTCGCAGTCAATCAACAAGCACAAGAGACTCTTCTAGATTCAGACAAGGAAATTCAGTCTCATTCAGCACTAAGTTCCTCAAAGCACTGTGGGCCAGATGTACGACCATAGTAAATTGCGACTCGCAATTTGCACTCGATTGCGAGTCGCAAATTACGAGTCGCAATTTACTATGTACTACAGTGTCAAAGACACTGATTGCGATTCCCAATGGGGTGGCAAAATGCAAGGCTCATTAATATTAATGAGGCACTCGCATTCTGCGACCCCATTGGGAATGGCTGGCCCTCCCAGGGATGGTGGCCTGCTGGGCTCAGCAGACCACCATGTCTGGGACTGCTTTTAAATAAAGCAGTTTTTTTAAAAAAATGCAGCCCATTTTCCTTAATGGAAAACGGGATGCATTTAAAAAAATAAAAATTAAACGTTTTCATTACACTTTTTTAAGGGCATGCAGTGGTCCCTGGGAACACTGCCTGCCCTTAAAAAATATTTTTGCATGCATTTGCAAAGGGGAAGGGGTCATTACCACCTACTTGAAGTAGGTGGTGATTTGTGAGTGTCGCAAAACATTCATACATGGCTCATGAGTCGCTATTAGGAAGGGAACACCCATTCCTAATAGCGAGTCGCAAAAACTATTTTGCGAGTCGCTAATTGATTAGCGAGTCGCAAAATAGGTTTTGTACATGGGCCCAAGGTTTTTAGCGTGCGCAAACGGGTCTAAAAGCCGTCTGCGCACGCTAAAAACCATCGTACATCTGGCCCTCAGTCTTGTCAGGTAAGGAAGTGCAAATGTAAAAAGATAATTCAAATCAAGTTCCGAAAGTTTCAGAAGAATTTCTTTTAGCTGTTCTGAAACGCAGCATGCTCTGATAAGGGCAATCAATTCTGCCAACTGAGCGTAGAATACTCCTTGAAGCCAGTCAGCTTCCATCACTTACGTAACAGTACAGAAAACATAAGCAGCCCTCAGGTTTCCCTCACTGTCCCTGAGACAAGAGCCATCAAAAAACAGGGTTTAATCAGATTCAGGCAATGGCTCATCAGAAATGTCAGGACGGGGCTGGGTGCATAGTTCAGTGACACTGAGACAGTCATGTTCTACTTCGATCTCATCCACATCACAAACAGGTAAAGGGAGTAAAGTAGCAGGGTTCAGAATGGAACATCTTTTCAGGATAACGTTCTCAGCTGCCAAAATTGTCTGCTCATACCTTGTAAACCTACTATTGATTAGGTGCTGAGTACAAGTTCGGGTCAACAATATCTCAACTGAATGGAATGGGGTACATAGACAGTCAAAGGGTGACCCATTATGATGCACTTGCATCTCTCTATGCTGACACCTGTTATAGCAACAGATTTGAGACATCTGATGCTACTGGATCCAGAGTAGCTGAAATATAGGCGACTGGCCTACGGGCACTTCCATGATTTTTTGTCAATACTGAGAGTGCACAGCCTTCTCGTTCACTACAAAAAAACAAGAACACTTTGTTGAAATCTGGCATTCCTAATGGAGGAGCGCAACAAAGACTTTCTCTCAGCTCCAGGAATTAATTCAAACAATCATTGTCCCAGGGCACCGGAACGGACACATCTTTGTGTGTCAACCTCTGTAGAGGCTTGACTATTAAGGAAAAGTTGGGTATCCACTGACGACAGCAGCCCACCATTCCCAGAAACATCCTGATTTCTTTCTGCGTGTGAAGTGGATTCATTTGCACAATCGTTGAGACTTTTTCTTGTGACACCTTTCTCGCACATTTCGCAATGTGATGTCCTAAGCTTAGGACCACCGTCATACAGTACTGCAACTTCCTTGGGATAACTTTATGTCCATTCTCAGCCACATGGTTCAATAGGGCAATTTTATCAGTCTTACATGCATCTCGAGTGTTCGATGCACCCAAAAGGTCATCGATATACTGAACCAGGACTGACTTACAGGGCATGGTCAGAGATCCAGATTCTTCTTCAAGATCTGGTTGAAAATTAAAGGACTCTCGTATACCCTTGTGGGACCCGGCACCACATTAAAACATGATTCTCCAGCCAGAAAGCGACAAAGAATTGGCTTTCCTCATGAAGGGGAACGGAAAAGAAGGCCTGGCAAAGATCAACGACAGTGAACCATTCAGCCTCACAAGGAATCTGGAACAATATCACAGATGGATTCGGGACCACGTGACAAGAAGGAATGACTATATCATTGATTTTCCGGAGATCCTGCTTTATGCAATACTTACCGCTTGGCTTCTGCTAGCCCATAATGGGTGAGTTACCTGGATTCCCCAGGATCTCCTTCAAAAAGCCTTGCTCAATTATAGTCTCAATCACAAGTGTGATTCCAGCAACTGTCTCAAGCTTCAGGTTATACTGTGGTGTTCTGAGGTATTCAGCATTTTGCTTAACTTGGATATGAACCGGTTCAACCCCTCGGATGAGTCCTATGTCCTTTCCAGAGAAATCCCAAACTAGGTCTCTCACTGTATCTCTGAGATCTAACGGTAAGTCTTCCACTGTCAACATGGGGAACAGTGAGACGCACAAGTTCTGGCTTGCAAGTTTAAAGGCAATATCCTTATTGTTTGTCTGATGCTCAATACCCTTCGGTGTGCAATAGATGGTGCAATTTAACCTGCACAGCAAATCACACCTTAACAGACACACAGGACTAGAATTGCACACCACAAATTGGTGACTATCTTCAAATGTCCCTATCTTCGTAGGCATTTCTTCAGTAAGGGGGTTTGACAATCATTTATTTGCAACTCCTACAACTTGGATTGTTTTTTCCGAGAAGGATAGGTTTGGAACCCCTGCAATTCTCACAGTAGTGTGGGTAGCAACCGTGTTGATGAGGAAAGTGTCATTGTGGCCATCTACATCAGCATCAACATATGGTCCACTCTGGTCTACCTCTAAGACTTCACCAAGTGTACATCCTTCCTCCACCCTAAGGCACCGTCATAAGGACTGATCTGAGCCGTACTCATTAGATACGTAAAATAAGGGAAACTGTTAGTACAGGCCATTATGATGGGACACATTCTGATTTTCATTCATATCAGTGCTCTGATTAAATCAGGCACTATTTACAGCTTGCTGTGGCATCAGGGGATATGGTACTTGCATCATAGGAGCTTGGGAACGAGGCAAATTTTGGAATCTTAACCTGGGCACATTCTGGGATTGCGTAGCATTACCCTGGTGTTTATTAAACCCTCCATTCTGTTCTTGATTTGCAGGATTAAAGTGACATTTGCACTTCCATTGTCCCAACTTGTTACAATAGTGACATGGGTTTGACTTCTTTAAAGTGGCAACATCAACTCCAGTCTTGGGATCTATAGGAAACCCTCTTCCCCTTCCTTCTCCCTGAAATCCTCCAGACTGATAGACTCCTTGCATAGGGGCAGTATTCCCTACATAAGGCTGCCCCTGACCTCTTTGAGCAGCCTTCATCTATGCTACCATCAACCTACCGTTCAACTTTTTGTGCTTCATCTCAATTTCGTCACAACAATACTCTGTGTAACACAGAATTTCATCAACAGATTTATTCTGCCAACAAATCAAATGTTGTTGCATCATTATACTAATTTCAGGTCTCAGCTCAGTCACAAATCAGGACACAAACTGTCTCATATCCTTCGGTTCCAGGTTGTCCATCGCACTATACTGTTTGAAAGCTTGCAACAACCTTTCATAAAATGTATGAATCGTATCCTTAGATTACCCACTCAATGTCCTGTGGTGGTACTTTAGCTTTCAACCAAGTAATCACCTGCTCTTACTTCTTCATCAATACAGGTGATGGACTATGTGTCACTGCACCTCTCTCAGGCTCACCTTCTGGCCATTCTATAGCTTTTTTACATACTGATCACTAATCACTGGGGACTACAATTTCGAACAATGTATTCAGATCGATCCATAACAGCTTCACAATTTTTGCAAATTGATCATCCTGTTTATACCACTCCACAGGCTTTTCTCTCAGCCTCTGGAAATCATTGGTGAACGCCACAAGGTCACCTCTACTCCAAGGTACATGCACATAACTTCTACCCTGTATTTCCCACATGGGGAAAGCCTCAACACCCGTTCCTCCCAAAGGACGAGGTTCTCCCGTTGTTCTTTTAGAACCATTTCTTTTCATCCATCTTTCTTCCCGTTTGTCTAATGTGCTCCAAATCTGAATGTTTTGAATTAACTGTTGAATTTTGGTGTTCAATCCTGGTAGACTCAAATTCTGTATGTCCTGATCGCTCAATGCAAGTCTATGATTTTTGTGTAAAGCCTTTTTCCGTTCTGTATTAGCATCATATCTCTGAGCCAAATCAGATAATTTCTAATGAGCCTGTCTCGCTCTCCTAGTGACATCCTTGCTCATGAATAACAATGAATTCTGTTGGTAGGTATCTATTCGATTAAGCTCCAAACTCCCACTTATCATTTCATCCAATTCAGTTTTCAATTTAACCAAATCTATCAAATCTACCTTCACAACTGATTTTATTGTTCCATGGCTTACCTCTGCCCTCCGATTTTCATTTGACTCATTATTATTATGCTCCTTCAACTATTGCTCCTAATCCTGAATCTCAAATAGATGTTGCAAGTCCAGGAAAAGACCTTATAGGTCTGAATCCATTCTGTACTCCAGAAGGGTCTGCACCCGCTACACACAGTGAGCTCGCATTCATTGGGACCAACGGGACAAATTGCATCCTCTGGTTATCTGGTCCTCATTCTGGTACCCTTGCTTCTATAGAAACAGGCATTCTCTGACTTTCATTCCCAACAGGACTAGGATCGTACATGGGGATTATAGGTCCATTAGTAACTGGGACTGTAAGAGCTTCCGGAAGGTTCAAAGCCAAATTAGTGCTGCAACTTCTCGAAGAACCTGGGACACACGCTCCCATATTTCCTCCTGCTATAGTCTGTGTTGTGCCAGTTGATATACCCCAACAACACCAGGACTAGAAGCAACTGGTGCTAAAGCACTTCCAGAAATATCAGTAACATTCCTATCTCCCCCACTTTCCATGTGAATTTGATTATATGGGGGTGGACGTTCAGCTAACAGTCCATTCAAAAGCTGTCCCTTGCATCACTGTCTGCATGTCCCTCTCCGTCCTTTTTCTTTTCCTTTCTCCTTCTCTCAACATTGTTTCCCTCACTTGTTATGGCAGGGTATAATCTCATTCCATCAATCATGTCTACTCTCCACCTCTTCTGTTGGTCATCCCATTTCACGTCTGCAAGGCATGCATCGCTTTCTTCATCCTCCCTTGATATTTGTTACTTTTTTTACATGTGCTGCATGTTCCCATGCATTAAGTGCTTCAAACTGTGTAGGTCTAGGTAATGGTTTAATTGCAAACAATATCCCTCTCAAATGGTCAAAAATGGTCAAAAATTCGCAAATTGAAAGTACCGTAGCGTGGAAACATTAATACACCTTTTTCTGTGACCTTGTGTTAATTCTTAAGACAAATAATAGTATGAAGTTCAACTTTCATCGCCACATAATGAGATGGCGTATTCTCTGATGGCACTTCCTCGCCAATTCTAGTAGGCACACCTACATCTCCTTGGATCATATCTCTTATTACGGCAAAACATCTAATTTTTCAATCTTTTATTTCAACAATTTCAACTCAAATTTAACAAGTTTCAAGTTTTGCGGCAATATGATCACCAATAACAGCACAGCATCCAGCTGACAATTTCAACCAATCCCGCTAGGCGTTACACCAACCGACCATTCCAGCGCGGCCCACTCTGATGTCCCTCTCACTGCTCTCAACAGTTCACCCTCCTTCACAATTTTTCCCACACTCTCTCTCTCGTTTACTTCTGTTTATACTAAAACAGCAACTAACAATTGTCTGATCCTCTAAAAGAATCGACAGAATCAGTCACCCAAATAATACACAGTCACAAATGAAACCTCGACCAGCGGGGTATCACTTCACTATTGATTCCCTTCTGCGCAAAAGGTTGACCATACTAATTACAACTCTATCGAGTGTACAAACGTTCCTTATCTCAATTGGGCCATCGACGACGTCTCATGACAAACCCCACAAAACCTTAGCAGACAATTACAACACGATGTCTTCTGCACCTTTATTATATATCCCAGGATCCTAGGTCACGTTGCATTCGATAACAACTAATTCAACTTCGACAACTTAACACAACATTCACACGACTCTCACAATATCTCCGCCAGACATCACACAATCAATATTGTATGGCTAGCTAAGCAAAACCCTCATACACACATCCCTGATACTCACTCCTCTGCCGTCGTTCTTTCAGCGCATGCCACGGGAGCTCCATCTATTCTCCACGTCTCAATCTTTGATTCTGAACTAGGTCCACTGGGGTTGGGGTCTAGACTGTTCTAAGTTAGGTTCTATCTCCCTTTACTTCAAGAGCTAATCATCCGACAATGCTACCAGCTACTGGAGCTTGGGCCCACTCAAACATTTATCTCCAGATTGATGATCATTATAGCTACATGAGAGGTAAAGGGAAACAATCTATTACTTCTTGACACCTCATTACAGTGTAACCAATGTGGTCACACAATAACCCACTCAACAACTTAATCAATATAGACCAATATCAACATGATCATATAAAAATACAGAAATACCATGATAAGTCCATATCTCTTGAAGAGATTTACCCTATATAATACAAAGCAGATGACTAACTCTATGATAACGATACAGATGATCAGGAAAAATAATTGAGTATTAAATTGTATCAGATGATTTTTCCAATTTAAGCATGAGCAAGCTATCTCTCCCTACACTACCTTAAAAGGGCATCCAAGCATTTAGTAAAGGTGAAATTAGAAAGGTGTCAGCTGTCGGAGTCTTCAGTAGAAGGCACTCCAACCATGGGTCAGGTAGCATAAAGCCACACAAGCAAAAGCATAGATCTGCTCTCCGTGAAATCCTAAAATGACTCCCTCTGTCCCTCACTAAGTTTCAGCATAAAATATCAATTCAATTCAGGGTATATAATCCCACATGATCCTTGTTAGTGAATTTCTATGGCTCCAGCACAACTGGATACTTGTACCTCCTTACCCACATCGATAAGTTGCAACTTCGTTCGTCCTTGGTCATTCCTCTCCTCCTCCATGAAAACTCGCCTACTTGCTCGTTGCCGCACTTCTCCTTGCCAGCTTCATCTTCTCATACCTTGCTATCTAATGAAAACAAAACCCTTCTATACTGTCTAATGAGGCTTTGTCCATACCTGCAGTGGAAACAAAATACAAGCAAGTGCATTCTGCATTGAAAGTTAAATGCAAATTACATGTTAGATTTTAAATGTGAGCATGACCTGAACTGGTTTCTTGAGGCTCACTCTAGTCAACTCTAACAGTGCACAGGGTTACAAAATATGTGCACTTTTCTACACACACATTAAATACAGCTTCTTAACAAATGTATAAGTTGTAAAGAATTACGAAGATGTCATTCTAAATACACCTGCATAGAAATAATTCTTATCATACGTATAAATGTTTAAATATTCGTTTACACATACACATTCAAATGTATTAACCTCACAGCAGGACACATTTTGTTAACTTCTCCTTTCAAATTAATATATAAATGTTACATAGACCTTAAATCAATCACATTCTATACACAAATTCTCCAGGTGGAGTACTTTAAATATGAAATACTCTACTTTCCTTAGTAACATTAATCACACAGAATATATTTGAGTGCTGACTACTCGTGATTATATTGAGCTCCTAGGGTGTCTCAGATGGGATCAAGATTATACTTCCCCAAGAGGTAGTCCACCAAGATATTCTCCTACAAATCTTGCTCGTTCAATTGTTTCAGAAGAATATTCAGAATGCACTTTGATCGCCTTCTGAAAAGAAGTTTGATTCTAAGACTGAAGAATACGAAAGGAAGGACTTTAATCTATGCTTTCCATAGCTTAACATGTTTCCTTACATTATCTCCATTGATAAGGCAACTGGGATGTATTAAAAGGTCACAAATATTGATGGCTGTTATTCTTCTCATTGAGTAGGACTTGCAATAAATAACCTGGTCACATTATGAGCCATTCCGCATTTATTTCAGGACCTCTTCCTTAAGGTTTCAGTGGTCCCACCAAATGCAAAGAAATTTGTTGAAAAAATATTCAGTGAACGCATTAGCTGCAGTGAACCCTGTGGTATTTTTGTTGATTTTTGATATGACAGACTGCACACTATGCTGTCTCTTGCAGTCTTGATATAAATTCCAGGTTAAAAGAATCTCTATTGTTTGTTGAAATAGTTTTTCATGCCTTGTTGATTTCGAGTTTGATAGCAGTGCACCAGTGGAATGAAAATGTTTTGGAGTAAAAAGTTGTTAATGGGATTGGTGAAACTAGTTGTATTAATTAATCCTCTATCCACTATTAAGACAAAATTATTTCCTGGAACTAGGTGTAGTTTACAGCCGCAGCCTTGAGCTAATTGAAATATAGGACTATCTTTGTGATTCCTGTTCGCTGAGGTGAAGCATTTAATTGTCCACAAAAACATGAAGCTTTTGGATTTTCTTTTCATTATAGTGCGTTGAGAACTATGACTAGATGTGCATTCCACATGTCCACCTATAGGTGTCAGAAGGGGTATTATTTGCTGTTCACAGATGCTAATGTCCGTCACTGTTTATCCCTGAGTGGACACATCTCAGTTAGACTTCAGTATTAACTATGAGTTGCAAACACACTGCTAATTCCCTAGTTGAAACACTATTAAAAATTACATTACAAACTTGAGAGTGAAAACTCAGGTAAAACATAAGATGTTCTTTCCAGGTCGATCTCCATTGGTTTCTAATTTTTTAGAGGCGGGTGGGAAGGAATCATGACTCTGCAGTCCCACTCACTACAATTAAATCACTGGGGTCCCACTGGGAGGTATGATACCCGTCTTAAATTTAAACAATGCGGTCCCACTGGGGGTATGATACCTGTCCTAGCCCTCTTCCCAATTGGAAATCCAGATCCCAGTTCTAGTTTTTACACTTTGATTGGAGAGCTTCTTTTTGCTGTAAAGGTGGAATTTAGTAGACTTGATCTCTATACAATAGAGGCAACCAAGGGTTTTCTGATCATGGCTCACTTATAGGCCATAGCTTGTCTATAGGCCGTTGAAGTCTTATGTGGGTGTGTTGTTGGACTCATTATTACATTGCCCCCAGGAGCTCTTCTAAGAATTGTTCCTGGTCATTCTTATATTTTATATAAGCCAAAGTACATCTCTAGGTCTGCCACTAATAATCCGCCTGGTCATTTATCCCAAACTATAAATGTTTGGTCTGAAGACTTGCATTACCGATCTATTGTCACAAAGCATCTTCATTAAAAGAAAGATGTTCCCTGATGGCTGTTTTTATATTGCTATGTGCAGTGAAACTATCTGGACTGGTGGCCCAATAGGCAGTCTCTATCTCTCCCATTCACAAGGGAGTGACATATTGCTGCCACTTTCCTGACAACAGGAGGTAATGTGACAAAAAACAAAACTGGATCATCGCCTGGCGTAACTGTCTAGAGTACTGTTGAGTGAGCATGTGGGTGAAACTTAGAGGACTGAGCTACCTTGGATATCCATACGATGTTGTTCATGGACAGCACTAGTCTGTCACCTTCCATATGCAGAATCTGCTTGTGTCTGCTACTGTTAGATTTGAAGGACTAGATGTAGCTGCTGTTACTCTTTAACTAATAAATTATGAAATGCATTTGCGGCATGGAAATACAAAATGGCATGTGGATGGCTTAGTGAATGCAAGATGTTGTCTTGAATTGCTTTAATGTGTCATAATATACAATAAGATATTACCTTCTTGTTCATCTTCAGTGGCAGACTGTCATTACGGTGCTATGTCTCCGCCCCCCCTTTTCCAAAGCATGAATAGTGTCAGGCTGAAGAAAGGTCAGCTTGACAGAGACTCATCATGTCAGGCATCTAGGTGCTTTACATGTGCTAATGTGCAGGTACCTGGCAGCCTGAGCCAAGATTTGCCAAGCTGAATATCTCATTGCGCTGAGGGCAATGACCTCATCAGCCCTGCAAATCCCTGTGAGATCACCTAGCCTCACTCACCCCACCTCACTCTGTGACGAGTTAGAGAAGGTATTACTCTCATTGGCTGACCCACAACATGGTTAACCAAAGAGAGGAGGCATTGAAGAGTGGAAGTAAGTGTGCACATGTGTGCTTACACCACTACTTCTCCAGATTACCATCAGGCAATGTCCATCTTAAAGAAAAATTCATATAGTCCTTAGTTTGTAATAGATTACCCTCAGGTTGTCCTTATAGAGCATCTCTATGCTATCAACTTGTCGTCCTCATTGTGGGATGTTAAAGGAGTAGACAACTGCCCCAGAGATTCTTTGTGGCCTTCTAAGGTTGGCTACCATCCCCAACTGAAATCACCCTCAATATTTCTATAGTAGTGGGGCCGGGTATGATCACCCCTCTTGAGGAAATACACCAGGATTAGATGTATCATGTGGGGCCCATCACTTATTCTTTTTATTCAAATAAAAGGACCCGTTCCATAGGGAAATCCTCTACAGTGGACCCTCCCACTTCATATGGTACTACCATGTTTCTACTAATAGACTTGTGGGACAAAGTAGAAGCCCCCAAAAGAGGCAGTCAGTCATCCTGCAATTATAGTAGGGACTCTTGTCGACATGTCCCTGCGGAGTGCTATCCACCAGATCTCCTACTCTGATTACGTCATGCACTTCAAACCCAGGCAATTGGACACCAGTGACAGCAAGAGACTGGGTGAGGCCTACTTCCTTGTTTTCACTCCTCACCAGAAACACTCTCTGCTTTTCAGCATCCACAAGCACACACAAGTAAGGTAACTGTTGAGCATGCCATAGATGTAAGGTGGGTTAGGTTAAAGAGGAGGAGAGCTGGGGTTGTGAAGGAGAATCATAAACGGTGACAGTGCCATTTGCCTTGCAAATGTATTTTGAAATTAAAAATACCATACACAAATATTAGGAGTTGCTATTGCCGGCATATCCTTCAAAAATCATTTGCAATTTATGAATAATTATGAATAGCTTCGTGAACACCTGCAGGTCAAATTAGGTCAGGTTAAATTCCATGGTGACCAACAACAAGGAGGGACCCCTGAAAACGAATGGGGGCGGGTAAAACAGGGGATCAAACAAACAAATCACATCAAGAGAGGAATACCCGCCCCTATGCAAGAATTAATTCTAAGGCCCACAAGGGAGTCCTAAAATAATAAATGAACAACCAAGGCTCTCAGGAGTATATATTAAGAAGAACCAGGATAAACAAAGAATTTGTTTTTTCTTTTTATTAGCAAGGTATCAAAAAATATATTTTTTACTTATTTTTCTTTTTATAGCATGTTAATACAAACACATTTAATCTAATAAAATGAGTACCCCACACACACAGACATACATACATACACACTCAAAAGATTCACAGTGAGCTCTGAACACCAATCATACATTTCATACACTGCACATCTATCAAGATGTTAAAGAGGCCAGAAGATAGGCTGATGTTCAATGGTTTAGGTCCAGATGAAAACAAGGAAAGCCCGATCCCGGGTTCCGAGGACCAAACGCCGACACGCGTTTCGGTGAGACCCCACAACAGGGGCTACACCTTCATCAGGGCAGGTCATATACAGAAAGATAAATGGCGTGGGACACCCAAGTACCTACAACAACATAAAAATATGTCATTTCCTAAATAAATGTATACATTTTTTAATCAATATATACATGAGAGACCTTGGAGGAAAGGGATAAATCAAAAATAGGTTGATAAAGGCCAGACACAATGGTCAGAACAGATAAGCAAGGAAAGTTGCATCAAAAGAAACAGAGAGACCCCAATGGGGTCCAGAGTTTAATAAATATAAAAAAACCAAGTGACTCCTGTGCACGTGAGTAATAAAAAAATATAGAAAGAATAAACCAACATCAAGGAAAAATACCGAAAATAATTCCCATAATGGGATAGGACCAAGAAGAGTGGGCATGTGTTTAGGTGAATAATTAAAAAAGTACGTACGCATACCTATAGTGGTATTTTAGCGAGACATCAAGAAGTGGTATAGCATTAAAAGTATGGACAGATAATCCTCAGGGACTGCTCGAAAGCATACATGGGATCTATAAAGATAGATGGCTATTAGCGCTTTTTAATTTTTTTTTTAGTTCCTAACATATAGTTGAGGCCCCCAAAAAAGATTTCAGTGTACCTACCCGTAAATGCCGCATATGGAGGGGCTTAACGGGGAACCATAGGGAGAGAAATGATTTCCGAGGATGGCACCAAATCAGTATTTCAAGGCGGGGATCCAGGGAGGAAAGATAACTTCCTAGGATCACGCCAAATCAGTTTTCTGAGCGGTCCTTAAGCTCCCTTCAGTGGCAAATAGATAGATGCATCTTTAAAAAAGATATAGAGGGCATATATAAGCACAGTAGAAAAAGGGAGGGGGGCGCATCTGGAGCGTTAACAGGCAGCACTAAAAATAAAGCGAATGCCTAAAAACACATAACAAAATGACGGAGGCCCCCCGGGGTAGCATTTCCTGGGAAGGGGAGTCCGCTAACTGCACGCTAATTATCGTGGCCATACTACCGGCAAGGAAAGCACTGCTCAAGGTAGTAGAATATCCCAAACATGAGCAATTACAACTCGTGCTGTGACCCAACGCTATATTATACTGTGTCCCTTTATGCCCATGGGTGTTCATATTCTCATTAACTCTGCTCCCCTGTACCAATATGGCCGCCATGTTCGAGTAACAAAACCTCCATGTTTTGGTGTCCTTCCTCTCTGTTTGCATCCCCGACCCGGCGCCTTTTCCTCCTGTCACTTTTAAAAGCAGAATTTCAGCCTCCCGTCTCATCTCGCCCTGTGGTGGAAACGGGCAGAATCCTTGCCTGTTTCAACGGAATCCCGTTAGATTCAAGACGCGGCCCTCCATCAGGTATGGATCCTTGATTCCCTGGCTGCCTTTGGGTTTATAATTGCTCATGTTTGGGATATTCTACTACCTTGAGCAGTGCTTTCCTTGCCGGTAGTAGGGCCACGATAATTAGCGTGCAGTTAGCGGACTCCCCTTCCCTGGAAATGCTACCCCGGGGGGCCTCCGTCATTTTGTTATGTGTTTTTAGGCTTTCGCTTTATTTTTAGTGCTGTCTGTTAACGCTCCAGATGCGCCCCCCTCCCTTTTTCTACTGTGCTTATATATGCCCTCTATATCTTTTTTAAAGATGCATCTATCTATTTGCCACTGAAGGGAGCTTAAGGACCGCTCAGAAAACTGATTTGGCGTGATCCTAGGAAGTTATCTTTCCTCCCTGGATCCCCCGCCTTGAAATACTGATTTGGTGCCATCCTCGGAAATCATTTCTCCCCCTATGGTTCCCCGTTAAGCCCCTCCATATGCGGCATTTACGGGTAGGTACACTGAAATCTTTTTTGGGGGCCTCAACTATATGTTAGGAACTAAAAAAAAAATTAAAAAGCGCTAATAGCCATCTATCTTTATAGATCCCATGTATGCTTTCGAGCAGTCCCTGAGGATTATCTGTCCATACTTTTAATGCTATACCACTTCTTGATGTCTCGCTAAAATACCACTATAGGTATGCGTACGTACTTTTTAAATTATTCACCTAAACACATGCCCACTCTTCTTGGTCCTATCCCATTATGGGAATTATTTTCGGTATTTTTCCTTGGTGTTGGTTTATTCTTTCTATATTTTTTTATTACTCACGTGCACAGGAGTCACTTGTTTTTTTTATATTTATTAAACTCTGGACCCCATTGGGGTCTCTCTGTTTCTTTTGATGCAACTTTCCTTGCTTATCTGTTCTGACCATTGTGTCTGGCCTTTATCAACCTATTTTTGATTTATCCCTTTCCTCCAAGGTCTCTCATATATATATTGATTAAAAAATGTATACATTTATTTAGGAAATGACATATTTTTATGTTTTAGTAGGTACTTGGGTGTCCCACGCCATTTATCTTTCTGTATATGACCTGCCCTGATGAAGGTGTAGCCCCTGTTGTGGGGTCTCACCGAAACGCGCGTCGGCGTTTGGTCCTCGGAACCCGGGATCGGGCTTTCCTTGTTTTCATCTGGACCTAAACCATTGAACATCAGCCTATCTTCTGGCCTCTTTAACATCTTGATAGATGTGCAGTGTATGAAAAGTATGATTGGTGTTCAGAGCTCACTGTGAATCTTTTGAGTGTGTATGTATGTATGTCTGTGTGTGTGGGGTACTCATTTTATTAGATTAAATGTGTTTGTATTAACATGCTATGAAAAAGAAAAATAAGTAAAAAATATATTTTTTGATACCTTGCTAATAAAAAGAAAAAACAAATTCTTTGTTTATCCTGGTTCTTCTTAATATATACTCCTGAGAGCCTTGGTTGTTCATTTATTATTTTAGGACTCCCTTGTGGGCCTTAGAATTAATTCTTGCATAGGGGCGGGTATTCCTATCTTGATGTGATAAATTCCATGGTGAACCCAGACAGGTCGTTACAGGCTGTTACTTACATGCCATACTTGCCTTAGGAAAAGCAAGTTGAAAGGAGAGCTTAATCACAGTGCATTGCTTATAATCGGGGCTCTGCATTCTGTGCGGAATAGGCACATAGGAGGTGGTGTAGACCTGAACTGAGATTGGTTGTAATCAGGACTCCGACCTAGCCTTCTTTCCCTTCCTAGCACGACCCACCTACTGCAACTGAAGTGCATGGATGGCAGTGTCTCAACACCTCATTAGCTGTAGGTGTGAACACCACATCTGTACTTGAGGTTCTAAGAAGCACATTTAAAGATTAAGTCGCATGAAGCTGCTGGGACAAAGCTTCGAGGTCTCCTGCAGGGAGCATTTGGATTCTAGCCCAAGGTAAAGCATTTCTCACTTGCCATTACAGCTCACTCCATGCAGGATTCCAAACTGGTTTGACATTTGAAGGAGCATAATGAAGCAGCACATATGAAAACTTGTGTGACAATAGCAATATTCTTGCCTCTCATCTCAAATGCAGGTTTTCTGGTCTCATTTACAAACAGGTTTAGTTGTATGCTAATGAAGACTTATTGTCATTCATATAGTTCAATATATACACCTAGTGGGCTCTGGATCAGTCTTGAATGGATGGCTTTCTTTTCTATCTCATTTCCCTGCTTCTTACCTAATGAATTTGCTTCATACTCTGTGGTTATTCCTCATTTGGAGCATTTCTTATTTACTGATTTCTGACTGAGTGACTTGTGTCATTCCACTACTTGCATTCAGAAACTATTTTTTTTCCTAGCACTCTATAGAAATGCAAGTGTTTTCTTGCTCTCTCTCTCTCTCTCCCTCTCTCCCTCTCTCCCTCTTGTGCTGATCCTTCAAGGTATTCATTCCCTTCGATTTTTGTATTGCCTGCTCGCTCTCACCTCAATCAGAGCTTAAAATAGGCCAGTACTGTCAGCTATTGAGTACGGGCACTTTTTTATTTGGCGAGGGATAGTACCGGCACTTCTCAAGAGTGACATAATACGTTTAGTTGAAGAGTACCAACACTTTTCAGAAACAAGCAGGTACTCTGGTACAGGGTAGCTGCACTTCTATTTTTCCATTTCAAGCACTGACCACAACTATTCCATTGCTTCTCCTGCCGGCCCACCTGTCCGAATGCTCTCACCTCACAGCGTGTTGATTTTGTCCCTCCATCTGCCATCCACTCTTCTGCTCCTTCCTTGCCTCTCCCCATCACATTTTGTAATATATTTTTTATTTTAGGACACCCCAGTTGCAGTTTGTTTGCGTGCCGCTCATTTTATTATGCAAGCATTCACTCACATTCTATTAATATTTTATTTTAAGCTCTAAAATAGGCCTCCGCTATCTTTGGAACTGAAAACTAAAAAAAAAAAAGAAATAAAATGGCTGCTTCGTCATGCTGTATGATCGCTGAGCAGTAGCGGCCCGTGGTGGGAGTGCTGCCGGGCGGTGACGTGGGGCGGGGGGTAGTAAACTACGGAATACTGCCGAATAGAGGTAAGTAGACATATAAATAAATAAAACGAATTCTGTTGCGCGCGCTGCATCGCATTTGGCGAGTGATGACCCATGTATGCATTACTTTGGGCCGCCACAGTGTCATGGTGGATGAATGCTCATACATTGTGATACATGCACACATACACATCACTGGGCATTTTTTCCTGCCGATGCTGTTCAGCATTAGCATAAAAGCATTTTTTCCCTATACAGAACAGCATTGGCAAAACAACAGATGCATCTGCAGAGGCGCGGCGTGATTATGGGTTTCAGGACATTCATTGTTCATAAAAGGAAAGACCGATCAGAATTTCCAGAGCTATCAGCCATTGTTTTTCCATTGTTTCCCGCTTCCAGTTCCTGAATTGCTAAATTAGGAAATCTGTCTCACTTTTTCATACGGAAGCAAGGGTGATTTGGGGACCAGCCGACCAAGGGGAGGTGGTGCATTCTAGAGGACTGCATGGGGATTTAGGGTATCTTTGGGCTACGCTATTTCCCAACATATATAGGGTCTGCCATTTTGGGATCCAGCCACCATTTTATCGTGGTGGCATGGTGGCTGATTTCCCTGTCAGGAGTTTGAGGGTTAGATGGTTGCCGTTCCCGTAGTAGTGTAAACACACTTACCGATGGCAGCAGCAGTGGCGCAGGCTATATGCTTGCTCGAAGAGGCCGGGCGCCTCAACCTCCTGCGGGGCAAGGCCCGACCCACCGAGGGGCAGCCATCGTGCATTCCTCAACCTCCTGCGGGGCGAGGCCCGACCCACCGAGGGGCGGCCATCGTGCATGGCAGCCCATGGTGTTGCGGCAGCAGTACTGGCGTGTGTGTCAAAGCGCAGGTCCCCGCCCAGTGAGACGCCATCAATGAGTAGAAGGGGCCACTCACGGGTTAGGAGAGCGGCCCAGTGTAGCAGAGGCACATTGCACGGTCCCAGCTCCCAGCTGTAACCGGTAGCTCCTGTGGCAAAAACTGGGGGGGTGCGGGTCGAGAGCTAAGGAAGATGGTGAGCTCGGGTGGGGTCTTCCGGGCTAGCCTGGAGGCCTCGCAGGGGACACATTCTGTTCAGCAAGGCAAGGCCTCACAGAGAGTGAAGGAGGCCTCGCGGAGAGAAAAAAAAGGAGTTGGCCACCGCTGACGCACGGGTTGCCTCGCGTAGGATGAGAGGGAGGGTGGGGCTACTACGGGGATTGCAAGGTAACTGAAGGGAGCTGAGCAGGACACAGGGAGGGGGGAGGGGGTTTGGAGAAGAGATAAGGGATCTGAGGAGGAGCTACATACAAGAGCAGTCTTTCACTGCAGTGGATTTCAGGCAGGTGTACCAACAACCGATAGCAGAGAGTATACAGAGGCAGAAGTGGGTGAGCAGCAGGTAGGGGGTCAGGTACTGGGCACTCAGGACTGGAGATAGGTAGACTGGGACAAGGAAGCACGGCTGCGCAGAGCCCTGGTGGGGACCAGCTCAACGCTGGGCAAGGGTATTCGGGAGGGGCTTTATAGAGCTCAGGGGGGGGGCACATGGAGGAGCACAGTGGGCGAAATGAGATGCTGCAGGGCAAGCCTCTCCCAAAAAATGCTTTAGAGGGCCTAATGTGGAGCGCTGGGAGGCAGAAGAGCAAGGGTTGGGGGGGCAGGAGAAGGATGACCCAGGTTGGGTAGCACTGCCAGCGTATGGTCTGTTAAGCTAGAACGAAAGTATACCGGGGACAAGGGGGGCTAGAACTGGGGAAGTGGGGCAAGGGAGAAGGAGACAGGGAAGTCGGGTCAGTAGGCTGGGTTCACACAGCGCCCCACCCGATTGGTGGGTAGGAGACAGGGTAGAAGAACCCGGAGTTTGGAGGGGTCTGGTTACAAGCACACCGGATCACGTGTCTCTGTTTCAGGTTGGCGCGAGGTTTGGGGGCTGTACTTGGGAGAGCTGGGTATGGCTCAACAGCCCCGAGGACAAGGGACATGGCTGCACTGCGCGGCTACCTGGAATATGGCGTTGGACTGTGACTTCATGGTCAGGATGGGCATGTCACGTCCGTCCCCAGCTGTGCAATAGGTGGAGGGATTCTGGGCATACACCAGGATGGATTACGGGACTATGCGTCCTGCTTCGGTGCAAAAATGGAAAGGGAAAAGTATGCCCCCCCCAGAAAGGTTTACAGGTGACATTTCTGATGTGGAATGTGCTTATGTATAGGAGCAGTTTTCAAACGAGGGGCATGGGCAAGTGGGTGGCCCAGTTTGTGCAGCCACTGCTCGATAATGATGAAGAGAGCTTGGAAGACGGAGAGCTGCGGGAGAACAGCGAACCTGGGGAGGAAGTTATGCAGTCATGGAGGGGGCTGTGGGGGGTTCTGCTAATCCATCTTCACCTAGTATCTTGCAGGACACAAGGGCCCAGACACAAGTGTCTGGAAAAGACAGGAATCTGCAGCAGCAGATGTTGGCGAAGCGGCGGGCCCCCGAGCGGGTACCGACCTTGGCGCCAGGTAAGAAGCTGAAACCAGAGGTGCGCACTGCCAGCTGGGGGCAGAAAGGGAACAAATGCAGGGAACACCAACACGGGGGGAGGCCAGCAGGATAGGGGAGTTGGTGGGGATCGGGGCTACAGAGCATATGGACAGTGGGGAGGCCCACTCATGAATGGTATCTGTGGGAGTTGCAACTGGGGAAGCTCATGATAGCGGGAAGGACCGCTTATTGAAGGGACGCTACGTGCTGGACACTGATGTTGATACAGAGGACCTCCCGGTACGCACTGACAAAGACGAAGCAGGACATAAGGAGAGCGATCCAGAAAAGAAAGACGTAGGCTTGACAAGGGTAGAAAAAGCGGTGATTGATGGGATGTCAGAGGGCAGTATAGAGACGGTGACAGCGAGCGATGCAACATAGAGCACATGTGACAAAATTAGCTATCAAAGAGGTGAAATTCAAGAAATTGCCATACATGGGCACTTCAAAACCTTTGGGGGCCCATCTTATGCGGTCGACCAAGGAAAAATTTCGAAGGGAGCATATGTTGAGATGTTGAAACTCCTTCATAGAGAGCTGAGGTCAAAAGAGAGATAGAAGGAGGAGCAGTTACAGCTGTCCAAGCGGCTGAGGGTGCGGAGGACAATTAAGAATTGGACGGCTCCTTTCCTCATTTATGCAAGCATGTCTTGCAAAAAGTTCACAGAGAGGTCAGTGGCTCTTTTCAAATACTTAGATGTAATTAGGAAAGCGAAGTTGAATTACGGGGGCTACGCCTGGGCCCAATATGATGGGGAGTTCAGGGCAAGGTTAGCAGTGGACCCAGAAGCACAATGGGAGGAATTGGACATGGATCTGTGGCAGCACACGATGGGTCCAGCAAAGTTTGGCAAAACCGTTTTTACGGCTAGCGGTCTGACCATTGTATACAAGCCCTTTCAAGGGCGCCCCACTCAGGGCAAGCTGGTGGGGACTACAAAAAGCCTGGGGAACCAGGGTGGGGCATGCATGGACTACAACAAGTGCTTGTGCACCAAGGTGTTCTGAAAGTTTTGACACAAATGCTCGAAATGTGCAGGCCAACACCCATTGGTTGCCTGCTTCTGCGCAGGAGAAAATAGCCCTGCCACAGGGTACTGGCAGCAGTACGGGGCATTTGGGGGACAGTCAGGGTCAGGTCAAGGGCTGCAGAATGGGCAGGCACAGTGTTTTGGGGCAGAAATGGGGACACAAGGAACTGGCGGTAAGGACTCATATGCCCATTAAACTGGATAGACTAACATTCTGGCTGTCACGGAATGACAAGTCTAACGATGCTGAGTTACTGTTGAGAGGCACAAGGGTGTGCATTTGGGCTTTCAATTTGAAATCTGCATCGCAGCACACACAAGGAAACTCAAGAAGGGAGAATGGCAGGTCCTCTTGATGACTGGCCTATGGAGACAAATTGGGGTGGTATCGAAGAAAGAACTGGGCCAGTATCACCTGATCCAGCACCTCTTATGGTCAGAAGGCCGGTCTCTGAATGATTTTATTCCAACAGAACAAGTCTCAGTAACCTACTCTTTGGTGGATGTGGCCCTAGCCTTGGAGGAGAAGGTGGGATTGGGGGCACTGATGGCAAAGAGTTACATTAAGTTTTTCTTCCGTCTGCTGCCGGTACACACTGCTGACTTCCAGTTGCTAGGCATACATTTTGAGGGCCAGTGGTTCATGGACAAGGCACCTACCATGGGATGTTCCATTTCCTGTGCATTGTTTGAGCGCTCATTTCTTCAGTGGTTGTTCATTTGGTACACAAGACAGGAAGAGATGAGGTACTACTTAGATGAATTCCTTTTTTAGGGGCAGGGGTTCCGGAGACTGCCAGTAGTCGCTGGATAACTTTTAAGATTTGATGTCTGACTTAGGTGTGCCCCTGGCCCCAGAGAAAATGATGGGCCCTAGTACAGTTCTGTCTTTTTTGGGCATTGAGATAGATTCCATGGCAATGGAGGCCTGGCTTCCTGAGATGTGTGGCATGCTGGCCCTGTTAAGTACCATGCTGGGAAAGCAGAAAGTGACAGTAAAGGAGGTGCAGGTATTGCTGGGTCATCTGATTTTCACCTGTAGAGTGGTGAGAGCGGGGAGGACTTTCTGTAGACAGTTAGGATTGTCCATGTCAGGTCTGCCTTTGCCTCATCATCATGCTAGGTTATCTGCAGGGGTCAAAGAGGATCTCAGGATGTGGATGGCTTTCTTACAGTCATTTAATGGAAATCTGTTGACTTACTTAACTGACTTTGAATGGGAAGTACAGATATTTTCTGATGCGGTGGGAGGTTGCGACTTTGGCATTTATTGGCAAGGCCACTGGTGCGCCGAGGAGTGGCCAGAATCATGGAGGGCGGGAAAGTGCAGCATCGCCTTATGGAATTCTTTCCTCTGGTAGTGCCCGTCTTGCTCTGGGGAAGCAGCTGGTGCACAGGAGAGTTTTTTCTGCGTTGATAATATGTCAGTAGTACAGGTGGTCAACAGGCAGTCCGCCAGAGAGCCCCATCTGTGGCAGCTGCTGCGGATATTTGTATTGAAATGTTTGAGACTTGACATAACCTTTAGAGCCTGACACGTCCCCACTGTGGACAATAACATTGCTGATGCCTTGTCTCATTCACAGTGGGTGAAGCTCCATGGGCTGGCCACTGAGGCAGATCCAGAGAAGACATGCATGCCACAGGAGAGAGAGGATGCTACAGCTGGCAGATATTCTTTAGCCCTTTCTACCAGACGGACTTACCTACAAGCCAGGGCAGAGTTCTTGGAAGGGAGTGCTAAGAAAATGCAGCAGGAGTGGCGGGGAGTGGAAGATGTCATACAATTCATGTTAGCTCTAATAGAAAGAGGCCAGTCTAGGGTGACCATTGCGGGGAAGTTGGTGGGCCTTGCATTCATGGGCAAGATCTTATGGGGACATGCCCCCACTGCCCGGGAACTGGGGAAGAGAATGCTGGAGGGATCGGCAAGAGAATCTGGACCTGGGGGGAGAGTACACCGGCCTTTAACTTTGGAGATATTGGCAAAACTCACCCGCTCCCTTCAGATAGTCTACAGCGGACACCAGGAAGCAGTTATGTTTTCAACCATCATGACCTGGATTTTTTTCGGGGCTTTCTGAGTTTCGGAACTGAAAAAGGAGTAAGGGACTGCTTTGGGACGATGTGATTTTCAAAGAGGATGGGGTACATGTGTGGCTGTATAAGTCCAAGACGGATCAAAGGAGAGAGAGGAAAAGTGTGCTTTTGAGGTACTATCCGCCAGTGGAACATTTTCTGATCAGTTGGGAGGAGACTTTGTGGTGAGGGGCGGCCGAGCCTGTGTCTGCTTTCCAGCTGCTGGCTGTTTTGCATAAGGCACTGGGGTCAGGGGCCTGGATCCGAGCAAGTTTGGGACTCATTCTTTTAGGATTGGGGTAGTGACGGAAGCAAGTAGGTGGGGTTGGGCTCCCAGGGCCTTCATGAAGATTGGTAGATGGTCTTCAGGCTGGTTTCGGAGGAACATCGGGGGGAGGACAATGGGGGCGATTAAGGTATGGGTTGTCAACTTTGTTTCTTTTTCAAGTTCTGTTCCTGGGCCACAGTTGCTGGGGATAAAGATATGGATTGTAGGCCACACCTTTGTGAAATAGGGAAAGCGCCAAGCTAGGGCTAGCAGCCATTGGTTGAATTTGGGTTTCAATAAAGACCTATATTCTATCTCTTGGGTAGAAAAAGGAGGAATGCGTTGGAAAGAGCTCATTCCATGTTTAAACACACTCTTAGTGGGTGGGAAATACCCAGATGTGCTTGTCATTCATTTAGGTGAAAATGATTTGGTAGTGAAGAAAGGTTTGGCATTTATCAGGAGCATGAAGGTGGACTTGAAAGAAATACACAGGCATTGGGAAGGCTGCCACATAATGGGGACAGAATTTATTCCTAGGAGGGTATGGCGCGGAGCAGTAAAACTGTCTGCCATTGACAAAGTTAGGAAGAAATTAAATAAGGAAATGCAAGCGTTCTGCAGGGACAACGGGCTGGGAAGGATCTATCATCCTGATCTTCGGTATGAGGAATTTAAATTTTTTAGTGGGGATAGGGTGCGTCTGTCTTTTATGGGGATGGAACATACTCCAGATGAAGTTGGCATTGGCCAAGGTATTTGGTGTCGACTAAGCTGGGACATCTCATGTCAGGCATAGTGAAAGCTTGGGGGAGGGGGCAGAGACAGCGGGGGCACTCCCCCCTTCTTTCTATGGGTGGCGGTAGGCTGAGAAATTGCCATGATTTTTAGAAGTTTATTGTTTGTCAGCGGCAGTTCAGGGGGAAGGGAAACGGGTAGGACGTTCGTGCCTGGACGACATAGGAAGTTCAAGGTTAGGTAGGAAGTGCAATGAGTTTCAAAGGGCAGTTGAGGTAGGAAAAGGCAGCAGATTTTAGAGGTCCAACTTACAGTTGAGCAGCTCTGATGCAAGTATGTTATTGAGGTTTGAACTTGTTATGGGGGGGAGGGTTAATTTAGGGCCGGGTGTAGTTTATCTTAGGGGACTAAAGATGTATAGTGAGGTTATAGTTTTGTAAAGTCAAAGACCCAGGTTATGTTGTAATGTGCACCTGTTTCAATAAAGTGTCCCTTTTCACACAATCACCGTGTCAGTGGTCTGTGATGCCCCTCTTCCCCAATGTCCCATTTCCAGCTATGCAAGATTCTCTTTGCATACTGGTTTGAACTTGAGGGGATATGTACAAGTGAAGTGGCGGAGTGAGGTGTTAGCCGTCATGGCTTAACGCCTCACTCCGCCACTTCTGAAATGCAAGGCTGTACCATATTTACAACGATATGGTGCAGCCTTGCGTTTCCACCTGCGATGGTGCTACACTTAGCAGTGTAGCGCCAATGCAGGCACCCATGCACCATAGTGCAAGGGTGTCTGCATGCAGGGGAGGACATAAACCATCCTGAAATGCTGTTTTGTCACTTTCATGTGTGCTGCTTAATGCAGCACACATGAAAGTCACAAAATGGCATTTGTTTTAAAGATTGTATATGTACAGGAAGGTGGACCTTCCTGTACATAAACAGTCCATGGCACTTTGCTTTTTCCATTTGTGCTGCACAAGGCAGCACACATGGAAAAAGCAAAAACAAGGAGAAATAATGCATTTTTCCTCATTTCGCCAACTTCAGACCAGGTTTTACCTGGTCTTAATTTTGGAGCTGCCTCCTATGTACGCTGCCCTTGTACATAAGGGGGCATCGTCAAAATCAATAGGTGTTGCGGTGGAACGCCCACCGCAACACCCACTGCCCACTCCTTTCAGGCTAACCATAGCATGAAAGGGGGCCTTATTAACAAGACTGCGTTAAGTGGTTTATCGCTGCCTTCTAAAAAAGGCTAAGCCCCTATCGCCACCACAACATCGATAAAAGTGATGCTGTAGTGGCGATAGGGGCTTGTACATATGCCCCTTACCATCACAATAAACTGATACTGAGCTTAACCTATTTATATGTGTGACTAAATCAAACACATGCTTTGAGCTCCCCCTGGAAACACCCTTATTTTGTCCTTGGACTAGAATGCCCTGAACTTCATTGTCCAAATACACACAGTCCACGAGTGAAGTGGGAGGAAGATTGCAACAAAACGTGCAACAAAAAATGCCACTGGATTCAAGATAGCCTGGCTGATGAGGGCTGTGAGTCCGAAACCGGTCCCAGGATGCTTGTTTCCGGTCCAGGGAAGACATGGCTTGGCAGTTCGGGCTGGACTGTTCCCATGAGGCACAGGGTCAGACTGATTTGCATATGGCCATGTCTGAACTGGGGTGGCGGAGTGAGCTAAAGAATGATGATGGATTAAACCCAGATCAGTTGACTGGGGGTGAGTGCTTGCAATGTTCAACACTCTGTAGTACTTGAAATTTTGGCTTCGTGTCATAAGCATCGTCGAATCATGACGATTTTGGTATCAGCAGAACGACAATGACGAACATACTATATCCAGGCAATTTCGGCGTGTTCGAATGGCTGGATCACCTTCAAATCAGGGATTTCGTCCTGAACCCTCGGGTTCCATTTTGTGCATGGCAGCCATTTTAAGTGGTTGCCCTCACATAGGCTGATAACTAAGGCCAAAACGAGTCTGAAGGACACGTACACCTTTGTTGACTTTTGTGTGACCTGGGCAAGCTGACTCCACTGCCTGAAGCCAAACCTGTTCGACCAGTTCCTTTCCCAGTGACCGATCAAGATTAGTATCAAGGCACAGCAAACCATAAACCTTTCATCACATTCAAACCACTCCTAATCTCTCACACACCTGTCTATGTTTCTTTCTTTATGACTTGCTTTACGAGGAGGAGGTGCCCGATTTTATTAGGGGTCCATCTGATATCTGATGAGAATGTCGGGCCTTGCCGAGAAATTGTTCTTGGGATGGACAAACTGAAAATGGGCTTGTCATCATGACTCTGCTTTTTCAATGTTGTAAATATCTGAATGGTAAACTGTAAAGAAGGAATGTTAGGTATTTTGCATGCTTGCACAAGCTAGGACTGCCCCTTACTTGTATGCTGAAGTTTGTAACCCTGAGAGCATATAAAAGGCCTCTGTTCTTTGTATTCCTGAGACTGCCTCATACAGTTGCTACGGCTTCTGTGTGACGTGGCCTCACTTATGTAAGTTTAATAAAGATGTCTTTTCATATTTCAGCTTCTGTAAAGTTCTTTATATTAATAAGATCCCTGAGTTGAAGATTAGATTTACTTCAAATGGCGCAGCCAACGCGGGGCCTCATCAGAGAAGTGGCTTTCTGTGGGAGATCTTGTCAGGAGACTGAAATCTACTGAGGAGGACAGAACAAGATTCTACTAAGGAGGTACTCTGTGCACAAGGATTCTGGAGATTCTTTGTTTCTGCAGCCCAGTACATTTCTGATCTTCCTGATTTTTGATCCTCCACATGACGTCACTCCTGACTGAGAACCTTTTTGGCGTGAGTATTCTAAAAGACCGTTAGGTCATGTAGAACTTGACAGATAGAATTTGGATAACCTTTTGATTAGTAAAAGTAAGAGTTAAGTATAAGTGGGTCGCTCCCAGTCGTTTGTTCTTTGGTTCCTTGGTTCCTTTGAGTCTTAGTTTGATTGGTTCTTAGTTTGTTTGGTCCTTAGTTTTATTTGAAGATTGCAATTTTCAAAAACCGAGGGTCTTGTATATTTACGAGTGTATCGATAGAGATAGCCCCTTGAAGTTTGAAGCTAGATTAGTGAGCTATAAGATGCCTGATCTTAGCAAATTTGGAGCTTTATGTTGGCCAACTTTGTATACGTTTGGATTAGCCGGCTTCCCCTAAAGGGAAAATCTAAATAGGTTTAGATTTACAAACATATTTCTTCCTTGGTGATTTTGTATCCCCAGGGAATTAAAATATGACATAATACAAAACAAGGATCCTTTGCTCTGCGCAGTTTTTATGAATGAAGATATGCAGAACGATTTTGTTTGGTGTTCTGCTAACCAAAGCTAGTGAATTGAGTGTATTTTCGTAGTCTTTTTTAAAAAAAAAAAAAAAAACACAATTGAGAAGCGTTTCTTGTAAATATAACTTACGACTAGTATTTACACATGGTTTGGTTCTAGTACAGTCTGTGGGCTGTCCTGAGTATTGATAGGTGGGTTAAAATGTGTGTGTTTAAATGTCTGTGGTGTTCCTATTAGTGCAACTTCTGTAAGAGAATAGCGTTGGCGCTATTCATGAAATGCATGGCTAAAAGCACGCCGTATTGTGTGTCCTGAGTGTTTCACCCCTTTCTGTTTATGTCTCAAATGAGCTCAATGTCTGTTCGTGGTTTTTCTTGATGTTTTCAGTCTATTAAGCAACATTTTGTAAGTATATTATTGGGTCTGTTGCTAAATAAAATTGTCCTTTTTAGAAAGAAAAATGTGGCGCCAAATTTTGTCATGTTTTAAGTTAGGCTTCTGTGTTTAGGCTTATAAATAAATGCGTCTAAAATGATAGGCAGGGGATGCAGCTTGCTCTTATATGTGGAATTATCAAAAATAAAAGGTTATTTTTTTTATTTTTATTTTTTTATTTTTTTATTATTAATTATGAAAAATAATTATTAAAAATAAGTGCTACAAAATTCGTTTTTTACTATTCATGAAGCTTAAAGCTCATACTATGACATCCTAGCATTAAAATGTAATTTAAGTTGTGCTATACCGAATAATGACGACATTAGCATATGGATTTTCACTTGGCGCAGGTGTGAAAAACTCATTTTTCTAAAGATTTACATGAGATATGTCTAATATCTAATATCTGTAATGTGTAAAGAACATCCTGAGGATGATTAATATGTAACATACTTATGGGATATTTATTTTTAAGTGCCCCAAACATCAAAGTCGAATTTGGGTATTTTTGCCATTTAAAATAGCTTTAAAGTGCTTTAGGCTTCAGTAAATGAATACATTTAGGTATAAAACACAAATTTTCAGGTTATTCCCATTTTTGGGTTCACTTGTTGCTGCTTATGATACTATTACAAGTTTACCTGTGTTGTGAAGGGATATACATGACGATGTGTATCCTGCAAACAGTTGGGTAGATTTGCTTTGACACTAAATTTCACAGAAAGACAGACAACACTTCACCAGTGTATGTCAAATTTGGCTTTAATGGTATTTGAAGGAAAAATAAAAAAGATATCAAGGAAACAAGGTTTCATATTTTTTTTCCCTGAAGAAGGAACTGGAACATTAGCGGAGGTTACCGTATATGGTTTAGCGGCCAGCGGTAGAGCCAACCTTTTTGTCACCCCCCTGATGTCACATCATGCCTAGTTATTGGGGATTTTAGCTGTGTCCTAGTTCCATTTCCCTTTTCCATATTCTTTTCACCAGTTTGCCTTTTTATTGATGTATTGTTCAAGTTCACACTTCCAGACCGCAGTAATATATCAGAAACCCCCATATTATGTATAATTCCTTTTGTATCACCAGACTGGTTTTCAAGAATTCTCTTTAGGCCCACTGCAATGTTTTCCAGTCTGATTGTTAGGATAGTGATGGACTGGTTAACTGACTCAATACTATAACAAAACAAGTTTTCCATCTCAATAGGAGATACCTTACATTTATTTTATTTTTTGAACATGACAAATTTTCAATGACTCTTTTTAATGTGGTTATTTTTACCCTTTTGTTCATACTGCTTTAATTTTTGGTGGGATCAGATGTGTTCTAAATTATGGAAAGACCAGGACTCTCTAGTTCTTGTCTTTTGTTTCCACATTTTGATCATTAGCCTGTGTATTGCATAGTGCACCTGATGCACAACTTTTAAAGGAGGTATCTACATGCCCCTGATAATCTGTATTATGCGATTTTTCTTTTGAGATGTTTTTAAGACAAGGAATTTAGGAACACCTAGACTTAATCATGTCGCTATCTACCATTAGATGATGGAAAATATGCTCTCACACGGAAACCCAATTGAAGAGCCTAGAGGCACTGTTGTGCCTACTGCCTTTGTCTTTGTATTGCCTTTGAGAAATGACAGTGTGTTCTAGACCAGAACTGTCTCATGGCCTATGGCCATTCCCTCGCAGATTGCAGCCACCTGCTTGCAGTCCCCTTGTTAAAACACAAATAAATTGTATTCGCATTAATTTTAAGAAAACAACTGCGTCACATTTCCTACTTCACAAATGAGAGGCGGACGTCTGGTATCTCCGAAGTATTATGCTTGCTTCATCAGAAGGCGTTGAACATCAAAAAGAAGCAGGAGAGTTTCAGTGCAAAAGAGCGAAAGGATTGAGGCCTGAGTTTTTCACCTGTCATGTGCTGGTAACCTCTGACAGTGTGCAGTCCCTTGAGCCCTCGGCCTGAGTTTTGGCCACACAACCCTTTTCCTTTGCTCCAACGGAAGTGCAGTGCACCGGAAGATGCAAGAGTGGGAAAAGGCACTACATTATGGTGCCCATCAAAGAGCAGCCTGAGCGTCCTCTGACACTGAGTAATGAGTGTCGGAGCCTGAGAATGTAGACCCGGATCTGCATAAGATGATCTGTGCCCTTGATCAATGAGGAGCACACTATCTGTAGTGCCTGCCGCAGAGGAGAGATATCGGTGCACTGCCTTGAGACATTGAGACTTTCAAATGAGCTGTGAGTGTTTGCCAGGAGGGCACTCCAACGGATACTGAAAAACACTATTTTTCATATAAGGCCTGAATCAAGAGGCCCATGCAACAATGGGAGAAGATTTGATGGACGATGGAAGCTCGCCAGAGAGGCTTGAACGGACTTTGGACATAATTGATGCATAAAGTGGTTTCCGTGTGATTGCATAAAATAGGTGTTATGAGACTGTTTCTTATTGTTTTGCTGGCATTGTCTTAAAGTAGTATTCTGTTTAGTAAAAGCAGAATAAAGTCCATTCTCTGTGGAAGAGTATTCCCTTTTCACCTCAGAGCATTGATGAGGATCACCACTGTTTCACCTGAACATGTAATAAATTACTGAAATACATAGGAGCCCTAAAAATGTTACTAGATAATTTTAGGATTTACTTTTTGCTTAGGGTGGTGAAAAATTATGAATTCGTTTGTAATAGTGGTCACTACTTTCTCCTGTTGTCTATATGTTCTTAACAATGTGTTTTCTAGTGTTTTTTAAACATGACATTGTCTTTTATGGGTGGGAATGTTTTTTTCTACCCAATTGACATCTGTACCCACCTCCCAACCTATGTCTCTTCCTACTACTACTTCTTTGCATTCTTTCAATACTTTACCTGAACACGAACTGGTTAGGAGGTCAGAGTTTATTAATAATTCCTTTGTACCGCTTCTGCATCAACACCAGTTAGTAGTGAACATCACTAATTGTTGGGTGTGTGGTCTTATGCCACATACTACAGATAGAGGTATTCCCTATTTGATCCTGCTATGTGTGGCCTCTGTGCTACATCATGTAAGGAAGCCTGTATCAAGGTACGAGCTAAGCAATAGGATGATGCTACAGCAACATCTCAATGAATTTGTGAATATAGACCTGGACTCAGATTAGCGTGAGTATATATATATTAATTGCCTATGTAAGGGCAAAAGGAGGGTCTGTAGTACTTGAAATTTTGGCTTCGTGTCATAAGCATCGTCGAATCATGACGATTTTGGTATCAGCAGAACGACAATGACGAACATACTATATCCAGGCAATTTCGGCGTGTTCGAATGGCTGGATCACCTTCAAATCAGGGATTTCGTCCCTGAACCCTCGGGTTCCATTTTGTGCATGGCAGCCATTTTAAGTGGTTGCCCTCACATAGGCTGATAACTAAGGCCAAAACGAGTCTGAAGGACACGTACACCTTTGTTGACTTTTGTGTGACCTGGGCAAGCTGACTCCACTGCCTGAAGCCAAACCTGTTCGACCAGTTCCTTTCCCAGTGACCGATTAAGATTAGTATCAAGGCACAGCAAACCATAAACCTTTCATCACATTCAAACCACTCCTAATCTCTCACACACCTGTCTATGTTTCTTTCTTTATGACTTGCTTTACGAGGAGGAGGTGCCCGATTTTATTAGGGGTCCATCTGATATCTGATGAGAATGTCGGGCCTTGCCGAGAAATTGGTCTTGGGATGGACAAACTGAAAATGGGCTTGTCATCATGACTCTGCTTTTTCAATGTTGTAAATATCTGAATGGTAAACTGTAAAGAAGGAATGTTAGGTATTTTGCATGCTTGCACAAGCTAGGACTGCCCCTTACTTGTATGCTGAAGTTTGTAACCCTGAGAGCATATAAAAGGCCTCTGTTCTTTGTATTCCTGAGACTGCCTCATACAGTTGCTACGGCTTCTGTGTGACGTGGCCTCACTTATGTAAGTTTAATAAAGATGTCTTTTCATATTTCAGCTTCTGTAAAGTTCTTTATATTAATAAGATCCCTGAGTTGAAGATTAGATTTACTTCAACTCCGTCCATCATCCCCTTTGGTTTTGCATTGTTCGCCCTAAGTTGGCAGGGTATGCCCAGACGTGGGTCCCTTGCTCACTTTGCCACTGGATTCAAGATAGCCTGGCTGATGAGGGCTGTGAGCCCGAAACCGGTCCCAGGATGCTTCTTTCCGGACCAGGGAAGACATGGCTTGGCAGTTCGGGCTGGACTGTTCCCATGAGGCACAGGGTCAGACTGATTTGCATATGGCCATGTCTGAACTAGGGTGGCGGAGTGAGCTAAAGAATGATGATGGATTAAACCCAGATCAGTTGACTGGGGGTGAGTGCTTGCAATGTTCAACACTCCGTCCATCATCCCCTTTGGTTTTGCATTGTTCGCCCTAAGTTTGCAGGGTATGCCCAGACGTGGGTCCCTTGCTCACTTTGCCACTGGATTCAAGATAGCCTGGCTGATGAGGGCTGTGAGCCCGAAACCGGTCCCAGGATGCTTGTTTCCGGTCCAGGGAAGACATGGCTTGGCAGTTCGAGTTGGACTGTTCCCATGAGGCACAGGGTCAGACTGATTTGCATATGGCCATGTCTGAACTGGGGTGGCGGAGTGAGCTAAAGAATGATGATGGATTAAACCCAGATCAGTTGACTGGGGGTGAGTGCTTGCAATGTTCAACACTCCGTCCATCATCCCCTTTGGTTTTACATTGTTTGCCCTAAGTTGGCAGGGTATGCCCAGACGTGGGTCCCTTGCTCACTTTGCCACTGGATTCAAGATAGCCTGGCTGATGAGGGCTGTGAGCCCGAAACCGGTCCCAGGATGCTTGTTTCCGGTCCAGGGAAGACATGGCTTGGCAGTTCGGGCTGGACTGTTCCCATGAGGCACAGGGTCAGACTGATTTGCATACGGCCATGTCTGAACTGGGGTGGCGGAGTGAGCTAAAGAATGATGATGGATTAAACCCAGATCTGTTGACTGGGGGTGAGTGGTCGCAATGTTCAACACTCCGTCCATCATCCCCTTTGGTTTTGCATTGTTCGCCCTAAGTTGGCAGGGTATGCCCAGACGTGGGTTCCTTGCTCACTTTGCCACTGGATTCAAGATAGCCTGGCTGATGAGGGCTGTGAGCCCGAAACCGGTCCCAGGATGCTTGTTTCCGGTCCAGGGAAGACATGGCTTGGCAGTTCGGGCTGGACTGTTTCCATGAGGCACAGGGTCAGACTGATTTGCACATGGCCATGTCTGAACTGGGGTGGCGGAGTGAGCTAAAGAATGATGATGGATCAAACCCAGATCAGTTGACTGGGGGTGAGTGCTTGCAATGTTCAACACTCCGTCCATCATCCCCTTTGGTTTTGCATTGTTCGCCCTAAGTTGGCAGGGTATGCCCAGACGTGGGTCCCTTGCTCACTTTGCCACTGGATTCAGGATAGCCTGGCTGATGAGGGCTGTGAGCCCAAAACCGGTCCCAGGATGCTTGTTTCCAGTCCAGGGAAGACATGGCTTGGCAGTTCGGGCTGGACTGTTCCCATCCATGAGGCACAGGGTCAGACTGATTTGCATATGGCCATGTCTGAACTGGGGTGGCGGAGTGAGCTAAAGAATGATGATGGATTAAACCCAGATCAGTTGACTGGGGGTGAGTGCTTGCAATGTTCAACACTCCGTCCATCATCCCCTTTGGTTTTGAAATGACTGAAGTAGCACGTCAAAATTGTGTTTTCACAAATGATTCCACAAATCGGTGCCGTTTGGTAAACAGGTAGAAAAACACATATCAGCTATGGTTTCTAAATGATGCTGGATGTGTGAGATGCTGCGGATGATGGAAAGTCGCTATGCAAAGGCAATCACATGAATGTATTTGTAATTTTTAGGTGTAAACTATTTGTCTTCCACCTGAATCGCAAAATATGTTTTCTTACAGAGTTGTTACTAGTTCACAATAAATAGGATGTTTCCATAGTTGGCATGCCAATTTGCGAGTAGAATGACAGTACAACAGTCTTCTAATTATTCTCTGAAGACATATTTCTAACGGGTTCTGAGTCTGTAGCCTTTTGTTTTTGAAAAGCAATGATTGCTTGCCATTGCATTCTGCTTTGCACTGATTCTACATTTGTATGCAGGCAGTTCTTTCTCTCTCTGTTTGAATTAGTTTGTGCTTTTCATTGCAGCATTATTTTATTTTTATCCTCCTGCTGTCCCAGATTTGCTGTGATCGCGCAAGCATAAATACTTCAGTGCTGGAACATGGAGAGTTTAAAATTCAGAATTTAGTTTCCAGAAGGATCCAGTAATGGTATTGAGCTCGAGGAGCAGCTATTCGGTGTGTTTTATCTGAAATTTAAATGTGGCACATGTTGCTGTGCAGTATATGAGTAGATAATTTCGCCCAGAGCAGATATGTCAGTGTCAAGCCAAGCTTTCGCGCGGGGATCACATCATATTGTTTTTCTCCCTTCATCTGAATGCACAATCAAATAAAAACAACAGCTACTCTATTTTAGTTTTCCAACAAATTGTCTTTGCTGACAAAATATGCTGAGGATTGAAATATGTGGTTTTCACGAAACGCCGTGCAACAAGGGAACTTACTGCGCTGCATTGCGTGAAAGGGAGAGAGCAGAAATGCTCCATATTTACAAAGATATGGACTTTGTGCTCTATCCTTGTGCTGGTGCACTGTGTTCTGCCTAGAGTCAACTAGGGGTAGGATTTGTTTTTGTACAGGAAGGGACACTTTCCTGCACAAAACAATCCCAAGAGGCATATTCTTTGTTGGACCTGGCACTTTTTGCAGGTCTCCTGAGAATTTTGATGTCTGTTGCAGTGCTTACTTGGTAAAAAAAGAAGTGGTGGGGTCCTCGCCAGGAGGCCACCTCAGTTTGCATGACACATTGCCACTGTACTTACACAACTACTAACCATCACACTGCTACAAGTGTGACAGTTCGAGTCCGCCAAAGCTTTAAGAATGCTTGGGTGTCAGGCATTAGTTGTTTTTAATGTATATTGAACTAACAAACAACAGTTTTTTCTGCTCTTCTTTAAATTACACAAACACCGTCACCATGTGGCAGCAGTCATAAGTGCAGCTCCAGCAATTGAGTGCTGGTGCCGACCACCGGAAACCACAGGCTCAAATTAAGCACTGGTCTGTTGCTGAGCCCGTTTTTGTTGGCTTTAGGACTCTATGCACTTTTACCCTACTAACCACTGGTAAAGTGCTTGTACTCTCTCCTTGAAACACCTCGACAACCGCAACGACCCCCACTCCATCACTCTCCTCGACAGCCTCGCCAACCTCGGACTGAAGCAGCTGGTCAACACACCCACGCACAGAGCTGGACACACTCTGGACCCTATCTTCGCGGGAGGAACAAACATCCGGTTCAGCCACACCACCCAGCCGCCCTGGACGGACCACCACTGCGTCCATTTCACCTTCAACACCACCACCGCACCCAAGCCCACCCCGCGACCACCACAAAGAAACTGGAGCAAGGTCACAGAGGAACTCCTCAACACCACCCTCTGACAAGACCCCTCCAGCGCCACGACCAACACTAACTCCGCAGCCACAGAACTCCACCGCTGGATCGCCCGCAGCGCCGACATACTCGCACCCCGCCAAGCAACACCCGCTGAAGGCCGCATGGTTCACCACAGAACTACAGGAAGCCAGGCGCTCTTGCAGACGCCTAGAGAAAACCTGGCGAAACCAGAAAACCACGGAAGCACAGAACAACCACAGGAGCGCCCTGAAGGAATACCACAAGCGCATAAGGGACACCAAACGGACCTTCATAAGAGACAAAGTCCAGACCAACGCGACCAACGCCAAGGAACTGTTCAGCGTCATACAGCAGCTCGCAAAACCACCCAGCGAAGCCACGGACGTCGCACCTTCCCAGCAACTCTGCGACAAGCTCAGCTCATACTTCCACAAGATCAAGGACCTCTACGACAGTTTCAGTGAACCGACGCTGGACATCACCTCCCCCCCCCATCGCGGCCGATCAGCCAACCATCTCGACCTGGAAGCCCGCTACCATCGAACACATCACCGCTACCATGCATAAAACCCACTCAGGAGCCCCAACGGACCCCTGCGCACCGCACATATTCCACAGGGCCGCCATCGCACCCGAACTTGGACTGATCATCAACGCCTCCTTCACATCCGCCATCTTCCCAGACGACTGGAAACGGGCGGAGGTTAAACCCCTCCTCAAGAAGCCCACGGCCGACCCAACGGACCTGAAAAACTACTGGCCCATCTCTCTCCTCCCTTTCGCAGCCAAAGTCTCTGAGAGACTCGGGAACGCTCAGCTTACCACCTTCATCGAAGAGAACTCCATCCTAGACGCCTCCCAGTCCAGATTCCACAGTAACCACGGCACTGAGACCGCTCTCCTCGCCGCCACAGACGACATCCGCATGCTACTCGACCAGGGACACACCGCGACCCTCATCCTTCTAGACCTCTCTGCAGCCTTCGACACCGTCTCTCATCGCACTCTTGCAGCCAGACTTCACAACGCAGGGATACTAGGAGCCGCCCTTGACTGGATCCGATCCTTTCTCTCCGGCAGAACCCAGAGGATCAGACTCCCTCCCTTCCTCTCTGAACCCACCAACATCAACTGCGGAGTGCCCCAAGGCTCATCACTCAGCCCCACGCTCTTCAACATCTACATGGCCCCCCTCGCTGCCATCGTCAGACAGCATGGGTTCAGCATTGTATCCTACGCGGACGATACCCAGCTCATCCTCTCACTCATGAAGAATCCCGAAGACACCAGACATAGCTTCCAGGAGGGAATGAAGAACGTGGCAACCTGGATGAAAGACAGCTGCCTGAAGCTCAACTCAGAGAAGACCGAGGTCCTCATCCTCGGACCCTGCAACTTCGCCTGGGACAACTCCTGGTGGCCCTCTGCCCTCGGGAACCCACCCACTCCTACAGACCACGCACGAAACCTCGGCATCATCCTCGACTCTTCCCTCTCCATGAACCGCCAGATCAACGCCGTCGCCTCCACTAGCTTCAACTGCCTGCGCATCCTCCGCAAGACCTTCAAATGGATCCCCCCCAACTGCAGAAAGACCGTCACCCACGCGCTCATAACCATCAGACTGGACTACGGCAACGTCCTATACGCCGGAATCAACAGATCTCTCCTACACAGACTCCAGACCATCCAGAATGCCGCTGCCAGACTTGTCCTCGGGCTCCACGCCACGAACACATTACCCAACACCTACGAGACCTCCACTGGCTCCCTGTCGAGAAGAGGGTGACCTTCAAACTCTTCACCCACGCCTACAAATCCCTCAACAACATCGGACCCAAATACCTCAACGAGAGATTATCCTTCCACGAACCCAAGAGAAATCTCCGCTTCGCCGACCTCGCCCTGGCAGAGGTCCCCCGCATCCGCAGAAACAGAACAGGCGGGAGAGCCTTCTTCCACATCGCGGCCAAGACCTGGAACAAGCTCCCCGTGAACATCAGATGCTCCCCAACCCTGGACACATTCAGGAAGGACCTCAAGACCTGGCTCTTCGACTGATCCGGAGCTCCCCCCCCAGCGCCTTGAGACCCTCATGGGTGAGTAGTGCGCTATATAAACCTCTGATTGATTGATTGATTGATTGTAACATGGTACAAATGGCATACACCTTATTGTCACCTTTCATTTACTTGTAAGTCCCTAGTAAATGGTACTATTTTACCCAGGGTGTGTAATTTAAATGGTACTAGTGGGCCTGCAGGACTTTTTGTGCTACCCACTAAAGTAGCCTTTTGAAACATGTCTCAAGCCTGCAACTACAGCCTGTAGTGCACATTTAAACTGACTCCTCGACCTGGCAAAATAAACCTTTTTGCCAGGCCTAAACTGTCCTTTTGAATACATATAATTAACCCCAAAGGTAAACCCTAAAGGCTCATAGGGCGGTGTGCATTGCACCTATACCCCATAGCCCCCTCTGCCTCCCAGTATGCAACTGACTTGTGAAAATGGGAAACCCAAAAGAAAGGACTAAGACACCATAATTTATTGGAGAAATCGTTCTGCAGGCTTATTTTTTGCACATGCAGGCAAAACAAAATTGGGTTAGCTTACGGGTGATCCATGATGGCCAGTGGATGAGCAACCCATACTGACCGCCCACTAGTTGGCCAAATAGTTCCTGGATTACATACCAATGGGCGCTATACTCTTGGGGGGGTCCTCACCATATGATTCCCTAATACTGAACTCACACCAGGTGGTGAAGCGGGAAACATCCATTACAACGCAGTCATTACAACGACCTACCTTTACAACGCGACTGTTACAACGCATCTGCCTTTACATTGCATGCCATTACAATGCATGTCATTACATCGCATGTCACTACAATGCATGCCATTACAACGCATACCATTACAAAGCATGATATTACAACACATTATAAAGTTAGTAATGGAGATTATTTTAGTATTAGGGTGGGTATGGGTTTTGGGGTACATGGGAATAGTAATTTTTACCCCTACAATATCCAACACTTTCCCTACTGTTGCACTCAGTGGCATGGGAATAGTAATTTTTACCCCTACACTATCCAACACTTACCCTACTGTTGCCCTAAAAGTATTATGCGGTGTAATGGAATGCGTTGTAATGGTAGTTTAAAAAAATGCGTTGTAATGGCATGCGTTGTAAAATCATGCAATGTAATGGTAGTTGCGATGTAAAGACTGCATTGTAAAAGCATGCGTTGTAATTGCATGCGTTGTAACGTCATATATTCAGTGGAGCGGTACCTGGTAAGCCCCCAGTTGCTCTCCTTAACCATAGAGGTCCTCTTCTACAAGATCCTTAAGACCATTGGTGACATATAGGAGGCTCAAAAGGGATATTGTAAATAGACTTAGAGATTTGGAGGGGCATTTTGAGTGTGAGAGGTGTGGGCCTGTTGTAAGTGGTGGTGGGTGGGAATAATTGGAGAAGGGTTAGGTTAATTAGTTATGTGTGTTTATGAGGGTTTAGAGAGAGGGCGGGGTTTTTTGGTGGGTGAGAACAATTGGGTGACTGATTAATTAGTTGTGTTTATTTTTGGGGGTTTAGGGATAGAGGTGGGCCTGTTGTGTGAAGGGGAAGGTTTAAATTAGATTTGTTGTTTTGAAAGTGTAGGGTGGGGATGGGTTTGTTGCAGGTGGAGTGGGTATTTTTAGTTTTTGTTTAAAATACATGGGGGGATATTCACAAGAACGTGCGATAAACATCGCCAAAATAGGTTAATGCAAGTTTTCATATCACCGTTTATCGCGGGAAAATAACTCCGGGTTACCGTCGTATTTTCAACATGGCGGTAACATGCGATAGTCTCCTGATAACGTGTCAAATGTCCGTGATAACATTACCGGGACAGCGATGAAAATCCAAACCCGATCGCGAAAAAAGTTGCGATGGGCCCAACCGCGATAAGACAATCAGCGAAAAGCAGCGCCAGGCCTGCAATTCACACACGTCAGGCGGGAAAAACCACTACAAAAGCAGAAAAAAAACCACAAACAAAAACCAAACTACAGCGAAGCACAATAGAGGCAGCCGGAGCAGGTACAGAGGACGGCCAGAACTCCACAAGCCCCCCGGAGGAGCAGCCTGGGACCTCGGGGACAGGGAAGGGCAAGGACAAGAAGAAGAGGAAGACGCGGTTCAGTCCGCAGGAAAACAGGATCCTGATCACGGAGGTGATAGAACACCATCAACAACTGTTCGTCACCTCCACTGTGTCATTGTCAACAAAAAATGGAACATGGCAGTCCATTGTGGACAAGGTGAATGCAGTCGGAGTGCTGAGGAGGACAATGGACGAGGTCAAGAGGCGCTGGAATGATGTGAAGCGCAAGACCAAGCAGAAACTCGCCAACAACCAGAAGGCAGCAATGCAGACTGGAGGTGGGAGTCCAGCGCCACAGGAGGAGCTGGATGAGATGGAGGAAATGGTGTCCACAGTCATCAGTGGGGAGACGGTGGCAGGAGTTGGGGGACCGGACACTGCTCAACATGACCTGACACAGCAGCAACAGGGTGAGTAACGACCAGGGACTGGGGGGACGGGGGGAGATGGGCACAATGGCACACATACACAATCAAGCGGAGCACAGTGCACACCCACAATGACTCTGGATCATGTCCCTGATCCCCTTGGCACACTGCAGCACACATAGCAACAGCACGTAGGCCCCCGTCGACTATGTGCCCAGAGGAGGCCCGCCCACACATCACTTATCTCACAACCAACCCATGCACATGTGCTGAACCAAGCAAAGCTGCGGGTCCGTGAGCCACACTGACATTGCAAGTGACACTGCATGACGATTAGCATGGCTGCAGTCCGATCATCATGACATGGTGCACGCCACCACACTGAGGTGACTGAGTGTGGACCACATCCGTAAAGGAGCTGGTCACACTCTGACACATCCACCTGCACAAACAACCCCTGACCTCAACAACACATCTGCGGACAAACCATGCCCCAGAGTCCCAACTCCAACCAAGACCCAAATTCACCCAAGTCTGCAACATCTCAGCACTGTATGGGCACAGAAGTCAAAGGCACACCACCTGAAAGGGACAAGGGGCAGCAAAATCAGAGCTGCAGGGGCGACTCTCCCAAAATGCAGCACACACACATGACATTCAGAGCACATCAGCATTGACAACTCAGGGGGCGATGCGTACATGCCCGACGACCGTGCGTCGACTCGGTGAATTTTCTGAGCCGCGACAGGCCCTGCGACACGCTTCTCCGATGATGCAATGGCGTCTGATGCGACAGTGACACTCTTCTCCGGTGATGCGAGGTGATTCGGTGATGCGATGGCGACAGCGGCAGCGGCGGCACGCTTCTTCCTCATGAGTCGCGCTTCCAGCTCCCAGCGACACGCAGTCTCTCAGAAGGCCCAACACAACAGCAGGCACTTCAAATTCCCAGCAAGGGAATTCAGGGGAGCTGGTTGTTGAAGTCTTGTGTCCCTGAGACTTCAGCAGGAGGCAAGCTCAATCTTCAAGCCCTTGGAGATGTTCTGCAAGATGATGAAAGTAGCACAAAGTTCCTTTCTCCTTTCTTTGGCAATCAAGTAACCACTGCAGGCCAATCCCTCAAACAGCACACAGCATAGGGATAGTCTCCTCCTCCAGCTTCTCTGTTTCCTCTCCTCAGAAAAGGTTTGTCTTGTTTGTTCCAGAAGTGATCTAAAATCTTGGGGTCTGGGCCCCAGCATTTATACCCATAAATCCTTTGTCCTCTGAAGGCAGAGGGTCCTGTACCTAGTCCAAACCAGTTCTGGGTGCATTCTGCCAGTGCACACCCTCTTCCTTTGTCAGTGTCGGCCAGGGACATCAGACGCACTACAGGAGGTGGAGCCAGCATTGTGGAAGGCAGGCACAGCCCTATTCAGACCCAGGTGCCACTCCTCCCACCACTCTACATGCAGATAGGTCTATTCAGCCCTGTGCTGACTCACCCTGTCTCCTGGAGTCCCCCAGCCCCTGTCACTCACAAACCCAGACATACAATACACAAGCTAGCAGAGGCAGGCTGGATGGTTAGGCAAGAAAATACCTACTTTCTAAAAGTGGTATTTTCAAACACAGAATGTTAAAACCAACTTCACTAAAAGATGTATTTTATCATTCTGAGTTCAGGCATTCTAAATTCGTTTTTCTACCATGTTCCCTGGGTCAGTTAGGATTATAAGGTGTTATAATCAAACTGCCCATTCTGGCCTATGGGAACAGGTAGCCTTGCAATAGTGAAAAACGAAATTGGCTGTAATTCACTATCAGGACATGCCACACACACCAGGGCATGTCCTACCTTACACATACAATGCACCCTGCCCTAGGGCCTACCTTAGGGGTGACTAATATGCAGGAAAGGGAAGGTTTGGGGACTGATAAGTGGGTGCACTTACCAAGTCGACATGGCAGTACCAGACTGCACACATGCTCTGCAATGGCAGACCTGAGACACACTTTACAAGCTGCTCCTGTGGGTGGCACAACCAGTGCTGCAAGCCCACCAGCAGCATTTGACTCACAGGCCCTGGGCACAAACAGTGCACTGTACTAGGGTCTGACAGTGAATCAAATAGGCCAAACATGGAGTCACTAATCCATACATCAATTTATAACAGAGAGCATATGCACTTTAGCACTGATCAGCAGTGGTAAAGTGCCCAGAGTCATAAAACCAACAAAAAAAGGTCAGAAAAAGTACAGGAGGAAGGCAAAATGTTCAGGGATGACCCTGCAAAAATGGCCAAGTCCAACACAACCCCCTTCTAGCCAAAACGCAGGGTAGACCAATCACTACCTTGATGGGCTTCCCTGCTTTGGGCGATAGAACCTGGCCTGCAACAGCAGGGGCAAATTCCATTTCTACGCCAATCTGAACCTATCTGGATCCCTCTGTCCATACCCTCAGGGCCCACTAAGCTAACCCATGGGGAACCCTTCTCCTCACCTGTGGACACCATCTGTGCAGCACCTAACCTTAGCTTGCTCACAGGTGTGTCCCAACAGACAGACAGTAAGCCACAGTGGCCACTGACAGTGGTCAGTGAGGAGACCCAGGCCTTATGCCTCTCAGGGCTCTCAAACCTCTGTGGCATCAGAGAGTGGGGGCAGTAGCCCCAGGTGCCTGGCACCCTTTGTCCACTCACCCTCCTGTCAGGTCAGGTATTATATCCTGACACTGACCCACCAGCTCCGGGCCTGTACCCGGTGGCTGGGCAGGAGACTGGGGTGGGCTTTCCCATACCCGGTCCTCCTTGGGGCTCTGTACCCTCCCACCTGGAGTGGTACCCCCTTCCAGAATTGTCAGGGCACCTGTGGCAGGTGTCCCGCACAATTCGCCCACCAGTTCAGGGGTGCTACCCTGCAACTGATCTACCAACCTGGGATCTAAACCCTCAGGTTGCACCGGGGTCAGAGGCGAGGACTCCCCCCCTCTGCACCCCCTTCCAGAGTTCTTCACCCTCCCAACTGGAGTGGTACCCCTAGAAGCTCCATTGGTCAGGACACTGCTTACAGATGCCCGCCCTCCAGGTCAGGCAACACCTGAACCTGGCTTCCCAACCCAGGGACCAACCCCTGCGGTTGAACACTTGCCCGGCGCACCAGGACTTCATTGGGAGCACATATGCCCCCCCGAGGGTGACACACAACTCATGTGTCGTGTGACAGTATGCCTGGGGCAGATCTCCCGACCCCTGTCCATCTGACAGTGCGTGAAGATCCCCCAGGACAGAAGTGGTGTCACCATGGTCATTCATTGGTGACTCAGCCCTTCTGGCTGGCCCCTGACCCACTGGTTCTATCACTGGGGACTCTTTCCCCCTCTCACCCCTCAATCTGGACTTCTGCACCCTCCACTTAGGAGTGGCACTGCCAGACACCAGAACTGATGGAGGCCTGCTTACAGACACTCCCAGTTCACCAGACACTAGGGGATCCCCCTCAAATGGCCTACCAGTCCAGCCTAGACCCCCAACCTGCTGTCCCCTTAAGGAACCCTCCAGGCCCTGAGACTGGGTTTCGGGCACCTTGGGACATGCAGTCCCACACTCACTCCTTCTCCGCAGAGACAGGACGTGAGCCCCTACACCCCTCCCACTACCACGGGACCTAGCTGGGCTACACTGAACCTTTCCCACCACTCTGGGTTGGAAGACACCTGAGCCACTCCTCTTAGGGTCACTCCCCAATGCCTCTTCAGACCCTCTGGAAACCACCAAAAGTTCTGCCTCCATGGTGAGCTCCCTGGGGTCAGAGAACTCACACTCCACTAGGTGTTGGCATAGCTCTGGAAAATAGGGACTTACAATATGCTCTCCCACAATTGGATCACACAGTCCCACCAAACTATCCTTCACCTCACCATCCAGTGCCTTGCACACGTACCCCACACCACTCTCCTGAGACTGGCAAGACAGTATCTGACTGTCTCTGTCACTCAACCCACACTCTTCTGGGCGGTCTCCACATTCACACACCAGGACTTCAACCATGCGGGAACCCTCCTCCCTGCTCCTCTCATCTAGAGTCAGTGGAATGTCCCTCCCACCACTAGGACTATGAACCCCTGTACCAGTTCCCCAATCCACCTCAGGGACACTGCGCACCACTGGAGCTACCTCACATCCTAGAACCCCCTGGTGTATATTAACCCCCTCCTTCAAGTCAGGCGCCACATCTCTGGGTGTGTGTACTACTCCCTCAGCACTAGAAAATTCAATATTGCTGCCACCATCTGAGCTGGATTCCACCTCCAACTCAGCAAAGCTCACTTCCTGAGCTACACAATTTTCTTGTTGCTGGGCTGAGACCCTCATGGCCTCAAGCTTCTTGAGCTCCAAATCAAGCTCTCTCATTCTCAACTCATGTTCCAATCTCATTCTCTTTTCCTCTAGGGCCAATTTCTTACTTTCCAATTCCAACTGCCCACCCATCTTAAGTTTGGTCAGCTCCATTTCGTGCACCCTACTTCTCTCCCTGTCCTCCAGCTCTCCTGGGGACAGGCCCTTGGAAGAAACACTGCTACCTGCTGGGGAAGGTGCTTTCCTCCCCCTGGACCCAATGGCCCATCTAGCTGCCCTCCTGCATCCTCAGCCCCTCCTCATGCTCTTCCACATGCTCAGGGGTACTTCTTGCTTTCACTCAGGCCCTCAGTGCCTTTTGGTACTCATCCTTCTTGGAGAGACCGGTCATAGCAACTTTAAATCTCCTGCAGAAGTGCTTCAGATGTTTCACAGTGTAACTTTCTAGTTTCTCTTCCTCAAAATCAAAATCAACAGATGCAATGGACGCTGTTTTGCTCATGGTGAAAACTTGGCAGTTCTTGGCAAAAATAGAAATCCCAGGAAAAACAATATACCAAAATGTAAGTGGTTGCGTTTGGTCTGCACTCACTAGTAGTGTACACCAATCACTGTACATGAGTCACAAATGCAAGTCCAGAATCCCACCGCTGACCACCAATGTTAGAACTGGTTGTCTCTAGTTGGGAGAGGTAGGTACCTTTGTCCAAATAGGGACCCTTGCTTCTAGTCAGGGTAAGGGGGATGCACTACTAAAATAACCCCTGCTCACCCCCTTGGTAGCTTGGCACGAGCAGGCAGGCTTATCTCAGAGGCAGTATGTAAAGCATTTGTGAACACATTCAGTAACACAGTGACAACACTACAGATGGACACCACACAGGTTGTGTTATAAAAATAAGTATTTTTATATAGACTTAACACAAGACCCAAAACGACAAAAATCCACAATACACTAAAATATGACTGTCAATGGTAGAAAATAGTTCAGTTCAGTAAAGATGGTAAATGCGACACTCAATGTTTAATGTACTTTTACATGCGTAACGCGATACAAACAAAATAGTTGCAGGGAAGGTGATGCGTCGGCTCCTTACACTCAAGAACGGTGATGCGTCGGTTCCCTGCTCCGGGGGAGGTTATGCGTCGGTTCCCTACTGCTGCGTAGGGGACGGTGATGCGTCGGTTCCTTACCGGAGAGGAGGTGATGCGTCGCTTCTTCAACGCGTGGGGAGGTGATGCGTCGGTTTCTTACTGCGCTTCTGTGGCGATGCGACCCGCAGCGCTGTGATGCGATGACGATCCGGTGCAATGAAACAAAATGGCATCTTCCTCTCGATGCGACACTCAGGGGGAGATGCGTGCACGCCCGACGGCCGTGCGGCGACTCGGTGAATCTTCTGAGCCGCGACAGTCCCTGCGACACGCTTCTCCGATGATGCAACAGCATCTGATGTGACGGCGACACTCTTCTCCGGTGATGTGAGGCGCTTTGGTGATGCGATGGCGACAGCGGCGGCACACTTTCTCGGCGATGCGACGACAACTGCAGCGGCGGCGACACGCTTCTTCCTCGTGAGTCGCGCTTCCAGCTCCCAGCGACACGCAGTCTCTCAGAACGCCCAACACAACAGCAGGCACTTCAAATTCCCAGCAAGGGAATTCAGGGGAGCTGGTTGGTGAAGTCTTGTGTCCCTGAGACTTCAGCAGGAGGCAAGCTCAATCTTCAAGCCCTTGGATATGTTCTGCAAGATGATGAAAGTAGCACAAAGTTCCTTTCTACTTTCTTTGGCAATCAGGCAACCACTGCAGGCCAATCCCTCAAACAGCACACAGCATAGGGATAGTCTCCTCCTCCAGCTTCTCTGGTTCCTCTCCTCAGCAAAGGTTTGTCTTGTTTGTTCCAGAAGTGATCTAAAATCTTGGGGTCTGGGCCCCAGTATTTATACCCATAAATCCTTTGTCCTCTGAAGGCAGAGGGTCCTGTACCTATCCAAACCAGTTCTGGGTGCATTCTGCCAGTGCACACCCTCTTCCTTTGTCAGTGTGGGCCAGGGACATCCGACGCACCACAGGAGGTGGAGCCAGCATTGTGGAAGGCAGGCACAGCCCTATTCAGACCCAGGTGCCACTCTTCCCACCACTCTACATGCAGATAGGTCTATTCAGCCCTATGCTGACTCACCCTGTCTCCTGGAGTCCCCCAGCCCCTGTCACTCACAAACCCAGACACACAATACACAAGCTAGCAGAGGCAGGCTGGATGGTTAGGCAAGAAAATACTTACTTTCTAAGAGTGGTATTTTCAAACACAGAATGTTAAAACCAACTTCACTAAAAGATGTATTTTATCATTCTGAGTTCAGGCATACTAAATTCGTTTTTCTACCATGTTCCCTGGGTCAGTTAGGATTATAAGGTGTTATAATCAAACTGCCCATTCTGGCCTATGGGAACAGGTTGCCTTGCAATAGTGAAAAACGAAATTGGCTGTAATTCACTATCAGGACATGCCACACACACCAGGGCATGTCCTACCTTACACATACAATGCACCCTGCCCTAGGGCCTACCTTAGGGGTGACTAATATGAGGAAAGGGAAGGTTTGGGGACTGGTAAGTGGGTGCACTTACCAAGTCGACATGGCAGTACCAGACTGCACACAGGCTCTGCAATGGCAGGCCTGAGACACACTTTACAAGCTGCTCCTGTGGGTGGCACAACCAGTGCTGCAAGCCCACCAGCAGCATTTGACTCACAGACACTGGGCACAAACAGTGCACTGTACTAGGGTCTGACAGTGAATCAAATAGGCCAAACATGGAGTCACTAATCCATACATCAATTTATAACAGAGAGCATATGCACTTTAGCACTGATCAGCAGTGGTAAAGTGCCCAGAGTCATAAAACCAACAAAAACAGGTCAGAAAAAGTACCGGAGGAAGGCAAAAAGTTCAGGGATGACCCTGCAAAAAGGGCCAAGTCCAACAGTTCATCTTCTAGATCACTCCCTTTCCAAAAGATGCAGTTATTGTAAATTAACATACCCACTGATGATAAAGAAATGAAAGTGGGTAGCCCTTTTTTGTACCATAGATCCAGTATTTTGGCACAAGTGTAATCCTCGGAACTCACAATCTCATTTTGTAGCTTTTTATTCATGTTCGTAGAAACATTTATGCTGTTATCCAAAGCAGCATATTCTTTCTTGACATTTGTATATGTTAGTTCTACTTTTTGCAAATGGCCCTGTAGCGTGTGCACCAATGGAATGGCTTGGCATATTGTACAGTCCTCCTTGCTAACTTCCCGTGGCAAAATCTCAAAAGGGAGTAGCATTGGATCAGGCACTCCACTAAGCTCCATTTGGCAACTTCCATTGTCATTGATTTGGCAGTTGCCTTCTCTCTTCTTTTCAGTACGTGATAATTGATAGACCAGTACAGCTCAAACAGACATTGCAGCATGCACAATTTGGAGTTCAGTGCGTTGGGACATCCTGCATGAGGGTTTTTACAGGGACTCTATTAGCACGCTAAATGATCCTCAGCTGCTTCTGGACTTTGAAGGAATGATTGAAATGAGTGCAATCTGACAACAGGTAACCAGCATGTTGTTGACAATTGCTTCTTTTTTGACAAAGTTCTGCATAATTAGGTTGTTGCAATGAGATACATTTAGGACTCTCAAGAATTCTCCATCAGCCAAGGCTTTGACAATAATGCTGCCGTTGTCACTGGCAAAGAATCCAATAGAGGTGAACGAGCCAACAAATTAACAGTGAGAGTAGAGCCAACGGTCTGACTCTGCTCTTAGAGCCTGCGCACGAGCCGAGCCCTGAAATCGTTTGCTATGTACATCATAAAACAAGCATCACGTAAAATATGATAAAGTCCCTTAAAAATTAAAAAAAGTGCACTTCTTTAACAAGTGGAAGCTTTGACATTCCACCACAACACCCATTGATTTTGACGCTGCCCCATATTTACAAGGGTGGTATAAATATGGGGCAATGCTAAAATTAAGACCAGGGAAAACCTGGTTTTACCCTGGTGCAACAAGGAAAAATGTTTAGTTTCTCCTCGTTTTTGCTGTTTCCATGTGTGCTGCATTGTACAGCACACATAGAAACAACAAAACACAATTGATTGTTTATGTGCAGAGAGATACTCCTTCCTGCACATAAACCATCATTGAAAATAAATTATGTTTTGCAACTTCTATGTGTGCTGCATTAAGCAGTACACAGAAGTTTCAAAGCACCATTTCGGATTGTTTATGTGCAGGAACGGACATCTTCTTGCACATAAACAATCATTCTCCTCAATGCAGGCACCCTTGTACTATGGTGCGAGGGTGCCTACATTGGTGCTAGGAAGCTAAATTAGTGCCAGTGCAGGGGGAAACGCAAGACTGCACCATATTCTTGTAAATACGGTGCAGCCCTGTGTTTCAGGAAGTGGCGGAACGCAGCGTTAAGCCAAGGACGCTAACGCAGCACTCCGCCACTTCCTTGTAAATATGCCCCACAGATGTTGAGCCAACGCCAGGATTCAAACCAGGTTCCACATTCCATAGACTGCAGCTCTGGTCATAACTGCTTATCCTGGATAGAGCACTGAGATTGGCAGGCAGAAGTCACATGGAAGCTTGACTCATTGTGGGCTCGAGGTTCTACCAAGACTTCCAGCTGAGCCAGATCCAGGCTTTAGTCTCGAGCCTGATTTGACCTTTCAGTGGCTTGCCTAGCTCTAGAATACAATGCTGAGATCTCTGGGTTGAAGCGTGACCTAAATATATTCATTAATCACTTTCATTGCCAAACTCTCCTGGAAACTCTGTTGGACTATTGATATTTCAGTTGCACTGTTTAGGAGAGTTACCAACTATTTTCCATTCAGTGCTCTAATATTCTGAGATATAATGTTGCTTCTTATTGGCAAATTTAGCCACCTTCTTTTTGATTGGACCTTTCTTGCCTTGTTTACTTCGCTGATTGGAGAACTGATGCTTCATATCTCTTACTACTTCTTACGACATTTAACCATCACTGGCGTTCTGGTCTGGGAATTTATTGACGTTTATGATGTTGTTGAATAGTGACAAATGTATTGCTGTTCCCATTGTTTTCATCATGCATTGCCCAATGTACCTAAACATGGTATCAACATATGTATTATAGCTCTAGCTCAAGCCAAAACCTCTGCATGTCAATGCACCCGTCCTTATAGGTTCCACTACTTGTGGCAACACCCCATTAGCCTCTGGGCATGTTCTGAATGTGTTAAAGGTATAATATGGTGGATTTGTAGGTGGATTTTTCGAAATGCCCTTAATTGATTGCTGGAGCGTCAAACATCTACAACATGTTTCAAATAATACCTTCACATAATCAGTGCTCCATTTTTTACATTTAGGGTTAACTAACCCTTTGGAAGAATATGTAGCCCATTTCCTATCTGATGGAAGAACCAGTCTCAATATTAACGAAGATCTTCTGAATATGAAGAACATATATTATTAACCCCAAGCATTATCTATATATATGTGTGTGTGCAGTGGCGGCTCGCAGAGGGAGTGCTGCGGGGAGGCAGGGCAGGGTGGGGGAGGGGCTGAGTGGGGGGTAGTGGAGTCAGACATACGACGGGCAGGAGTAAGGTAAGTAAATAAATAAATAAAACTATTTACCTTGCGCTCGCTGCATCGCCGCGTGTACTGCTGCCATTGTTTAGAGTGAAAAATGTTTTGCCTTAACTATGGGCACGTTTTAATGCCCCTGAATTGACCTCCCATTGGTTGAATCGCAGAGTCCTTCGACCCTGCTGGGTTGTTGGATATTTAATTAGAGGTCTGACCTGGATTCAAGAGGCAGAGAAAGATAATAAGCAGTTCTCTGTCTACTAAGTCCAAAGTAGGGTCACCACCTTGCCGACTGGTTGTTTTTCCAACTGGTCTGCCCCTTGCTGGGATTAGACTAGCATGTGGCACCATGTTCAGAGCAAGCCCAGCAAAGAAGTCTGATGCTACTAAAGCAGATGAATTTAGGCTCCACCCTTTATACTTCACAATTATGCAATTATATACAACATTTATATTCACTGTGTAGCTTGATTTCCTTAATGTGTGTGATATATTTTGATTAATTAATGAAATGTAATCATTGTAAAGACTAGGGATTCACTTATAAGTTTATGCATGTTCAACTGAACAATGTAATCATGTTTTCTTTTATTCATGTTTCACATTTATTCTTAAATATATACATGTGTATGTATAATCATGTAATTGAAGTTTATGATGACTAATGAGTTAACTTAGCATCACTAGAGGCCTCAATTGAAATGTGTTTAGCCTTGCCAGTATGCTATTTCTTTTCTTTTGCAGGTCCATTATCATGCTTTTCATTAGCTAGGGAAAGGCTTATTGTTTGTATTAGACTGTCGATAGTGAGGCCTGCAGGGAGGAACCTGGCCTTGAACTTGGAGAAATAATGGTCAAAGGAGGCCTGCTGTTTATCACATACCAGGATGGTGGGACGGTCAAGGTTGCGGTCCGCAGTCCCAGTTTCGATGAGATGGGAAACTTAATGGAGGGTGCGTATGCTTCTCTCAGTTAACAAATTGTTTGGTTCCTGATGGTATAAGAAGAGATAAGGATGTTTTGAAGCATCTGTTACTTTAATTGCTGTTTCCATAGTTAGTTAAGCAGATGCTTTCTGGACTCAGAGAGGAACATTCCTCTCTGCTAAGCTTTCCCTGAAGTGTGAAGCTTTTGCTAGACACTTCTTTTCCCTTTTCCAAAACTGTAGAATTCTATTCTATGTTGACAACTTCTAGGCTCCCTAAATACAAATCCTTGATAGAAGACCTTGTAGTCGATTTATGTTTAGAAGAGAGAAGGGAAGTTTCTTTATGAAACATCTATTTACAACAATTTGTTTCATTCATTGTTGTGACTGTCACTATTCTGTATCTCATTTTATTACGACCTTGTCGATTGAGATATTTCAGCTTGCCAGTTGTTTTGCTGTATCTTGTGAACTTATTCTTATTTTTGTTTATACACTGGATTGATTAATATCCTAAAATAAAATTCCTTTAATCATTATTGGTGATTCCTGGCTCTTATTGTGGTGTTACATTGGCTTCCCAAGTCGGAAATGTATTACTGATGTCTTCTCTCTTACAGCTCTTCAAGTCAACCAACAAAGGTCCATACGACCAATTGGGAATTTGTTTTGGTGACTTTATTAAAAGAATAACATGTAAGTACCAACGTGCCATCAGATGGTAGCAGAGGATGGTTGGTTACTGAAGCAAAGTGAGCTAGAATACCCCTATATGAGCTTAAGATTTGCCCAAGCCCAGTCCTATCTCTTAAAGCCCATACCTCGGTTCGGCGGATCAGCGGCATTCTAGCAGTTTGGAAAAGACTTGTAGTGGCGCAGGAGTGAGTATTAATAGGGTCACGCATTGCAATGGTGTATATGTCAGCTTGTGGTATTTTGTTAAGATTGTGTGGTGTGATGCGAATGTAAGTGCAATTGCATTTATATAGTGCTTACTACCCCTGACGACGCATCAAATCACTTTTTCAGCGAGTAGCACGCTACTCCGGAACCCAAAAAGGGTTAGTGGTGAATTAGTATAGGGAGATATTACATTTATTTCATTGGTGGACATGTGAGTTTGTTATTTGGACTGAAAAAGGATAGTGGAGGCATAGAGGAGGGAAGGGTTTACATTTATATAGTGCTTGCTACCCCTGAATAGGTGTCAAAGTGCTTTTAGGTGGGTAGCATGCTACTCCGGAACCCAAAAAGGATTAGTGGGGAATTTGTATAGGGAAATATGAAATTTGAGCAATGGGCTTGTTAGTCTGTTAGTTTAATTGAAAAGGACAGTGGAGGAATACAAGAGGGCAGGGCATAGAAAGTGTTGGGTTTTTTTGGAGCTCATAGCAGTAGGAAGAGATTTGGGATGAGTTAAAGGGGAAGTAGGTGGGGAAAAGTCAAAGGAAAAGGTTTCCAAAGGCTTGTTTTGGAGATCTGAACAGTAAAAGAGGTATGAGATGAAGCAAGGAGGGAGGAGTCTAGAAAGGGTAATTGTGTGGGTCATAGTAGTAGAATGGGGTTTGGGATGAGTCAGACAGTGGAGGTATAGGCTATATTGAGAGAGGTATAGGATGAGAAATATGGTAGTTCCCTGGATGCAGTAGTAGAATGAGGTTTAGGATGAGTCAGAGAGTGGAGGTAGAGGAGATATTGAGCAAGGTATAAGGTAAGATATAGGGTAGTGCACTAGAGATGCTAAATTAGAAGTAAAGTAATAAATATAAAGATACATAAGTACATGGAATATATATATGTATCAGGAAGGTAATATATGTAGATTTAAGTTGTATTTAATAAACTCAGACTTTCAAATGTTGCTGTACTTTAAGTTAATGTATTTGTTTTTATATTTTTTTTGTAATTCAATTGTGAAGCAATTGTCGATAAATACTTATGATAAAAGATTTACTTATTTATGCAGTCAACTATATACATGTTAAACATAGGGTAATATAACCATAATTAATATGTGCAATTGTTAAGCAGAACTAATCAATATCTATGTATTTATAAACATAATTATTATACTTGTTTATCCAAAGCAATACACATATGTAGGTACACATCTATAGTTCAAATAAAGGCTTATATACAGAGGGATATGCTGTATTAATCGGTTTGAGTATGGTAGTTATGTGGGGAAGAGCCAACTCTTGAGTAGTCTTCTGAAGATAAAGTAGTTATGTTTGGGGGTAAAGAGTGCCATAGTTTGGCCGCTTGAACAGAGAAGGATGTGCCACCTGTGTTTTTTTTCTTGAATGGTTGGATTTTGAGGAGAGGTGCCAATCTAGAACGAAGTTCCTTTGTTCAATGTATTTTGTGATTTTATTCCTGATGAAGAGCGGCCCTGTTCCATGTAACGCATTGTGGGTGATACAAAGTAGCCTGAATGTGGATCTTCTGGCAACCGGTAACCAATGTAGGGCCTTCTAGGCTGGGCAGATGTGGGCTTGTGGCTTTATATGTAAGTATAGTCTTGCAGCAGAGTTCTGAATCCATTGTAGTCTATTCATAGTTGTTAACGATGATCTGTGGTAGAGGCTATTGGCGTAATCGAGTTTAGACCGAACAAGAGAGATAGTAGCCTGGACTTTGTGTGGAAATCCCAGGTGGGGGAAGATGCGTCACAGAGTTTTTAGAGTAAAGAAGCTTTATCTTGCTAGTTTTTCCACTTGGGCATTCATTTATAGCTTTGAGTCCATGGTAATTCGGAGGTTTCTTACTTCCTTAGATACTTTAGGCGGCGTTCCTAGATCGTCAGGCCTGGTAACGTGCAAGTCATAATTTTTCCAATCGCCACTTGTGAGTATTTCCATTTTGGAAGCATTGAATTTGAGACGGCTCCATGTCATCCACTGATCCACAGCTCTGAGACAACTGAAAATTTGTGAGTTCTCACTGTCTTTAGGAATTTCCAGTTTTAGGAGTATTTGTGTGTCATCTGCATAGTTATAGCATGTGAGGTTAAATTGATTGATCAGTGCCGGTAATGACTACATGTAAATGTTGTAAAGCGTGGGTGCCTTGAGGCACCCCTGCTTTTGTGAAGTACGGTTTGGGTGAGAAAGGCGGTATGGATGACGTTAGTTCTGTTTTGAAGGTAGGATGTGATCCATTTGAGAGCAGTCCCTTCTATGCCGGCTACATAGAGTCTTTGTATTAGTGTGTCATGGTCAACAGTGTCAAAGGCAGCTAAGAGGTCCAAGAGCAGTAGTGCAGCAACCCTGTTACGGTCAGCTGTGCTCTTAAGGTCAAACCAGATGACAACAAGGGCAGATTCTATGCCTCTTCCTGGACGGAATCCTGTCTGGAAGTCTGAAAGTATGGGAAGTATCTTCAATGAATTGTGACATCTGTGTGAATGCAGCTCCTTCTATTAGTTTGCTCAGGAAAGGTCCGTTTGTAATCAGGCTGTAGTTGTCGGGGTTAAGCAGGTCCAGCTTTGTATTCTTCATTAATGGGCGTATGTATGACTTTTTCGGATCTTCAGGAAATATTCCCCTAATTAAGGAATTGTTGATGATTCTTCTTACTGGTGTGCCAGCAGAGGTAGGAATTTTCTTGAAGGTTTGTGGTGGACACAGGTCCGAAGGGCTGCTAGCTTTGACCAGATCCATAAATTCATCATGTGATATTTGTTGGAAGAAACGGAGAGGCTGGGTTTGCATGCGCTTGGGGTGTTTTTAGGTCTTGCCTACGCAGCTCTGCTCTGCTCTTTTTGGAAGCACATACTCGTGCTTGTGTCGGCATCCACCTTGCGGGAGCGAGCAGGGGCGCGCCACAAGCACGAGTATGTGCTTCGAAAAAGAGCAGACTGCGCGTGTGCATGCACGCACCACTGCCCTTTTCATGCATTACTTTTCTTTTTGTTTAGGCACTCCAGGAGTGCGCCTGTTTTCCAGCTGTCTCCCTGGTGTAGTTTTCTTTCCGCACTTTGTTCTGATCTCCCTCCTCGTCGATTTTTCTCTCCTTTGTACTTCTCCCCATTGCCCCTCGTGATGCGCTCGCAGTAATGTGCTTACATGATATGCCTGTTTCTTTCTTGCCCATTGCTTATTTCAGTCCCCCCCAATATTGCTCTTGCTCTCTGTCGTTATTCTCTCACCCCACGCTGGCCCTCTGCTTCTTCCCTTTCCACCCATGCCCTCCGTGTTGCTTCTGGTCAACCTGTGTTGCTTCCACCCTTCATGTCGTCCCCCCCACCCCCAATCTTGTGTTGCTGCCTGTCATCCATCCACGTGCTCCTTGTCACGTTCTAAATCAAGCCCATAGTGTGATTTATTTGTTACAGTAGCAAGTAAACTTATAAGGAGCCTGAGATGAGTTACATAGAACAAGGCAGGGTTTTGTGTTGTAAGACTCGTTATAGGCCGCCTGCGGTGCTCCCTCTCGGACCTGTGATAGTGACTCCCACAGCTTCCCCTGCTGCCCAGAATCGAGACACTGTTCTTAGAAGCACTTAGACAGAAGCACGAAATAGGATACGGCTTGAATTGCACCCATGAGCGAAGCGATTCCTTGCCTGCAAAGTACACAATGATAATATGGGTAACAAACGCTTATCAGGACCTACAAAATCGCTTCTGGGAATTAAAAACACTTCCCACATAAGTTACATCAACAATACAACACCCTACTAACCATGGAGCCCCCTCTCCGCCTCACGGCTTAGCATGATACCTACCCGATATTGTGCTTTGTTGCCCTCATTGGGATGCAAGGCGCTATGCAAATGCAATAAAACGAACTGCAGGAAATAGATCAGTGAGTGCTTCTGATAAATATTCCTTCACAGAAACTCTTATTGAATGCAAACTTTATTCATGTATCCTAAAAGGTATGTCTTTTTTTGGGCTAAATTATATTTCTCACATCCTGTCACACCTTCGTTCGATCACGGCAGATGTAACCGTGTCTTGCTCATCTCATGCCCGAAGATTTCATACAAATATGGTAATTCATTTTTTTAGGAGAACGATTTTATAGTTTAAGGCCACTGTGATGTAGAGTCCAAAAACCAGGCAAAATTAATCCAGCATAATTCCAAATGTGCACTTCCATATCAACATTGATCAAATACAATCTTAAAATGTATCCCTATGCATGGGCAAATAAAAGAAGGACAGATAACAAATACTGCGAATTTACTTCCAGGATACATGAATAACATCTTGTATGAACTTTGTGTTAATTCATGCTCGTGGAGAGTCCTCCGCACTAGCCCTTTACATTTACCTGACGTCTTTAGCCCTGCCTCTTGCCATGAGGACGTGCGAAAACATGTTTTTCTGCTCCTGAGGCAGACGCTATACTTGTTGCTGACTACCTTAGCACAGTCTCATGGCGCTCTTAATGTAATTGCTGCCAGTGGAATAAATGTGCCTAAAGCAGACATGTAAAGGTTTTCTGATCAGTGAATTACTGGATATGGGCTGGAAAACTATTCCTCAGCGTAGTTGATTGGACTGAGAACACATGCTTGTCCTTGGAAGTGTGTTCAAATACAAGCGCATTGATAACGTTACCTTTCGAGCCTCTCTGGGTATTATAGCGGCTGACTTAGTGGTTAATTAAAAATTAAATCATGCATGCAAGAATGATTTGCGTATGGCTGGGTATAAACTGGGGTGGCATGGTGAGCAAAAGAACGATGGATTTAACCTAGATCTCTCAACTTGAGGGTGAATGTTTGATTTGTTCTGCATTCCGTCCAATATTTGTCTCTTTTGATTTCAGTGGTAAAGCAGGCATTCGAGGCTCAAAGGCATTTTAAGTTAGGCATGTTATTTTAAAGGGAACCAATTCTTTTCGGGAAGCCCTTGTAGGGGTATACTAACCACAGATAGATGATCCTCTTTTCAAAAGCCTATCATTCTAACTGTTGCATTTGAACTTCCTGTTGACTCCGTTACAGTGTGTTTGGAGTTCCTGCATACAGGACGTTTGCATAACCCACACAAGAGTTATATGCTGCCCCAATCGCTAATTTTTCACGATGCTATGACGATAGAAGAAATTCCCCTTTTTTAAAGAGTACAGTTGAAAAAAGGTAATTATAACAAAGCAAATGTGCTTCCATGGTCTTACAGATGCTTTGCTTTTACGAGGAGGCCTCCATCCAGTCCTAGATGGTGAAATAACACATTTTTCACATAAGATTTACTTCTTGGTGAAAGTCATTTTTAGCTCTGACCTTTGAGCCAGCAATAGCTGGCTCACCAGACTATTGTTGTCCAAAAGTCTGAACCACAGCAGTTATCTGACGTTATCTGCAGTTGATGTTGTTGCACCAAGGATATTGTGCTGCATAACTAAATACTTATAAGGTCACAAAAGCGAGACCTATTGGCTATGCCAATGCTTGTGTTTTTTATTTGTTTTAAATAGGAGTCCAACGTTTCTGCTTTGGCTGTGAAATTAATTGCCAGTTTGCCTGTGAAATCTTGAGTAATGGGATGAGCTTCTTCTAGGCAATTTGGTTTACGGAATTCAGTAAGAATTTTATATAATTCTTTATTTGCACATTTAGCCTCTTGAATTCTGTCTAAGTAGTATTATTTTTAGCTTTTTTGGTCACTGACATATAATCTGCTAAGTTTCTGTAATTTAAGTTTTTGTCTTGATTGGTGTTTGTTTTGAGCCAGGTACGTTGCAACTTTTTAATTTGCTGTTTTATCTCTTTTATCTCTGTATTTCTCTATGGTGCCTTTTTTCTTTTGTTCTGTTGTGTTGTTCTTAGTGGTATTTGGATATAAAAAGCTTCTTGTAGCCACTCATATAGTTTTCGAACTGAATTTATTGTGTCTAGAACTGCAATGGATATTAGTTGTGTTTCTAAGTGTTCAAAATTGAGTTTGTTCCACCGTCGATAGGTGGATGCATGCAAGGTGGTTTTAGGTGTACGATGTTTTAGGTGTAATGCAGATGTAAATCTGCTTAATGCTGAGCAGTTGAAGTTGTTATTGGGCAAGTTGTAGCCCAGAATCCCAGGATAGATTAGAAAACATTGGGGAATATTCTCAAGAACGTGTGATAATTATCGCAAAATTAGCTTAACGCAACTTTGCACAACGCAGTCTATCGTGGGAAAATAACGCTGTGTTAATGTTGTATTCTCAACGCGGTGGTACCATGCGATAGTCTCACGGTAACGCATCAAATGACCGCGCTAAAATTACCATGACGGCAAAAAAACGCGAAACACGAACGCGAAAAAAGTTGCGATGTGGCCAACCGCGATAAAAAAATCAGCAATAACCAGCGACAGGCCTGCAATTCCCATGCGTCATGCGGGAAAATGCACTCTAAAAGCACCGAAAAACACAAACAAAATAATTCAAACTGCGTAGCACCATGGAGGAAGCCGGAGCCGGACGACCAGAACCCCACAAGCCCCCAGGAGGACCATCCTGGGACCTCGGGGTCATGGAAGGGCAAGGAGAAGAAGGCGAGGAAGACGAGGTTCAGTCCGCAGGAAAACAGGATCATCACCACCAACAACTGTTCGTCACCTCCAACGTGTCATTGGCAAATAAAAATGCAATATGTCAGTCCATCCTGGACAAGGTGAATGCAGTCGGAGTGAGGAGGAGGACAATTGGAGAGGTCAAGAGGCGCTGGAATGATGCGAAGCGCAAAACCAAGAAGAAACTCGCTGACAACCATCAGGCAGCAATGCAGACTGGAGGTGGCAGTCCAGCGGAACACCAGGAGCTGGATGAGATGGAGGAAATGGTGGCCACAGTCATCAGTGGGGAGATGGTGGCAGGAGTTGGGGGTCCGGACACTGCTCGACATGACCTGACACAACAGCACCAGGGTGAGTACCGAACAGGGACTGGGGGGACGGGGGAGATGGGCACAATGGCACACATGCACAATTAAGTAGAGCACACTGCACACCCACAATGACTCTGGATCATGTCCCTGATCCCCTTGGCACACTACAGCACACATACAAACAGCAAGTAGGCCCCCGTCCACTATTGGCACAAAGGGGTCCCTCCCCACACAGCACCAATCTCACAACCAACCCATGCACACGTGTCAAAACCAGCAAAGCTGCGTGTCTGTGAGCTACACTGACAATGCAAGTGACACTGCATGACGAACAGCATGGCTGCAGTCCAATTATCATGACATGGTGCACGCCACGACACTGAGGTGGCTGGGTGTGGATCACATCCGTAAAGGAGCAGGTCACACTCTGACACATCCACGTGCACAAACAACCCCAAACGTCAACAACACATTTTTATTTATTTTTTGACATTTATAAAGTGCACTGTAACCCTACGGGCATCCTGGCACTAACATCTGCGGATAAACCATGCCTAAGAGTCCAAAATCCGAACTAGAGCCAAAATTATCCAAGTCTGCAACATCTCAGCACTGTAGAAGCACAGAAGTCAAAGGCAGACCGCCTCAAAGGGATAAGGGGCAACAAAATCACAGATGCAGGGGCGACTCTCCCACAATGCAGCACACACACATAGCAATAACAGCACATCATCATTGACGACAATGTGGTACAAAGTGCAACACTCTCACTACAGAACAGAGGACACAACTGGTTCCGCTTGTGCGTAGAAACTGGCCAATCACATCTGGCATAGCAGGAAACTGTGAGATGATAATGTACGTGTACAACCTCACATACGTGATGTAGTTCAAATGTCCACTGTCCCGCATCAAATAGTCAGCTCCTCCCAAACAGTCACAATGTACATTGTCATGCAGTCTGTATGTAAACTTGAACAATGCGTTAACATACATGTCAACACAATGTTAAAATGCATCTCCCCTTCACATTGCAGAGGGACAATCAACACCTCCTGCAGAGCAGTCCGGACAACTCATCAGTGATGATGAAGAGGACATCCACACCTTCGACACCGACGCCCTAAAACAGCTCATGGACAGCTACGGCAACCCACCTCAGGAGCAGGGCAGCCCAGCTGCATCGAGGAGACCCCACCCCCTGCACAGACCACACAGCAGGAAGCACCCACCACCACGGCTGGCTCCCAGCACCTCACAGAAGAACACATCGCATTCCAAGGCCATGTGTTAGACTGCCAGAAGGAGGTGGCTGAACAGGTGCGGGTGGGGTTCGACCTCATGGCAGCCAAACTAGATGACATATGTGGGTGTCTAAGTCCCATCAGGGACCATTTACACTCCCTAACGGACACCCACAGTTCGCTCCATGATGTCCAACAATCCATGCCCAACATCCCTGGAGTCATGACTCTGAGAGGAGAACAACTGTCTAGTCAGAGTGGCCTCAGTGATGTCAGCCGAGAGTTGGCACAGATGCTGAGGATAATGGAGAACGTGGAGCGGATGCATGCGGAAAGAATGGCTGCCACGGATGCACACCAGCGAAAAGTTGTTGGGATCTTCCATGCCCTGCAGATCCTCATCATCGCATTGCTGCCACTAGGGCAGTCACTGATGAATGCTGCTGGTACTTCTACACACACATCTCCGGCCCCTGATGTGTCAGTGGCACACAGTGCTGCAGACCAAACATCAGCATGTCAGACAGATGACATAGAGGACGAAGATGCGGGTGATTCCACCTTTGTAGTAAGAAGGAGCCAGTAGCATTCTTCTCCGCCATATGCCCTGTTTCAGCTTGGTTCTGCCCTCTGCATCATGCCCTGTAACAACACCTCCCACTGTCCCCCGAAACACTCTGCGACACTCACCTTGGACCTCGACATGGACTGCCATATTTTGTTTGCTTACCAATGACACAGCAATCAGACTGCGGACTGTACTCTTCCTCTTCCGATGTACTTGTCAATCCCTAAATGACTCTGGCTGGCCCTCCACTGGGCTACAATGTAATGTGGGGTTTGCATGGGCATGTACTGCTCCAGCTCCGACACTCCACCGAATGTGAATAAATCATTCAAATTCACACAGATGTGTCATGTCCATAATCGATCAAGTCTGAAAGTATGGATGAATGTAAGGACATTGATTGCCCAAAAAGGTACACCCTGGGAAATGAAAGCAATGCGCATGTTTGACCGTGACACACATAGGAAGTGAGATGACTGGGAATGTGTGCACTAGCTGTAGCCTCATTGCTCTGAAACAACAATCGCGCAATTCCTCAACTTTGCCCAACGCAATGTTAGAAATAGGGCTGGGTATGAAATGTCAAAGTCGTTGGCAGGCCTAAAGTAGTGTCCCCCATCACATTTGACAACAGAACATCTCTTCGCATACCTACTCACACTCAACTGGGTGGACACAGCCTGTAGTGATGGATCACATTGATACACATGGCAAGAATATGGACACCATACTCACATTGCTGAAGACACGTAAGAGCACAGGTCTATCAGTAACTATCCCAACCACTATGTCTGGCTCACAGAGGTGGAGCTGGCAATAGGGACTCACCTCTAAGTGAAATGCGTCAGTCAGTCCCTGCCTGTGTACGGACAATGCTCATTGAGGCACACGATTTGTCATTCTAATCAACACTCATCACAGTTGAACACTAGTGAAGTTGCATAGACTTTATTGCCATGTGCGTGTCAGTACGGGCAAGACAAGGGCCACAACATGCAGACCAATGCATCAGACACTAACAGGCAGCATTCGGTCACGGTACAGTTCCACGTGACAGGCGTTGTGCATGCACCCGGGATGTTCTGCCATTGCGTTGGTGGCTCTCATAGAACCGGCACTCTTCTGACCTGCGGCAGTTATGTGGATGATATGCCACAGCTCGGAGCAATGAGTCGTATGTGTGTGCAACGTTTGGACGTATGGGTTGTTGTGTACGTAAGTGTCAAGGGCATTCCATGCAAGAGTACCTTGAGCAAGAGCTTCTGTGTGTGGGGTGTGAATACGTTGGTCTTTCATTAGCACTGTGCATAGTGTGGGAGTCATCATCATCTGCTATGGTATCTCTCTCAGGGGGTGCCTGCCACATGCAAGACCAAGGTCGGAGGTGCAGATATCCTTCCGCCTTATGTATTGAGACAAAGGAGCTTTCATCCCTAATGTTAGTCTGACTACTGCTTGCATTCTGGAAATGTGATGTGGCTTTCGCGCTGCAATTGAGGGTAGGCCTTAGGTTTATGGTGCACCAATAGCGATACACAAACAACAATTGGCATGCATGAGCCAAGAGCCCGAGCGGCCTTGTGCTCCTTGTACAATCCCTTTGTGCGCGGCCGCCCTCCGGGTGCATGCAACATTGCAACATTGTCGATTGCGGGCCAAGTGGCGCAGACACTGCAACAGAGACACACGCATCAGTTGGTTTCCTGTCCAGCCCAGAAATGAACCACGCCAAGAGCCCAGGGATAATTATTCACACCCCTACACTGGCCTGGTGTACGCCGACCCGGCTTACGTATAAAGGGGCCGACGCCAACGCTACGTGTCCTAGTTCTTCCACACTGCCGGAGGTGACATGGCTGCGTCCGCCTGGCATATCACGAGACTCAATCAGAAAGGGTCCATGACTTGCGTTGCACAGAGCTGGTGGCACCGGAAACACTGCGGCCGGCACGGGCCTACCGCCACGGGACGGTGACTTTCGGTGCACTGAGGTAGGGGCACCTTAGGTGCTGAGCGGGTGTGCAGCCTGCGATGATGTGCCGTCCGGACTGGTAAGGATTTGTGTGAACCCTGCTGGACCGCAGTGTAGGCCTGAGCCAGCGGGCAGCGCGGGCCTACCGCCACGTGGTGTTGCCTCGCGGTTCACAGAGTTAGTGGCACCTATAGGACTGAGCGGGTGTGCAGCCTGCGATGATGCCATGTGCACTGATATGATCTCTGCCATTGCGAAATCAAGACCCAGAATCACGTGTGTGACTTGGTGGCCCGCGGGGCTGCATGATGTGGAGGCTGCCAAGGTCGCGGGCCCCGGGCTTGGAGCTTGCACCGGCAGGTGGTGGGCCCTCTTGGGGACACGCTGGTGGCGGAAGGTGAACAGTGAGGCCTGGGTGCGCAGGGGCGGGCAAACACCGCTGGGCGGCAGGAGGGGCTGGGGTGCAGCAGCCTGTGCGCACAGGGGCGGCCAAGCGATGATGGCGTGTGCCATGATATGAACTCTGCCATTCATAAATCTGGACTCTGTTTCAGATAAGGGACCTGGTGGACTGCAGTGTATACTGGCACGTGGTTGGAGACACACCGGTGGCAGCAGGTGAGCAGTGAGGCCTGGGTCCGCAGTGTCGGCACTCTCTCTCCCTCTCTTCCTTTCACTGTCTCTCTCTCTTCCTCTGTTACTCTCTCTCTCCTTCTCCCTCTCTTCCTTTCACTGTCTCTCTCTCTCTTCCTATGTTTCTCTCTCTCTCTCCTTCTCCCTCTCTCCCCCTTTCTCTCTCTTTCTCTCTCTCCCTCTCTTTCACTCTCTCTCTTTCTCCCTTTCTTTCTCTCTCTCTTTCTCTCTCTCTCTGTCCTTTGATGAGCGCATGACACACCTTCTTAGCTTGAATTTTGTCTTGCAGGCTGTGTCTTACAGATTGTCCAGAGAAGACCCGCCATGACTCTTCCGAATAGTTGTTTTGAGTTAAATTTGAATAAAATAATTTGTTTGGAAATTCAAAGATGAATGAATGATTCTCCTTTTTCTGACCACACATGAATGTTAATTGTTGTACATGTGCGACATCAGGCGAATTGTTTTGTTCATGATTTTGTAAAGTTGATGTAAAATATCTTTGTCCGGGGTAGGGCCACGGGGGGTGGCGGTGGGTGTTGTTGCCCTCTTGGGTGTCCGGCTGCATGATCAGTAGCTCCATGGCATCTGTTGTTCTTCTGGTGTGGCTGTGGGCTGGGCTCCCATTTCTGGTGCAGGTTATCGTCCGACTTAATACCAAGAAAGAGCAGGTGTTAATTCCCTGCTGCTAACGCGCCTTATCGCATGTTTTGTGATCTTATCGCCGATCTGGCTGGTCGTTGAGAATGTTGCGAAGTGGTGTTGTCGCGGGTTTTTGCACGGGAACGCCTACTCTGCATCTCATCAGCATTAGTTGCCGGTGTCATCCGTGGCAATGTTTTTTGCGGCTGCTATCGCAGGAAAACTGGCGATATCGGCTGTTAGCACCAGCTTGTGAATAGGGCGATAAATCTATCGCCACTTTGGCTGTGATAAAGTCTCGGCGATAAGTCCTCGAGAATATGCCCCATTGTGTTGTAATTTGTCTGCTAAGTTTTGTGATGTCAGTCATGGCACCAGGGACTACCAGGGAATCCTATGCAGTTCCCGCAGGCATTCCAGCAAATGCCTCCACACATGTTGTATGGCTGGAACCCACCTTTCACTGCCCCACAAGCCCCATTCATGAATCCTAATCAGAGGTTCCCTTTTTTAGGGAATGGTCGCAGAGGGCGAGGAAAACGGCGGAGACAACCACAAGTACATTGGGAAGACAGCTCCCAGCCAGGAACTCACACCAGGAGCATGTCGAAAGATCAACGTGCGGGACCGAGCTCCTGCAAGAGTTAGTTACCAACTACTCCAAACACGTCCTTGATCAAACTGAAAAGGACATACTCAATAAAGGCTTGGGCTTCATACCAATGGCCCGCCTGGACAAGTTCCGTCTCCACTGTGAGATGGCAGAATTTTTCAGGAAACTTAAGCTGAAAGCCTTCTTTTTAAACCAACCAGCTTCAATGAACACACAGGAGGAAGGTGATACCGATTTTAAAATTAAGTCTAACTTCACGCCTCCACCTTCCACTATACCAGTAGAGGTCGCCGCTTTTGAACAAGCGGTCTTCAGAGATATTGAAGCACTAACAGAAAAGAGAACATTCAAAAACACTACCAAAAAGTAGTTCGAAGCACTAACCACACTGAAAGACAACAAAAATGTGGTTATCAAACCGGCAGACAAAGGAGGAGGGATAGTGTTGCAAGATAAGGTGGCCTACAAAAATGAATGCCTTCGCCTTCTAGATGATAGGCGCAACTATCTGCCTCTTCAAGAAGATCCCACTTCCAGACTTATAAAAATAATTCACGATCTGGTAACAGAGGCAGAAGGTCTTGGACATATCAGTAAAAAAGAAGCCCAATTTTTGACCACCTCTAAAGAGAAAATACCATACTTTTACACTATCCCTAAAGTACATAAAAATAAAATTCCTCCACCCGGCTGCCCCATAGTATCGGGCATGGGCTCTGTTCTGGAACCCCTTTCTAAGTTCTGCGATTTCTTTCTGCAACCCCTGGTACAGGCTACTACCACCTATCTAAAAGACACAAAAGACCTTTTGGGGCAGATCAAAGATCTGACTTTCAACCCTAACACTTGCTTTTTAGTAAGCTTGGATATAGAGAGCCTCTATACAAGTTTACCTCAGGATGACACTTTGGAGGTTCTAAAAACATCCCTAAACAGTATCACCTGGCCTTATCAAACCCCTAAGTCATTTGTTTTGAAATGTGCGGAGTTGGCCCTAAAGGAGAACTATTTCGAGTTCGAAGGCCAACTGTATCTACAAACATATGGTACTTCGATGGGGAGTACATTCGCCCCCAGTGTGGCAGGACTGTACGTTTACAGCTTCGAACAAAAGTTCCTGCTGAACCCTAACACCCCACTTACAGCGAACATACGATTTTACAGACGGTATATAGACGACGTCTTTTTTATCTGGGAAGGATCAGAAGAATCGCTGGAATCCTTTTTTGTCTGGATTAATGGGTGGGATCCCAATTTGAAATTTACTCACACCACAAGCAGGAGGATCATGACTTTCCTAGACCTGGACATAATACACAATAACGGGAGACTCGAGACCAAAACACATTTCAAACCAACGGCTAGGAACTCCCTTTTGCATTTTTCAAGTTTCCACCCTCGGTCCTTAAGGGAAAATCTTCCCTATGGACAATATCTGCGTTTACGCAGAAATTGTAGCAGTCTTAAGGATTTCAAAGACCAGGCACAGATGCTTACCACTAAACTAAAAAATCGTGGATACCCAGATAGCATTAACAAAAAAGCCAAGAAACGTGCACGAAATCAGAACCGTGAGGGACTTTTAGAACCAAAAACACTAACAGAAACCTCTGTTCCATTGACTTGCGTGACCACCTATAACCCTGTATCAAATCAAGTGGCCAAAATTGTGCAGAAACATTGGACAATATTAAATACCGGCAACCTACAATGGGAAAAACCATTATTCTCCTACAAAAAAGGAAAAAGCCTGAAGGACAGTCTGGTACACACAAGACCACAGCCACAAATCCGACATGAGAACACAATCCTGAACGGATGGGGCTTACCAAGAGTTACAGGACACTACCCTTGTGGGGATTGTAGTGTTTGTCACCTCACAAAACCAACGAAGACTCTCAATCTGGAACCAGGTAAAACCTGGGAAATACGCAGACATACGCACTGTAATTCCACGAATGCCATATACCTCATAACTTGCCCTTGTGGCTTGAGGTATGTTGGCATGACCAGTCGTAGAGTAAAAACAAGAATCTGCGAACATCGATGTAACATTCGTTGCAAGCGTAACACAACTCTTATGACAAATCACTTTTTGGAACAGGGTCATACCCCTAATGACATGCAATGGGTTGTGATTGAGCAATTGGACCTTAACACCAATAACACCCAACAACAGCTGCTAGACAAAGAGCAAAGATGGGTCTATCGAATGTCTACCAATATCCATGGGTTAAATGACAACATACCCTGGAATAGTCTCAACCGCTGAAAAGAGTCACAACCCACATTCTAAAATTGCAAACTGTCCACCACCAAACGGTGGAATTGTCATTACTGGATATCACATTAGATCTCCACTCCCAGTAGTTACAAGCATTGACACCAATTCATTTGTAGCAGAATTTCCTACAACAAACTACAATTCAATTGACCATATCATCTCTACCACTAACTATGTGGGACGTTGTGTTGTTGAAATTTGCCTTGATAATTAGGTTATACATGTGAGGAGGATCACGCCTTTACCCGTATGGGTTCGCTTCATTCTCCTCTTTACACATGCGCTATTCAGTCTATTGAATAGCTACAATTCCAACCGCCATTAGCGGGATAACTCTGTTGAGAGTTAGCATTCTAGTCACTCCCAACGCATCTCACGTCATGCACGTGATGACGAGCACACCTTGTCCGGAAGTCATCCCGTAATTTGCCAGAGCCTTTTTAAACCAATTCCGGTTCTCTCAAATCTTACCAGCCTGTTCCTGAGGACATCAAAATAGGTCATGCAGCGGGAGAGACCTTTTCACCAAGTAAGATCGATCCTATTCAGGGTGCAGTCGGCTTTTTACAAATTTCGCCGCTGCACCTTACGTTTTTGTTTTTTTGTTAACCGTTGTCTGCCCTGCCAAACTTACTCGTTTTGGTGCAGGTCAAGACGTTTACGTTGACCTCCTCCATTTTTTATCCTTTTCTTTGTTATAGTATGTGACTTAAAAGGCTCCCCCCTCCCAGGACCAGATGTGTGAGCCAGTCATACTATTAGTGTAATTATTAAATGCTAATTACTCTTTTATTTGAGTCACTGTATAAAATACCATTACAAAAACACGGCACAATCTAGCCGGCTTCACTCGGTTTATTTAAACCGCCGTTAAGATGACTATCACGTATAGTCATACAGTTCATTCACCGGCACTTTTCCACAACAAGCAATATTGATTAAATAAAGCACAAAATAAACACCTTTTCCATTGATATTTGTTGGCATGATCACTATATTATACACAAGCATGTTATATTGAATGCATGATTTGTGTACGAAAGTGACTGCACGTATGTCTGACACCGCTTGCCGCAGTTACAAAATTATAGTGCACCATCGTTGCGGTTAAGGCATAACCTCCAGTTTTATGACTTTATATGTTAAGTGTTGTATTGTGTTGTGTTATGTCTTCTTCTTTTACAGGTACTAGCCCATTTTGAGGACCCTAAGTACGGTTAGTCCTCTTAGCATATATAGTACTCCTTAGCGCGAGTACTAAAAATGCTTTAACACGTGGTTTATTTTTACCACTCACTTTTTTCACTTCACTCACCAAGCACTTTATATGAGAGGTCCTGAAGAAAGCCCCAGCAACTTTTCAAGTGGGCTGAAACATGTCGACCATCAAAGGATAATATTGAGATACAAGCAGTATACTTAATATATTATCCACTCTCTTGTTTTTAACATACCCTGGATCACCGGGAATAAAAGTAATTAACAGGTAGAATCCCGGAGGTATTTTTACATTCACATTCACTTCATCACATGCACTGACATCACAACCCGCTCCACTGTAATCAGGTGTTGCAGCACAGCTGAGTAGCATTCGGCTACTCAGCTGGGACCCGATGATGAAGCATGACACCAACCAGGTTGGTGTGTGAGGGTCTTCTAGACAAACTTTTAAGGTGCCAGACACCACTGTGTCAGATAGCCATATAGCTTGGCCGTCTTAGTTGGTTTGATATTTCATTAAGGGACAAGGACGGCCGTCCACCAGTCCTAGCTCTCTCTTTTGTTTTTTGAGTCAGTCATGAGGTACCATCGACTGCACAATTGAGATAGGGATATATAACTGTGTGTGTGAGTAAATCATGATTGGTGTGGTAGATCCTATTACGCAAAGGAGAAACTGCATTAGTCAGGGTGATTCCCGTGCTAGTTGAGGTTTTATATGTGTGTATGTCTGGGTAAGTCAAAAAGAGTTGCTCCAAACTATTTCTAGTGTGATTGAATACTTTGAATTCTTTAGTTGTTATTGAAATCGCTTAGTGTTTTCTTTATTATTTTTGCTTTGCATTTGGGAAAAGGGTTTACTTGTGAAAATTGTAAAAGAGGGTGAACCCTGCGAGGAGTTAAAAGTACGTCATGAGGTGCCACGCTAGCATTGGAAGGTTGGTGTTAGTGCTGTGCTGTTTTTGGTTGATTATGTCTTTGAGAGCCCTGCTGTAATAGGACGGAACAAGAGGTGCTGCTCTGAGAAAAGAGATTATTTCCTGACTTGAAACAATATTTTCTATATGTGATATTAGATATTGTTCTTGAAAAAATGAACATTTTCAGGGCTATCAGAGATTTGATTAGGGGAGATGTAAGGGTTCCTCTTCGGGAAGAAGAAGAGGCACCGCCAGAAGGCATGGCAAGTCATTTGGCCATAAATGTGGGGCTCCACATGCGCATTTGGCTGAGCCAGTGACATAAGGTCATTAAAAATGAAGGTGCTTTGAGGTTTCCGCGCTATGGCACATTTAATCTGAGAATTACTGAATGTTAGAAATGGGGTTTCTGGTTAGCTAGGGTATGCACCAAATCCAGGCAGAACCCACCACTCTAGTCAGGGTAAAGGAGTTACGCACCAAAGATAACCCCTGCTCACTCCCTTGGTAGCTTGGCTGAGCAGTCAGGCTCATCCCAGAGGCAATGTGTAAACCATTTGTGCAACACACAGACACTCCAGTGAGACACAGGTGCACCACACGCTCCACCCCTGGAATGATTTCCAAGGTGAAATGTAATGTAACGCAGTGCAAGTAGATTTCTTGCATTACATTTCTTTACAAAGCCATGCAAGGCCCCACAAAACAGGCCTTGTGGGGCTTTGTAAATATTATTGAAGCCTATGCATTGTCCTTGTGTCATCTTGCATGCTGCAAGAATAACGCACAGGCTTCATGAATATGGGTCTGGGTATCCAGCCCTAGTAAAAGGTGAGGTACCTGGTATGAGGAGTAAGGAATAAGGTGGAAGGCCCTGGTAACTGGTGGGAAAGCCATTTTTAGCATCTGGTGGCCACTTTTGAATTTTTGTGTCATCTTCTTGGCATACTATAGACATTTCTTTTATATGGTAGTCATCCCAGACATACAGGAGATTATCCATTTCTTGCACAGTGTGGCCATTGCTAACATCTAATTGCAAACTTTGCTAAAAGATTAGATTTTTGAGGTAAGGTGTGAATTCAATTAATGGCTTGTGATTGGCGCCCCCTAGACTATTCTGGAGCTTCCTAGATGGACTTAGGCCCTCATGTCTGAAGCTATTTTACTGTTGTAAGGCTCCGGTTCGGAAAATCCAAGCCTTTCCGACCGCAAAATGGCTTTTTTTAGTTCTCCATACCCAAATAGTGATTTGGTAACAGATTACAGAATCTTACCAAATTGCTAATTGGGTTTAGGAATAAATAAAGATTCAGTATTTGAAGGGGCGCCTCTTCCAGAAACCAAATCTTTAAGTTATGTATTAATGTTTTGCGACTGAAATCCGGTCGCAAAACATTAATATTTTACCACCTCCTCAAAGGAGGTGGTAAGCTATTCGCAAATGGGAAGGGGTCCTTTGTGAATGTTCACAAAAGGTTTTTTCTGAGTAGGCAGTGGTCCATGAAACCACTGCCTGTTCATAAAAAAGTTTGTGTCTTTTTTATTTATTTGTATTAAATGCAACCCATTTTCCTGTAAGAAAAACCAGTTGCATTGGGGAAAAAAAGTTTAAAAGTAATCACAGACATGGTGATCTGTTGAACCCAGCAGGCCACCATGTCTATGAATGTAGCCAATCATAGTGGGTCACAATGTACAACCTACCTCATGCATATTAATGAGGTAGGTCGAATTGCGACCCACTATGAATCAGAATTTGAGAACCAACCTATTAATACATAGGTCGGTTCTCAAAATTCAAATGGATTTGTTAGAAGTTGGAGCACAAATTGTGACCTCTTCTAACAAATCCCTTTTGTACATTCCATGTAAGAAATTGCAAACTGCTTTATTTGTCACAATTTACGATTCCTTAAATGGAATCTTTGTACATGAGGCGCTTGGTATTTTATACCTGAATTATTTTGACATCCACTGTTATATGGTGCCCACCCTTGAAATTTGGTTGCCATGCTTATAAAATGTAAATAGCCATGTATACAAAAGGTGTGAGAAAATGGGTTCTGACCAAAATAAACCCAAGGATGTTTACTTTTTGTACTACCTAGTATTTTGATCTCTGCTGTGAGTGAAACTCAGTAACTGAATCTCTTGCACTTGATGTTGACTGCTAACCATCGGTGTCCGCCTTTTAAAACAAGGTCTGCTTTTAAGAAAGTACGTCTTTTTGTATGGTGTGAGTATGTGTGCCTGCTTGGCATAGAGTTCTGTTCTCACTCTCTCCCTGAACCTCTGATTTCTCTCCCGGGATCTAACAGTACCGTACGTGACATCTCTAGCAGGATGGGTCCCATCCCTGGTCTAATGATGGTACAAGTATAGTGGTTGTGGGCATTCATGGTATAATGATTCCCATTCCTTGTATGATGATAACTATGGAATTAGGGTGACCATCACAGACAAATTGTGGGCAGCCTTAGAATAATAGTTGCTGCCAATGCTGGGCATATAGCTACCCTTGGCTAATTGTCATCATGTTAGGTATTATGGTGTCCATTCCACATGTAATAATGCCTTTAGAATCATTGTGTCCATCACTGCCATATGTTGAACATTCATCATGTGATGGAGATCACCAGGCACAATGAGAACATCTTTAGCATTTGTTGCCAATTGCTGGCACAGAATTGGCCCTAGTATGTGGGTGTATATTCTCAAGAACAAGGGGACCCCAGTATTTGGACCAGGGGTAATCTATATTATAGAAAGGAACAATGGTACACTAGACGCCATTAGGGTGGGTGGTCATCACTGGCATTTTGAAGGCATCCTTGGAATAATAGAGAACAACCCTGGCTCAGTGATTGCCTCTTTGAATATTATTGGCATGCTTAACATTAAGATACAGATTTCTGGAACAATGGAGCCCTAGCATTATGGTGGCAGGCATAGATATATTGTGGGTAGTTTTCTGGGAATGGTTATGGCAATCCTGGTTTTTGATGGCTATTCCTGGCATGTGACAATGATACATTAGCAGAATCATTCAATGGGGGTGGAGCAGTGTAATTTAGGCTCCACCTTTATTTGTCACATTTATGCAATTAAAACACTCACAAATGTCATTATACTCACTGTGTGCCTTAGCTTCATTAACATGTGTGAAGCATTTAAACGTATTAATGAATGGAATAATCATTGGGATTAGAGACTTATACATGTGTACATTAATATTCAGTTGAAATGTGTAATCACGTACTCTTTACTCACATTTTACATTTATTCTTCAAGTTATACGTATGTATTTGAAGTCCATATTAACTGCTGAGTTAACTTAGCTTAGTTGGTTGGGATCTCTGCGGCTGGGCGGCCCGATGCCTTGCTGCTGAGGCGCGTCACTCCTCCCCTTCCTCTGAGCACGCAAAGCTGTTTCCGGGTTGTGCCTCCCGCGAGCCGCGAGCTGCGGGATGAAGGTCGCAGCGGCTCAAAGAGACTAATGGCAAAAGGTGCAGAAAAGCACTAGAAAGCGCAGAAAGTGCGGAGGCGGAGAGCCCGCGGTGAAAAGCTTGCAAGGAGAGTGCAGATATTCTGGTGGTTGTTCTCCGGCCCCCCGAGAGGATATACGAGGATATGTGCAGCAGCTACGTCGGGGAACTGCGGTATGAACTTGTGGCCCTGCATTGAGAGGTAAAACGGGGGTTTGAGTAGCGAGTACCTCGAGGCTGTTGTGACTGGTGTTGGAGCTAGAGGAGGCTCTTATGTGAATGGAGGAGGCGTCTTGTCCAGTCCTGTCTGGATACTGGAGTAGGTGTCCTTGTGTGCTTTGCCGGGAGGTTCTGTGGTTTCCGGCGATAACACTAGCTCTGATATCTGTTATCTGAGAGGAGTGGTGGAACCAGGAGCTTGTAACAAATTTAACCATCTTTAATTAACTTTGGCGGAAACAATCTTTTTATAAAACCCTTTTCGAAAAGTAGTTTGGAAAAGTACTCGGCTATTATGGGGTCCATATAGCAGATCTATACGGATCCATAGTGTTGAAGCCAGAGACACTCATTCTGGAGTTGTGGTTTGTGAAGTATGTGGCAGATGGTCCTGAGGGGGTCAGTAGTGGGAGCAGGAGCTTCAATTGTAGCCCCGACCCCTTCAGCGTCAACTCAGAAGGCTAAGAGGAAAGCAGCTCAATCGCAAATTCTTGCAGCCCGGAGGGGAAGAGCCGCACAGAAAAAGAGCGGGGTGGCGAATACTGCATTGGATCCTTTTTCTCCAAGTCCCTCTCCCCCGGCACCGGCCTCCTTAGGATCCTCTCCGGAATTCGGCATCAGCAATATGGACGCAGGAGGGGGGATGTTGTGGCCCCAGGCAGTTTTCAAGAGTTAAAGGGGGTGGATGCTCCATGGCCCCCGATCAATCAGCAAGAGACCAGCAGGGGTGGAAGTGATGTAGGGTTTGTACAAATGGCTGTAAGAAATGCACCTGAGGTGAATAACAAGGAGGGAGGGGTGAATAATCCTCCCAAAGCCTACCCCGTATTTTCCAAAAATCGCAAGGCAACCCAAATGGGCACTAATTTGCTTCCAGTAGACCGGATATCACCCGGAGTGCTTTCTCAGGTCTCCACAACTCAAGTCTCTCCTGAAATATTACATGGTAACAACCTGGATCAGAGGGAGCAGTCTGTCCAAGGGGAAGGTCTTATACATGATCATGATCCAGAGATATCAGGCTGCCCAGGTTTATTGTCTTCCTCATTATCCCACAGTCTCCTGGTGAAACCCAGGGCCGAAGAGATGGATTTGCCCAGTCAGAAGGGGGCTTTGAGTATGACTGGCTCTTCCGGGGAAAACGTCACGATGAGCCAGCACTCATTGGTCTCGATGCACCAAATGCAACAGCTTTTCGAGATTATTCTGGGAGAAATACCGGATTGTAAAACCTCTCAGGCCCAAGAGCTTTCCTTACTTCATCAGAGATTGGACAAAATCGAGAATATGGTTCAGCAAATACCTGAGCGATTGAAAGAATTGGAGCAACCAGTATCTGATATTGAGGACCACTCCTTGTCTTACGACCCCTATATTGCCTCTCTACAGAAAAAACTAAAGGCTTCACAATTGAAGATGGATGAGATGGAAAATTACGTTATATGTTCAAATTTACGCTTCACAGGGATACCGGAGGACAGTGAACACCTCAACAGTCAGTCTAACCCTTTGGTTTATATGGAGACGCTGATTAGAAATCATATACTTGAGAAAGCACCAGAGGATCTTACTATAATGAGGGCTCATAGGGTTCCTTCCCAGAAAGTCTTGGGGGCTAGAACGATGATTGTGAATTTTTCTGACTATCGTATTAGAGAGGCCATTTTAACTAAGGCAATTCAAAGAAGGGATATCGTCCTACCCGACAGAGTCAAAGTTAGAGTGTTCTCTGTTATGTCAGCATTTGCAGCACGTCAGCGGAGGCATTTCATGGGCCTGATGGGTCAATTTAAGAGTGCAGGAGCACAGGTCTCTATCGTTCAGCAATCCAAACTGAAAGTCTTATGGAGAGGACAGTTCCGTCTTTGTTCGATTCTTGAAGAAGCACAAGAGTTATTACAAGAGATATCCCAGGCAAGCGGAAAATAGAGAAGTGAGGGACAACGCAACCGAATGAGGAACTTTTGGGATGGAATTTAGCTATAGGAAGCTGCAATGTGGTGCAATATAGTAAGCTCGGACTTTACATGATCTTATGTAACGCTGGCAGTCTTTGTTCCTTGCATTTCGCACTTTATGCACTCTGCACTTTATGCTTTGTGCTCACTTTTACTATTGCACTATTTGCACTATTGCACTTTGTTCTCCCTTCCGGGAGCGCTTAATGGTAAATATTTTGCTGTATTGGGTAAAGCTGCTATTAATCTCTTCCTTTACAGGGAAAGGTAGATTGCACCTGTCACTTTATGCACTGTGCTCACTTTCACTAACGCACTTTATTTTCCCCCTATGCTGGATAAAGTTGTCATTAATCTCCTCTCCCTGCTCTCTACCTTAATGGCAGCTACTAGGCTGTATTAGAAGAGAGTCATTTTTTTTGTATTTTTTTTTTGTATGCTCTATCTTTTGCCAGCACTTCGGGATCAAGTGTTCTTTCCCGTACCAAGGGGGGTTTTGGCCAATAAAACCAGAGATTTTTTTTGGGATCTGTGTGGACACTTAAAGCACTATATCACCTATGTAGGATGTACCCCGGATGTCAGTAGTGATAGGTCAATAGCAGGGAAGGGGAGGGTGGATGGACGTGCATGTAGGCGCCAGGTCAAGGCGCCTCTGTTTTCTGGGTGGGCTGAGGAGGGGAGGTAAGGGCCACCCCTTTCCTCAGGTAGGTGTGAGTGGGAGGGGGCTGAGGGGTTGTGGGTTGAAGCATTATAAAAATGGGCAGGAAAACAGCAGGCCAGCAATGGCCGAGATTCAGGATTGGAACAAAATCCAACACAGGGGTCACAGGGCTAGCTGTGGTAAATTGGTTATCGAGGGAATAGAGCTAACTCCAACAAAAGGGATTATACGATCTGGTGTCTTGTGTAGGGTAGAGCGTAACAAGTATTCTTTGGTTGAAATTAGGTGCTTTGTTTTATTCTGAATAATGCCTCAACCACTAAAGATAATTACGTGCAATGTAAATGGTTTTCGACATGTGCAGAAAAGAGGGGCAATGTTAAAGTGGCTGGGTTCATTCTCTCCCCAGGTGATCTTTTTGCAAGAGATCCACCTTAAGTCCAACTCCCCTAATTTATCACTCCCCAGGAAGTATGCTCAAGCACATTTTGCTTCGGCTAGTAGTGCGGTTCAGGGGGTGGGTATTTTACTCTCATCTGCACTGAATTGGGAGGTGTGAGAGGTGATCCGGGATGAAGGAGAGAGGTGGATCTGGATCGAGGTCTCAGTCAATGGGGTATGTCTTACTCAGTTAAATTATTATGGGCCAATTTTTGATGATCTTAAGGCCCTGAAACAGAGTTATGATGACTTGTTAACAAATGCTCATAGCCCTATTGTTATGGGAGGGGATTTTAATTTCATTCAAGACTTAGGTCTAGATACTTCAAATAAGGGTATACAGCAACTAAAACCAAAAACTGCTAAATTATAAAAAATCATTAAAGAACATTATACCCTAGTAGATCCTTGGCGGGTAGACCACCCAGGTGCTACTCAGGTTGCATGTTATTCCGCAAGATTAAAACAGGCTCACAATTGGACTTTTTTTTTTGATAAGCAAGCATCTTGTAAGGGTGGAATCTGAAATTTTTGTCAAATCTTTCTCGGACCATTCGTTAGTTTCGCTGGTAATATATCTAGGCACTCCCCAAAAAAAGAACAATTCCAGGTGGTTCTTTGATAAGGCATTGCTCTCGGATTCAATATGGATCTCTGAAACCCGTGAGTTTATTCAGTGATTCTTTAAAGAGAATGTTAATACAGCATCAGGTTTTATGGTCTGGGAAGCTTTTAAGGCCTCTTTTCGAGGGCAGGTGATTGCATACAATGCAAATCTGCATAAACTGAGGCAACGGAAGATTGAATGGCTTCAAAGAGCTGTAGATCGAGCGCGGGTAGATCTTACTTCCAGGCCTCTAGGAGGTCTCGAGGAAAAGGTGCTGCAGCAAGAACTATTAAGGGCAAAAGAGGAACTGAAAAACGTATTTATTATCGAAGAGATCTCCGGAAGCAAAGCATTTCAACAGAAAGTATACGAAGAAAGCCAGCAGATGGGTACATTTTTAGCCTGGTCAACTAAAACCCAGCGGAGCAGGCAATTAATTTCACAGATAAGAGACCCCAATTCTCTGAGTTTGATCAGCGACAAAGATAGAATTGCGGACGTTTTTGTATCTTCGTGGAATTCCGCAGATTGAAAAAAACCTCAGCAAACTCAGCCTAACTTTGTTCGAGTGGGCAGAGTTGTGCCCGGCCACCCATTCATGCTGATTGATGTGATTAGCATGCTCCACGTAGCAAAGCGTACTATTCTGTGCATGGTGCTGGGCCTACTTCTGAATCCTAATTATATCTTTGCCATCCTAACTTTATATAATATAAACCTCCCCTGTTACATTTATTTCCATAGTGTGTGTACTTGTCTTGGTGTATTTTACGTTTTTGCCTCTTTTTTTATTTTCTGTGAGTTTTATTACTTTTCCCCTACCTTCCCCAAACTTTATTATTTCTCCCTCTCTAGTCTATTCCTTCTCTTCCTCCTGTCTTGCTTTTTTTCTTATTCACCCAGCGTAATGCCAGAGCATGGGAGAGGTGACGCCAGTGCAGCAAACTGCACACCCTATGGGTGCCGCCGGCGCTGCCAGGGGATGCAGCCTTGCACCACCTCCCCTCAATGCTAGCAGCAGGCGGCAGGCCCGGAAGTGGGTATGGCTTGCAGGAGTGTCAGCTGCTTTGCCTAGGGTGCGCTGTTGCATTTGCCAACACACTGGGGTTCGGCACAGCAGCTGATGCACTGCTGGGCTGACCTCCTGGACCGGGAGAGGGACCTGCTCGAGCTGCTGGGCATCCATATTGCGGGGCTTGGTGAGTACTACTAATTAATTATTAGTCATTTGTTGTGTCCGATCCTATAATGCAATTTTCTTTTTTCTATATTTCTTGTTTCTGTGGCTGACTTCCTTCTGTGTCTTTACTAATCTGTAGCTTAAGCTTTCTTCTGCTTGGTTATGTCGTCCCTCTCCCCTAACGTTATACCCTGTAGACTGGTTCAGTAAGACTAAGACACTAGATTAGGTTGTCTACTGTGAAGATTGCAGAGTTTGCAGACCCTAGCAACCTCTTCTACGCTTGTTTTTTGAGAAGGCTTTTGATTTCTTGCTCATGCTCAAATGACGAGAGGGTGGCCATGAATATTGGTCACCCCCTGATGCTGTGTTGTATGTATTATTCAGAATCCCAGCAGTTTCGATGACAGTGTAGCATGGCAGGAGAGTAGTATGAGCCTGAGGACGGTCTTGTTGCATTTGCCAACCAAAACCATATGTCCTTTATTGACCAATTTATTCTACCCCTTCATTGCGCTTTAAATGACTCACAGTCATCATAACTCTGCCCCTCCATTACGGTTGGCTTCACTACTGCATTTTCTAGCATTGTCAACCAGTAAAATGCCAAAAATTATATTTTAGATGGAAAAGGAGATACTGCGAACTGAAATGTAGTCATCATGTGTTGCTGTTGTATTTTGTTTAAAAAAATAAAAAGGGGGAGATGTATATGGCATCTAAAATGCATAATATTTTCTGTAGCCGCACAGACCACCAGTGATGGGGCCAGCACCAGTGGACTAATGCCAGCAGCAGCTGAAGGGGGAGTCTCTGCGGTGGCTAGGACGGGTGATTGTATGTCACATTGCTTGGTTTTAGACAATTACTGATAAAACCACTGTATTTAAGTGAGGCAGATCCCTCCCATCATCATTCATCCATCCATGACCTTCCTGCCCATGGCACTTTGCGAGGCGCCACCCATGGGCCATGACCCCACTGAACTGCAGCATGGTTCAATCTGGCACTGTAATGTTGGCTGTGCAATGTGTGTCAGCTTCTGTTAATGTAGCATTTACAAAGCTTTCAATGGATTGCAAACTGAAATATAAACAAGGTGTCTTTCTCTCTCTTCCCAGTAATAATCACTCACCTCCTAGTATTTCACTCCCTTATTCGTTCCTAAGTTCTTCTGTCCCAGCCTACCAGAAATATTGGAAAAAAGCATTTATGTCATGCACCACATGTTACGGGACAAGTGGTTCATATGGCTTCCATAATGGATTTATGCCTGTTCACATTTTACGTTGCAACATGTAATAGGTCAAGTTCCAGCGTGTTGGCACCTCCAGGCCCAGGACTTTAACTAGTACTCTATTAGCATGCTGAATAATTTGCAACTGCTTCCAGGCTTTAAAAGAATGGCTGAAATGAATACAGATTCTTCTGCAGGTGGTCAGTATGTTGCTGACTATGTATTCTTTTTTGAGAAAGTCTTGCACCACCAGGTTCATGCAATGGGCCAAACACAGGACCCTGAAAAAGCCACTGTCTGCCATGGCCTTGACTATGTTACTGCCTTTGTCCATGGCAACAAATCCAATTCTGAGACCTCTGGATTGCAGCCATTCAGACACCTTGCAGTTAAATTCATCCAACATGTTTGCAGCTGTATAGGACTGTTTTTGGACATTTTAGAGCCATTGACCAAGGAATAATGCCACACGGGGACAGGAGTCGGCAAGGGAAAATTAATGATGATGGTATTTGGCTCTCAATGACTAGTATAATGCATATATATATAGCCTGCAACCTGCCCCACTCATCTTCGTGTTCAAGAGTCTCTGATGATCCTTATTGTATAATTCTGAGACTGTCCAAGCCATTTTTGTCATGTTGGTTTCAAATGCTCATGCTCATGCTCAAATGACGAGAGAGTGGCCATGAATATTGGTCACCCCCTAATGCTGTGTTGTATGTATTATTCAGAATCCCAGCAGTTTCGATGACAGTGCAGCATGGCAGGAGAGTAGGATGAGCCTGAGGACGGTCTTGTTGCATTTGCCAACCAAAACCATATGTCCTTTATTGACCAATTTATTCTACCCCTTCATTGCGCTTTAAATGACTCACAGTCATCATAACTCTGCCCCTCCATTACGGTTGGCTTCACTACTGCATTTTCTAGCATTGTCAGCCAGTAAAATGCCAAAAATTATATTTTAGATGGAAAAGGAGATACTGCAAACTGAAATGTAGTCATCATGTGTTGCTGTTGTATTTTGTTTAAAAAAATAAAAAGGGGGAGATGTATATGGCATCTAAAATGCATAATATTTTCTGTAGTCGCACAGACCACCAGTGATGGGGCCAGCACCAGTGGACTAATGCCAGCAGCAGCTGAAGGGGGAGTCTCTGCGGTGGCTAGGACGGGTGATTGTATGTCACATTGCTTGGTTTTAGACAATTACTGATAAAACCACTGTATTTAAGTGAGGCAGATCCCTCCCATCATCATTCATCCATCCATGACCTTCCTGCCCATGGCACTTTGCGAGGCGCCACCCATGGGCCATGACCCCACTGAACTGCAGCATGGTTCAATCTGGCACTGTAATGTTGGCTGTGCAATGTGTGTCAACTTCTGTTAATGTAGCATTTACAAAGCTTTCAATGGATTGCAAACTGAAATATAAACAAGGTGTCTTTCTCTCTCTTCCCAGTAATAATCACTCACCTCCTAGTATTTCACTCCCTTATTCGTTCCTAAGTTCTTCTGTCCCAGCCTACCAGAAATATTGGAAAAAAGCATTTATGTCATGCACCACATGTTACGGGACAAGTGGTTCATATGGCTTCCATAATGGATTTATGCCTGTTCACATTTTACGTTGCAACATGTAATAGGTCAAGTTCCAGCGTGTTGGCACCTCCTGTCCCAGGACTTTAACTAGTACTCTATTAGCATGCTGAATAATTTGCAACTGTCTGCAGTGCACTGCAGCCAGGGTGTCCAGGAGGAAATGGAATTATACCTAAAAAAACTGAATGCTGTTGTGCGGCTGTGCGCTTATGGTAGATGGATGGATAGATGGATGGATAGATGGATGGACTGAGGCAAAATGAAAGAAAATGTGAAAAACAAATTTTAAAAAAAATTGTAAAAATGTTTTACCAAAATACTTTAAAATAAGTGAAAAACTCAAATAACATTTAAAGAAATTAAAAAGGACATTAAAAATTACATTATAAACAAAAAAAGAAGAAACAAAATTAAACATTAAAAAAACACAATCAATAATTGCTGATTTTTGTATGGGAGGATCAGAAGAAACCTATTGTGAGGCAAGGAGGTGCAAAATAAAAAAAATGCATGTGATATAAAAGTACTGTTCATCAGAATCATATTCTTAATATACATACTACAATGATCCTCAATCATATCATTAAACTGATGTGAAATCCATCCAGGCAAGCCTATGGCACAGGCACACTGGCTGGATGCATAAAAATTGCTGCCAGCCAGTGCCACATGGTCAAACCACAACAGCAAGCAAGAAGGCATGGGGATCAAAGAACACATACAAGCCTATAGCAAAGGGACACTGACTGGATGCACAAAATAGCTGCCTGCCACATGGCCAAACAACAACAGCATGCAAGGAGGCATGGGAACAAAGAGAACACATTCAGGCCTATGGAAACAGATTTCACAAAATGCCCCCACTGCCACAGGGTATGGAGAACAAAGACAAATCAATGGTCACCTATAGCAAACATACACACAAACACTAGACAGACAAAGGAGCCAAGGTATTACTGAAGAAAACAGTACCATTAATTCAGCAATGCAAAAAAAGAAAAATAACTGAGCAATAAAAACACACATCCTTCCAAGGCATCAAATATTACCATACATATACACATTTGTACACAAAAAAAATGTGACATACAATAAAATCACCACATTTTAATTTAATCCAATGACATCCCAGCCCTAAATGATGCTTTAAAACAACATGAAACACAGAAACAGTTGTTTCATGCACCCATGACTAGCACTGGCCTGGGCCTGCTGACTGGATGACCCCTTGGCAGACTAGGCCACATAGTAAAATAAATAAATATTGCAAACTTAACCCATTTCATGCTTTGGACGGCCGGGAGCTGTCCGACGGCATGGTGTTCATGTGCCTCGGACGGCTCCCGGCAGTCCCAGCACATGGCACTGGAAATCCCTCTGGTGCGTGCACCAGAGGGATTTCCTTCCAACCAAAACAGCCTCGGGAGCTGGGTTAGAGCTTCCCCAGCTCCCAAGACTGTTATGATTGTTTCAGTGAAATTAAGTACACGGTGCCCGGTGCTTTGACATCATTTCACTGAAACGGAACCTGAAATGAGCCAATCGTCTCGTTTTAGTTTCACTGCCTACTTGCTCGTGGTGCTATCTCAGCTCCCCGAGAACATAGGCAAACAGAAGAGGTATTGTTAAAAAGGGGAGACTCTCCCCTTTCTAATGGTACCCCTCTCTTGTGGATACCTGCTTGGGGATGGCCACATGAGGGTGATCCCTAAGCAGTTATCCACCAACAGACACCAGGGAGGGGGGGGTGCCCAAAATGGGCATGCCTATTCCCACCTCCCGAAAAATGGCACAGTCTTTCTGCCCCCCTAGGGGGTAGGTGAGGCAATAGCCCTACATCTGCCCTCCCCTGGGGGGCAGAAAGCCTACTAAGCACCAGGAACTATTTTTTTTTTTCTTAGTCAAGGAGTGGGGACTGCCCAAAATGGGCATGCCAATGCCTTCACCCCCCCCAAAAAAGGGGCACAGTCTTTCTGCCCCCCCAGGGGCATATGGGAGCAATAGCCCTTGATCTGCCCCGGGGCAGAATGCTCACTAGACATCAGGGGCTATTTTTGTTTCTTAGTGTAGGGCTGGGGGCTGCCCAGAATTGTCAAGCCAATGCCACCCCCAAAAAAGTGGCCACAGTCTTTCTGGGCCCCCATTGGGGGCATATCAGAGCAATAGCCCCTGATCTGCCCCCCGGGGGGGCAGAAAGCCCACTAGGCACTGACCTTTTTTTTGCAATTTGCCTAGCTGTGGATTATGGTCCCTAGCCCAGCTGGCACTTTGGGAAACCTAGCAAACCTGTACAATTTTTAAATCTAGACACCCGGGGGAATCCAGGATGGGGTGACTTGTGTGGCTCTCATCAGGTTCTGCTACCAAGAATCCATTGCAAACCTCAAACTCTGTAAAAACAAAAGACATGATCCTCACTTTTCCGTGATGGAAAGTTCAGGAATCTGCGGGGAGCCACAAACTTCCACCCACCCAGCATTCCCCCAAGTCTCCCGGTAAAAATTGTACTTCACCTGTGTGGGTAGGCCTAGTGCCCGCAACAGGAAATGGCCCAAAATACAACATGGACACATCACATTTTTCCAGTGAAAACTGACCCTTTTACCGCAATGTGTCTAGCTGTGGATTTTTCAGTGGAACACGTTGCGTTTTGGGCCGTTTCCTGTCACGGGTACTAGGCCTACCCATACTAGTGAGGTACCATTTTTATCAGAAGACTTGGGGGAATGCTGGGTGGGGGGAATTTTGTCACTCTGCAGATTCCGGAACTTTCATTCACAGAAAAATGAGGAAAGTGTGTTTTTGACAAAGTTTGAGGTTTGGAAGGGATTCTGAGTAACAGAACCTGGTGAGAGGCACACAAGTCATCCCACCCTAGGTGCCCCTGTGTGTCTAGTTTTTAAAAATTTACAGGTTTCCCTATGTGCTGGCTGAGCTAGGGTCCCAAATACACAGCTAGGCACATTGCAAGATAGGTTCAGTTTTCTGTGGAAAAATGTGAAGTGTTGCGTTTTGGACCATTTTCTGTCATGGGCACTAGGTCTACACACACAAGTGAGGTACCATTTTTATTGGGAGACTTGGGGGAATGCTGGGTGGGTGGAATTTTTGTCTCCATACAGAGTCCAGAACTTTCCATCACAGAAATGTGAGGAAAATGTGTTTGAGGTTTGCAAGGGATTCTCGGTAACAGAACCTGGTGAGAGCCACACAAGTCACGTCATCCTAAATTCCCCTGGACATCTAGTTTTCAAAAATATATAGGTTTGCTAGGTTTCCCTAGGTGCTGGCAGAGCTAAGGTCCAAAAGCTACAGCTAGGCACATTGCGAAAAAAGGGTCAGTTTTCACTGGAAAAAGTGATCTGTCTACGTTGTGTTTTAGGCCGCTTTCTGTCGCAGGTACTAGGCCTGGCCACACAAGTCAGGTACCATTTTTATCGTAAGACTTGGGGGAATTCTGGGTGCGTGGAAGTTTGTGGCTCCCTATAGAGTCCAAAACTTTCCATCACAGAAATGTGAGGAAAATGTGTCTTATTTTTACAAAGTTTGAGGTTTGCAAGGGATTCTGGGTAACAGAAACTAGTGAGAGTCACACATGTCACCCCATCCTGGATTTCACTGGGTGTTTAGTTTTCAAAAATGTATAGGTTTGCTAGGTTTGCCTAGGTACTGGCTGAGCTAGGGTCCAAAATCCACAGCTAGGCACATTGCAAAAAAGGGTCTGTTTTCAGTGGAAAAATGTAATGTGCCCACGTTGCGTTTTGGGCCGTTTCCTGTCGTGGGCACTAGGCCTACCCACACAAGTGAGGTACCATTTTTTTGGGGAGACGTAGGGGAATACAGAAATGTAGATCAAATGTTTTTACCAAATGACTTTCTATGCATTTCTGCCTTCCAAATGTAAAACAATGTGCAAAAAAGAAAAATAAATCATTTCGAAAAATGTCCTATAATTCAGATGCTAGTAGGGGTACCCACAATTTCGAAGATGTGCAAATAACTACTGCAGCTAAACTCTATATTTTGTTCCCATTATGGAAATACATAGGTGTCCTTGATACCTACATTTTACTCTTTATATTTTACCAAAAGAATTGCCATATACCCGGTTCACAATAAAAAACCATTGCAAGGCGCAGCTCAGTTATTGATTCTTGGTACCTCGGATTCTTGGTGAACCAACAAGTCTTACATATCACCACAACCAGAAGGGTACAGCGGACACAACAGTATATTGCTTTAAAAAATCTGCCATACTTAGAAGAAGTTACAGGTGCAAACGACACAAATGGATGTTTTTTTTTAACTCAATTTCAAATTGTTTTTTATTTCAACTGTTAGTTTCTATAGGAAACCCTTGAAGGATCTACACACATGACCCCTTGCTGCATTCAGAATGTTGTCTACTTTCCAGAAATGTATAGCTTTCTGGGATCCATTATTATTTTTACAGCCATTTCTGCCACTAACTGGAAGGAGGTTGAAAGCACAAAAAATAGGAAAAATAGGCTATATCCCAGTAAAATGCCAAAAACGTGTACAAAACATTGGTTTCTGACAAAAGTCTGCCAGTTCCTAAAATTTGGGACAATGGTGATTTTAGCACCACAAATCCTTTGTTAATACCATTTTCAGGAAAAAAACATATGCTTTCTTCTGCAGCACTTTTTCCCCCAAAAAACACAAATTTAGCTGTATTTTGGCTAAATTCTCTGTCCCCTCCAGAGTGATCTACAAACCCTGGGTGCACTTAGAATCCTCAAGATGTTAGAAGGAAAGGACGCAAATGTGGCATGGATACCTTATGTGGACAAAAAGTTACAGGGGCCTAAGCACGAACTACCCCAAATAGCCAAAGAAGTTTCCGCACAGGTGGAGGCCTAGCAACAAAGGGGTTAACAAACATGGAGAAAATCTACTGAACTGTGCAACATTGCCCCTTTACAAAAGAAGTGGTGCGAGCGACCACCAAAACAAATTTCAAGCGCAAACGGAAACTCTGCTTTGTGTCCGGAAGGTGGAATCCAGGAACGATGTGCTCTGCCGTGGTGTGGCTGAATTCAACAAACTCCGTGAGCGGAGCAGACTTTACCGTCCGGGTATAGTATTTATGACTTGTTTTAAAAGTGACGCATCATCGGGAAGCGGGCTGCCACGCTTGCAGTGTGTCAAAATTGGCTGTGGCATAGGAATATGATCGGATAAAGTCACTTCCAACAATGTAATCTGCAAGGAAAAACGTCCCCTCAACAGGTAAGTGCACACATAAGGTAGGTAACACAGTAAATGTCACATTACACAACATGAATGACTTGTATCCACACAAATAGTAGTCTCACACAATATGTCACAAATACACAGGTATAGTGGTATACAGAAGAACACTTTGCCCACTTGTATGCGAGACATACAGGACCAGTACAATAGAGTCCAAGGTGAGTTTTTCATTTTTCCACACTCTATTACATTGGTCCCCATACAGTAGTCTACTTGTGTCAGTGAATAATGATGCATTGCCTCTGTTTTTTGACACATTGCTGTAGTTACGTCAGTCTTATGACCAATTACATCAATGTGCAACTTTTGGTTCTCATGCCCAGCGGCATCCTTCCCACATATGCGTCAGTATTTCTGACACATCAATGGGTCCTTGCGCCATAAAGCCCCTATTGTAAATTCCGTAGAATTTTTGCCGCAGGCGCAAGCAATTTTGATGCATCGATGAGTTACCGCAGCGATGCCTCATTTCTTGTAAATAAGGCCAGTAAGTTATAATTTCCTTGAAATTACACTTTTTACACAGTTTAGTCTGTAGTTATTAATTTGTTCTGAGGGTGTGCCTCGAGAACAAATCTCAGACCACTCAAATGCCTTTGCGCTGTGGTCAAGGTGGCTGTTTAACATGAGCACAGCCAAGAACCTAATCAGCGTACTCGCCACTCTTACTAGATAGACTGACGCCATTTTCTACCATTTGTACAAAGCGGCACTGTGTGGTAACGCAGAGCTGCTCTGCCTGATTGTCAGTAAACTTGAGTCTAATTTTGATAAATGGGGAAATCAAGCCAGTCCAAGTGCAAAAGCAAGGCACAACGATGTAGCAGAGGCTGGGAGTGGCAGCAATTGGATTGTCACCCTTTGAATAGGCGAAGCTATTTGATGAAAAGGCAGGTGGACGAATGCAAAAACGTGAGGAAAAGTGTGGAATTGCGACGAGAAATTTATGCGAGTTTCTCCATAGCAAAATGTTTAGAACTTTTCCTGTCTCTTGTGAAACGGAATACATATCCCAAACAATTTAACAACCATTAATGAAAAAAAGCATCAAAGATGTCGGAATCTGTAATGAGTGAAACCGAAATGAATAAACCAAGGAAAATGAAAACGAGTTCAATAGAAACAAATTGGAAAACAAAACCCTCCCAGATGCCACCCTCAGAAAGAGAGCACGTGCACTGCTTCTACTGCATTTGCCTCTTCTGCTGACTTGTAAAATACACAATAATGTATCTGCAATGCAGCAAGAAGTCAGGGGCATATTATCAAGGGCTTTATCGCCCTATCAGCAAGCTGTAGCTAACAGGCGTTAGCGACAGCTTCCAGGCGTTAGCGGCCGGTTTTACCATCGCCTTGCATGCCAGCGATAAATATCGCTATTCCTTGATAATATGCCCCACAATTTTCTGTTGTGTATTTCAATGTACTACCGGGTAAGAAGATTAATAAAAATAACTTTCTTCAGTATGAGAAAGCTCTGTCCCTCTTGGCAACTTGTTCCATTTCGAAAGATCTCTTTGGTGCGTTGCTGCTGTATATGAACCACCATTGGACACGAGCGGGTTGCCTCTGGGATGCAGGGATTTATATTCTCCTGTATCGTTTAGCTTCCAGTGAAGATAAACCTATTATGACTCAATTCCCCTTTTATATAATGTTTCTTGCACTCGCAGAGGACATATTATTGATTGCTTTTCCCGAATCCCTTCCCTCGGGAGGACAAGATGCTGCTATGATTATGCTGCCTCCCTTTGACCCCTTTAGTCTTGAGAAGAAGTAATACTTCAATTAGAGAAATATAAAACTCTGGGCAACTGAGAACAATTTAGTACCAGTTTCTCCTTCTGGCGTTCGTACCAGTCCAAAACAGCACCCTTATTAGAATACGCTACACATTCGTGAAAAAATGCGCGCAAAGGATGTCTTTCTCAGTTTACTTAGCAGATGGGGTTTCATTTTTCTGCTTTCCAAATAAGCAGGGTTATATACAAATATGTCGAAGAATAAATTAAGTCAGTGAATTTTAGGGCGATCTTAGCACCCTCTCAAATGATCCATAAGATGCCACAAGAGGCATGCTTTTATTATTCTCCATCTATGCGGTTTTCAAATAAAATATTTCAATATGCCTCCCAGTATTTGTGTTGCTAAGGTCTTTAGAGCGCAAACCTTCATCCATCAGCTAGAGGCAGAAACAGACACAGGAATTTAAACCACTTCACTCTTGTCTTGACCATGATTCAGCCGTGACAAGGGCATCCACACTGGAGGCAAGAAAACAATCCTGTCTTCGTTGAAATCATTCAAAAGTTAAGTTGTTCTAGTCGTCGCTCAATGCATCTCACTTTAGTGGGCACTTTAGAAGGCATATGAAGGCAAGTAATCGAAACGGAAAGAAAAATGCAGCATTTGGTAGGAAAATCAATGCCCGATGTATAATGTCTTCTCATTACTGAGGGGCGCATTGGTGAATATACAATCATGCAAGAAGAGAAATGTTAGTGCGCAGGACAACATGCCACGAGTACAAATCATCTGCAAGTTGCAATTCACTGTTAAAACCAATTACAAATTCAAAACAAGTATTAGCAAAGCCAAAAGATCTGGCATTGCCGAGCAGGTGCAATGGTTGCTTTTTTATTTTTATTGCAGACATAGAACACAAAAACCATAGTGCAAGGGTGTCTGCAAGCAGGGGGGTTTGTTTATGTACAGGAAGGTGTCCCTTCCTGCACATAAACAAACCTTAAATGCCAGTTTGTAACTTACATGTAAGTTACAAAACGGCATTTAAAAAAAAGGTTTGTTCATGTACAGGAAGGGACACCTTCCTGTACATGAACAAACCATGGCATTTTGCTTTTTACATGTGTGCTGCACAAGGCAGCACACATGGAAAAAGCAGAAACGAGGAGAAATAAAGCATTTCTCCTCGTTTCGCCACCTTAAGACCAGATTTTTCCTGGTCTGAAGTTTGGTGCTACCTCCTATTTACGCTGCCCTTGTGAATAGGAGGTAGCGTCAAACTCAACGGGGGATATTCTCAAGAACGTGTGATAATTATCGTAAATTTAGCTTAACGCAACTCTGCACATCGCATTCCATCGCAGGAAAATAACACTGTGTTAACGTTGCATTCTCAACCCGGCAGCACCATGCGATTGTCTCACGATAACGCGCCAAATGACCGCGTTAAAATTAACGCGACGCCGAAGAAATGCGAAACACGAACGCGAAAAAAGTTGCGATGCCCCAAATCGCGATACAAAAATCAGCGATAACCAGCGACAGGCCTGCAATTCCCACGCGTCATGCGGGAAAATGCACTATAAAAGCAGAAAAATAATAAAGACAAAAAGAAATAAACTGCGTAGCACCATGGATGCACCCGGACCAAGTGCAGAGGACAACGCAAACCCCACAAGCCCCACAGATGACCAGCAAGGAAACTCGGGGTCGGGGAAGGGCAAGGAGAAGAGGAAGAGGAAGACGGGGTTCAGTCCGCAGGAAAACAGGATCATCGTCACGGAGGTGATAGAACACTACCAACAACTATTCGTCACCTCCACTGTGTCATTGGCAACACAAACGGAAATATGGCAGTCGATCGTGAACAACGTGAATGCAGTCGGAGTGTTGAGGAGGTCAATGGAGGAGGTCAAGAGGCGCTGGCATGATGTGAATAGCCAAACCAAGCAGAAACTCGCTGCCAACCGGAAGGCAGCAACGGCGACTGGAGGTGGGAGTCCTGCGCCACAGGAGGAGCTGGATGAGCTGGAGGAAATGGTGGCCACAGTCATCAGTGTGGAGATGGTGCAAGGAGTTGGGGGTCCGGACACAGCTCGATATGACCTGACCCAACAGCAACAGGGTGAGTAACGAGCAGGGACTGGGGGACGGGGGGAGATGGGCACAATGGCACAGATGCACAATTATGTGTAGCACTCTGCACATCCACAATGATTGTGGAACATGTCCCTGATACCCCTGGCACACTGCAGCACACATAGAAACACCAAGTAGGCCCCCGTCCACTATGTGCACAAAAGGGGCCCCCCTCCCTATCACCAATCTCACAACCTACCGATGCACATGTGCTGAAACCAGCAAAGCAGCGGCTCTGTGAGCCACACCGACAATGCAAGTGACACTGCATGACCAATAGCATGGCTGCAGTCAAAATACATGACACGGTGCACGACACGACACTGAGGTGGCCCAGTGTAGATCACATCCTCAAAGGAGCAGGTCACACTCTGACACATCCACGTGCACATACAACCCCTGACGTCAACAACACATCTGCAGACAAACAATGCACAAGAGTACAAAAACCGTCCAAGAGCACAAATGACCCAAGTCGCCAACATCTCAGCACCTTAAAAGCACACAAGTCAAAGGCACACCGCCTCAAAGGGATAAGGGGCCGCTAAATCAGAGCTGCAGGGGCGACTCTCCCACAATGCAGCACACACACATAGCAATCACAGCACATCAACATTGACGACAATGTGGTACAAAGTGCAACACTTTCACTACAGAACAGAGGACACAACTGGTGACGCTTGTGCGTAGAAACTGGCCAATCACATCTGGCATAGCAGGAAACTGTGAGATGATCATGTATGAGTACAACCTCACATCCGTCATATAGTCGAAATGTCCACTGTCTCCCATCAAATAGCCAGCTCATCCATAACAGTCACAATGTACATTGTCATGCAGTCTGTATGTAAACATGTACAATGCGTCAACATACATGAAACACACTGTTAACCTGCAACTCCCCTTTACATTGCAGAGGGACAATCAACATCTCTTGCAGAGCAGACCAGACATCCCTTCAGTGATGATGAGGAGGACCCCCTGGCCATCAGCTCCGACACCCTCTAACGGCTCGTGGACAGCCTCCACACCCCACCTCCAGGAGCAGGGCAGCCCAGCTGCATCGAGGTGACCCCACCCCCTGCACAGCCCACACAGCAGGAAGGACCCACCACCACGGCTGGCTCCCAGCACCTCACGGTAAGACACATGGCATTCCAACGCCGTGTGTTAGACTGCCAGAGAGGGCTGGCTGAACAGGTGCGGGTGAGTTTCGACCTCATGGCAGCCAAACTTGATGCCATACGTGGGTGTATGAGTCCCATCAGGGACCACTTGCAGTCCCTAACGGACACCCACAGTCCGTTCCATGCTCTACAACAATCCTTGGCTGACCTCGCAGGAGCCATTACTCGGATACAAGAACTGTCTAGTCAGACAGGCTCCAGCGATGACAGAACAGAGTTGGCACAGATGCGGAGGACAATGGAGAACATGGAGCGGATGCAGGCTGGAAGGATGGCTGCCACGGCTGTACACCAGCGAGATTTAGCTGGGATCTTCCATGCGCTGCAGAACCTCATCTTGCCATTGCTGCCACAGAGCCTGTCCCAGATGAATGCTGCAGGAACTTCGACACACACATCTCCGCCCCCTGATGTGTCAGTGGCATACAGTGATGCAGCCATACCACCTCCGCCACCTGATGTGTCAGTGGCACACAGTGATGCAGCCATACCACCTCTGCCACCTGATGTGTCAGTGGCACACAGTGATGCAGCCATAACACCACCACACACCTGACACAGAAGACATATCAGAGGACTAAGATGTGGATGGCAATGACTCTGTGTGAGAAAGGAGGTTGTAGCATTCATCCCCGCCATATGGCCTGTTCCTGCTTGGTTCAGCCCTCTGCATCATGCCCGGGAACAACACCTTCCACTGTCCCCCGAAACACTCTGCGACATTCACCTGGACCCCGACATGGACTGCCATATCTGCTCTGGTTACCAATGACACAGAAATCAGGCTGCAGGCTGAACTCTTCCTCTTCCGATTAAATTGTCATTCCCCAAAGGACTCTGGTTGGCCCTCCACTGGGCAACCATGTAATGTGGGGTTTGCATGGCCATGTACTGCTCCAGCTCTGATGGTCCACAGAATGTGAATAAAACATTCCAAATCACACAGATGTGTCATGTCTATGTTCAATCAAGTATATAAGTATGGATGAATGTAGGGACATTGATTGCACAAAAAGGTACACCCTGGGAAATGTATCATCAAAGAGAACTAGTCTATCTATACGTGATAGAGCTCAAAACTGTATGGTGCATAATAAAAAGAAAAATCTAATTTCTTTTTATAAAGCCCTCACCCACCAACCTAGTTGGTGGCATGCTTCATCATCGGGCCCACCCAGTGACACCGAATGTGTCCCGAGTGTGCTACAACGCCTGTGTTTACAGCGGAGCCGGTATATTGCTGAGTGTGCAGTGATAGTGAAGTGAATGTGAAGTTTAAAAACTGTCCATTGGTCCCATTACCCAAAGGGTTTATCTTTAATATATGGGCCTCTGGCAGTAATAAAAAACAAGGCGGTGGATGTAGGTGGAGTGATAGTTAGGAACTCCTGCATCCAGTGGGTGGTCTACATGTTTCAGCCAGGCCTTAATTATTTACTGGCTTTCCTCTGGACCTTAAATTTATGTGAAAATTTGAGATCTACACTGAATTGCGTGTTTTGACCCAAAATGTGTTGCACGCACTAAGGTGCACTATGTGTGAGAGGAGTATTCCCTCTCAAAAGCATTCCTGTACAAATTAAGACATACAAGACAAACAAACATACAGTTTTTGGAATTTTAGCATAATTGGCAAGATCACTTAAATGGATATTGGCCGTTGTGTCTGTGAGTATAGCGGAAAATAACGGCAAAGTGAGACCGGAGTGGCGATTCAGCGGGGTGATTACCGGTATATGCGCTACTGTATGTGGTAGTCTATATCGGGAAATCACACAAAAAAAGTGAGGAGAAATGTAGATAAATTATTCTCACACTAGCGATTTGCAGCGAGTGCCCCATGAGATTCCGGCAGGGGTTCTGGCTCTGTGGAGAAGAAAAAAGTGGCATGGTGGCCCTTTGTAAAAGCTGTAAAGGAAGGTCTTACCCGGTTAGTGGAAGAATGATTCCCTGTAGTCAACTTACTACATAGTTGTTCAGGACCCTCGTGACCCTCAGGACCTGGTGTGCTGCGTCGGATCTCCGTGGATAATGGACCCGAGTTAGCGAGGTTGTAATATACCCCTCACAGTTGCTCAGGTGTTCCCAATTATCAGATTTCTGACAGTAGCGTCTGTAGGAGAGAGGAGACATAGACAACAGACCTAGCGTGTGTGGGGACATAATTTCTAATGACGTAAGGGCGCATTGTGCCGATTGTCAAGGTTACTGGTTGTTAAATGCCCCGAAGTGCTAGTATGAAGCCAAGATTGCTTTTGTTAAAAAAAAAAAAGAGGGTTTATATTTCTAAGTAGAAGCCCAAATTAAAAAAGGGGACTGGGGTGAGAAAGGCTCCTCTGACAATTATGCGCGTTTGTTTTCAAGGCAACAGACATAGCATGTGCGTAGAGGACATTGTTAATGGCGTCGGGCGGGTAGTGCCGATCTTCCGGTTACTGAATGTCCCAGAGTGCAAGTGTTAGGTCACTGTGGCTAAAAAAAAAAATGATTTCTTTGTGAAAGCCCAAAAATAAGGTGGAAGACAAGGGGTCTGACAATTGTGTGCTTTTGATACATAGCTATTTACGGATTCAGGCTAAGCCACGGGATGGAATCATTTAACCCGTGGTGACAGGGTAGACAAACGATAAATCCATTGTTGTTCCTTAGTGAGTAAAAACTTTTCATTGTTCAAGTTGTTGTGTTCAAATTGTTCGATCACTGTCCATGACATATCATTGGGGGTGTGCCCTTGCTGCAGGTAGTGGTCCGTGAGGCGACTGATGTTTTTCTTGCACCTTATTGTGCTGCGGTGTTCAACTATTCTAGTCCTGACCTTGCGTGTCGTCATGCCTACATAGCGAAGGCCACATGGGCACTCGATTAAATACACGACATTGGTTGAGTTGCAGTTTGTGTGCTGTAGCTGTTTCCAGAGTTTGTCGGACTCCAGGTCAAGTGTCTTGGATGGGCGTGTCAAATGGCACACGCTGCAGTCATTACATGGATAGTGTCCAGTTACTCTGGGGAGACCCCATGTGTTCAGGATTGTATTGGTGGTGGGTCTGTGGGGTGTTCTAGGTCGTGTGGACACTAGTCGATCCTTTAGGCTGCTGGCTCGTTTATAGGCGAAGAGAGGTTCCTCCCACTTTCTCGTCCCTGAGTTTATAATGCGCCAGTTCTTCCGGATAATATTGGACACTTTGTTTGAGGCTACATTGTAGGTTGTGACACAGGTCAAGGGTGGACAGGCTGCTTCCCGTGTGGTGTTTTCTAGGAGGGCTTCGCGATTCTGATTGCGAGCTCGCTTTTTGGTTCTTTGGATGATTTTCCAGGGGTAGCCACGGTTATGTAGTTTGGAAACAAGGGTGGCCGATTGTTTCTTGTAATCCGTAATTTGGCTACAATTCCTGCGTATGCGCAGAAACTGCCCGAATGGGAGATTTTCCCTGAGGGCTCGGGGGTGGAAACTGTCGGTAGCAGGCCTAAAGGAGTGTCCCCCATCACATGTGACAACAGAACATCTCTCCGCATACCTACTCACACTCAACTGTGTGGACACAGCCTGTTTTGATGGATCACATTGATCCACATGGCAAGAAGTTGGACACCATACTCACATTGCTGAAGACACGTAAGAGCACAGGTCTACCAGCAACTATCCCAACCACAATGTCTGGCTCACAGAGGTGGAGCTGGCAATAGGGACTCACCCCTAAGTGAAATGCGTCAGTCAGTCCCTCCCTGTGTACGGACAATGCTCATTGAGGCACACGATTTGTCATTCTAATCAACACTCAACACTAGTGAAGTGGCATAGACTTTATTAGCATGTGCATGTCAGTACGGGCAGGACAAGGGCCACAACATGCAGACCAATGCTTCAGACACTAACAGGCAGCATGGGAACATGTAGAGGTGCAAGAAATGGGGAGGCAAAAATGAACACCAATCATTACGGATGGCAACGGTCTCAGCCCACCTTGCCTTGCTGGACGAGTCATGTGATGTTTGGCGTATGCTCAGTGTCCCGTGTCAGGGGACACGATTCACAGCCCATGGGATCTGCATAGTGCTGTACCACCGGAATGCGCAGACTGTCTGCTCTGCTGACAGTGAGCAGGTGAAAGGGTCCAACAAGGTCACATGTAGTACTACATTGCCATGTGTGTACTCTCCCTCCAGCAGTATGTCAGATTTAGGAACCTTGCCAAGGGACGCTGTGGAGCTCCGCCCATGGGACTACCTCACCTTGCACAGGTGTGTGTCAACACGCGTAGGTGCACGCACATGCATTCTAAGTCCAGGCGAATGCAGCCATGTCCACTGTTGTGGTGGGATATGTGACCATTTCTCCAAGATGCAACAAGGTGTTGGGACCTGTGCTCTGGGTTACAAGCAGTTGTGGCTGCAGGAACGTAGTTACTCATCCATGAATGCGAGCGCAGCTTCCTGGGCAATCAGTTCCAAGAGTACATCGTTGTCGACTTCAACAAACACGAGGGTGAGCCAATCCATTAACTGGTCCGGACAGATGTGCTCCATCCACGCCGTTTCCCCAATCCGCAACACAGCCCAATAGGAGAGCGCTTCGATGTGGTCACTGCACACGAGGACTTGTGCAATCTCCCATGCCCAACTGCCAGCACATACACCAAATATCAAGGCATCCCATGAACGGGTATCATGGTTACACTCCTGGTCGTGGGCCAACAGGGGGCGCACACACAAGTCATAATCCAGTTCAGCTATCGTTGTGTTGGATAGGCAGACATCCATGGGTCACTCGAATATGCATGATCGACAGTGGAACCAGGGCTGGACGCAGGTGACGTACGCAAGATGAAAGCTCAGACGGTAACTGATGCGCAACACTGCCAGTGGCAGTGCCCCCAACAAATGCAGCATACGTGCATGGTACAGTTCCACGTGACAGGGGTTGTGCATGTGCCCGGGATGTTCTGCCATTGCGTTGGTGGCTCTTGTAGAACAGGCCCTCTTCTGACCTGCGGCAGTTATGTGGATGATATGCCACAGCTCGGAGCAATGAGTCGTATGTGTGTGCAATGTTTGGACGTATGGGTTGTTGTGTACGTAAGTGTCAAGGGCATTCCATGCAAGGGTACCTCGAGCAAGGACTTCTGTGTGTGGGGTGTGGATACGTTGGTCTTTCATTAGCGCTGTGCGTAGTGTGGGAGTCGTCATCATCTGCTATGGTATCTCTCTCAGTGGGTGCCTGCCGCATGCAAGACCAAGGTCGGAGGTGCAGATGTCCTTCCGCCTTATGTATTGAGACAACGGAGCTTTCATCCCTAATGTTAGTCTGACTACTGCTTGCATTCTGGAAATGTGATGTGGCTTTTGCGCTGCATTTGGGGCTAGGCCTTAGGCTTATGGTGCACCAATAGCGATACACACACAACAGTTGGCATGTATGTGCCAAGAGCCTTCCTTTTACTGTCTCTCTCTCCCTCTTTTTCTCTCTCTCTCTCTCTTTCTCTCTCTTTCTCTCTCTCTCTCTCTCTTTCTCTCTCTCTCTTTCTCCCTCTTTCTCTCTCTCCCTCTCTTTCACTCTCTCTCTCTCTCTCCCTTTCTTTCTCTCTCTCTCTGTCCTTTGATGAGCGCATGACACGCCTTCTTATCTTGAATTTTGTCTTGCAGGCTGTGACTTACAGATTGTCCAGAGAAGACCCGCCATGACTCTTCCAAATAGTTGTTTTGAGTTAAATTTGAATAAATTGATTTGTTTGGAAATTCAGAGATGAATGAATGATTCTCCTTTTTCGGACCACACATGAATGTTAATTGTTGTAATTGTGCGACATCAGCCGAATTGTTTTGTTCATGATTTTGTAAAGTTGGTGTAAAATATCTTTGTCCGTCAGGGGGGGGGTGTCCTGTGGGTGGTGGCGGTGGGTGTTGTGGGCCTCCTGGGTGTCCGAGCTGCATGATCAGTAGCTCCATGGCATCTGTTGTTCTTCTGGTGTGGCTGTGGGCTGGGCTCCCATTTCTGCTGCAGGTTGTCGTCCGACTTAACACCAGGTAAGAGCAGGTGTTAAATCCCTGCTGCTAACACGCCTTATCGCCTGATTTGTGATCTTATCGCCGATCTGGCTGGTCGTTGGGAATATTGCGAAGTGGTGTTGTAGCGGCTTTTTGCACAGGAACGCCTACACTGCATCTCATTAGCGTTAGTTGCCGGTGTCATCCATGGCGATGTTTTTTGCGGCTGCTATCGCAGGAAAACTGGCGATATTATCACCAGCTTGTGAATGGGGTGATAAATCTATCGCCACTTTGTCTGCGATTAAGTGCCGCTAACTTGGCGATAAGTCCTTGAGAATATGCCCCAATGGGTGTTGCGGTGGAACACCCACCGCAACACACACTGCACGCCCCCTTCACGCTAAAAACAGCGTGAAGGGGGCCCTATTCACAAGGATGCGTTAAGCAGCGTTAAGCCACATAATGTGGCTTAACGCTGCCTTGTGAATAGGGCGAAGCCCCTATCGCCACAACAACGATGGGGGCTTGAGAATATGCCCCTATGTTTATTGTTGGCTCATAAAAAAGGTACTATAGACTTTGCATTACTGTAGGATGAAGACAAACTTTGAACGCACAATTATAACTAAACAGAAAAGAAAGGATAAAAAATGGAAAGGAAAAATCATTGCAATTAAATTATTAGCTTACCAGCCCCGACACCGAAGTATTCTTCTTTTTAGTCGGATGTGCACATGTGATCAGCAAAAATGCCGTCACTCACAGTGCAAGGGACCCAGTGATTGATTTAGGCTGACCCTCTGTCCCATGCTATGTGCTGCTGTTTTGAGCAGAAGCAAAATGTGAATGAAAGTTGAACAGTCCAATAGATGAAAATGGGTGATTCAATTCCCCTCTACCTATGTACAAATGTGTATATTTTTACTTATATTTTTTTTATTTCCTGAGGCTGGTGACTCAGATGAAATTATTGCTACTTTCTCTTGCTTATCGCACTTGAAGTTCGGAGCACACTGGAAGTCACAAATACAGAATTACAAAAGTAATGTATAGTGCCTTCCAAATGATATGATGCAAACTAAAGTTTAAAAAATTAAAAATATTACTGCCACTTTACTCTAGGTAGTAACCGATTGCAAATATAAGAGTCTCCAATCAGGCAACACATACCTTCGCAATAACAAGCCTGTGTGGCAATGGGGGACGGTTGAGGATTTTGGATTCACAGTGGAAGAGGAGGGGGAAGAAGAGGAACAGTATTTTCAGATTAAAGGTGATACTCCCTGGGCAGGATTAGAGACATATAAAATCATCAAACAGGTCATTTTCAAATAGAATAAATCAAATAACTTGCTAGGGCAAAGCGATGAGCACAGTGAGGCACTACCAACACATATCCTGGTTTTATGTTAATGCCACCACCTGGACTCTGGCAGATGACATCACGTTCTATGGAAGATAAAGTATCTCAAAATATCTCTGTTGGAAAACGAGGCAGTATCTGTGAGGCCTACACAAACAACATGTCTACATTTGTCCTTCACTGGGAACCAAACACCCCATTGTAGCGCTTGACTCTCAGAGGGTAGCGTTGCAGAGCAGTCTAAGGCTAACTCAAGGGAGGTGGTGTGGGCTGGTAATCGCCATTTACCAGTACGCAGAAATAACACTCAATAATTGATTGTCCAGTCTATACTTTTCTTTATAAAAAGGAAGAGTATATTTATTACACACACACTACTCAATACTATGCAACAATTTACAAATATACATAAGCTGTTGGAATTACTTTGTGACATTGCATAACATTCCCACCCCTCCCAAAAAAGGGGGGGTCTAGTACCACCACTCCCATGTATGCACATCATCTTGCCCCCAAATGCAGTGAGTTAACCATAACCGGGAGCAAGGGCCCCTCTCACTGGCACCATCCCAGGGGCGGCCCTCCCCAGTACCACAACCAACAAGCACTTAAAATGGGAACACCTACCATTGTGACACATAACCCTGATTGAGCATCTCATACTGACCATACAGTATACACCTCTACATTTTAGTGGCTAACAGTCTGGGTTGTTCTTCACCTAACACAGTAGCAAGAATCCATGTTTAGGCATCACTTAGAATGACAGTACTTATCATATCTGGTAACATTTATAATGCAATGCAATTAAAGCCCCTAAAAGGCATCACAGTTATAATCACAGGATTAAGCATGTACAACCAGACACCCTAGCAGGAATGTCCAGCAACATAACCCCAATTCGCATATCATTTCACATTACACATGTGATTTCCAGTCCCCAGAAGGAACACCATTCGTAAATGCACCACCTGTCCAATTATACCTTCCCACCTTTAGGTGATATCACCTCAGTGACAGCCCATGTTTGACCCTGCACACTTCAGTGAAACCCTAAGTTTCAGCTCCTGGCTGTAGAACAAAAGCTCCAGCCTGAGGTAGGTTTAAAAACACAGACGCACCCTTGATGGGTAGTCTCCTTTGAGCCCCCCAGAGACTGAGGGTGGGGACTTTCCATTTTCATGCTAGGGGAGTCTGCGTTGCTCCTGCAGCTCCCCCGGCACCTTTGAAACCAATTAGGGGTGACCCCATCTTCCTGGGGCCACCACACACTGCAAACTGGCAGGTTCTCATTCAGTCCTTCCCAGGCCCTGCAAAGCATTATGGGGCGCTCTTCCCCATCTCGGACATATTATATTAGCGGCTCTCCGGCTGCTCCGGGGAGAGCTGCGCTGCCCGCGATGGCCGCCTTGTGCCGCACTAGCCCTTTGTTGGGGGCCCGGTCCCACCCAGACCCCTTCTGTGCAGGAGAGTTTGATTGCAGTTCGGGGAGCCCACCACCGGCTGCTCCTGCTGACTCCCCATCGGGCCAGCACCCTCACGTGCTGCCGCGGGTGCTGGCACTTCTAATCTGGTCTGCCCGCTCCTGCGGACAGACACGGAGGCTGCTCCTGCCAGCGGGATTTCAGGGGAATGCGACAGCACCCCCCAGCCTGTGTCCTGCCATGGGGAAGTGTGGTGGCACTCCCCCCTCCTTCCAGCATCTCCCCGGCCCGGAGTTGGGGGTCCCGAGCCCCCAGGAGGTCTTCAAAGGGAGCACAATGGCGCTCCCCGGCTTCGGCTTCCCTCTCGGCGGGAAGTGCGATGGCACTCCCCCCTCCTTACTGCAGCCACCAGAGCTGGGAGTTGGGGGTCCCGGGCCCCAGATTTCTTCAGGGGGAGCTAGCGCTCCCCATGAAGAAGCCAGGGTAGGCTCCTGACACCCCCTGGGCACCTACATGGGGGATGCGATGGCGCTCCCTGACTTTCTCTTCATTGGGAGCCAGTGTAGGCTCCTAGCCCCCCTGGGGCTCATTCATGGGGAGCGTGACGGCGCTCCCCGACTTTCCTTTCTTCTGGGGGCAGCCCCCGTGACCTGACCTACCCCGGGGGCACATCCAAGACTGGCGGAGGAGCCCCACGTACTTCGTCATCGGTCCCATTAGAGGTCCAAGGTCTCCTACCTTCTGGGGGCATATCTCAGCCCCAGGGGACCGATTTGCACCATTTTGGCCTCTTCTTGCTCCTGGTGGCCAGCCCTAGCCACCTGGAGCACTTTTTACCACCCTCGGGCTCGGAAAGGAGCTGTCTTCACTGGCTCCCTGCGGCAACCTTTCTCCTGGCTCTCCTTCTGGGAATCTCTTCTCCTTGCGTAGAGGCCCAGGCTTCTCCTCACTGTCCATGGACTCCCTCAAATGCGCAGTCTAGGGTCCTGGGACAGTCAGGGGGTTCCTCCTTCCAACTGCCCATAGTGCCAGGCTCCAGCACCAGTCTTCCCCAGCAAAACCACACCCCAGAGAGAGCTCCTCTTCCTGTGCAAGACCTTTTAAAAGAATTTGGAGGGGGCTGGCAGGAAGGCCCTTCTGCCCTGTCCTGCAGCGACACATCATCCCTCTGCCCCTGCTCCCTCCTTCCTGCACAGGCCTCTGGGATACTTCAAAATGGCGTCGTCCAGGGGTCTCATGCCACATGGTCTCTGAAAAGCCTCCTTTCCCACTTGCTGCCTTCATGGCCCGGGCCCAGATTAGGCCTGGTGCCTGGCACTGGGTGACAGCTGCTGATGGATAACCTGCAGCTCCACCCCCATCTCTACCTCTTGGAGAGAAGACCTTTGCCCTTGGAATGCTTGCAGTGAAGGCTAGGCCTCTGATGCTACAGCTTGGGGAGGAAGGTAATTAATCCAGCCTGGCAGGGTCACACCCAGCCAGGCTCTGGTTATGAGCTGAGTCAGATTAATATGACATTTCTGGATGACCCATAAGCAGTACAGACATGGTTTTGGACTCAGCAGAATACTTCTTTTTACACAGTGTACTTTGGTGCGTGTCTGGAATTTGTAGGCCCTAGGGAAGTGAAACTACCCCATGTGGTCCCCATCTTCATAGGAGAGTAATGGAGTATTCCTACAGTGAAAACAGTAAAGCACACTGACTTTCCCTTACATGTGTCTCCCCACATTATAAAGCCAATTCCATGTCACCACCCAACTCTGCATAATTCCTGCCACACCATTCTATCTGTACCTGCTCCTGGGCTGCGCACAACCGGAATCTCCCCCGCGCAGCCCTTACACGAGGGCACATGAGTGTGCACCCATGTCTACATGTAACCAGTCCGGTGCCCCTTACCCTGGCTGCAGCGCAGCGGTCTTCTCTCACAAGGGGGACACCGGTGCAATCCCCATGCAGTCTGTTTCATCATGAGTTCGCTGTGGGTGAGTCCCAGCTTATGAGGCTCTCCCACAGTAAGAGCTAAAAAATTAGGTGTTCAAAAAGCGAAAAATCCGGGCAGCTCAGATGGTCAGAACCACCTTCTAACAATCTCTTTAAAGGAATCACCTGTTAATTAGATGTAATAATAATGACAATTACAACACACACAACTGATTTGCAAGAACCCTGTTTATGACTATATAGATGGAATTCGTATTTCAGTCTCTCCTCCTAGAGTAATTGAGTACATTTTAAGAAATAGGAAGCAGGGCTGTGTGGCTGGCCGTGCCAAGATGGTGGACACATTTTAATAATGCACCTTAACTCCTCGGCCATCCTTAGTAATTCTCTCTCCAAATACCCTTCTGCTCCCTAAATGTGACCCATTGGCGGCCACGGCCCTCCAAAACTCAATATCAGGCTCATACAGGCCTGGTGGGAGCTTGTTTTCAGTGAAGACGGTGCTGAGGCCTTGAAAGTGTGGACTCCACAAAATGGCTGCTGTCCGGTGGTACTTGTACAGAGCCCCAACCGAGATGATACTGGTGACTGGAGGGGCCTGAATGGTGAAGAGGAGCGCCCGGATTACACAGTACACTGGAGGGTTTTGACTTTAGGCCCACACCCCTTTCAAAAATAGGAATCAACCGCCACCAAGATTTATAGATCAGGCATCCATGTGGCCACTTGGGGCTCTAGTGGTGCAGACATGCAGGTGAGGCCGTCATGCTGTGTAACACACCTGGGCTTGCCTGGTGGACTAACGTGCCCTGAAGATGGTGGGGTGTGAAACGAGGGGGCAAAGGCCTCTGGTTGCTGCCCCTGCCTAGAGACAATCAGAAGAGGTGCAGCAAAGGATGGTGAGACCCTTCTAGGGACTGAAAGATAGCAATGCCAGATCAGCGGCACCTGGCCCTGTGCCCTTCCTCTGCCTTCCCTTTCCCGGCTGACAGGTTAAGCGTAGCCTAATTGAATATACTGGAAGACTTGAAGGGTCACTGGTGTCTCCTGGGGCATAACGGATGCCATCAGGGCCGAACTGGGAACAGCAGCCAGCCTGGGCAGATTGCTGTCGACCAGCCCTGGGAGGGGGGGTTTCTAGTAAGCACCGCTCTCGCTTTTGGCTTATGTTACGTGGGGCCGATTTTGCAGCATTGCTACAAAACCGGCCCCCAGTGACAAAACTGGCCACATCGGCCACAAAACTGGCCCCCAACCCTCCGGCCCACCGGGGAAATGGCTGGTGCCTGCTACGGCCAGTCTGGCCCTGGATGCCCACCAGAGGTGCAGTGGGTTGGGGGCCATGGGCCATCGGGCTTGGCTGTGCGACCCGGTTTGTAGCTACCTCACACTGAGACAAGTTGGAGACAGCCCAGGGGGGAGGGGCCAGGACAATGCTGTTGGAGTGGCCTTTCCACGACTGTCACTATCAACAGCCTTAACAGAAAATGGAGCATCTTCGACAGGCTGGCTTATTGACCGCGCTGTGATGCCTGGTAGTTGCTAATCCTCACTGCTTGTGCTGCCCGCGCTGGATTTAGTTTAAAGCAGGGCAAGTGGCTGGGGTTCATGCCTGTACGGGGTTTGAGGTTTCTGCCAGGACTCCCCTTATGACTGTTGTCTGATCAGCCCCACTATGACAGGGGGAAGGGAACAGGAGGGGAGGCCCTTTGAAGGGGTGGTCATTCTATAACCCCTCTGTTTTCTTTTTTCACCTGTCTAGGACTGAGGGGTGAGTTCTCACCTTGCCCAAATAGAGGTTTGTCTATGTCATTGTAAGGAGGCCTGTAAACGATTGAGTCATTGGTCTGAGCCACAGGTGACAGAGTCTCAGCACTGGATGGGGGCTTACCCTTTGCTCCTCTTCTCCATCCTGAGGTCATTAGCTAGCTGTGCTGCAGCTGGAAACATTGAAAAAGTTAGTAGCCCCACTTCACATGCACAAACGAACATCAATATGTCCAGGCCCCACCAGGTGCTGCGAGACCGGTCAATGAGGTCACTTGACCCAGCAGTTGACTAATTCTACAGGCAGAGTAGCCATCCTTGAGGCTATTCAGTCCTCTCGATCTGCCCTGGAGACTAAAATTGAAGAATTGGTCATGGTTATGTTTCTCCTCCACCAAGGTCTCAGAAGTGTTGCAGATAGAGTTTTGGAGTATGGTTGGGTGTAATTTGAGTAATTCTGTGTAGCGTAATCACGTAGAATTACCTGAGAATTCCATGCAATTATGTGGCATTATGTGAGAGGAGTAATTCTGCACTTAGGGCTATTTCTTAGTGCAAAAACGTCCCCTCGCATCCACTTTGGACTTGCGGGTAATTTTTGTGCTAAGAAATAGCTCTAAATGCCACAGAAAACAAAAAGCAAGCACGAACAGCTGTTTGAACTATGTGCTTTTGGGGATAGGATTTTCCCCCAAATTACTGCTGACATTCAGCACTATTATCTCAGCACAAAATTAGGGGTGGGAGAACTCGCAGAGTTTTACTTTGTGGAAGTTACCTAAAAACTGCACAAGATTCAGCAGTGTTCCTCGAGCGGTGGAATTCTGGACCGCCGTACACGCTCGCGACTTTCTGATTAACTTAACACAGCCATCAGTTGGCAATGATGTGAAAAACGGCAAATGCACTCCCCCACCTGTGCAAAAATTACAGTTTTGCACCAGTCAGTCTCTACCCACTGTTTCCTCCCTTGCATCTCTAACCTGGTCCTAAGTTAACATTACAATCCTTGCAATTGCCCCTTCATAGTCTGTGCACACACACATGGCCATTCCACTCTCTTCCTATCTATACTTCAGACCTCCTCCCCTCTGAGCTCCATACCTTGCTCTTGGCACAGCTTACTTTCTACAGGGCTCCGTAGAAGATGGGCAGCAGTGCTATGATCACCAGCGCCCATAGTACAGCACTTTGCCCTCGGGGGAGGCCGGCGGCCGGGCAGATTTGTTGGAAGCTGCAGGGTATGAGGCATTGATCATTGATGGGGTTGGCTCTACCTCTGCCATGGCTGGAGGTACAGGAGGTTGCACGGTTCAGACTCGAGGGGTTGAGGGACTGGAAGGGAAGGTGTAACACGGGGCTGCATAGAGCTCTTTAAGAGGGCTCTCGATAGGGAAGAGGCTGCTCTTTAGGGCTCCGCTGCTTTTTGGTACTGGTAAGGCCATGTTACCTAAACAACTAGGAAGTGACGTCCCTTCCGGATGAAACACTGCGCATGCTTCACTTTGCCCTTATCAATGGGTGGCAGCGAGTGGTGGGCATGGTGACTAAGGAAGTGCATGTAGAGTGACCACAGATACACCACCTCTATCCGTGCTACAGCCCCTGGCATGCCCTCCCATTGCTACACAAGTCTCAGCGCTATTCAAGGCAGATTAAGGCCACACCCTGAGCACCCCATGCCTAAAAAATCACAGAGAAAGACACATCACGAATGGCGATGACTGTCGCTGGTTTGTTGGCCTGTGTGACACCCAAAATCCTTCACGATAGCTCGGTCCTCTCCTCCCGACACATTCCACCTTGCCACAGTGCTTAGGGGCTACAAAAACAGTTGAAAGGCACAGTCATTGTACACAGGGTATTTATGCTGTACTGTTTTTCCCCTTTCTGATGGTTTTAATGCATATATTTTGAGATTTGGTCAAAATATAGCCTGTATCATCAATGCCAAAATCTGTTTATTTACATTTCTATGAGACATTGTGCCAGGGCGTGCGTTCCAGTGACTAGCAGGCTGTGCTTGCATTAAACCCTAGTAATACCAGAACGTAACTCTAGCTACAATGTGCTTGTTTTGCACCCAAGGGTTTTTGTCTTCTTCTATGAGCCCAGGGGCAGGTTATCAAATATGCATTTTTTCCAGATAGTAAGTGTCAAAAAAGATGAGCCGGGTAAAAATGTGTACAACCCCAAAGACAGGCGTGCATGAGGTACAAGGGTGCAAGAAGTGAAGCAAGACCAAGGTCCAACACTTCCAGCATCCGGTGTGTGCAGACTGTTGGTTTGACCCGCGGCGCAAGCTTGGGTACTTTCAAGGGATAAAAGCTGAAAAGAAGGATGCCTGAGTGTTTGTTGTTTCTTTCACGGGGCCTTAATTACAGGACACAAGCTGCAGTTCAAAAAAGGCAGTCGCTGTTGGTTTAGAGGTCAGCAAATCATTAACAGCCTCAATCGTAGGGGTGGGTGGTAAACTGCAAGTGGAGCGCAGAGTTGTCAAAACTCCACAAACTCTGCCGGCTTAGTGGAGTTTACGGCCCACCCCTATGCAAAATGCATCCTTCCATCCAAAATGGATGCGCCATAGCATTTTGCGCTAAGAAATAGTGATAAATGCAGCATGTTAGACCTGCCATCCTTAGGGTGGTCTTCTGCTGACTTTTTGCCTGCTTACCTCTACTTTGTGCTGTATCTTTCTGTTGGCCTTATGACTCTGGTCACTTTACTACTGTTGAACAGTGCTAAAGTGCATCTGATTCTTCCCTAAACATGGTGACATATACCTGATTGGCATATTTAGTTTACTGATAAGCCCCTTGTAAAGTGGTATACCATATTCCTAGGGCCTGTAATCTAAATGCTACTAGTAGGCCTAAATCACTAGTTGTGCTACTCACACAAGTAGCCTTTCAAACCTGGCTCAGGTCTGTTGTTGCAAGGCCTGTGTGTGCAGGCTACTGCCACTTCAACTTCATATTTAAAACTACTTGCCAACCCTTAAACTCCCTTTTTATTACACATAGGCCTCCCCTAAGATAAGCCCTTGGTAGCCCTAAGGGCAGGGTGCCATGTAAATAAAAGGTAAGACATGTACTTTTAGGTTTTGCATGTCCTGGTCGTGACAAACAGCTAAATTTGTTTTTCACTACTTTGAGGTCTACCCCTCTCATAGCCTAGCATTGGGGAATTCCTTAAAACACCTTTAAGCTGTAAGTCCTCAAAATAAAGGATATCTGCATCATGTTTCATATCTTTGGAATGGTAATGATAAATCCTCTTTTCTGGTAAAGTGGGATTTCACATTACTGTTTTAGAAATGCCACTTTTAGAAAGTGGACATTTCTCTGCTTATCTGCTCTATGTGCCTTGCAGCCTGTCTCCAATAGATGTCTGGGCTGGGCGACAGCTACACTTTGTACATTCCCTCTAGACAGCCACAAACACAGAAAGGGTGGGTGTGACAGAGAACTCATCTGCATTCATCTACATTCTGATATCTCTTCCCTGGCAGGAAGAGGGAAGGGGAGCTGACACTTACACCTTAATAGGCAGTGTCCTGTGTCACACACAAAGGGCTAATTACCTCCACAGATATCCTGGCAGACAGGGCTGGGATGAAAGTGGACCTATGAACTTCAAGGGCCTGCTTTGATGTCACCCCCACTTCAAAGGCACATTTGGGTATAAGTCCTGGGGCCCTGAACCTACCAAGACAGTACACTACTAGAACTGTGAAGAACTCTGCAAGGAGTAAAGACTGCTGTGCTACAAGGATTGCCACTCTGCTTGACTGCCTGTTCTGAAGAAACTGCTTCTCTGCTTTGCTGAGCTGCCCTGCTGCCTGTTGTTCTCTGCCCTGCTGATGACAAGGACAGGACCTCTCTCACTTGAACCCAGAGGGCCCGATTCACAAAAGTAATCTGAGACAAAATCCTAAACTTACTACTTTTGGTATTCACAGAAGGCATTTAGTAGTAGTAAAGTTAGGATTCCTAACTTTACTACTACTAAATCCCTTTTGTGAATACCGAAAGTCGTAAAGTTAGGATTTCGTCTCAGTTTAGTAGTAATAAAGTTAGGAATCCTAACTTTACTACTACTAAATGCCTTCTGTGAATACCAAAAGTAGTAAGTTTAGGATTTTGTCTCAGATTAGTTCTGTGAATTGGCCCCAGAGTGACTCCAAGCACTTGCTGGCTTGCCCCCTTGTTCTGAAGTCTCAGGCCTTCAAAGACTTCCTGCAACCCTGCTGCTGGACTCTGCCATCTGTGAGTCCTTCCTTACCTGAGGTGCCAATCTAGTCCAGGGCCTCAGAAGTGGGTTCTGCAGCTGTTTTTGCTTCAAAATTGACACAGTGTTGACTTTGTACCAATCTGAACTGATGCATTTCTCTTTGGCGCTGACGCAGGAGCTAATCAACTACATTGCCTCGACTGACAGCACGGCTCAACAACATTGGAAAGCACAGCTCGATGGTGACACCGTGCCGGCATCATAAAGGGGTTTGTCAAGGAAGCCTTCATCCACTGCGCGGATCGGTGAAGATGCTTAACCTCCATCCACCGGATTGACAACAATGCAGTGCATCCTAAACTCCTGGCCTCCTCGCATAGAGTCTTCAATGTTGACGCTTGCTCCATCCAAGGTACTTTGTCAGCGGGACCAGTCTGAGTCCTGTAGCCGGCCAGCCCTCCATTGCGGTCGGCCTGAACTTTGGATTTACCTCAGCCTAGCATGACCTCAAGTAACCCTTTAAGCGTTTTTGACTTCTAAGCTCTATATTTGGTTTATTCTTAAAAATTCAGAACTCTGGTTCTAATTATTGGATTTTTGTCATTTCAGTCTTGATTTTATCATAAAAAATATTCTCTGTTTTTCTAAACCTGTGTGGCATATTTTTGTGGCGTTTTCATTGTGTTACTGTGTGTGTGTGTTGCACAAATGCTTTACACATTGCCTCTTTAGATAAGCCTCCCTGCTCTGTGCCAAGCTACCAGAGGGCAAGCACAGGTTATCTTTTAATGTGTATCCAGCTTACTCCGATAGGGATTGTGGTCCCTACTTGTACAGGATGTACACCTCTGCCAACGAGAGACCCTATTTCTAACACAAAATCAAAAACACTGGCTAGTAGGTGGACGAAAACATATGGTTCAGCTATTATCAAGTCTCTTGGCTTAAATTAATAGGCGAAAGTGCTATTCGCCAGAGACATTGTCCTCTTTTATCCTGACCACCTTTAGTTTTTCCCTGTTAAATTGTATATAATCTCACCATGTACATATGCTATGCACTGCACCATCGTCACTGAGCACCTAATGTCACTATATTACATGTCACTTGTAAATTTACTCACTTTGACAGCCCTTTCAATTTTTGTAAATACGTTTGAAAGCTTCAATTTCTATAAAATAATAATTTCGCAAACACCTACCAGCCAGTGTTTTTGATTTTGTGTTCCAACCGCATTCAACATATATGCTATTTTCTAAAAAGCAAGTTGATATCATTCTTTGATTTTGTATAATGTATAATCTGTTCTATTTTTGATTTATTCTTCTCATGTAAAGTGATTATTCTCCCCGACAGAACCACTGTAGTTTTCTATATATGTACCCAGGTTCTGAGGGACACAGGGTTACCCCATTGTAGTTATACCCTATTTCTAACACAGCAGAAAATGAATAGTGAGTGCGAGCAGCCAATACCTAGAGCGAGTGAGCACTTATGCTCGCTAAATGTGCTCTTGCAGCAGCTTTTTTTCCTCCAAATCACGCTAGGAATAATTGTGTAATTATCAGTAAATTTGCATCAAAGAGTAATGAGGATATACCAAAGTTACTCCAATTACTCTGGCATAATTGAAATTCTGCCTAGGCCAATTTCAGAGGCAGAATGCTGTGTTTTGATGGTAGGAAATGATGTGACAAATATCTAAACTAATGTCTCCCTGCTCCACACCTAATCTAAAACCCTCAAAGTCAGATCTGAATTTGCCAAACAGATCTAGACATAATATTCTCATATTTGTGAGCTTCCTAGAAGGAGCGGAGTTGAATCCCCCTGAAAAATGTCTAGAAGGCTGGATCAACTAATGGATCATGTCGGGAAATCCTATGTCATGGTTTGTGGTAGAACATGTCCATAGATCATTGACCAGTGACCTGAGCCAGTCGCTCCTTTAACGACCTATGATTGTGAGAATCCTGAACTTTAGGGACAGAGACACAATCTTCAAGGAAGCAAGAAAAGTTGACAATCAGGCCCTTCATTCAGCCCAAATTATGATCTTCCCAGATTTCTCAAAATCTTTCCAAAAACAAAGGAAGTCTTTTGACGCAGTCAAGCAAAAGATCAGGGCCATGAACCTACATTATATGCTGATCTTTCCAGCCCAATTCAGGGTGAACTATAACTCCTGGTCTTTGAGACTTTGAAAGGCATGGCACTGGGTGGCAGAAAAGTAAGAACTTAGACAACATAGTCCCCCATGCCAACATCCATCTGAGATTTGTCCAATGCAGATGCGAGCCACCCCTATGTCGTCATAGGAAATGGGACCTAGAGATCGGTGGATAGCACAGACTCCACTGAACACAGATGAGAGGTTCTGAAGAGAAGGTTACCCCTTGACACAGCCACATTAGCACTTATCAGATAGAGAGTGTGTGGAAAGCCAAAGAACAATCATGGCTCTGAATCAGCCTGTCATAGTGGGCTGTGACGGCTACCACTGGTCCCATAGGGGATCTGTCAACATATTACTTGGCTGTTAAAATCCTCATAGCTCATTGCTACTACTAGTGCCCTATATAGGTTAACTTAGTGGTTTGTTTGTTGGGCGCCAGATGCTTAAGGGAAGGAAGTTTGTGTTGGGGGGTATTTTAGGGGGTTTGGAAAATATGTGTTTAAAAGATTCTTCCGATTATGTAATTGAAGTTGTATAGCACAGCACCCATAAAGATAGGTTTAATGACTTCTTGCAGCCTTGGGGACTAATGGGTTTCAAGTCACTCATGGCTAGATGCATGGACATTCTAGGTACAGGTCCATCCCAAAAGCCTTCAATCCTGCATGAATGGGCTCCTAGTGCTGTTCTGGAATGTCAATGGACTGAAGGATTGCATCAAGAGGGCTGCAGTCCTCCGTTACATGAAAAGAATAGCTCCTGCTATTATCCTGTTACAAGAAATGCATCTGTTGGGCATGAAGTATTTCTTCCTGGGATGTTTCTGATATCATAGGGTATTCCATCCAGGCTTTGTCAAGGGTTCCATGGGGATTGCAATACTCCTTCACAGGAGCATTCCTTCAGTGCTGAAAATAGTCGCCTAGGAACCACATGGTAGATAAGTGGGAGTAGAGAGGTGTCGTGAAGGTAAATGCTATAACTTCTTAAGTGTTTACATCCCACCTCAACTCCCTTAGCTCACCTTCGAAGCTATGGTGTCAAGAAAGATCCACTCACCTGAACATCCAGGTTCTGCTGGAGCGTTGTACGCCCAATCCCTCAGTCGGTCAACCCTCAGGAGAATGCAACAAGTGTTGGCAGTTCACATTCCAGGGGAAAGTGGTTTGGGGAAGAGAGAGAGATGAGCGAGTGGAAGGATATCTCCTTCTGCCATGTGGCAGCTTGGGTGTTGTGAATGCGGTCAATATGTTGTGCGACTCCTCACCGGACTTCCTTAGTAAGTTGTGGTCTTGCAGTAACATAGGCACACACAAAAGAGGGAACGTGGTTAACATAACATAACATGAGTCCTCAACTAAGGTGGTGCTCACACAAACATCATTAATTCTATTACAATATGTACACTCACCCTTACATCTCAAATTATTGTTCTGAGCTTCTTCATAAATGCTAAGAGTGCTGTGCTCTCTAATAATCTCACAGAGGACTGTGTCTTTTTCTATTGAAGGCATAGATTGAGTCCAGGACTTTGTTTGCAATGAGGATCCCGGATGAATTTTCAGATTTCCTATTGGAGAACAGGTTGGGATTAGACAGTTCCCATAGATCACCTTGATTTTTAATGTGGAAATATCAAAGTTATCCAAGTTCCTCAAAATGCAGAGTTTTTATGTCTCTGCAGTTCAGTCCACTGACCTTTTGATGAGTATCAGTTGAACCTCTTATGCCTTTCTAGCTGGGGTTCATAGTTGACTCCTTTCTTTACCCCAATGTCTTTGTTTCTTTTTCTTTTGGATGTGGCCGAACAATGCTTGGCAATGCGTGCGACAAAGAGATCCTCTTCCTGGATCTGGAGCACTCGAACAAGCAGGTAAGAGGGGAGTACGGGAGTTGAATGTGGTAGCACATGGTGAGGAGGCTTCTCTCTGTAAGAAGGGATTACGGGAGCAGAATGTGGGAGCTAGATGTGAGGAGACTTTTCTCTGCAGGAGTAAGAAATCCAAAAAGTGGCTTGTGGCCTTGGCGCTGTATTTATATACTGCGTCCCAAGATGGCCGCAAATCTCACGGGCACTCGAGATCTCACAAGATCTCAAGCCTTGCTCGGATTGCATGCAGAAACTGAATATGGGATGTAAGGAGGCCAAAAAAACCCTAAGGAGGTGCTGAAAATGGATGTTCTTTAATGGGGAAGAATGTAGATGTACCATAGCGGTTGAGGTGGGTGTGGCCTGTGGGGAATCATACCTTTGGGAAGTACTACTGAGAATGTGGTGAGTGTGGCCTAGGAGGGGGAAACATGTCTGCCTGAAGGGAAATGGAGCTCACAGAAGAGGACCACCATCAGCTGGGAGTCTTGGAAATGTGGAACTGACCGTATAAGTGGTGCAATTCCTGATAGAAGAAGGCAGTGGTATTGTATTGTATTGTATTGTATATGGCATTTATAAAGCGCAACAAACACCCTACGGGTACCCTGGCGCTAAAAGTACATGTATACAAACCAACGTCAGGCAAGAAAGGACAGAACCTAAAGAAAAACATTGCTCAAAAGAAAGACAGGAACACTATCTGGGGAACAGCCACGTTTTGATCCTTTTTCTAAACAAAGACAGGGTACTGCATTGTCTGATTTCAGTTGGGAGTGTGTTCCAGAGCTTTGCAGCAGCAACACTAAAAGATCTTCCTCCCGATCTGACCTTATTGAACCTGGGTATCTTTGCCAGGTAAGCAGAAGAGGAACGAAGGGTCCGGGTAGGAATATACCAGACCAATTTCTTCTGCAACGGTCTAGGACCGAGTCCATGTAATGCCCTAAACCCCATACAAAGGGATTTAAAATAGATTCTTTGCTGCACAGGGAGCCAATGTAGCTCCGATAGGCACATTGAAGCAGAAGAGCTTCGAGGTCTAGACAAGGCCAGTTTCGCAGCCGTGTTCTGGACACGCTGCAGTCTCTGTATCAAATACTTTGGGGACTCCCAGCAGCAAAGCATTACAATAGTCAAGTCTACTTAGGATGGCGCCTTGAACAACCAAGGCTCTGGCCGAAATTGGGAGCAACGGAAGAATCTTTCTCAGAGCCCTAATGAGGCCAAAACAGCACCCCACCAACTTGTTCACTTGCGTCTCCAGAGATAGGTTGGCATTGAACATAACTCCCAAATTTCGCACCGTCTTAGATGGCGCCAAAGTGGTAGATGAGCCAAGGGGCCAGAAGTTGTGAGGAAGAGGCCGATGGACCTTCCCAACTGCGCAGTGTACAATTTCGGTTTTATCCGAATTGAATTGCAATGAGTTGTTCCGTAGCCACTGCACAGTGTCATGCATACATGCATGAAAATCCTCCAGGGCGTTGGGTGACGTTTCATCAAGAGAAATAATAATCTGGGTATCATCAGCATAATTCACCAATTTTACATTATGAGCCCGAATGATATTAATCAGTGGGCTCAAGTAGATGTTAAATAAAATTGGGCTGATGGCGGATCCTTGTGGAACTCCATGACAGATGTTAGTAAAGGCTGACTGGAAAGGGGAAGGGCCACTGCCTGACACCTGCCAGATAAGTAGGATCGAAACCAGTCCAGGGCAGTGCCCACTACTCCCACCTCCTCTAAACGTGTTAGCAAAATGTCATGGTTGACCGTGTCGAAAGCGGCAGACAGGTCAAGCAAAATAAGTATTGCTGATTGCTGAAGTTCCCGCAAGGTGCGAAGATCATTAGAGGGAACTTTAATGCCTTTCTGACCCAGATATAGACACCATTGGTTTGGTCACAGCTGGGATAATGGGGAGAGGTAAATTGCTGGGGGATTGGATGAACTCTAGCATTGTGTGATGCCTGGAGAGTATGGCATCCAGAAAGCAGGGCATATACCCATGCCTCAGCAGCATATAAAACCCTCTCTCATATAGACCTCTTGCTCCTCCCTGAGTCAGACATACTCCACATGACAGATGTCTTTTCTCCCATGGGGAATCTCAGAAAACTCCCCATCACGGTTCGATTGGGAGTGCCCAATGCGGAAAGGTGCCCAATCTGGCAGTTTAATGCATGATATCTGCTAGATGACCAATGTTCGGTACTCCTCTCAACTGAAATACAAGCCTACTTTGAGACAAATCACAGCAAAGTTGATTCACCAGGCACGTTATGCATGGCATGAAAGGCCACCATAAGAGAGTTAGCAAAAGCCTATGTAAGATGCAAAGATTGTGAGAAACAATGGCAGATAGCTGAACTTGAGGACTAGATCTTGGCGGTAGAATGGCAATACTGAAGGGAGGCGTCTACTGCCGTCTATCAACAGCTTGAGCTTTATAGAGCTCATTGTGACAGGTTGACTAACTTCCCAGAATATAACTGGTTAGAGGCCGAAGCCCTGTTGGGGTCTCTGGGAAAAGAGGAATTTCACAGATGTCTCTCTAGTGATCAGTGCCCCAGACAAGTTTACATCATGAAGAGAGAAATAGGAGGGGATGGATTTGGGCACTTGAGGACACCAATTGGTGAAAGCAAGGTTGGCCCCCTGAGAAGTCACTATTTTGGCCCATATCAGATTTGGTCCAACTGAAATGCCTACATGTTGCATATTTTTCACCCCAACATTTATGGCTTATGATTAGGCTCTTTCTGCTTCCACTGAACAGAACAAAATGCTGATTTCTTCCACATAACGGGAACTGTCCAACAATTGCTAAATACTGGCTAGTATTAGGAAGAGTGTTATCTAGCGTGCTGAAGAATAAAAGAGTTAACACCTAGAATAGCCATCTTGAGAATTCTGGATGACATTGGTGGCAACAGGAGGGGGGGAGGGTGTGCCCTGATGAGTATGGTCACAATAACCCTGAACGGGATAGTGCATGGAAATGGAAGTCCTCAGAACCCCCCCACACTGATGGAGTAGCAAGTGAAAGGGCCTGGGCCCATTTGTTCAGTACTACTCCTATGTTGATCCTTCAATGGTTCTTTTTAGCAGCATGAAATTTAAAGAGGAGCAATATTTTGTAAATCAGTTTAATACACAGTGTAACTCAATATGGTTACCAAATAACTCAGGTCAACAACCAAATGAAGGTTAGTCAGGGTTTCTTACCAATTCAAATATAGTTGGACGTATCAAATCTCAGCATGAGAGTATAAAAATACAAAGGAAACATAAGAAATCTAATTCTCATGAAGAGATTCACTCGGTGAAGCAAAAAAAGAGCAAGTCCTATAACTATTTTTCATTTAATCAGAAAGGAAAAGTTGAGGTTGCCCTGCATTCGCACTTCGTTGGAGAAAAGCATTTAATTCTATCCATCCCTACTCTAACTCTAGAAGGTGCATCCCTAACTTAGCCTTTGAGCAAGAGGTTCGAAAGGGAAAAGGTGTCAGCAGTGAGTGTCTTCCTAAAAACTCACTCCACCATCAGATGGGTCAAGAAGCATAAAGCCACAAGCAGGAAAGAAGCAAGCTAGCACCCAGGTGCTTTCTGTCGGAAAGGCAAGAAGAAAATTGGCATCTGCCCCTCATCATATATTCAAAATAGTATTCAGCAAATGTCCCATAAGGCTTTTCTCACATGTACTTTACAGTAGGCTTCAACTACAAAATTTTCCATGACGTCGATTCCTTTCATGGCCTTCCTCATGTACGCCCCTCTGCAACAGTTCGTCCTTGGACTCTTCTCGTTCCCCCGGTCGAACGCATCTCCCTTCACCTTATCTTCGCCGGGCCAAGCTAACTATATCTCCTTCATTCCTCAACTATCTAATGGAAACAGAGCGATTTTCCACCTGTGATGCAAACCATGGAAACAAACAACATTCTACAAGGCTCACATGGGAATTTAAGCATTAATTTCAGAAAGGAGAACATTCAAAACATGCTGTGGATTCAGGCCTACAACTTAGGATAAAATAATAACTGCACCATGTAATTCGCGTTTAGCATTTCTATAAAATCAATAGTATGTTCAATAGAAACGTTCACTAAACTATATTCGTACGTCTATTCCAACTACATCATTGGCCTAATAAACATCAAAAATACATTTAACGTGTCAATGCGTCACATCACTAATGAGCCCAAATAAGTGTATTACATTGTTTATACGTATTCAGTACAATTCTACGAATCATTTGTTAGCTTCACATTGAATCATGCTAATTTCACAAGAACATGTTAATTGGTTCACATTTCCTCTCACATCTAATTTTACCAATAACACAAAATAAAAAGTGAGTGCATACTACAAGAGTTTACATTGTTCTCCTAGCTGGTACTCCATGTAGGATACAAGTTTCCACTCTTTCACAAACAGCATGCCTGGAGCACAAAGCAAGAGGGACCCATCTGTAATGCTAAAGGCTGTCCTCATAACCATTGTAAGATATGGGGAAGTTTGAGTGGGAATATTATGGTCTTGCCAATGAGTACAGTAATGCAGATTGATGAGATGCACTGAGGGACACCTACGGCAGCAATAACTCTGAATGTGTTGGATGCTGCACTGTTTCGTTTTTGTAGAAAATCAATAAAATTGGTTTATAAGAAATAGGAAATAGGAAGTGGGTGCGGTCACTGAACATCCAGGCAGTCAGGAAACCTCATCAAGTATTTGGTAGTATGTTTCACTGGGAGCATGCAAGACTCTGTTATACACTGCCCTTTATGAATGCTTTGCCGCTGTTGCCATTATAGAGGGGTGTCAGCTAGATGATATTTCCTAGCATTTACCTTCACAATCTATAGTCTTCTCCTCATTGACTCTTTATCCACAAATGAGAGAAAAATTCATTTTGTCTGTCTTTCAGTCACTACATCCTATTTGAACAACCAATGTTCAAAGGCAATGCAGCTAGAGCACAACTTACTGACGCAGAAAGTTGGTGGTAAATTAAGGGCCACATATACGAAGCATTTTTGCGGTCGAACCAGCCTACCAGGCAGGTTCTGACCGCAAAAAGGCTTTTACAAATGTACAAAACACAAATTGTGATTCAGTAACATGTTACTGAATCGCAATTTGTATTTGCATTTTGGTATTTGGAAGGGTCGTGTTTAGAGTGTCTCTTCCTAATACTGAACCTGAATGGTATGTACAAATTTTTGCATATGGAATGCTGTTGCAAAATATTTGCATTTTACCATCACCTCAAAGTTGGTTGTAACCAATTTGCAAATGGGAAGGTATCCCCTATGAACACCTTCCCCTTCGAGAATTGTTGAAAAAATAAAATACGGACCACTGATATTATAGTAGGTGTAGATTTAGTAAGGAGGTGATATTTCACTTGGTTCAGAATCGAAGTCTGTTTTATAGAGAAACACCCAGCGTAGTGAGGCTACCTCACACATATTCAAGTATTGCGCAGTCTTCATCTCCTTGCATTTCTCCACCCTCAGAGGCTGAGTACCTTTGTAGAAATAAGAAATGTCAATACTCGCAATATATGTGTAATGCCTCATGTGTCATCTCTGACATAGTAAAACATTTTCCAGGAAGCACACAACTCTTACATTTTTTATCACTGGGCACTAATTGCTGGAGACTTTTAAAATGGCTGATTGCTTGATAAGGCAACATGTTTGATAGTGTATATTCCTTATGCCTGGGGATACTGACACCATACATTAATGCAGAACACAGAGAGAGGGAAGATACAATTATACTCATAAACAAATTCTATCTGTAATTGCAAAAAAGAATGTTGTTTATTGCAAGGGAGTGCATTGGTATGCGATAGTGCAGCTTGCTCTGAAATTGTAGCCACATGTGCTGCTATGCACAGCGTTCCAGTAAGTAAAGGCATGCCAATGGAATGAGTTTCAGATGAGCCAGAGAATGAAGAGGAACATCTGCTTCTACATCTTTCCACAGGAAAGGATGTTCCCAGAGCTGCTGAAGGACATGCATGCGGACTGACGTCACAATAAATTATTTTAGAGGTAATAATAAAAAAAAAATACGTGTTATGTTAACAGTTTTTAAAGATGTGGAAATAATTTCGATTTATGTTGAATATAATAATCTTTTTTATATAACTGTGAACAAAAGTTATGCAATATTAAGTTTAAGTTTGGCAATATTTCATTATTTCAAAATAAGTGATAGAAAATGAATTCGTTTTCCAACGTGAAAAAACATTAAATGAATTACTTCTTGAACTTTTTGTAACAGATCTTTGTATCCCCTTGATTCTCCCAGTGCACTTTAGCTTACAGTGTTTGAGCAGTGCGTGCTCATATGTAACAGACAATCTTCTAGCACTTGATGCTTCTTCTCTTTTCATATGCCCAATATTTGCACTTTTAGACTATTAGTCCTCTGGAATTCTTCTACTGTACACTTATTTGTGCTAGATGTCTGCCTACATCAGCACTTTAACACACCATTTCCACCTGCATATTAACTGTGCCTCTGCGCACTGTTGTAGTAGCAGATGCCAGTGTTTCAACAGATCTGTTTCAGACTGGATGGGAAAATTCTGAGGTCGTTGCTTACGTCTGTTTGCTTCAGAGGCTGCAGCAATAGTTTGACTGCCTCCTGACTAATATCAGACTTCCTTTTTATATTAATATCGTATTGGGCTCAGATATGGTTTTGTTAACCTCCTCACCCCTTTTACTAAGCTTACATGTGGTCCTATGCTGTTTTTACTATAAGAAGACAACAATGTGCTGTGCATTCAAAGGATAATACACCAACTATTATATTGCAAATAAGGTAATGATGAAATGTCTACAATCCAGATGTGATCCTTTTTGATTTTGATTAACTACAAATAAATAGAGTATGAATGAATAACAGATCTTTTGAGATTTCAGTGTGTTAACTGACAACCAAATCAAGAAGAAATGTGTAATAAGGTAAACTAGCTACAACAGGACAAGATAGTAATTGAATGATTACTCTTACTGCCTGAGATTAGGTTAAAGTTGATATTTTTACAACCCCTTGTTTTTGATGTAGATTTTGTTGTATCAGTAGCATCGCTTTTTCTAATGAATTAAATTGAAATGCCATAAGAGTACCAACTAGTTTACCCTCTAATGCTTCAGTAACAGCTCTTCCCAAGGCCCTCCTCTGTCTACGTAAAGACTTGTTTCTAGAACTAAGGGCCTGATTATGATGGCGGTCAGACAAGTGTCCGACCGCCATCCCGTCAGGAACGTACAGGCCGACAGGGAGTCGGCAGTCCCACCAGACAAATTACAATCCGACCGCCGTGGAGGCGGTCAGAAACATGCCATATAACACTGAGGTTTGTACTGCAGCCCAAAAAAGGGCTGCAGGACAAGCCTCACTGCTAAGAGGCATGTTTGTAAACATCACTGCACCCTGTGTTTCAGGCACTATGCCGTGCCTGCCACACGGTGCAGAAATGTTTAGGGGGGTACCATAGGTGCCCCGAGACCGCATAGCGGAGGGCCAGGAGGAAGGGAGGCCTGCTAGGGGCCCCCGTAGTCACGTTTCGCATGCCTTTTCATGGCGGGTGGAAAGGGACATTGTAATCCCTACGGCGGTCCCTGAGCAGGCACCCTCTCTATTGTAGGGATTGCAGTCCCTCCGACAGGATGCGTCGCTGATGGTCCCTCCGTCAGATGCCTCCATAGACCTGCAGGGGCTGATGGCGGGGGGACCGCCACCAACAGCCTGACCATGGCGGTACCACCGCCATCGTAATCAGGCCCTATGTGCCCTCCTTTGAGGTGTTGATTCTGTTACAACAGTAGGAGTTATGGATGAAGTAATAATACTTTCTGTTTGAAAGGATAGCAGAGATTCAATTTCTTCTTAATTGTCCCCTTCTCCAGAGGTAGGTGGATTTTCCATGCCACAGGTTGTGTTACATAGCAGGGTTTTCTATCTTTGATGTTTCTTTCACTGTCTGTGTCTCAGTCCTCTGGACTGGTGGCTCTGTTTGGAGATGCATGACTTTTATAAGCAAGCTGTCTAATCAAGAAGTTAGCATGCATTTATGTGTAAATACATAAATATAAAGTTTTATTTTAAGGCTGCAACACATGGTATTATTGCATTCTTAAAACTTTCTTTGGATATTATGTTTAGTTAAGTAATTTTTTTATTACAGTATGTGTGTTTGAAAACTTAATTTAAAAAATCAAATGTACATACCAGTTGTTTTCATCTTTGGGCCTGAAGATGCAATTGATGGTACTCATGCCACCACCTCAGGCTGCATATAGGTACAGCCTTTTGTCTCCTGGTGGCTAGTTTTTCTTTTAGTTATGCACATTAGGTTATACCGCCATTTTCTGATCTCCTTCATACTTCTGTTTGTGACTACCATAGCATATATTCTGTCCTGTATTCTCCTCCAAATTTATTTTTGGTTGTCTCTGAAACTGTTACAGAGGACTTTCCAAAGAAACTGTCACTTTCAGTAACACATTTTATGAGTAACATTTCTATGTCTTTATCATTCAATTTTCTTTTTTGCTTCCATACAACCTCCTCCTGTGACTCCTTGTTTGCCATTATGTTTCTTGGTTGGTTTCAGAAACAAATCCAAAGGTGTGTTCCTCTCACAGGCTTTAAATGAGAACATCTGAAACACTTCATGGGGCTGTGATGTCATTCGGTGCCCTAGCGATGCTCACAATTTGTGCCTGAAGATTCACAATTTGCAAGGCAAAGTGGATTGAAAATTGGAATTTGTTATTTAGCTTTAGCAAATATTAATAAATCACTGTTTGGTAATGTTTATGCTTTGTATATATTTCGGGATCATCAAAACACAACTTTGTAAATCAAGCTCTTCCATTTCCATATTTGCAAGGACATTTGAATTTAATTAATTTATTGGATTCATTACATACTTTAAAGATATTTTGTAAATAAAAATAAATTTTATGTAGGCAAAATAATGTTCACTCCGCAGATTTCTACCCAGCAAACTAAGGATCTACTGCTGAGTTTAAAATCAGGAGCCCCCTCGGACCCGTGTACGCATTCTATATTTTAAATGGCTCCAGATCCAATGGCCAAATTTCTATGTCATGTGTTCAACTGTAAGCTCCAATCTGGAATTTAACCTGGCATCTGGAAGAAAGCATTGTTACGCTGCTCCTTAAGAAACCCAGCGCCGACCCCCAGGACATGAAGAATCTCCGACCCATTTCTTTAATCCCCGCGCCTAAATTTATCAATCAGGAGCTGATGAAATTCATTGACACTCTGGTAATTTTAGAACTCTCCCAGAACGGGTTTCTTGTTGGTTACAGCACAGAGACTGCCCTTATTGTGGCTACAGACAGCATCTGTGCCCAGGTTGATCAGAGTGGGGCGGCAATCTTGATAATGCTTGACCTCTTGGCAGCATTTGATGCTGTCTCCCCGGCACGTAGGGTTCAGGATCTGCAGCAAGTGGGGGTCATGGGGAAAGCCTTGCAGCTTCTCTACTAATTTCTGTCAAACAGGGCTCAAATTGTCAGTGTTGTAAGTTTCAAGGCTAAGGCCTTTAGTCTTCCCTGTGGAATGCCACAGGGATCATCTCTGAGTCCCACCCTTTTCAATCTCTATGTGGCCCCTCTGGCAGACCTAGTGCGCTAATTTGGTTTTTAAGTGCTGTCATATACTGACGACATGCAGATTATCATCTCCATTTCTAACGGCCTGCAGTGGGTAGCAGGGAGGTTTAATTAGTGTATGTCCAGCATTATTTGCTGGATGAAGGACAACTCCCTAAAGATTAATGCAGACAAGACTGAAGTGCTTGTGTTCAGTTCTCATAACTCAATCTGATCAAGCACTTGGTGGCCAGAGGTCTTCGGACCCCCTCCCCTCCCGTTAGGTCAGCTAAAAACCTTGGGGTCATCTTTGATGCTCAGGTCAGTCGCACTATCAGCACGTGCTTTTACATCTTGAGGATTCTGAAAAAGGTAATTCCTTATATTCCATTGGAGCTGCACCAGTCAGTTATCATTGCCGTGGTTACCTCTCAGCTGGATTACTGCAATGCTCTGTACCTGAACATTAACTGTGCCTCCCTTAACAAACTGCAGCTCAGTACAGAATGCGGCAGCTCCTCTCATTCTGAACACTGCCAAGTGGCACTCCGCTAGGGAGGAGATTCGTATCGTACATTGGCTCCCTGTTAGAAAACACATTGTTTTTAAGGCTTTGTGCATGGTCTTTAAGGCCTTGTGCATGGTCTTTAAGGCCTTGCACCACAAGGGACCCTCCAATTTGAAGTCGCTTTTTCAATGGTACATTCCGGGGAGGCAACTGATATCTTCTTCTTGCAAAAAACGTATGATCCCCAGATTTTGTAGGACTAGATGTGGTGGGCGCTCCTTTTCAGGAGCGGCCGCCAAACTATGGAACTCCCTACCTAACTATATTTCAGATGCAGACTCCTTTTTGGCCTTTAAAAAACATCTGAAAACTTGGCTCGCTACATCCTAGGTCTTTTTATTGGCCACCTCTCTTCTGATGGTCCTCCTGTTCCGCTATAGCGCCTTGACACCTACGTTTTATCCTATCCTATCCTACAAGGGACTATCTTAAATTAAACGCAATGAGCGTGTATCTTATGTGTGATGGGGAGGCTCTGTTTGGTGATTCTGTCAAGGCTGTCGGTTAGACAATTAAGGTCTCATTTATGAGCACTTTTGCGGCTCCAGAACGTCACTTTTTTTGAAGTTCTGGTGGCGCAATGTGCCATGGCATATTTACAAGGCCATATAAAGCCACTTTACGTGTGCCCATTTCTCACAGAACACTGTGTGAAAGGGGCATTCAATGGGTGTTGCTGTGGGGGTTTCCACGCAACACCCATGGAATCTGAAGCATTCCCTGATTTACAAGAAATTGCAAACCTGGGAATGTGTCAGAATCCAAAGCGACCCCCGTGGTGGCATTAGGGATGCGCAACGAGGAGAAATTATTATTTTCTCCTCGTTTTTTTCCTTTTTCTATGTGTGCTGCATTCTGCAGCACACATAGAAAGAGGAAATTGCATGAATTGATTGATTTTGTGCAGGAAGGTGTCCCTTCCTGCACAAAATCAATTAGCCCCACAATGCAGGCACCCTTGCACAATGGTGCAAGGATGCCTGCATTGGCGCTTGGCAGCTCATTGTGCGCCAGCACAGGGGAAAAGGATAGGAATGCCCCCATCTCATAGATACGGCACATTCCTGCCCTTTTGCTTTGACATAAGGCAGCGCAGCAAGATTTCTTGCAGCACTGCCCTACGTCAAGACCTCATAAATGAGGCCCTAAATGTCTATTGCATTCTAATGTAATTTCCATTTCAGCTCAAAGTTGCTTTTTTGGTTCTAAGATGATGAGCCAGAGAGAGTGATCACCCAAACGTAGATGGACTCATATTACTTTCATGATATGAAGATTCAAAGCAATTTCCAAATTTAGAATTAACATCTGATATTATTTTTTATACACAAAAACAAGATTATGTGCTAATTTACTATAGTTTATAGAGTAGAATGCACCTCACATGTCTTTAAAGCAAGACATGTTTCCATTTATAAAGTTCTTCTACTAATGTATGAATGTTTAGGAGGCACGGTTATCTTGTTTTCAAATACATATTCAAATATCTAATCACATAAAGCTCTCATTAACTATAACAATGCTATATTTAATTTATAATATTTCTGTCATTTATAGGGTAAAACATTTGTGACAAGGGTATCTGATAGCAGATTATTAATATTGGAAGAGGTACCCTTACCAATTTAACAAACACACCCTAGTTAACAATGTTAAGAAAAACTCAGCTCAACTGCTGGCATTTGTAGCACAAGTTGTAGCAATGGGGGATGAGGTGAGGAGGGGCAGAAAAATTCACAATTAATTAGCTTGTTATTAAAAAAAACAATTAAAAAATAGAATTTCTCTAAATTATTATATATCAAATTCTGTTATGATTGTTAAGTTTGAGTAACTCAGCAGAAATTACTTAGGAAACCACATCCTATTAAACAGCTATGACATTACGATTAAGTAATCACTATTTAGCATCCAATTGTCCAAGATCACAGAATTGCCTCCAAATAAGTGTGATTCTCTAAGAACAATAATACCCTCTTAGATTTAACTAACTGCATATGAGGGAAGTTGGTCTGACAACGTTGTTGGCATGCTTTTTAAATATATACCAATTACTGTACCTTGTAAAACCTTAAGACATACAATGATTCATCAATTCAAAACACCCTAGTAATTGTTCCTTCTAGGTACACCCAGAAGAGGCAATATCTAGCTGCTCATGATAAAACCAATTTACTATAAGTTCACACTCAGACTAAAACCAGCTTCTGAAACCTACAGGAACACTTTGCAAATTGATACATTTTAATTCACATATTTTTAATTTAGGGACAAATGTATAATATGCTTTCAATTTACAGATTTCTCTTTGAGTCCTTGATAATGGTGAATTATGAATACCATGCACCTCAGTAACACAATAGAATATCACAAGATAGTATATAGACATTTTCAACTACAGTTAATGTAAATGTGCAAAGAGAGAACCTTCCCACATTCCATTGCAAAAAAGACCTCCTAAATGTATTTTCTGATAGGAGCACACTTTCAAATTCTCTTTATTTTATAATTTCAATTTTCACTCATTTCCATATTTAGGTTTCTTGTAATGTTATATTTTTATAACACAGACCTAGCTAAAAGGTAGTAGGCCCAAGGATCAACATTTAAGCTCTCACATTTAACAAGTGTTGTTATTAACTGCAATTGCCCAAACTATGCCTAATTTTGCTTGTGAGACAACACTGAAACTAACATCGAATTAGCTCTTACTTACTGGGATTAGAACACACCACTTAAACGGAAAACAGCTGAATAAACAAACCTCCCCTCCTGACCTTCACTTAGGTGTTTTCTTTTGTCATCAATGCCTCAGCAAAGAAAGCTTTCTATCTTCTACCAGATATTTACACTTCAAATCGAAACCACATTTTTTGTAAGGAATTGGGTTATTGGTTGAAGGAAGTGAAACCCTTCTCAAGCAACAACCATAATCCTCATCAGGGTGAACCACAAAAGTCATCAAATTAATCTGTGCTTAACCAGTAGGTAGTTTGACACTAGAGCAGTCAAGCTTTACTTAGAAGCAATGTGTAAAGTATTTATGCAGCACGGAAACATTTATAAAGTGAGAACAAAACAGAAGTCAAATTCTAAACCATTTAGACAGAGCAAAATGTAATAAATAAAATTACACCAAAATGACAAAAATCCAATTAGTAGACATGGGAATATTGAATTCCAAATATTTAGGAGGAAATAGCACCTAGAAGCAAATAGTGCTAATTATGATTATCTGGTCGTCCTGGACCAGGGTCAAGTCACAAGTTCAAGCCAACCGTGGTGGATAGAAGGCTGAGCTCAGGACCAGATTTGGTCTGATGAGACAGTACTTTGTGTCCTTAGAATCAAGATACGAAGTCTGCATCGGCCTGCACCGCGCTGCCTCGGGGAGCTGTAGAATAGGAGTCGCAATGTCTGGTCCTGCCTTCTTTAAAATTATCTGTTCTGACAATTCTTAACAATTGTCCAAGATTTTCCTTTTCCCCACAGTGCATAATTACCTATCAGCAGTTTGCTGAAGCCTCACTTCAGGACAGCAGTTATAAATGGCAAAACACCACCAATTACTTTCTCCATCCCTGTATTTCTTTCCACTCGTCCGCTCAGATGACCTAATCCAATATTAATCTTTAGGAGTCACTCTACACTTTCCTTTCTTCACCCTTAATTATGACTTCACACTTCTCCTAAATCATGAAACAGGATTTTACATGTTCTTTTAGTTCCAAATTAAACTCCTCATAGGTTACCCATTTTCACACCTTTTTACCTGCTTATTTGTTTAATTATAAATGATTTTACTGACATTTTTGCGCTTGCAACCACATATGGTAATGCAACATGAACATCAAGAAAAATCGCTGTTCCAAGCATTAGAAGCAGTGTGAGGTAGCCTTCTCCTGCCTTATACATTAGCTTTATCAACCAGATAGTTGTATGTACCACACATTAACCAGAGCAAATCTCCATAACTATCTAGCCTATGGGTCTACAACTTTTTAAGTAGTGAGACCTACTGCTGATCAGTGAAAATCATTGTTAGCTACTGAAAGCTAAACAACGCACACATTGTTACCAGACATGCCCACGCTCAGCTTCATTGACTGCAAGCGAAATATCCATAGATCCAGATACTATAGTTTGAATAAAATGCATGGCAGCCCTGTCATAGTGCCCCTAGTCAAAGTATTTTGACACACATGTCAGTTAGAGCATGCTCTTTGGGGATATATGAACATGTGTGTATATGAATGGGATATGTGAGTATTGGTGACTGAGAGCCTGCATCATATATACTTGTGGCACAGGGCATACCTTTCGCCATACGTAGCACTGTTACATGTATAACACAAACATACAACCATTATTTTTAAACAAGAGAAATTTAAAGTGCAGAAAAATGTTCATAATATGGAACATTTTTCTGAACTTTAAATTTTAGAAAAAGGACTGTAATTTTCAGTTATATGTATGGCACAGTGTCTACAGCCACCGGGAGCAAGAGACCTACTGTTTGTATATGCAACACTTTGAAATGGGAGAAAATTAAAGTGAAGAGTTAACTTATTCATTAATGTAACTTTTTATTTTAATTTTCTCCCATTTAAAAGCATTCAGAAATATAATGTTGTTCTCAGCTCCAATATTGAGGTTACAAAGACCTTTATTGAAGAGTTAAATACCACTGTGCCCCAGCCCCAACCAGGGTCACAAATCTGAATGAGCTCTGATCATTATCAGGCCCTTCTATCTGCAGCCTGATGAAAATAATGCAAAGCAAACACAGCATTCCCTTAACTTTAAAAGGAAATTGTGACCCAGTGCTTATTTAAAAAATTATTCAATGTTGCAAGCTACTCTGAATGTGTGTGGGAACTACTGGTAGCTCCCGATCGACTGGTTAGAGACACCTGATCAAACCATGCCAGGCAACGTAAACCTATGTTATGAAAGTGTTATCTCCCTGTGCAAAGACAGGCTACCTACTGAATTTGCATACATCAGTGGCCTACTTCAGAAAGACATTGTCCTCTCCCAAGCCAGTATCAATTACTGGGGTGCCAACATAAACTTTTCCTCTGGGCTAAGTAGGGAAACTTCAAAATAGACATCACTGAAATGATGTAACACTTACTAAACCTTATTTAACCCAGCTTAATATCTTGCTCTGTGCTGCCTCCTTCCCATTCTGCCCACTAAGTTCAAGATAACAGACTAGATGGCTTTCCTTTAGGCGGCCTAACATTGGGGTCTATTACGATGGCGGGCGGACTGTGTCCGCCCGCCACCGCAACGGCAAACGGGACAGCCCGCAAGAGGTGCGGCGGTCCCGCAATGGAAATTAGGATGCCACCGCCACGGTGGCGGTGGCATCCCGCATATATTGCATTGCGGCGGGCGGTGCTGTAAGCAGCACCCGCCACAATGCAATATATGCATGTTGTGCATTGGCATGCACAACGTGACAGGCACCGAGCGGTGCCTGCCACCTTGTCCATGCCAATGATGGGGGTACCATAGGTACCCCCCAAATGCAGCCCCCCACCCCCTGGGGGCCCGCAACGGGCCCCCGATGCAAAAACTGCATGCCTTTCCATGGCGGAGTCTCCGCCATGGAAAGGAATAACACCGCCCACATCATAATATGGATGGCGGTGCCTGCAAGGCACCGCCACCATATTATTGGCCTTTTCCACCCGGTAGGCAATCGTGACGATTGCCTACCAGCGGAAAAGCGGCGGACGGTCTTTCCGTCCACCGCGGTACCCCCGCCATGCTAATGTGGCGGGGTAAAAGGCTGTCCGGTGGGGTGTTTTGGCGGGCGGATCGCCACCGCCGGTCGGTCGGTGGTGATCCACCCACCATGCTCACCGCCCATTGCTCCTTGCATGAATGTTCAGTACAGTTTGTATCCTTAACTCTTTCTAAAGTTTATATCCTTCACTCTTTCTAATTGAAACACGTTGATTTCATGCTTCGTGACTTTCAGCCCAGACATGTTAGTTGCCTCACGACCCTTCCAGATCTGATGCTCACTCAAATTACATTTAGGTTCTATTCAGAGAAGCACACTAATTTTTCATGTGTATCCTGTTTTTGCATACAAGCAAGCATATGGGTTTATTCAAAGGCTTTTAAAAAATATCCATGCTGTGCATTATTTTTTACTGGTTTGTCGGAAGTTATGATTGTATCTGCTATTTTCCACACATTCCTTGCACAGCCATATCAAAATATTTATTAACCCAAAACTTCACTTTTCAATTATTCATTACTACATACTTGAGAATCTTTTCCCTGAACACACACATTATTCTGGGAGTAATACTTCCCGGCTCAATATCTTTATGTATGAGGTATTTGTAGGCAATCCATCTTTTCGGCATGGTAACCCCAGATTTTTGCCTTTTTATTGACCCTATTTTTTGCTGGGCATAGAAGCCTTTGGTCTTTACGCCTGCTAGACTGGAGTAAGGTGTCTGTGCTACCCCTTTAAAATGGTTAACTTGGCTTATACCTACCTTAATAATTTAACTTGCCTATAAATCCCTAGTATATGGTATTGAAAATGTAATAAATTAGGTCATGAGTAGAGATGAGTGGAAGTCTCACTCAAATAATAAGCACAATCCATGTCCGAGTGCACCACAAACGTCACTGCATAAACCTGTGCTTAATCCTGTGGTAGCCTGGCACAAAAGCAGTCAGGCTTTGCTTAGAGGCAATGTGTAAGTAATAAACTGAAAACACAACACAAGAAAAACTCTCAAATCAATTTAGAAAATTGTATTAAATACAATGACACCAAAAATAAAAAAAATCCAGCAAGTAGAACTGGAGATATCAGTTGTTAAATATTTAGATGAAAATTGCCTCAAAAAGCACAAAGCGTCATCCACAGTATCTGGTGAGCCCAGGGGTAAGTGAGAATAAGGCGGAGAATTGCTCCAGCAACTAGCTGCATTTTCACTCCTAGTGTGGAGTCAGACAAGGTATGAGGTTCACACGTTCTACTTGTTCTTTAGACGAGAAGAGGTCTAGATAGGTTCACTCCCTTCTTCACTCTGTCTGTCTACAGGAGCATGATGAGTTTGGACCTCTTAAAGTGGGGTTTGATGCCAAAGGGTTCCTGGAAGTCTAGAGGTCCACCAGGTAGGTGACCTCCCCCTTCTGCTCTTTGACCTCATAGAGCCTAGTCCACCGGTCCTGCGAGAACCTAGGCTGCACTGGCTCCGTTACGAACATTTTCTGACCAGGTTGAACCTTTACTAAAGCAACTTTCTGGTCATGTCAGAGTTTCATGATTTCTTGGCTGGCTTCCAGGTTCTCAGTGGCTTTCTTCCAAAAGCACTTCATCTGAGTCCTTAGAGCCAACATGTATCTGACTACATCTTGGGGAGGTTTCTTGGAAACTTGCTCCCACCCCTGCTTTTCAAGGCTGAAAGGCTTTCTGACAGCTTGGGCATACAGAAGTTCAAAGGGACTGAGACACCTCCTTGTAAGCAAACAACAGGCATGGCAAGAGGACGTCCCATTTACACCTCAAGGGCTCTGAATGGCCCACGACCACGCCTTTGAGGATCGTGTTGAACCTTTCAAAAAGCCAATTGTTCTGGTGATGGTAGAGTGTGAAGAACTTATAGGTTAACGGTCCTAGGTTGCTTGTATTCCGGTTCAGGGAGGGCCTGGCTTGGCAGTTCAGGATGGACTGTTCACATCATAGCAGGGTCAAGACTGATTTGCACATGGCGGAGTCCAAACTGAAGTGGTATGGTGTACAAAATAACGATGTACTTGAATGCCACCCCAAGTAATTACCAGTGGCTGAGATTAATTCAAGCATTTCAGTTTTTTGTATACTTTAGCATGTCATTTTCTAGCAGACAATCCACTGGCATGCTGGACTCACAGCTACTCTTAAGAATCTTGAGAAACCTGCATTCAAAGATAACCAGAGCCATGGTATAATGACTATCGAGGTTGTCAGCTGTCACAACCTGGTGGATTACATTAGGGATTACCTGCTCTGAGGACACCAGTTGACACCTAACAGTAGTGATGCTGGATCCTGTCACTCTCAGAATTTCCACCCTGTGCACATTGATGGTGACTCACTGCATATACTTCTCGGTACTGTTAGACAAGTGAGCATTTGGCACCTTCTCTCTGTCACCCAGGGACACGTGAGTAACCTCTGCACTCCCCCTACACTAACTGGTGCAACCTCTTCCCCGAGCACTACACTGTCCATTACCAGAGTAGACCCACCAGGGAGTTCCACGTAAAGTGCCCATATTTGTAGCACTCATGGCACTTGGGTGTACTGTGGCTCGAGGGCTTCTTCTCATGAAAATCTACTTTCCTTTATTCAGGATGGGACTGGGAATCCTTCCCCTGTAAAGGAAAGGACTGTGATCCTCCCGTTAGAGAGTTACCTTCTCAAGTCCACATGAAGAGCCGCTGTTCGCATTGGAGGGGCCCACGAGGATGTTGTTGTGAGAGCAAGGAGCAGGTCGGGTATCGCAGAAGTTTGCTGTCTCAGCACGAAGAGCCAGTCGTTGCTGAAGTTTTGCATTGGCAGTCGATGCCGGCTGATGCTGTTGGTGCAGAGTGCATGTCTTGCTGGATCCTCGTGTTGGCAGTGATCGTGGACCCTCACTGCCGGCGTGAAGTGTACGTCCCGTGGGAGCTTCTCATTGGCAGTCATCCAGGAGTTTATTTCTTGCCTCACAAAGGTCACTTTGAGGTCGCGAGGAGCCCAAAACTTCCACATCTTCACCTTTTCTTCAGGAGGAGTACACTCTGATGCCAGCCAAGGGTTCAGGACCTGGGGGCACCTCTTAGTGATCAGGACTCACTCCAGCAGAGGCCAGCAGCAGGGCTTAGGCAGGCCCAGGGAGATTCAGTTTGTGCTGGTCAGCAGGACAGTGGCAAACGGGAAACATCGTTTACAAGCTGTCATTACATCGCGTTACCTATACAACGCGGTCGTTACAACGACCGCGTTGTTAGAACGCGATACCTTTACATCGCAAGTCATTAGATCGACTTGCTGTAGGGGGCGCTCTAACCTAAGGAATAGTATAATTTACTATTCCAACACCTTCTCTATTGTTGCGCAGGCTGGAGTTGGAATAGTAAATTATACTATTCCTAAATCCAGTGCGCCCCCTACAGCAAGTCGATCGAATGACTTGCGATGTAAAGGTATCGCGTTCTAACAACGCGGTCATTGTATTGACCGCGTTGTAAAAGAACGCAATGTATTAGTATGCGTTGTAACATGCTATATTCTTGCACACAGACCTCTGGAAGCTTGTGTCCTGGTAGCTCAAACAGGGGGTCAACCAACTGGCCCATGGAATCACTTCTGGGAGCCTGGGTTTAAGGCAAGCAGGTTCAGGTTTCCTTCTTCAGTCAGCAGGGTAGTCCTTCTTCTGAATCTTCCACAGATCTAGAAGTGTTCTGATGCAAGGTTCTGAAGGTGTCACTTTTCTGCCTGGTGCCCGCCTTTATGTGAGGGAATTCCCTGGCCTTCCTCCAAAGCTAGTTCTTGTCAGTTCTTTCCCTTCTGATGATCCCAGTGCCTAACATTTTAGGGTGACAAAGGCAAGGGCAGGCCTGGTGCCAGGCTCCTTTGTGTGTGCTGCAGGCAGGGACCTTGGATGTTTAATCAGGGCAGGGCACAACTCCCCCCCAGCCATTCTGTCAGGATCACCCTCTCCCCTCGCACCTATGCCTCTTTTGTCTCAATGTCTGGAAAGAATACACAACCCACATCAGGAAAGCCATTCACAGTCATGTGACCCAGGACACAGGCAGAAAGGCAAATTTGATTTAGGCAGAAAAATGTCAATTTTGAAAAGTGGCATTTTCAGAATAATATTTGACTTTACCATTAAAGAGGATTTTAAATTTCAATTAAATTTGAGTAGCAAGAGCATTTCTCTGTCTGGTCCCCAGCTGCAGTTATTGTTTAATAAGTGTAATAAGGTAACCCAGTGTTAGTCTATGGAAGATATCGTATTACAGCAGTGAAAAATTATGTTTTCAATTTTTTTACTGAGAGTACATATAAAACTTAAATACACATGTCCTACCTTTTAAATAGCATGCACCCTTGCCCTTAGGGCCTACCTTAGGGGCGGCTTATGATTATTAACATAAAAGGTTTAGACGTGGCAAAAAGTTCAGTTTTCCAGGTCGAAATGGCAGTTTAAACTGCACTATAGGCTGAGTGGCAGGCCTGAGACCTGTTTTACAGAGCTACTTTAGTGGGTGGCACAGTGAATGCTTCTGATCACAGGTAGCATTTCATTTACAGTCCGTGGGTACATGTAGCACAGCTTACTAGGGACTTAAAAGTAAATTAAACATGCCAATAAAGTGTATGCCAATGTGTGAGAGCGTGAGCACAGGCACATTACCACTGGTAAGGAGAGCTAAAATGTCCTAATGCCAACAAAACGAGTTCAGCAAAACGGAGGAGAGAAAGCAAGAACTCTGGGAGAATATCACCGTAAAGATGTCAGGTCTAATACTCAGGCTTTAAAGTTAAATGGTACCTGTGACTGCAGCACCTATTGTACCTTCCACTACAATGGCAGTAAAAGAATGACTTTAGGACTACTCTGTGTTACCTCACATCAGCAGCTTGATCCCTGCAGCACAGTCATGCCAAAATCACCCTTTTGACAGGTTGGAAAGCCTGATTTCATGTTAAATATTAAAGAAGCCATGGCTAACCACTCCTGCCCTAAAGGTAAGTTGTATAACATTTAGAAGCGGAACATGTGTGACATTAGAAATGGAATGTTCTCCCAGTGACTAGGCACAAATTGACATTGTCGCTTGTCAGGCTGTGGCTGGTAAACAGGAAATTTCAAAGTATATATTATACATTTTAAGCTATAACTTTTGACCTACACCAATCAATTAATCAATCAGGGTTCCTGTAAAGTGCGACTAATCACCCGTAAGGGTCTCAAGGCAGCTACGGACTCCATTTAAAGACTTTTTACAATTAATAAAATCCAATCTCATGGTAAAGCTGGATTTTTATTAGCTCTATGAGAAATATAATAACCTTTAAAAAGTTAGTTTTACCTTGCTTAAAGTTGCTATTGGCTAAATTGCATTAGCTCTCCAGCCACTACCCACTCTGTGCTTGGCCTGTAGGAGGTGTGAAATAGGTGTGAACATTTCTTCCAGAGCAGGAGCAAGGCCCTTGGAGTGAGGAGGTGTTTTTCTTCCCATGGCAGGAAGACCTGTCGGGTAGGACCAGGAACTTAATTAACTTCAAAGGGGCCTACCTAGTCACAAGTAAATGTTGAGTAATATCTGGAAAGACCCAGCCTTTGTCCAGCCAGTCAGGCTGGCACCAAACCCAGTGGGAGGAAAGCTACCCCAGAACTAGGTTTAAGTGACCACAGAGGAGGGGACTGCTCATTACCTGGCCACACATATAAGTGATACAAAATAAACAATGGTTCTGTCGGGTGTTAACACAGTATTTCTTAAGGTACCAATCAATTGGGTCAAGTTATTTCAATCAGAGATTAAATATGCAGAACATTTCAAAAGACGAAACACACCACTAAAAGATATGCAAAAAATCACAATTAAATCAGATTTTTCGGTATTAAGATGTTTATATAAATTTCATCATTTATAGATACCCATATCTAAAGAAGTTATTTGCATACATAGCTGCCAACGTTGTGAAAATCAAAGTGAATAGTGAATAGGTGACATAGTGTAATCAGTGACACAATAAGTGCTCAATATATACAAGGTGTTTTTAAAAATCTGTACACGTTCAAAAGGGCCAGGGCAAAAGCCACACAATGAGCCTGCTACTCTGTTCGATTTCAGTATTTTGAGCAGGGCCTTGAACTGGACCAGTATATCGTCGACGTTTCAACCCTAAGAGTGCGATATTATAACATCTGGCGGGTCTTCATCAGGACTCAAGTAAGGGAGAAGGCTGGCAGCCTAACGGTAACCCAGTGGTTCCCAAACTTTTTTGACCCGCGGCTCCCTTGACGCATTGGCCATTGCCCGTGGCTCCCCACTGTTACTTTTTTTGGAGGGTGGGGGGGATGTAAGCCCGGCCTTGGGAGTACTTGCATTTTTCTCCCTGAAAATATTTGGGACAAAGCTGATGAAGGTATTATAATCATATATACAGGGTGTTTCGCATTACTAAGGCGGCGCCTCTGATAATATATTCCTAGTTACACTTCTTTGCCAATGCCTTTTTTAGAGTACCCTCTCAAACGTTTTTATCCCACATACAGTGCTAGATAGCACCCCTATGTATGTAGGCCCCAATGCTAAAGTGTTTCTGCGCTTGAAGAATATTTGCATGCACTTCCATTTCTACCCATGCCATACGTGCCAACACACCTGTCTCAGCAGGGGGACTCACGATTTTTTAAACCACATACAGCTTTATTTTTGCTCTCTCCTCCCTACAGAGAACAGAGAGCGATGGTCACATATTCTAGTTGTGATTGTGATTGTGATTCTGTGGAAATGTGAGGTCCAGAGGTGTCAAAATATTGTCAATGTGAAAGTAAAAGAAGTCGGAGTGCTTACAGGTGAATGGGTGCATTATGTGTTTGTTGGTGGCGAAGGGGTGAAGTGAAGGAGATGCAAGGAAGTGCATTCAGGAGAGCGTGAAAACAGAGTGCCGAAGAGCAAAGAGATGAGGGGTAAGATATGCAGATGGACGAGATGTGGAGAGTAAAAAGGCATACATGTCTAACATCAGAGTGAGCATAACAGGAGTGATTTAGACACTCTGAAGGCGACTACTCCTTTGATAGGCCTCAGTAATGTTTTATTCAGTCTCACAATTCCGTAATTGAAGCACTTTAAATATTATTTACAACAAAATAATTGTTGTTACTCATTTATCTTACACAACAAACAACCATTGACAAAGCTAATAGTCCTGGCTGGTTTTAGGTGTATGCCAGTTGTTTTGTTATATATTTGGATGCAATAATAGAAAGGTTAGAGAGAAATCAAAATACTGTTCGAGTGGCACTCTACGGGAAGCACAGAAATGCAGTTTACATGTTTATACCATGGCCTTAATTATGTAGGCCACGCCCCTCTAGAGATCCTCCACTTTTTACATCTCACCTGAATACCATCCACTGCAGGAGAAACAGAATGAGGTGCGTAAAAAGAAAAATGTTCCACAGAAATGTGTATCACGTCTGTGAATTTTCTTTGCAACAAAGAACAGGATAAAGTACAGGGACATGTAAAATTATTTTCAAGCCCGATTGATTTTTTCTCTTTCTTATGCCTGGAGTCTGGCAGTACAAAAGCAAAGCCATCAGCCATGATGGCGTGTTGATTCTATGATATCCGGACTGAGCCAGTAATTCATCTGTCATGTTTACTTTGATTCGAATAAACAATTCATGAGTTAGTGTCAACGAGAAGTTCTTTGGGGAATTATTAAAAAAATACCTCGCCTGTCGATGTGGTCCTCAGCTGCAATCCAACCTGTTTGCCGTTTCCTCTTCCCTTTTTACACGCCCTTTAAAACTGTTCTGCCCTGATTTGCGTGGTGTTTTCTTGCTGTTTGTTGGTACGTTGGATTGTCCGCAGTTGCTGCTGTATGGTTTTAGACATGCCGCCATGTACTGCTGTTAGCTGCCTTGCTCTCTTCACACTATCTTTGATAGGACACGTCCCTCCGCCGGCTCCCCTCACTCAAAATGATTGTGGCGAATACCATCGTACATGGGGCGCAGGAAGGCCTTGTGGTTCATCGCAATCTAGTATCAAACACGAAAGCATCGCATGAGAGAATGCATCTTTCCGCCTGCGTATCCGTCATATTTTACTAGATCGAATCCTGGGAGTCTCGGGGGCGGGGGTCGATTTTCGCTTTTCCTGACAGTCACGCATCTCTGCTTATCAAATCAACAACATTCCCCTTTGGAACGATGGGCTTCATGCCACAGGTCCGCGATTAGAAATAATTATCATCTTCAGGCTGGCTGAATCCCTCTGAGACTTGCCAAAAGCCAGTCATTATATTTCTGTCAGTCAGTGGCTGCAGACTGTCCTCATACTGTCAAGTGAATAGTCAACACGTAAAGAACTGGGAAGGGTGCATAACTGTTCCTATTCTGGCTCCAAGTGTGATGCGCCAAAAATCACCAGTATAATACTGCGTAAGTGCACTATTCTCTCAGTATGACAACTTGAAATGAATGTCTTTAGAGCCGGCATAATGTCCCGTGCAATATTTCTCGTACTGGGAATTGTAATGCAGGGGCTCTGCTTTGCACAAACACTTTTAAGTAATTGGTTGCAGTGTTAAACCTGTCACAGGGTGTCCTCTCTCGTCTTTGAAAGTACGTACGCACGTAATGCGGCAGCGCGCTCTTGGGCCAAACCATGTTTCCGGATTCTGCAGGTGGCATTTTTAACTCCCCCGTATGTTGCTCTGCGGCTGGAATAAACTCCATGCAGCATTCAGGCCTGGCCGGACGCAATCTTTCCCAAATCGTGCGCGGCGCCCCTGGCTACTCATAACGGCGCACCAGGGAGCCGCGGCGCACAGTTTGGGAACCACTGCGGTAACCAGTAAGAATCCCGGTTGGTGGACCATCTAGTTATTTCCAAAGCAGATCTTGCGTGGAGCCAACCCGGACTTCCAAGAACAAGTAGATTTATTCGTAAAAATCTTTATTATTTCACCAATGGGAACAGATCCAAGAAGGAGCAAAGCAGGGACACTAAATCTTCCTGCCGTGTAACCGCATGGATGCGGTTACACGGCAGGAAGATTTAGGGGCATATTAACAACCAGGCGATAGTCAATTATCGCCGCTTTAGCGTCCGTTTTCGGACGGAAAGCGGCGATAATTCTATCGCCTAATCAGCAAGTCACGCTATCGCGTGAATCCCTGCACTATCGCCTCTTTCCCCAACGCCCATCCTTGCATCTCTAATGAGATGCAAAGTGGGCGTTACTGGCGTACTCCCAGATGGGCTACGCAAATATCGCCGATGTGCACATCGCTGATATTTACAAGGTAGCCCACAGGATTATAGCAGACGTTAGATTTTGGCGAAAACGGCCGTTTTCGCCAAAATCTAACGTCTGCTATAATCCCGACTTAGCCATCCCTAACATAGGGGTGGATTGTGCTGATACGACCACAGGGTCGTATCAGCAAGGTATGCCGTTTGCAGGGAACATCGCTGGAAAACCAGCGATGTTCCCTGCAAAACGGCGATAATCCTCGCTATCTCTGGAATTTTTATCGCCCTGGAGAAGCGTGTTGTTAATAACGCGCTACCAGGGCGATAATTTCCAGAGATAGCCAGCGATAAGAAATCTATCGCTAAGCACGGCCAGCGATAATTATCGCTGGCCGTTGATAATATGCCCCTAAGTGTCCCTGCTTTGCTCCTTCTTGGATCTGTTCCCATTGGTGAAATAATAAAGATTCTTACGAATAAATCTACTTGTGCTTGGAAGTCCGGGTTGGCTCCACGCAAGATCTGCTTTGGAAATAACTAGATGGTCCACCAACCGGGATTCTTACTGGTTACCGTTAGGCTGCCAGCCTTCTCCCTTACTTGAGTCCTGATGAAGACCCGCCAGATGTTATAATATCGCACTCTTAGGGTTGAAACGTCGACGATATACTGGTCCAGTTCAAGGCCCTGCTCAAAATACTGAAATCGAACAGAGTAGCAGGCTCATTGTGTGGCTTTTGCCCTGGCCCTTTTGAAAGTGTACAGATTTTTAAAAAACACCTTGTATATATTGAGCACTTATTGTGTCACTGATTACACTATGTCACCTATTCACTATTCACTTTGATTTTCACAACGTTGGCAGCTATGTATGCAAATAACTTCTTTAGATATGGGTATCTATAAATGATGAAATTTATATAAACATCTTAATACCGAAAAATCTGATTTAATTGTGATTTTTTGCATATCTTTTAGTGGTGTGTTTTGTTTTTTGAAATGTTCTGCATATTTAATCTCTGATTGAAATAACTTGACCCAATTGATTGGTACCTTTAAGAAATACTGTGTTTACACCCGACAGAACCATTGTTTATTTTGTATTACAAATACCCAGGTTCTGAGGGATACTGGGTCACCCCATTGTTTATTGAGCACACATATAAGTGGGCACACATGGGAAGAACGACCCCTTATCTTGAATTTTGATAATAAGGGGTATGGTCTGATTGTTTGCAGTGAGGCAAACAGGAACTACTGGAGATGTGGGTGCTGCTGCCCCAGGGAACCTTTACCACATTGTTTAGGGGGTAATGAGACAGAATATCGAGGCTAAAAAATTCGAACTACCATAATATCGAGTTTAAAATATCGTGGAATGGAAATATCGAGTCAAGAATATCGTTGTCAAGAATATCGATTTGAAGGTAAGTAATATCGATTTTAAAAATATTGGAGGTCATTACGATGGCGGACGGAAAAAAAAACGACCGCCATGGTAGCGGGAAAACACCGCCCGCCGCTACCGCGGGAAAACTGACGGCTAGATTAGGATCCTCGGCGGTAAAACTGCAACCGCGGCGGAAAGGAGACCCGGCGGAAACGGCCCAAACCCATCCGCGGCGGTCGGTTTCGCAGCGGAAACAGCCCAAACGCCCGCAACCACAGCAGAGACACCGCCATCAAAATTATGATATTCCCGACATCCCCGCGGTGCAGTGCGCTGTTTCCGACCGCCGCGGTCGACAACATTGAAGAATCAGTGAGACGGCGGAAGCGCCACAGCCGAGCCACCACTGCGGACGCTCCGTTCAAAAAATGGCGGTCGCTAGAAAAACACACAACATGGCCACAAAGTGCACCAACCATACAAGGCATGCACCCAAAAATAGCTAACACAGCCCAAAGACACACCCCCATGGGAAACTCCAAAACTACAAATCCCAGGTTCACACACACACCACACCTGCAACCAATACCCCATCCTGACACACCCACAGACACCAGTATAAATCCAGCCCCCAACAGACCACAATCCTTTGCAAAACTCCACAACTGAGGGGACATCCACCACAGATGACAGGAGAGGCAAATCTGCACAACACACACACATCACCACCACCACTTCCACACCTGCACCTCTAACACCTTTCCACAGCCCACACCATACACATCACAACCACCACTACCACTCCCAAACCTGCACCCTAAACACCTTGACACATCACACACCATGTCACCACAGAGAATGGCCAAATTCAGTGAGAGTGAGTTGAGGGTCATGGTCGATGAGATAATCAGGGTAGAACCACAATTGTTTGGTAACCAGGTCCAACAGACACCACTAGCAACAAGGACGCAAATGTGGAGAAGGATAGTAGAGAAGGTCAATGCAGTAGGGACCGTGCCACGCAATAGAGATGAAATCGTGAAGAGGTGGCACGATCTGAAGGCAGTGGTCAAAAAGAAGAGAGCCAAGAACCATGAGCTGGCTCACAGGACAGGCAGTGGCCCTCCCGTTCCACTCAAAACATTCATGGGAGGAGAAGGTGCTTGGCATTCTACATCCAGAGAGTCTCTCAGGAATACCCGGGGGAGTGGAGGCTGGTAAGTACAAACAAATGCCTAACATCACACAAATCTACTGTCTTGCACTATTACAAAATAATACCTCCTAGGTACAAATTCATTCATGTGCACAACACTCGCCCCAACACATCTCTCACAGATACAACAGACACTCCCCCTGCAGCCCCCCAAAGGTAGTTAGCAACATCACCATGGGTACATGTGTACATGCTGCCAGCACTACAACTCCCACCAGGCCCCCTTGTCCCACAGATGAGCAGGATGTAGCCCTCCCCCACCCAGAAGCATGCCTCAGCCATTGTGTGCTACACCCTCACCTAACAGGTAGGTAGCCATCTTCACAGGGAGGTGGGTGGGTGTTTGGGAGGCCTGCACTACAACTCCCACCAGGCTCCCTTGGCCCACAGCTGAGCAGGATGGAGCACTGCCCCCACCCAGAAGCATGCCTCAGCCATTGTGTGCTACACCCTCACCTAACAGGTAGGTAGCCATCTTCACAGGGAGGTGGGTGGGTGTTTGGGAGGCCTGCACTACAACTCCCACCAGGCCCCCTTGGCCCACAGCTGAGCAGGATGGAGCACTGCCCCCACCCAGAAGCATGCCTCAGCCATTGTGTGCTACACCCTCACCTAACAGGTAGGTAGCCATCTTTACCGGGAGGTGGGTGGGTGTTTGGGAGGCCTGCACTACAATTCCCACCAGGCCCCCTTGGCCCACAGCTGAGCAGGATGGAGCACTAGTCCCACTCATAGGCATGTGACGCCTGTGCAGCCGCACATGACACCATGCCACTTAGTCCACAGTCACCAACACAAATAATGCAAAACAGTTGTGTTGTAGTCACCATGCACAAGTCTCTGTTCAAAATTGACCCACATTGTGTACACTGTGCCAGGCATAACACACTGCAACACTAACAACGATCATGCTGCCCTGCAGCAGTGTCTGGCCGCTTGTATGGCAAAGTGCAAATCACCCATGTCATACCACAGTGTTGCAATGTAAACAGTGGAAGTAGAGCACATCAAAAACTACACTGCAGCTGGGACTCACAATGCTAAACTAAGCACATCCCAAATGTCCTGCAACACACCCAGCTACCACAGTGCTGCACTGAATTGCAGAACAGCACCTTGTCTGAATTAAATTGTCAAAGGTGTCTTGTTTGGACCACCAATGTGTGTATGCATTGACAATGTTCACATCTCACACTGTCTGTCTGAACAGTGCTGGTATAGTCTGGCCCCAAAACCACACATTGTCTGCACAGGGCTGAGTACATCTCACACACACACCACTGTTGACCACAACATGTCAGTGTATGGATGCCCTGGAACAACTGCTTCACCAGTACTGGGCTCATGTTCTCAGGTCCACAAATACCATGAAACCATGACAGTGTGGAAATGTATGCTGGGTGAGATCTTCACCCTGCTGTATGTCACCACTGTGCTACGAGACCATACCCCTTGCCCTATTGTGCCTTCAAATGTCGGGGAGTGAACCCCACAGCCAGATAGCTGGGACAACAGTGTTGGGGGGCTATACCCCATGACCAAATGTAATCTGAAATCAATGGGTACAAAAAGCCACACACACATCATGCTCACCACACGCACATTCCCTTCCAAAGATTTCTACCAAGTCACATAGCCATGTCATTGCTCACCTTCACCTCAAACGGTAGTTAGCCATCTTCACAGTGAGACGGTGTAGTGTGTTTGGCTATCCGTCCCACAAAATGCAACATGCATGCTGTTCCACCACTATGGAGGATGGGACACTACACCCCCAATAGGAAGCATGTGGCAGGCAATGTATGCTACCCACCCAACTCACAGGTAGGTAACCGCATCTCACAGGTCGGGTGTGTGGGGCTGGGAAGCTTGCACAACAACTCACACGGGCCCACCTGACCGCCAGCACACAAGACCCATTATTCCTGGCACCAACATGCATGTGTCAGTCATTGCAATGTACACTTCAAAAGAACTAGCATGTGGACATATCATGCTGACTTGTCCCACACTGGACCAAGATGGAAGCCCTCATCCTACACACACGAGAGGTCTCACAAATACAAGGAAAACACAGCAAACACAACATATCAACAGCCACAACATGCAACCAGATATGCATTTAAAAAACATGTTGGCATAGGACACCAGGCCTCTCAATGCACAACTGCACACCCAGATAGCATTGGCAACTATAGTGTGCACACACCTAAGAAAATGAAACTGTGACAGCAACCAAAGTGTGAATGACTGAAACACATGTCGATGGAACTCCGAGCACAACCATGCACACCACTACATGCCATCTGACAGTAGCAGTGGTCCAGACCACCTAGGATCTAATTAAAGCAAACTTAAGCATGTCTGGAATTGCAAATACAGATATCTACACCACATTGAAAAGGTATGCCTGAAACTACAATGCTCACTCACTGTGCAGAGAGAACCGCTGCAAGGGCTCTACAAGTGACACATACGCGTAAATGGATGACATATGATTGATCAATAACAGGATGCCAACATGAGACTGTCAATGTCAAAAAAATATATTGTGCATGTCATGTCTTGACAACTCCCAATATGGACAAGTAATGTATGTACCACAACAGCTTGTAATGCATCACTGGATGTCGGTCAATGCTAATTTGTACAGCGAACAACTGCTGGATGTACAAACAGTTGATGTAACACTGCTAACACAAACTTTGATGGGTGCAACACAATGACCATTTCTCATCTGATCCACAGGTGACCAAGAACTCACTGCAGAGGATGACACCACCCTGCAGAGCCAGTCCCCCCGGAACAGAGACAACTGGATGAGGACTCCTGGATTCCTTGGATGAGGAGCTCCACGCTGGCCCATCTGGTGTGGCAGGCCGCAACCAGTCCCAGGCACCCATTGTCCCCCAACCACATCAGCTGCAGCCCCTGACCATCCTCTGACAGCTGCTGTCACGGCCTGTGTGTCAACCACTACTACCACTACCACCACCACCACAGCTGTCCGCAACACCCTCCCTGCCCCAGGGGTTGAGCAGCCCACCACATCGACTGCGGAGGCCAGGGAGACGATGCAGCGGGCCAATGTGAGGACCGGACAGGACCGTGGCAGCAGTGCAGCTGGTCGGGACAGGCTCATGCAGAGGGGGACTGATCCTGGGACGGAAGCCCTGGGCCACATCGACAGAGTCCTTGGGGCATACCAACAGTCCCAGGGACGAATGGGCCGGTTAGAGGAAGAATCTCGGGAGCACCTCCTGCTGCTGAGGTCCATGGACACACGCATGGGACAGATTGTGGACCTCTTGGGGCAGCTAGTGGCGGTTCTGAGGGACAGGCAAGCGCAACATTCTACCCCTCCGCCTCCCCCTGTTGGGCAGCAGGATGACATTTCATCATCCTCCCCTGCATCCACAGAGGGGGGTGAGTCCTCAGACACCACTGCCCCTGCAGCAGTGGCCCCTCCAGTGAAGCGCAAGAGGGGCCATCCAAGGAAAGGCCAGGGGGACTCACGTGCCAAAGCACCTGCCAAACGCTAGTCCCCGAACCAGCCATGATGGCAGACCACTGCACCACTGCATTGACCTTTGGACTATCCTTCACCACACTGCCATGTGAATGGCATCCATCTGTTGGACTGGGTCTCCACATCATTGTGGGGACTACTCAAGTATCTAATTTACCATGACTGTCAACTCACTTCTTCAATTCCCCTTCACATTTTCTCCACCCTTGCATGTCACAGTTGTAAATAAATACACCTTACACACATGTTGTTGTGTCTGCTCCGTCTTTAATACAGGATGTGCAACCTTCACCGTGTAGGACATGGTCCAGGGGAATGGAATGTAGGTAACAAGTGAGATGCTGAAGGGGCCTAGGGAAAACCGCAGAACAAGAGTCACTTGTATGGGTGTGGCATTGCACACATCACACAACACTTGTCAACAAGGTACTCAGATCTACAAACTTTACACAGAGCAACAGTCACCATAGAGACAATCTGTATCACACTAACCAATCACACATACATTGGCAGGCAGCAATGAGTCAACACCAAGCTGCAGTCAGCAAGCTCACATACACCCACACAGCAACACCATCAGACCATTTCGTCCCTTCTACATCGTCACTCACCTTCAAGTGAAGTAGCGGGTGATGAGCTGTCGACGCATGTCGACCCCTTCCTCCTCTCCACTGCCCTCGTCACTGGATCCGGCTTGATTTGCAGGCGGCGGCCTTGGCTGCTCATCATCGTCATCCAGGATCAGGGGTATTGCCTTGCGAATGTCCAGGTTGTGGAGCATGCAGCATGCCACCACTATCTGACACACCTTCCCTGGCGAGTACATAAGGGCACCCCCAGTACGGTCCAGGCACCGAAATCTTGATTTTAGGAGACCAAATGTCCGTTCTATCACACGCCATGTCCTCCCATGGGCATTATTGTATCGCACATCAGCTGGCGTGACGGGGTTCCGCAATGGGCTCAGCAACCACGGGCGGTTTGGATATGCCGAGTCACCTGGGTGTGAGAGACACAGATTAACCTTGCAGTCCCAAAACGCAACACAACAGCATGTCACAAACACACACCACTCTAATCCACTATGCATACTCATCCACAAGCCATGCACGCTCAGGAAGCAGATTGGCCATCAACTGAGGAACGATGCTGCTGCGCAAGATGTGGGCATCATGGGCTGAACCGGGAAACTTGGCACACACGTGTGAGATGATCATGTCCGCCAGGCACACCACTTGAACATTTACCGAGTGTGAATGCTTCCTATTGCGGTAAACCTGTTCACGTGCCTGTGGTGGCACAAGCCCAACATGTGTGCAATCAATTGCACCAATGACATGGGGGATATGTCCAAGGGCATAGAAATCGCCCTCCACAGCCACCAACTCAGGCCCCTGGGAAAATGGATATATCTGTCTTTGTACAGCATCATGGCCGACAGGACATCCCTCAGCACCATGCTGAACATCGGCTGTGACATCCCGCCTGCACTTGCGACCGTGTGCTGGAATGAGCCTGTTGCAAAGAAATGCAGGCATGCCATCACCTTAGATGTTGCGGTGAAAGCTGTTGGATATGTCCGACGTGGCTGCAGGTGGGGCTCCAACATGGCACATAGGTTCTGCAGGGTTTGTCGGTCCAGCCTGAATTTGCGGATTATATCCTCATTCTCCATGTCTGCCAGGACTGTGAACGGACGATGGATATTGTGCCTCCTCCTCCTAGGACAGATCACAGTGCACAGATGTCAATGCAGAAGACCATGAAATGTGCATCACATCAATTTTTTCTACAGACACATTCCCAAGTCTTACAACATGCACCATTAACCGACAGGGCACTTCACAAGTAGGTACACATCAGGCACACTACTCGTACACCTGTCCCCTTACCAGCAGCAATCATCTGTGCACCCCTCCGGCTCATTCGCATGCACAGTGTGATGTACTAACAGAAATGTGTGCATACCTGTGAGTATGACACCCAGCATATGTCACTAAAAGCAATACTACCCGAACACACCATGTTGCTGGCCCTGATACACCTACCAAAACAGGTTGCACATGGCACACTTCAACTACACACTGACCACCAGCTGAGCATGGGGGACACGTGTGTGCATGTGCATTGGACAATGTGCCAGTTGCTGATGCCCCTAGTTCAGTAAATGAGACAACAATGTGTGTTACATTGCACACACAGACATTGACCATTATCTACATATGCTATGCAACACATTAACTGGACAGTCTACATTTCATTACACAGCACATGTGACATGTGCGAGTGTATGTGACCATGTAATGTACTGGCGACCCATATATGGTACGTGTTGGTGACATGGAGTGACATGTCCCTTTTGTGCATTTGCCCTCATGAGGACCCTTCAATTGTTGAGACACTGGGCACTGTACATGTTGGCCTATGCAGAGAGCTGGAGGACACGTTAGGTGCAGCACAGCTACTCCACAACTCCATTAACGCTCACTCCAGGCACTGTCTGGCAGATATATGGCAGTGCCTACCGCCTGGCCCCTGTGGTGTGGCACCGCCCATAACCCAGGCACGATCGCAGGTGACACCGCCAGATTTGTATGTGACAATGGCGGTCACCATGCACCGCAACCCAAATTACGGTCCCTCCAGGCACTGTCTGGCAGATATATGGCTGTGCCTACCGCCTGGCCGCTGTGGTGTGGCACCGCCCATAACCCAGGCACGATCGCGGGTGACACCGCCAGATTTGTATGTGACAATGGCGGTCACCATGCACCGCAACCCAAATCACGGTCCCTCCAGGCACTGTCTGGCAGATATATGGCGGTGCCTACCGCCTGGCCCCTGTGGTGTGGCACCGCCCATAACCCAGGCATGATCGCGGGTGACACCGCCAGATTTGTATGTGACAATGGCGGTCACCATGCACCGCAACCCAAATCACGGTCCCTCCAGGCACTGTCTGGCAGATATATGGCGGTGCCTACCGCCTGGCCCCTGTGGTGTGGCACCGGCATGGACCATGCCCTTGCAGCCAATGGGAAGCAGCCTCACGGTAGCCTGATGAGTTTGAAAATCACGGTAGGCGTGCACCACCCCCGCGGAGGCGGTCACTGGAGGCATTCAAAAGATGCACCACCGCGGTAGCGCACACATGCACCCTACGGTGTGTCACCGGCATGGACCATGCCCCTGCAGCCAATGGGAAGCAGCCTCGCGGTAGCCTGATGCGAGTTTGAAAATCGCGGTAGGCGTGCACCACCCCGCGGAGGCGGTCACTGGAGGCATTCAAAAGATGCACCACCGTGGTAGCGCGCACATGCATCCTATGGTGTGTCACCGGCATGGACCATGCCCCTGCAGCCAATGGGAAGCAGCCTCGCGGTAGCCTGATGCGAGTTTGAAAATCGCGGTAGGCGTGCACCGCCACCGCGGAGGCGGACATTGGATGTATTTGAATGAGGCAGACCTGGTACACCAATTGCAGCACCCTGGGACCACTGACACAGCTCCAGGGGCCTATATATGTGTGGGAGGGCGCACCACATTCCCACAGCTACCAGGGACTGCTGACTGACAACCTCCACCTGCTGCTGCTGCCTCAAGGGACTGCTGGCTGCCACCCTGCACCTGCTGCTGCTGCCTCAAGAGACTGCTGGCTGCCACCCTCCACCTGCTGCCTCAAGGGACTGCTGGCTGCCACCCTCCACCTGCTGCCTCAAGGGACTGCTGGCTGCCACCCTGCGCCTGCTGCTGCTGCCTCAAGGGACTGCTGACTGCCACCCTCAACATGCTGCTGCTGCCACATGTCCATTGTGATGTCGAGGACTCAGAAGATCCGTGCCAGTCCCTTCACCAGTGAGGAGCTTGGGGTCCTGGTAGATGGGGGGCTTGCACAGTACCCAAGGCTTTATGGCGGCCCTAATGTCATGGTAAGTCTCCCAGACTGTGAGTGAGAGTGCAGGGTGTGCACACGTGGGGTGGAGGTGCTTCGGTATGTGTCAGTGGTTGTGGGGCTCTGACATGCACTGCCTATAATGTTTACTACAGCGGGAAGGGCTTGGTGGGCTCTTTCACACGTTACCCTGCATGCCTATCCTGAGTAGAGGGACATGTCCTGTAATGTCAGCCATACAGTGCAGCTGCATTTTGGTGATGCAGGAGTCTGGCCAGTTAGCGTTTGTGTGAATGGCTGTGTTGCTCCCAATTAACCCACTCAGTGTCAGTCCACCTGCCCTGCACAGTCCCCACCGAATGCCACATGTCCACATCACTGCATGTACAGTGTGTACCATGTGTGTTTGGCTCACGCCTCTTCATCTAAGTCCCATCTCTGCCATGTAGATTACACAGGAGCAGGCGTGGGAGAAGGGTGTGTGTATGACAGTTGTTGTCACTCTATGTGAGTTCCAGGACACAGTGAGGCTTTCACAGGGCTAGGACACTTAGGTCTGCGCAGTGTTGGACACAGTGAGTCCAACAACATGACACATGTTTTGCTATCTTCTCTATGTGTAGTTATAGGTAACTGCAGACTGTAGCTGCAGGCAGACTACACGTTGCTTGCTGTGTTGGTATCCTGCATGTGAATGGGATGTGGAGGTACTGTGTCCACCATCGAACATGCATGCCTGTACGTCTGATTGACCAATGACATTGCACCATGTTCAGAGCAATTGTTGGCTAAGTGACAGTTGTAGCTGGAGTTTTGGATGAGTCACTGTCGTGCTACTGCATTTTTGTTGTGTTGTTATTGTGCACTGTGTCACTGGAACCTCACCCCTCTTGTCTCATATGCCTGCAGCTGAAGGTCCACCAGCGTAGAGCCGTGTGGAGGGCCATTGCCTCCAGAGTCTGGGATCTGGGTATGTCAAACCGAAGGCGCACCCACTGTCATAAAAGGTGGGACGACATCTGCCGGCTGAGCAAGAATGTGGCCGAGATGACGCTGGGGCTGCTCCCTCAGACTGGCAGGTTGGCTAGGCGCAGCATGACACCACTAATGGCCTGCATCCTGGCTGTCACACAACCTGAGCTGGACAGACAACTGAAGGAGCATCAGCAGCGAGCCAGGGGTGAGTATGTGTTGCAGGCTGCCTTTGGCTGGGAGTGGGTGCATGTGTCTACAGAGTGTGCAAATTGTCAGCTGTGTGACGTTGGTTGTGTGGTGCAATGTTTTGTGAGTGGCCTCTGTGCTGGGTGTATGTGCCATGCTTTTGCCCAAACGGCGCTTCATCAAGTGAGTTTTAGCACTGTGCATCTCTCTTACATTTGGAGTTGTGGCCTTCAGGTACCTTCTGCTGTGGGGTAGTGTGTGAATTCTGATGGATGGGAATGCCAGTGTGCCAACTGTGAATGCGTTTCAATGAATGCGTGCAATTCCAGACCTCAGATGTCTGCCAGTCAGACATCTGAGGCCAATGTGCAACAGTAGATGTGCCCATGGACTCGATATGGTGGATGGCATGTGTGTAGGGTCATTGTGGGATGGTATGTTGTAGTCTGTGTGGTCCCCTACTGCTCCACACATGTAGGTGATGTGCACCATGTCGTGGTGTTCATCCTTGCCAACATCGGGACAGTGTGTGTGCACAGGCCATTTTGGGGCTGTGTCTGATGTGAGCCAACTGCAGGATGGTGTGCTGTGTGAATCACCTAGGGCACTTATGGCAGGACGTGTGGCGGACATGCACCGTTGTGTAGAAATTTTGGGTGGCAAGATATATGTGTGCACAGGGTGGCCTGCAATGTGCTGCACACCTCTTTCTAGGATGCAGATGTATTGGCACGTGTTAGTTCTGTTGATGCCACTCATCTCATAGTACTTCTCTCTCCTATGCAGCAGCTCCCGTATGTGCAGAGGGAGAGGGGACGGACACCAGTGGTGAGGCTTCCACTGCAACAGCCGCACCGGAGCTGACTGGACACAGATGTGACCAGCGCCGAGGAGGGGGACAGGAGTCTGCTAGAGGATTCACAGCTGGAGACACAGAGCTCTACCTCATCTGACGCCAGCGGTGACACATCCATGTTGGGGGTACAGGGAACGGGGACTCTGCCTCCTCTTCCGCCACACAGCGTCCAGTGCCCAGCCTCCCTTCAACCTCCACTGGTGCTGCCCGTGTCCGCACGAGTAGGAAAGGAAGAGTCACCTTCACCCCAGGCACAGCTGCCCCAGCCCATGTCAGCCCTGCTGCCCTCAGTGCAGAAGCAGTCGAGCTATTGCGCCAGATGTGTGTGGGGCAGACAGCACTTCTCAATGCCTTCCAAGAGCACGACAAAAGTTGGGGCAGGTTATAGCTTTCATGGAGGGCTTACATTCCGACGTAGGTGGGCTACACCGGACTGTGCAGTCCTTGTCATCAACTGTGACAGCAGCCCTGCAACAGGCACATAGTCAGGGAGCGGCTCCCAGCACTCGGTCCGGCCCGTGTCACTGTGCACCTCTGATGACAGTGACAATGCCCAACGGACCCCAAAGTCCCGATACAGAACCCGCAGCACACAGGAGCAGCAGCAACCCAAGCGTACTAGGGCGCAGACACCATCCCCACATAAGAGTAAGGCCACCCCAGAGCGCAGAGAGAAAAGCCCATCAGGCGACAGCAAGGGCCACAAAGCAAAGAAAAAAGCATCAGGGTCACAGGCCTCACCTTCCTCCCCTGCCAAAGACTCTCCTGTCCCAAAGACGTCTCGCAGAGGCAAAAAGACAGTTTCCACACACACTGAGAAGGTGTTGCCTGCAAACATTACACAGGATGAGGGCCCCATGGATAATCCATCCTTGACCTCCACTCCCATTCCAAGCTCTGTGAAGCCAGCACGGGAGGGCACTGTAGGGGGCAAAGCTGGTGGACAGAGGGAGGCAGGGCGGCGGCAAACACCAGGCAAGCGCACAGCGGGTTCCAGCATGTCCCCAGAGGGGGGTCACCATCCACACCAGAATCAGCTTTGGTGTTGGGGTCACCTGTTGTGTCTGCCCCAGTTCCCTCAATCCCCAGACAGGGAAGCCTTTCAGGATCCCCAAGAGGTGGAGAGGCACCCCTCCACAATCTCCGGCACACACTGTGTCTCACCAGGGCATGAGTCCACCTCCCCGGGTCACCACCCCACCTGGTCCAAGCAGCCCCCCTGCTACCACATGCACAGTTGGCTCTTCCACAGTTGTTACTCCCACTGCCCAGGGCAGTCCTCCAACTGACCCCAACACACAGTCAGCTCCAAGTCCGACAGACAGCCCCATCTGAGTGGTGGTCACCCTCACACACCTGTCTGTCCACAGGGGTGCGTGTGATGCCCATTGTCAGGCCCATTACTCTGTTGCTGGGCATGGCATGGTAGAGTTGCATACATTCCCTGTGTAGCTTCTGATGTAACTACTCTGCACATTGTACTTGCCTTGTGTTTCACTGCTGTGTGCCCCTGCCTGTGCAGCTTCTCTTGGACTCACTCTGCACTTTGTCCTGCCCACTGGCCTTGTCGTTCACTGCTGCGTGCCCCTGCCTGTGCAGCTTCTCATGGACTCACTCTGCACTTTGTCCTGCCCACTGGCCTTGTTGTTCACTGCTGTGTGCCCCCTGCCTGTGCAGCTTCTCATGGACTCACTCTGCACTTTGTCCTGCCCACTGGCCTTGTCGCTCACTGCTGTGTGCCCCTGCCTGTGCAGCTTCTCATTCACTTAATCTGCACATTGGACTGGCCACTGGCCTTGCTGTTCACTGCTGTGTGCCCCTGCCTGTGCAGCTTCTCATGGACTTTATCTGCACATTGTACTGGCCAATGGCCTTGTTGTTCACTGCTGTTTGCCCCTTGCCTGTGCAGCTTCTCATGGTCTTAATCTGCACATTGGACTGGCCACTGGCCTTGCTGTTCACTGCTGTGTGCCCCCTGCCTGTGCAGCTTCTCATGTAACTACTCTGCACATTGTACTTGCCTTGTGGTTCACTGCTGTTTGCCCCCTGCCTGTGCAGCTTCTCATGTAAATGCTGTGCATATTGAAATGCCCACTGGGTTTGCTGTTGCCCAAATTTGTTGTCTCAATATGCAAATTGTGAATAAACACAGTTGATCCTGCAGTGAGTTGTGTCAGTGTCCTTCCTGAATAAAGTTGTTTCTGTGTGTGCATGGTTTACTGTGTCACAGGCTCAGTATGCCACTTCGACATTGCCAATGGGTTGTGTCACATTTCATTTTTTTGCAGGGGTGGGAGGCACTTCATTTCTACCTGACTGTGATACTTATGGGTGCAGTGCAGGTGGTTGGCAATGAAATCTTGTAGTCATCTTCCTTCTTGGCTCATGTTATCTATGGTGGACACATGTCAGGTTTGTGGGCAATGGCAGCACAGGGTGGGAGTTTGGGCACAGGCTTACAGGCAGGCAGGCCAGGGTCATGGGGTCTGTGTGAGCTTCCTTTCTGTGTGCCAATCAGTGTCGGTGTATGGACATCTTGTGGTGATGAGTTATCCAGGTCCCATGGCTTACTTCCAATGTGAGCACTTGGGTGGTGGAGAAGTGTATGGTGTGAAGGGGGTGACTTTGTTGTGACTGTGGATGTGTGTGCACCTGCATTGTCAACTACTGCCATGTGTGACCCTGGAGTGGTGTGCCTGTATGTGTACTTGTTTAGCCCTGTGGTTGTGTTTTGTGCACATGGCAGTATTGTGTGTTGCTGTTGTGGGAGGAGGTATGTGTGACATATCCTACTTGTGCTTGGCTGTCATGTAGTGTCTCACTGGGCCCTGTGTGTTGTGCAGCAGACATTGTCTTGTCCAGTATTTGGATGCCTATGTGTGGCTGGTCAGTGTTTGAGTTCAGGGCCTTCCTTACATCCCTGTGCCTATACATGGGTGTCCTTGCTGTCTCCAGGAGTTGTCGCATTGGGGTGACCGTTGTTTGTGTTGACTGACTGTGTCAGCCATGTGTGCTGTGATGGGCTGTGTGTGTTCTCACATGTGTCTTGTCTTGCATGTGCATCACACATGCTTGACGGTTGTGTCACTGCCCTTCCATTTGTGGGCACCTCACTTTGGCTTTCCTATATGTTGTCCTCCATTACTGCTGGCATGTGGTGTGTGTATGTAGCTGTGAGTCAGGGTGGTGTGTGTGTGTGTGACTTGTCAGGTAGTGTGTGCAGTGAAGTGTTTGGTCCTCATCTGTGTGTGTGTACATTTTGTGCCTGGCCTCAGTGTTCTTGGCTTGTGTGTGATGTTGTTGTGGTGTGTGTGTTGGCTGGGGCCTGGGCTTCTGTGCTATGTGTTCCTTTGCAAAGGGTCCTGCTGTGGCTGTATATGCAGTTGTTGGGACGTGGGGCATGGTGTGGCTGTAGTTGTGTGGTTGTTGTGCAGGAGTGGCACTTGTGAAGCACATGTTGTGTCCCTTCAGGGAGGTAGCTGGTGTGTTGTGGATGGAGTTGTGGCTCTGTGCGATTTGTACGGTGCCCTTGGCGTGTGCTGGCCCTGTGCTCTGCGTTGTGTGCATGGTTTCATGCACACTGACCGCGGCGGTGACGTGACCGGGACATTTGTTCATGAATGCGGTGCATGGGTGGGCAGTATGTGGCGAGATGTTTTTGTGACAGGTGGGACATGTGTGTGTGCAGTGATGGCTGTGTGCCTGTCCCCACAGGGGTGTGTGGTGTTCCCATGCGATGTTTTTCAACCCTGGAGCTGTGTATTGTGTTACTTGCACTGTTGTGTCTGTACGTACCTGCGGAGGCGTCCGCGGCAGTGGATAACTTGCAGGTGGTGTATCATGTACAGCACCGGGAAGGCATGTAGGGCAGGATCCATCGCGGTGTGTCCCGGGTGTTTCTTTTCTGTCTCCGCTGTGATGTCTCCGCCGTCTTACGCTGTGCGGTTTCTCCGTCGCGGTGCGCTGCCCTGTTTCCGGCATCGTGATATCTTCGGCGTACGGGACGTCATTCCGCACGGCGGTGTGTGGTGATTGGCTCACTCCGCCGCGGTGGCGGGCGCACTTTGATGGCGGTCGGCGCGCACCGCAGCGGGCGGGAAATGTGCAATGTGTGACCATCCTAATATGGCGGGCGTGAAGACCGCTGGCGGCATGCGGTAAATGGGTGTTGTTAAGGCCACCGCCGGCACCGCGGTCATGTCTCCGCCCGCCATCGTAATAGGCCCCATAGTTGTTTAATATATCGATATTTTAATTAGTGTTATGTATTTTACTATATATTAAACGTATGTGATGACCTTTTTTATAAGTATCGTTTATGTTTTTTAATATTTGTGTTACATTTTTAGCAGTTAATAATTTTAATTTAATTAAGTCTTGCCTTTTTTTAGTTCCGTAACGGGTGGTGGGTTTATAGGGGAATAGGATGGGAATTAATTTAATTATAATAAATTAATGAATATTTTTATTTATTTAATTGAGATTTTATAATAATAATTGTGTTTTTAATTTTTGGGGTAAATTTTAGGTGCACTTTGTGGGGTTTATAGGGGTAATGGTTGGGAGGTAATTTGTTTTTGATTAATTAATAATTAGTTGTTAATTAATATTAGTTAATTAATTGACAATTAATTATGGCAATGGTGTAATTATTTTTAGGTGCAGGTTGTGGGGTTTATAGGGGTAAAGGGTGGGAAGTAATTTATTTTTAATTAATTAATTAATAATTCGTTGTTAATTAACATTAATTAAATAATTGACAATTAATTATGGTAATTGTGTAATTTATTTTAGGTGCGGGCTGTGGGGTTTATAGGAGTAAAGTATGGGTAGTAATTTATTTTTAATTTATTAATAATCAGTTCTTAATTAATATTCATTAATTAATTGACAATTAAATATGGAAATTGCACAATTAATTTTAGTTGCTGGTTTTGGGATTTTTAGGGGTAAAGGGTGGGAAGTAATTATTTTTAATTAAATAATTATTAATATTAATTAATTAATTAATTAATTGATAATTAATTAGGGTAATTGTTTAAATAGTTTTTGTGTGTGGGTTTTGGGCTTATAGGGATGAAGAATGGGGAGTAAATTACTTTTAGTTACTTTATAATTAGTTGTTGAATACTATTATTTATTTAATTGGATTTTTTTAAATTGTGTAATTAATTTGTTTACAGTTTAATTTAGGTGTGGGTTGTGGGGATTATAGGTGTAAAGGCTGGGAAGTTAATTACATTCTATGTATTTGCATTTGTTTTTTAATTAATAATATGTGTTTAATTGAAAATGAATTATGTTAATTATGCAGATAATTTCTTTTTATTTTCAGTGTGGTTGTGAGGTGTGTGGTGTTATAGGGTAGGAAGAAAATAGACTAAATTTATGCAATTATTAATGTTTTTGTTAATAAATAATTTCTAAATAAAAATATTTATTTGTTTGAAATTATTTTTTTATTTTCTTTAATATAATATTTGTAGGTATTTGTGATATGTATTTAACATTATAATATGTTTTTATTGTTTTTATTTTTAATATTAAATATATTTTAGTTTTTAACACATTTATATTTTTTTAGTTACTTAAAAACATTTTTTTTATTATGTTGATGGAGTGAGAATAGTAAATTTTATCCCGTCGCAATCCATCACTTTCCCTATTGATGCACTGACTGGAGTGGGAATAGTACATTTTATCCCTCTGCTATCCAACACTTTCACAAATGTTGCACTTACTGGAGTGGGAATAGTACATTATTATCCCTCCGCTAACCAACACTTTCCCTTCTGTTGCACTTACTGGAGTAGGAATAGTAATTTTTACCCCTCCACTACCCAGCACTTTCCATCCTGTTGCACTCATTGGAGTGGGAATATTAATTTTTACCCCTCCGCTATCCAACACTTTCCATCCTGTTGCACTCATTGGAGTGGGACTGTTAATTTTTACCCCTCAGCTATCCAACACTTTCCCTACTGTTGCACTCACTGGAGTGGGAATAGTAATTTTTACCCCTCCGCTATCCAACACTTTCTCCACTGTTGCACTCACTGGAGTCGAAATAGTAATTTTTATCCCTCCGCTATCCAACACTTTCCCTACTGTTTCACTCACTGGAGTGGGAATAGTAATTTTTACCCCTCAGCTATCCAACACTTTCCCTACTGTTGCACTAATTGGAGTGAGAATAGTAATTTTTACCTCTCCGCTATCCAACACTTTCCTTACTGTTGCACTCACTGGAGTGAAAATCATCAATTTTACCCCTCCGCTATCCAACACTTTCCCTACTGTTGCACTGATTGGAGTGGGAATAGTAATTTTTACCCCTCTGCAAGTCAACACTTTCCCTACTATTGCACTGACTGGAGTGGGAATTGCTGTTTTTTTTGTTAAATATAAATTTTATTGTTGTGTTAAGTGTAGTGGGAATAGTAAATTGTAGTATTTTGTAATGTTATATTTTATGTAATTTGCTATGTATTGTAGTTAGAATAGTAAATCTTGTTTTTGTGTGGTGTAAAATATTTTGTTACTGTTGTGTTGTGTTAGGTGGGAGTAGTTATTTTTATATTTGTTTAGTATAAACATGTTTTCTTTTAATGTGGTGGGAAATGTATATGTAATTTATATAATTATGTGTTTTATTTATTATAATAATAATATAATTTGCAATATTTTTTGTTTGTAACTTATTTTTAATTAAATTGTAAAATATGTGTGTTGTTTAATTTTTATTTTTATTTAAATTGATTCCCTTTTTTAATTTGTTATGCTTTTGCTATATTTAAATATGTTTACATATATTTTTGATGATATTATGCTAATTAAGATGTTTTAAATTACATTATTAATTACAATATTAGTTTATATATTTTATATATGTATAACTATATATATATATATATATATGTGTGTGTGTGTGTGTTTGCATTTTTTAAAAGAAGTTTATTTGTTGTATTTGTTCAAATATACATTTAATTATATTTTTTTATAAATGAAAGTTAGTATTTAATTTATGTTTATTTTATTATTTTAAATTATATATATTTTAAATTCTATATTTAATACATCTATATTATTGTAAACTATATCTTTTTTCTCAATATCTGTACTTACCTGTTTAAGTATAGGGAGTCTATATTTTTGCATTCTATATTTTTACCTCGATATTTTTAACATCTATATTTTTGTGGTCTATATTCTGTCAGTGAACCGGTTAGGGAGTGTCCAGAATTCACCCTCACCTATTAGCTGATGCCTGGCACAAATGTGGCACCCCATTGTCACTTGGCATATATAAACTCTTCAAGCTTATCAAGTTGATACAAGGGATGTAGGTTTATTAAAGGTCTTCAGAGCAGAGAGGTTCAAAACAAAAAACAAAATTATAGTGTTTTGAGGTAGTGAGTCCAGTCATTTTAACATCTTCCTCTGTCTCTTCTATCTTCTAGGTTCATCTTGAGGTATTCCAGCCGGTTCCCTTGGAGAAAACCAAAGCACAGGTAAGTCTTAGGTTCTTTGGATTACTCTTCTTTTGTTTAATAGCTCTATCTTGTCTCTGCTCTTTCTGTATTCTTTCTATAGTTAAAGCAATTTCCCCTCCTAAGTTCACTTTCTTTCTTTCTCTGGTATAGGCTTTTTTTTTTATCTTAGTGCTTATCAATTGAGCAAGCTTAATGACTTCAGCGTTGTCCTTGTACCGAGTGTCCCACTAAGGAAAAAACGTATATGTCTGGTACATGGGCAATCAATCACCCTAAACACTGCTGCAGGTTGGGAAGAAAGAATGAAATAAACATAAAGCTGATAGGGGTTCGCGAGAGGCTGGTTTAACGCCGCCTGTCCCGCCGCTTACTTCCCCACCCGCCTCCCTTCCACTATTTCATACGCACCCACACCTGTGAAAGCCACTCTTCTTCTGGAGCATGGAGGGGCACAGCTTCTAGCCGGCCAGGACCTCGGTTCTCTTTCTCCCTGGTACATGCCTCCTTCTCTAAGCTCCAGCAACCTCCTGCAGCAGAATCGTATGGCTCCTCTAGTCTCCCCGGAGGTTACACTCTGACACTCTTTTCCTTCTCAGAAGCTTCGGCGTTTCTCACTGATCCAAAGGAGCTGCTTTAGACTTGTTATGTTATGTTATGTTATATGATTTTCTAACGCGCACAGCTACTCCAAGGAGTGTCCCGGCGTGAGCACAGAGGGACTAAAAAGCTCGCCAGCACTAAGCAAAGAGATAAGTTTTTAACAGTTTTTTAAAAACTACAGGATCTTTGATGTTGCGAAGCGCAAACGGAAGGGCGTTCCATGCCTGAGCAGCCATAACGGCCAGGGAACAGCCACCAAGCCTGTGCCGGAAGAAGCGGGGCACTTTCGCCAGAAGAAGAGCGGAGGAGCGTAACTGTCTCCCTGGGACGTAAAAAGAAAAACGCTTCCGCAGATAAGCTGGCCCAAGACCATGCAGGGCACGATGGGCGATGGCAAGAGATTTGAATTTCACCCGGGCCGCCATGGGAAGCCAGTGAAGAGAGCAAAGATGACCTCGCACACTGCTTCTTAAGGGGATCTCTAAAAGGAGCCAAGCCGCCGCATTTTGCACCACCTGGAGTTTATTCAGGGAGTACGCCGGGAGTGCCACATAAAGAGCATTAGCATAATCCAGGCGGGAAAGAATGAGCGCGCCGACAACTGTCTCTTTCGCCGGCCGTGGGAGAAGAGGGAGAAATCTTCTTAAAATTTTGAGGATACCAAAACAGCTCCCTGAAAGTCTCTTGACTTGGGTGGAGAAAGATAAATTATCCTCAAACCAAACTCCCAAATTCTTTGCGGTACTACCGCTAGAAGATGGTGGCGGGAACTCAGATGGCCAGATCGAGTCTCTGAAGCCAGGGGGGAAATTACCATACAGGAGGATCTCCGACTTGTCTTCATTACATTTCAATTGGGCGCCCGCAATTCACTCTCCTGCTTCACTCTCCTTTGATGCTCTAGTCCATCTTCAGTGTCACTGGCCACAGCTCTTATTCCCTTCTCCCGGGTTTGTCCTTCTCTTTCTGGGGTTTTTGTAAGTAGTCGTGAAAGAACAAGAGTGTTTTCTCTATTTCTTTTGTAGGCCCGATGTTTGGAGGGACCCAGCAGTGGATCTCAGGTAACTCCTAGTGGAAAAGGGGAATATGGGAGAGGAAATCATCAGTTACTTGGTCCTTTCCATTTTGATGTCTTATCTCAAATTGAAAGGGCTGAAGGAAAAGAAACCATCTCAGAACTCGAGTGTTGTTGCCCTTGTTCCTGCCCATCCAAGTAATGGGAGCATTTCTTGATGGGCCACTTAATAGCACGACATTCCTTCTCAATGACAGGGTAAACTTGTTCCCTGAGAAACAGTTTTCGGCTTATAAATAAAACTGTGTAATCATCTCCTTCGTCATTGGTTTGAGAGAGGACCGCGCATAAAATGACTTCTGAGGCGTCCGTTTGAAGGATAAAGGGCTTCTCAAAGTTAGCAGACAACAGCACAGGATTTAGTAGTAATAGCCTGTTTTAACTGGAAGAAAGCATCCAGGGATTTAGGGATGGTTGTCTAAACTCATGATTATTGGATTTGTTTTTTAAGAAGCTCGTTCAAGGTACCGGCAATCTTGGAATAATGTGGAATGATTCTACGATAGTATCCCAGGAGACCTAAAAAGCCTCTGACCTCTCTCTTGTTGTTTGAAAAAGGAGTCACTATGATAGCTTTGACCTTTTCGGTTTGAGGCTCAATTAACCCATTTCCTAAAACAAAACCTAAATATTTGACCTTACTATAAGTGACTTTTGGATTTTTTAGCTTTGGTATGCAGATTTGCTTTGGCTAAATGACCCAAAACTCAGTGGTAAGTCTCTCTGCTTTCTGCTTTCCTGTTTTCCTCCTGTTTCTGCTGATTTTGCCTTTTGCTGTATTGCTCTTTTTCTACTTTTTGTTATTTTTGCTCTTTTTCTATTTCATCTCAATCTGTGCCTCTCTGTGCTTCCTGCCCTTGTTGCTGTTCATCCCTTGTGGCCCCACCCCCTCCTGTGCTGCTTTCCACCTCCCAACTGTCCAGCACACCCCAACACTACTTAATGGTGACCGCTGCGTGGCCACACAGCAGTCGCGCCACTGGCGCAGTACAGACAAGCCTGTCTGCGCCCACCTACGCCTGCACCGTGCCCAGCACCATGGTCCCTGGTTCCCAGACCTGCCACTGATTTGATGTTAGCACCCTCCATGCCCTCAACGCAGGACGTTCTATCGCCTGCCACCTCGTGTCACCGAATGACATCCAGGGCCCATTTACCTGCCGCACCTGCAGCCATACCTTCACCTGCTCTGCACACCAGACCCACCAACTGCACGACCTACAAGAACTGAACCCCACCACCTCAGCTGCATCCTACTCAACACTCGCTCCCTCAAAAGACACGCCTGCTCGACTCCATCTCCCTCGATGTCACCTCCTTCACGGAAACATGGATGAACCCCACCTCAGCCCCGGACATCACAACCACCATCCCCGACGGCTACAAAATCATCCACAAGGACCGCACCAACCGACAGGGAGGAGGCATCACCATCATACATAAAAACACACTTCGCCTCACAACCAGCTCCGATGACCACTCTCCCAACATGGAACACCTCCACTTCAAGATCCAGACCAACCCAAACACCACCCTCCACAGCACCCTTGTCTACAGACCTCCCAGACCCCACTCCCCTCTTCAGCAAAGCCATAGCCAACTTCATCGCCCACCACGCTCCACCTCAATGGACTACATCCTCCTCAGTGACCTCAAATTCCACCTGGACAACCACCATAACACTGCATCCCTACTGGAGAACCTCACCACCATCAGACTCAAACAACTGATCACCTCTCCAACCGACTCAACAGGACACACGATCAACCCCATCTTCTCAGCAAGCAGCAACATCTCCGTCAGCCACAAATCCGAGTAAGAATGGATAGACAAGTCCTCCTTCACCAAACCCACCGTACACCACCACACCCACCGCTATCCTCGCAGGTGCTGGAACAAGGTCACCAAAGACAAGCTCACCAACTCCCTGAGGAAAACTCCACACTGAAATCCACAGACGCCACCACCATGGCATGCAACCTCCACCTTTGGATCTCCAACTGCACCATCACACTGGCTCCCCTCAGGAAACCCTCAGGCAAGCATCCCTCCAAGAAAGCCAGCTGGTTCTCTCCCACTCTCCAAGAGTTCAGGTGCACCTGCCAATGGCTCAAGAAAAGATGGAGGAGCAGCAAGATCTTGGCAGACCATGCACCCTTCAAAACCACCATTACTGTACACCACCACCTCATTAGAACAACAAAGAAAACAGCCATACAGGAACACATCAATGCACACAACAGCAAAGAACTCTTCACGGTCAAAGAATTTGCCAAACCCAGCATGGAGACAGCAGACATTCCCCCCTCTCAAGACCTCTGTGACAACTTCGCCACCTTCTCCCACCACAAGATCAAGGAGATCTACAACATCTTTCCCAACCCAAGAACCACCGGCCCAACCCGCAACCACCGCACCCAATGGCTCCAGACCCCAGCAGAGCCTGCCCAACTGGACCACTCTCACCTCTGACAACACCCTCAGGATCATGAAGAGCATCCACTCCAGAGCCCCTTCGGATCACTGCGCTCACCACATCTTCAACAGAGACGGCACCTCCATTGCCTACAAACTCTGCTGCACCATCAACTGCTCTATTGAGTCTGCCACCTTCCCTGAAGACTGGAAACAGGCAGAGATCAACCCCGACTGAAGAAACCCTCTGCCGACCCGACAGAGTTCAAGAACTACAGACCTATCTCTCTGCTCCCCTTCCCAGCCAAAGTCATTGAGAAGGCCATCAACGCCCAACTCTCTGAGCTCATCGAAACAAACCATATCCTGGACCTCTCTCAATCAGGCTTCAGAAGCAACCACAGCACCAAGACTGCTCTCCTCACCGCTACAGATGATATCTGCACCCTACTTGACCGAGGCGAAACTGCAGCCCTCATCCTCCTGGACCTCTCTGCCACCTTCGGCACCTTCTTCCACCACACCCTCTGCACAAGACTCCACGACGCCGGCATCCATGACAAAGCCCTAGAATGGATCCAATTCTTGCTCACCGGCCGAAGAAAGAGAGTCAGACTTCCACTGTTTTACTCAGAACCCACAGAGATGTGGAGTGCCTCGGGTATCCTCTCTGAGCCCCACCCTCTTCAACATCTACATGGCCCCGCTTGAAGCCATCTTCAGAAGCCACAGACTCAACATTGTCTCCTATGCTAACGACATCGAGCTGATTCTCTCCCTCACAGATGACCCCACAGCCACGAAGAGGTACTACCACAAAGGGATGAAGGCAGTCGCCACCTGGATGAAGGACAGCTGCCTCAAGCTCCACTCAGACAAGACCGAAGTACTCATCCTCGGCTCCACCCCCTCTGCCTGGGATGACTCCTGGTGGCCCGCAGCGCTCAGAACCCCCCCATACCCACAGACCATGCCTGAAACCTCAGCATCATCCTGGGCTCCTCGCTCTCAATGAACCGCCAAAATCAACGCTGTCTCGTCCTCCTGCTTCCACATGCTCCGCCTGCTTTGGAAGATCTTCAAGTGTATCCCCACCGAGTCCAGGAAAAGGGTCACCCATGCACTCGTCAGCAGCAGACTTGACTACCGCAAGGCACTCTATGCCGGCACCACCCAAAAACGCCTTAAGAAACTGCAAAACATTCTGAACACCTCCGCCAGACTCACCCTGAACACTCCCCGCTGCAGCCACATCACCGGTCACCTGAGAGACCTCCACTAGCTCCAGATCACCAACAGAATTACTGCTTCACGCTTCTCACGCATCCCTACAAAGCCCTCCACAATGCCAGACCTGCATACCTCAACCACCGCCTCTCCGTCTACACACCCACCAGACATCTCCGCTCCGCCCAACTTTCCTTGGGCACCATCCCACGGATCTTCAAGACCACGGCTGAAGGAAGATACTTCTCCTACCTCACTGGGAAGACCTGGAACTCCCTGCCTTTACATCTCAGTCAACCACCGCCGCTGCCTCAATTCAGGAAGGACCTCAAGACCTGGCTCTTCAATTGAACTGCAGATTCCCCCCCCTAGCGCCTTGAGTCCCTATTGGGTGTGCAGTCGCGCTTTACAAGAAACCTGATTGAAAACGACTTGCAGGTGAACTAGATGTTCTCCACGTGTTTTGCTAAATATGACAATATCGTCCCAGTAGGAAGAAGAGGAACCCTGATGACTCTTTAGAAGGAGATGTCTTAACCTCTGGAATGTTGCGGGGGTCACATGCAACCCAAAAGGGAGGACAGTGAACTGATATAGTCCATACAAGGTAGAAAAGGTGGTTTTCTCTTGATCTTCTGGTTTGAGCAGTACCTGCCAGCAACCCTTTGTAAGGTTTATGATAATTATAAACAGGACTTCCCTAGTTCCTCAATCAACTCATCAATTCGTGGAAATGGGTACTCATCGAACTTTGATATGTTGTTAACTGCCCTGAAATCGATACAGAAACAGGCTCTTCCATCGGGTTTGGGAACTAGTACAATGGGTGAACACCAATTACTTGTGGATGGTTTGATAACCTCCATTTTCAACATTTGCTCTATTTCATTATGGATGGCCTGTCTCCTGGCTGCAGGGATTCAGTAGGCTTTTTATTTAACTATTATTCCCTCTTTAGTGGGAATTGAGTGAACCTCCAGGTGTGCCCTTCCTGGAATATCAGAAAATATTGAGGACAAGAGGTTTAACACTTCTAGAATGTCATCCTTCTGTCCACTAGACCGACCCTAATTTATAGATAGGTTTCCCAATGAGTTTTGGTTGATCTGTACGGGGACCGTAGCATGAACTGCTTTTGGGACTAGCCCGATCCATTCCTTTAAAAAGTTAATGTGATTGCTTTGTTCCTTATTTGGGGAAAAACACAATTTATAGGTTATTTTACCCACCCTTTGAGTTATTTTGAAAGGGCCTCATCACTCAGCTTTCATTTTTTTCTTGGATTTGGGAAGAAGAACTAATACCCAATTCCCAACTTGATACTCCCTCCACTCCTTTCCTTTATGATAGACATATTTCTGATGTCTCTGGCTTTTCTCTAAACTGGCATGAACAAGTTCACTTAATTTTCCTATTTAAGATCATAGGGGCCCATTATGATAACGGGCGGATCGCCACCGCCCGTATGGCGGTGGAGATCCGCCTGCCATTCCCCACTGCCATATTAGTATGGCGGTGGGGACCCAGGCGGACGGAAAGACCGTCCGCCGGTTTTCCGCCGGTAGGCAATCCACCCGATTGCCTACCAGGCGGAAAAGGCCTGGAATATGGAGGTGGTGCCTTGCAGGCACCGCCATCCATATTAGGATGATGGCGGTCACATGCCTTTCCATGGCGGAGACTCCGCCATGGAGAGCCATGCGGAGAATGCCTTTGGGGCCCGCTGTGGCCCCCTGGGGGTGGGGGGCTGCACTTGGGGGTTCCCATGGTAGCTCCCAACATTGGCATGCACAAGGTGGCAGGCACCGCGCGGTGCCTGCCACCTTGTGCATGCCAATGCACACAGTGTGATCTCAGCACAGTGGCGGTGCTGTGCGCACCGCCCGCCACAATGCTGGGAATGGAGGATGCCACCGCCACGGTGGCGGTGGCATCCTCATCGCTGGTGCGGGACCGCCGCACCACTGGCGGCCGGTCCCAGCACCGCTAGGGTGGCGGGCGGACGGAAGTCCGCCCGTCATCCTAATGGGCCCCTTAGTTGGGTAGTGTAGCCCAATAGACTACTTGCCTCCTCTTCATTATCTTTTCCTCAAACTTCCTTTCTGATCTATACCAGGGTCCATGGTTTTTGCCCGAAAAGCAATTCAAAGGATGAGTATCTTAGGCTACTTTGTACCTGTCCTCATAAGACATACAGGGCAAGCGGTAAGAACTGATCCTACTTTCTCCCTTCACCTGATAGCATCTTTTTGGGGGTAAGTTTAAGAGAATCATTGTACCTCTCAACCAACCCATCAGTCTGGGAATGACAAACTGAAGTTTTAATATGTTTGATATCAAACTGTTTTCAGATTTGTTTCATCAACTGTTATACAAATGGAGAACCTTGGCCTGTTAGAATCTCCTTTGGGAATCCCATACGAGAAAAAATCTCAATCAGATATTGTGCTAAGGTTCAGGTAGTAGTGGATCTTAAGGGAAAAGCTTCCAGGTAATGAGTGGCGTAGTCAACCATCACCAAAATATATTGATAACCCTTCGAGAATTTAGGTAGAGGCCCAATTATATTCATCCCCACTTGTTCAGAGGGGGTCCCTATGATCGGAATAGGATGTAAGGGAACAGGTGAAGGATGATAAGGATTTTTACCCTGGCAAATCTCACACTCTTGGCAATACTTCTTAATTTGGGCCATTATTTCTAGCCAATAAATGTTTTGTGATATATCCTATGTGGCCTTCTCATAACCAGTATGCCCTGCAAGGAGATGGGTATGAGCTGGAATGATATTTGTTTCCTGAACTCTTGAGGAACCAACAGCTAGGAAAACTCGTTGGCTACAGTGATTCTATATAAAAATCCCTTTTTAATCTGAAAGTGAGGTTAGGTGTTTTGGTGCTTCCTTTCATTTTGTTTGGCACTCTGCCGAGCATGCTGTAATGTAGAGTCATTTATTTGGGTCATCTTAAAGTTTTGGTCTATGGCCAAGGCTCAGGGCTCAGGGGTTACGAGGGCATTCTGAGTCACCAGGGAATCCTTTGGAGCACTTCCCTGGGAACCTCTTTCTGAGACCCTTTTTCCACCTATTGATTCTAAAAACATCTCTAGAATTTGGGGATTGTCCGTTCCCAGGATGATGTAGTTTGGTAGATTCCTAAGGACTCTTACTTCAATACTTAGCTCTTATCCCTCGGTATTAGTTACTTCAATCTGGGCTACTGTATAGGTTTTAACATCTCCATGTACGCATCTAATACCCACATATCTGCCTGGGATAATTTGACAAAGCCACAGTAACTCCCCGTTTTACTACAGATTGTCTACAGCCTGAATTTAACAGGGTGGTCACCCATTTCTGGTTTATCTGGAGACTCAAATAATAGCAGGGCCCCATCTCCTGAGTAAAGAATATGGATCAGGGAACATGCTTCACTTCTATTGGTTCTTCTTCCGTTTTCTTGTTATTGCAGAATCTAGCAATGTGGCTTCACTCTCTGCATTCAAAGCAAAAGCATTGTGGTCCGCTATTGGTGGGTATCTCAGCCTTAATGGGGGGGGGGGCTTTTGTACTTCCATCAAGTTCTTTTGGGTCTTTTTCTCATTTTTTTTATTTGTACCTGTGGGGTTGTATTTGTGGACATTCTTGTCATCAGGCTGATGGAATCGCGGTTGTGCCCTAGAGAAGGTCGTAGCCATATCCGCTGAGTGTTCTACAGTTAATCCAGAATGTTGCCAGAGCCATTTCTGGGTATGTATGGGTAGAGCATCTAGATATTGCTCCAGATATATTTTGTTCATAATATCCTCCTAACTGGCCACTTAGGGTTTAAGCCACTGGTCGGCCACACTACTTTATTAGAAGAATAAGGTCTTTGGAGTGTCTCCAGAGGTTCCTCTTTCTTTCCTAAATCAGATCCGATATGTTTCTTCATCCACTCCTTATCTGTCAAGGATTATTTTCTTAATCTCAGCATAGAGGGTATCCCCCCATAGCTTTAGCAGTTTGATACCCTGCGTGAGCTTCGCCAGTTAATAAAGGAGCTTAATAGAAGGGCAATTTCTCAATAAGCCAGGCACTCGCACGTGCTGGTCTCTCAAAGTTCAATAAGAAAGAGTCTAGCTCTTCTCCGCCAAGGAGCTTCTGGGAAGATATGGTAGGACTCAGTGAAGTATTACCTCTACCTTGGGCTATCCTGGATGTTAACTGCAATTGATTCTCTGAAACTTTGCTTAAATATTCTGCTTGAGTCTTAAATGCATCCCAAAAAACCACCCAAACCTATTCAGCCATGGGCATGTGCTCTTCTACGGCCCATTCAAGTTTATGTTTTCCCTGAGATAACTTTTTCATCTTGCATTAGATGCTTAGTCTGTACGCATCCCCACCATGTGTTGCTTGGCAAATATAAACTCTTCAGGCTTATTGGAGATGTAGGTTTATTAAAGCTCTTCAGAGCAGAGAGGTTAAAAACAAAAAACACAACTTTAGTGTTTTGAGGTAGTGGGTTCAGTAGTATTGACGTCTTCCCCCTTCTCTTCTAGGTTTGTCATGAGGTAATCCAGCCGGTTCCCTAAGAGAAAACCAAAGCACAGCTAAGTCTTAAATTCCTATGGATTACTCTTCTTTTGTTTATTAATTCTATCTTGTCTCTGCTCTTTCTGTATGCTCTCAATAGTTAACTCAATATCCCCTCCTAAGTTCCCTTTCTTTCTCTGGTTTAGGCTTTCTTTATCTTAGCACTTATCAACTGAGCGTGCTTAATGACTTCAGCGTTGCCCTTGCATCAAGTGTCTCACTAACGAAAGCCTGGATATGTCTGGTACCTGGAGAAACAATCCCAATGTGGCAGTTAGGGAAGAAAGAATAAAATACACAAAAAGCTGATATGAGTTTGTGAGAGGCTGGCTTAACACCGCCCATTACTTCCCACCCGCCTCCCTTCCACCATTTTATACACTCCCGCACCTGTGGTAGCCATACTCCTTCTGGAGTATTTGCTGGACACCGCTTCCAGCCAGCCGGGACCTTGGTTCTCCTCCTCGCTGGTACACAACTCCTTCTGTCTGCTCCAGCAACCTCCCGCAGCTCCTCTTGTCTCCCCACAGGTGTAGCACTGCCCCTATTACTTTTCCATGGCTTTAGCATATCTCTATGACCCATAGCGGCTGCCGGTGACTTAATGCTACACAATCCTTTTGGGCTCTAGTCCATCTTCAGTGTCACTGGCCACAGCTCTTATTCCAGTCTCCTGGGCTTGTCCTTCTTCTCTTTCTGCGTTTTTTGTAAGTACGTCATGAACGAACAAGAGTATTTTATCTCTTTCTTTTGTAGGCCAGATGTTTGAAGTGGCCCAGCAGTGGATCTCAGGCAAGTCCCTGCTACAGCCACCCCCTTCCTCCTGACACCAATGTAAATCCTCAGAACATTTTTTGGACCTGCAGAAGATCAAAAGAGGAATGGGCCTGAGATGAGCCCTGAAGGACTGCACCTGCTTTCTTTTAAACCCAAGACAAAGAAGTAGACTCCAAGGGTCAGTTGGCTGACCTCCTGTGTGACTACATCCACATAAGAAGCTACAAGCGGCCTTTTCCTTAAAGTGGAGAGCTGACCAATGCAACTGAACCTGGACTGTACTTTGCTGTTAACCTCTGCTAGGTACCCTGAGGTGCCTTCCTCAGAAGTCTTGGGGGCCTTATAAGTGTATCCCTGTGGTTGTTTGTGAACCGGAATAAAGTTTGGAAACTTTTGAAAACATTTTCACCTGAGCTCCAGTGGAACCTGAAGAAAAAAGTATCTAACTGGCAGTTCGCCGCATCAGGTTGAATTTCGGCTTCATCCCGCCCAAGATTCCTAGCACTGCCAACAAAATTGATTACGCCCATTTCTGAGTTGGTACTTAGAAACATTTCAACGAGAAATCTCCGAAGCTCTAGTGGGACCAACTTTGTTGAAGCCTTCGGTTCCATATCAGAGGCACTCTTGTGTTGGAAAAGGTTGCAGCAACGAATCCTTAAACATAATGTGGATCCTGTGGACTGGGCAGCCCCACTGTGTCTAAAAGCCAGCCCTTTGCGATATGATGCTCTATATTGCTTTTTATGGCCAAAATATGGGCGACAGGGGGCCCTAGTGGGTGTGGCTGCAAGTAAGGAGGCATCAGTCATGGAACTGAGTTCTGAAAGTGTTGAATATTGTGCCTTTTAGGGCCAGTGGTGAGGCAATAGATCCAGAAACCTGACAGGCAGGGCTTGGTGGGAGGTCGGTGGTTGAAGGTAGTTGCACTTCGGTGTCCCCCTCAGTGGTATATTTCACCTAAAACACTTTCCCCTTCATAAATAGGTTTAATTGATTGGATGTAGCCTCCTACCCCCAAAAACGTGATGTTTCCAATACTAACATTACTGCTAGTCGCTGGCACCAGTTGTGGCAGCAACATTGTGAATAAAATCAATATTGCACCCAGAAGGCAATAGCATTTGTGGCGTGTGGGTCGCTGGAAGATTAGCCTTCAACATCTCTTAGCTTCAGGAAATTGCGGGATTAGGACAGCATGAAACCTATTTAATTGTTATGGTCACATTATTTAGATTTTGTGTATATATAGTGCTACTCATGCGATTTGCAATCAACAATGTCCATGAGACAGTATTATCAAAGAAATACATTGAACATAACAATACCAGCAATAAAGCATATTACCTTTGGAAGAATAAAAACATAATGAACCGGGTGGGTGAGAGTTTTGAGGAAGGACAACAAAAAAGGGGGAAGAGGAATTTCAGAGAGAAATATAGGGGCTTATTTACAAGCCCCTTGCACCACCCGTATGTCACTTTTCCCATGTTAAAAATGACGCATAAGTGGCGCAAGAGGCTTGTAATTAAGCCCCATAGAGTGCTATAAAAAAGAAGGGTTGCAATCAGTCCATATAGGCAATGTGTCCTTCAGCTGATTAGAGAAGAGACGAGATAGTTAACATTTCTGGTTAATGCCAAATACCTGAACATACTAATTTTGATTTGTCTAGAAGAATAGAGTAGGATTAGTTTTGCTTGGGCATACACTGTGGCTTGTGCTACCTGACCGAAACTGGGAAATTGTCTATCAACCATGTGATGATAGAGGGAAGCGCACCTGCAACAGATCCATTGCAGTCCGCTTGAAATTGTGTCAAAGTCCGAAACTACCCAATACATTAACATTTAAATGGTGCTTTGGCGTTTCTTGGTGCTTTTTTGCCTTCAAACCTTAAAAATAATATTCTCAGTTCCCCTCACTCTCTTTTAATCATTTCTTTTACTTTTTGCTTATTTAAATTTGCTTACATTCTCTAAATTGGTTGGAGAGTATTTTTCAGTTATGCTCTTAAATGTAATGCTATTTAGTACTGCTTGAACTTAGCATATATTTATCTGGGTAGGTACCTGATGCTTGTGCCAGTGTTGCCTGGGATTGTGCAGAGATTTACTTTGAGTTATGCTGTAATCTGACCAGATTGTGTTCATTAAATTGTTTAGGGCACTCCCTTCTAAATTATGAATCCACTTCCGGACAGACAAAAATGCAAACTTACAATCTTCTTAGCAGAAAAGGACAGTTTCTTATTAAAATTATCATGTTCGTCAGCATCTAGACCTTTAATCGGCTGCTCAAAGGCAAAGAGTTTTAATGCGACAAAGAAGTGCAAGATTTAAAATACACAAATCTCTTCTCTACATACATCAGGATTATAGTGAAGATACATTTCGGTACAATCTCTCTTCTGATCAGGCGCGGTCGGTGGTAGGAGTGCCGGTCGGGCGGTGACGTGGGGCGGGGGAGGGGCAGGGTGGCGGGTAGTAAACTACGGATTAAGGCCCAATACAGGTAAGCAAACATTTAAATAAATAAAACAAATTTTGTTGTGAGCGCTGCATCGCCAAATGCGATGCAGTGCGCGCAACGAAATTAGAACTAGTACGAAAATTAGAACGGAAACAGAGATGGGTCTACAGACTTAAAACTCATATCACGGGATTGAACGATTCCATACCTTGGAATCAATTAAATCGATAATATCTGTATTGCTTTCTCCTTTATGTTCACATAGTGTCTTATGTGGACATTCAAGGAGAAATTTACCTAGGTATCGGTCAATCTGTACCAACCCTAAATGTTTTTCTGAGTTAGGTCTTCGACCCCGAATGCGTTGTTTCATTCTTATCACAAATATATAGAAACATTTTTTATATATATTTTGCTCAGTACTAAAAGTGATTTGGGGGCGCGTGCCAACTCTTAATTAACATATATACCTCACGGTTCTTAATCGGATAAGGATTCGCTAGTGATCACACACTTATTTCCTTTTCTTTGTGCAGCGCGTTATAGCATATACACGTAAACACAGAATCGTACTGAAACACAAAGGAACCCTCCTGGGTATCATTAGAATAATTTTGTATTCCGTACTTCATTACCCAGCTAACCCTCTGACTTTCGAGAGTCATCCGGAGCCATCACTACGCGACTCCGTAAAAAAGTGTGTGTTTATCCCTCGTTTTGGGATCAGGGGTTATCTTTGTGCAGCGCGTTTTAACATATATACGCAAACACAGAATCTCAATGGAAAACCAAGTAACCCCCTCGGGGTTCATGTGATTGCCCCGATATCGTCAGAACATATTTTTATTCCGCACTTTTTTCCGCACTACATTACCCAGCTAACCCTCCGACTGTCTAGAGTTTTCCGGAGTCATCACTACGCGACTCCGGAAGTGTGCGTTCATTCCTCGCTTTGGGATCAGGGTTCCTTTTTTCCTTTAAATCGAGGCCGTCACGTCCTACCCAACAGAGAGCCGACGGGACCCACACCGAGTAGGTGAACTACGGGGCAGGACCTCTGAAGTCGTGAGTAACGGTGCACACTATGTACGGATGAAGGTATGGGCATCAACCTCCATGAACGGAGGAGTTTGCTTATTGTTTCTAACTCCCTTGTCCTTGTCTTTTTCTTTTCTTTTCTGTGGCTCCTTCTGATTGTATTGCACGCCCATTTATGTTCACATATGGGCCACAATCAACTAGTGTGTGACTACGGGGCTACCCCTTATCCGTGAGGCCCGGCGTGAAACATTACTCCACCCTAGATGGGGTAAGAATTGATGTGTGTTTACGAATATGGTTTTATGGATGAATGAAATGGCGGTTGTTTTTAGGAATCAGTGACGTTTGGATTATCAAGTGAATCACAAGACACCTGGGTGTAGGTAGTGATAGTATGCAGAAAGTTTCCGCCACTAAACACACCACACACAATTATTTCTAAATCACGCAATCGAGTGAGTTTAGCAGCAAGACTGGTATCACACATGCCAAATGTAGGGCAGTGATTTGGTTGCTTCCCTGTCATCCGATGTGGCACGATGGTGAGGAGCACGAATTATTAAATTAAATTTGTACATTATCATAGAAGATTCAAATACTGTTTCTTTTGTTGTTGTTTTTCTTTTCTTTCTACAGATGGAACAATCAACTTTTTATAATCTACACTGACTAACGGTAGAAGGAGCAGCTATCTGCCCTTCATAATCAGGGTAGGGAAATTCTCTTACTCTTGTCGTCTCTTTTTATTCTTTTCCAGGGGGTGCTAGATTATCGCCCTGATGAAAGTCCAGCACCCGTATGGGGCCATATAGGATTGAAACATGTTGGCATTAGGGTCCTAGGACCATAATATCCCGAAGACCCTAATTTTAGCTTTATTTTTAATATTTCAGCGAGATCCGAGAATAAAGGGACACTGGGATCTTTCTGAGATTTTTAAATCTTTATTCCCCTGGCCAAAAACATATCATTAAGAGCTCCCTGAAAGATTGGTTGAGCCCACCCTGACTTTTAGGCGTCAGGGTGACCCGATGATGAAGCATGACACCACTAGGGTGTGTGAGGGTATATAAAACAAGAAGGACTTGCTTCCTTGCCCACCACCCGGTGGTGTAATCTGTTGTCTTCAGCGAGGGTCAATGGTCATTCGATCAGGTTCCATCTAAGACCTTATGTATAAGGCAATAGGGGAGTACTTAATGTGAATCGAGTGTTCTAACACGGAGGTTGTACTCTCTCTAAATTTTCCTCTTGACCCCTTAAAGTATCATCTGTTACTATTGTGTATTGAGCATTGAGCAGCGTACAGCTGTGGGGTACTCCAGTAAAATAAGTTCAACTTTTTGAACTCAATCGAAGCTGTCGGTCCACTGGTTGGTCCTCTCCAGTTCTCTTCCTTTTATCACTCCGTTATTTCACCGCCTTTTCTAGTGTCACGAACATCAATATGAATACGCCAATAATACCCACACCATCGGAGACCTATGGTATAGGGTATTCCGATGATATGGCAACTGTGATTTTAGCTGCACCACCTTTACTCTCAGACATAAACATTACACAAAGCCTTAGTCAGGCCCAGAATTGGGACGAGCTTAAAGAATTGAAACGTGCCCAAATGAAGATTCTCCTACATGGAGCTATCCTGACCGAATATTTACGCGGGAATGCGGCCCCTAGGGGCCTTTTAGTTACCAACGCCCCCAGAATCTTCATCGATGATCAACTCTTCAAAAAAGAATGGTCGCTGATTGCGTGGCGGTGCACACGCGATTGGCTAATTTTGATTATTAACACCGCGAAGTGCCTTTCTGATGCTATCCTTGTAAAGATAAAAACGAGTGAAGCTCCACTGATGACAGAAATTAAAATCACTCTTTACAAGAAAAAACTAGAGGAGGTAAATAAAGAAATTGGGGAACATAGAGAGTTTCTGATGCAAAGTAAAGTAAACAAATTACAAAAAGATTTGAAGAAATTTGCACATGAAAAAGTGTACCCATATATAAAAGAAGACTATAAAAACCCGGACAATTCTGAATCAGGGTCCTCATCCCGGGGTGACTCAAGTTATTCTGAGTCAGAACAGGAGGCCTGGTCAAGTGACGGGTCGAATAGCAGTTGGAAAGGTAGACCCAGACGGCCCAGGAGGGGTAATTACAATCGAGGTTATCCACCACCTCAGGTATTTCCCTGGCCAAACCCTTATGGCCCAATCCCTTTCCATGGACCCCCACAGTTTCAAGGTCCTCCACAGTACCAGGGAGCCCCTTTCTTCCAACCTAACTATAATCAGAACCGTTTTTTAGGACAGGGCGGAAGAAGGGGAAGACGTGGTCGGAAGGGCAACAGACAAGTACAGTGGCAGGACGAGAACACTCCTCTGAGCACTCGGAGCATGACCAAGGTCCCACAAGCGAGCACCAGCTCCATGAGGGACTAGTGGTTAACTTGACTGATTTAACACTGACTCCGGATGAGACTTCTATCCTTAATAAAGGATTGGGTTTTGTACCCACAACGTTTTGGATAAATTTCAGATACGTTATGTAGTTAAGTGAATTCTTCCGAAAATACGCATTAAAACATTCTTTGCAGATAAAGATAAACCAGATGAGGACACTACACACACCCCCTTACGTCTTAAATCCACTTTCTTCCCACCAGCGTCCCTCATGCCCCCGGAGGTGATGGCATGAGGGACGCTGAGATAGTGTTTCAAAAGAGATTGAGGAGTTGCAACCCGAAAGGAACATCTTTGATAACCTCAGTAAGAGAGAAAGGGAGGCATTAAAGACACTGAGTAACAGAACAGACATCATTATAAAACCAGCTGATAAGGGGGGTGCTACGGTTGTCCAGAGTATTACGGCTTATAGGACGGCCTGTATGAATCTCCTGGCAGACACCAAGTATTACAGGAAAATTTCGAGAGACCCCACAGCCCGACTAAAAAGACAATCAGTACCATGACAAAAGAAGCACTAGATCATGACTGGATTACGAAAAAGGAGCATGCATTCCTTAATCCGGATGACCCCAGAATACCATTGTTTTACACTATACCTAAGATACATAAAGGAGTGACACCTCCACCTGGTAGACCCATTGTATCTGGAATAGGTTCTCTTTAGAGCCTATTTCTAAATACACTGATTGGTTCCTCCGCCCTCTCGTTCCACGCATGAGGTCATTTGTACAGGACACCAAACATTTACTTAACCTCCTTACTGATGTAATTTACCATCCAACACACAACATCATGGTTTGCCTGGACGTAGAAGCACTATACACCAGTATTCCACAGGAGGAGAGCATACGGGTCATTGAGGGTCTGTTACAGGAAGAGAACTGGACTTGGGATGCTCCTGTGGACTGGGTTATTAGGCTTATGCGCCTAGCTCTAACTGAGAACTTTTTCAGTTTTGAAGATCAGCTATATCTCCAGGTCCACGGAACATCTATGGGCAGCACGTTTGCGCCCAGTATAGCGTGTCTGTATGTGGGCCAACTGGAGGACCATCACATCTGGTCCAATAACCCCTATTCTAACAATATCAAGAAGTGGGTACGATACATAGACGACATTTTGGTCGTCTGGGAGGGGGATTGTTCCTCTCTTAACGATTTCCACATGTGGATCAATCAGCTCAATCCACACCTGAATTTTACAATGACTTATGATAAAGAACAAGTGGCCTTCTTAGATGTCAAGATCAGTGCTGAAGATGGGAGTTTGGTTACTTCCCTCTATAAAAAACCTACAGATAGAAATAGTCTCCTATATTTTAACTCTGCACACCCACGTGCATTACGTGAGAATTTACCTATTGGACAATTCTTGCGTATTCGCAGAAATTGCAATGATCTAGGAGACTATAAAGCTGAGGCAGAAATATTGTCTAAAAAATTGGCAGAAAGGGCATACCCTAAGAGAATCATCGATAGGGCTAGAAAAAGGTCGCGGAACACACCCAGAGAAGCACTCCTCGAAAGTCACGAAAAGGGAGAGAGGGACACTTTGATATGTGTTACGACATATAATTCCTCCTCTAACACGATCAAGAAAATAATCAATAAAAAATGGTCCATTTTAGCATCCAATAAACTGACGTTTGAAAAACCGATGTTTTCTTTCCGCAGAAATAGGAGTATTAGAGATACACTTATCCATACTAGATTTGGTACTCCAAAAATTACTCATCAAGCTACTCTCTGGAATAATCCACCAGTTATTGGCCATTTTCCATGTGGCTCTTGTGTAGCATGTGCTTTTACAGAACACACAAAAGAGATCGACCTTGGTATGCACCACGCATGGGAACAACGATCGCATACAAACTGCAACAGCGATAAAGTCATATACATGATTAAATGCCCCTGCCAATTGATGTATATTGGTATGACAGGTAGGAAGGTAAAGGTGCGTATTAGTGAACACAGGAGCACTATAAGGCGGGCCATCTCGGCGACAAAATTGACATCCCATTACCTGGAAATGCAACATACCGACACACATATCAGATGGACAGTGATTGAAAAAATCAAAGGGTTGGGCGATCTTACCAAGGTCCTATTAGAACGGGAACAGAGATGGGTCTACAGACTTAAAACTCATATCACGGGATTGAACGATTCCATACCTTGGAATCAATTAAATCGATAATATCTGTATTGCTTTCTCCTTTATGTTCACATAGTGTCTTATGTGGACATTCAAGGAGAAATTTACCTAGGTATCGGTCAATCTGTACCAACCCTAAATGTTTTTCTGAGTTAGGTCTTCGACCCCCGTATGCGTTGTTTCATTCTTATCACAAATATATAGAATATTTTTTAATATATATTTTGCTCAGTACTAAAAGTGATTTGGGGGCGCGTGCCAACTCTTAATTAACATATATACCTCACGGTTCTTAATCGGATAAGGATTCGCTAGTGATCACACACTTATTTCCTTTTCTTTGTGCAGCGCATTATAGCATATACACGTAAACACAGAATCGTACTGAAACACAAAGGAACCCTCCTGGGTATCATTAGAATAATTTTGTATTCCGTACTTCATTACCCAGCTAACCCTCTGACTTTCGAGAGTCATCCGGAGCCATCACTACGCGACTCCGTAAAAAGTGTGTGTTTATCCCTCGCTTTGGGATCAGGGGTTATCTTTGTGCAGCGCGTTTTAACATATATACGCAAACACAGAATCTCAATGGAAAACCAAGTAACCCCCTCGGGTTCATGTGATTGCCCCGATATCGTCAGAACATATTTTTATTCCGCACTTTTTTCCGCACTACATTACCCAGCTAACCCTCCGACTGTCTAGAGTTTTCCGGAGTCATCACTACGCGACTCCGGAAGTGTGCGTTCATTCCTCGCTTTGGGATCAGGGTTCCTTTTTTCCTTTAAATCGAGGCCGTCACGTCCTACCCAACAGAGAGCCGACGGGACCCACACCGAGTAGGTGAACTACGGGGCAGGACCTCTGAAGTCGTGAGTAACGGTGCACACTATGTACGGATGAAGGTATGGGCATCAACCTCCATGAACGGAGGAGTTTGCTTATTGTTTCTAACTCCCCCTTGTCCTTGTCTTTTTCTTTTCTTTTCTGTGGCTCCTTCTGATTGTATTGCACGCCCATTTATGTTCACATATGGGCCACAATCAACTAGTGTGTGACTACGGGGCTACCCCTTATCCGTGAGGCCCGGCGTGAAACATTACTCCACCCTAGATGGGGTAAGAATTGATGTGTGTTTACGAATATGGTTTTATGGATGAATGAAATGGCGGTTGTTTTTAGGAATCAGTGACGTTTGGATTATCAAGTGAATCACAAGACACCTGGGTGTAGGTAGTGATAGTATGCAGAAAGTTTCCGCCACTAAACACACCACACACAATTATTTCTAAATCACGCAATCGAGTGAGTTTAGCAGCAAGACTGGTATCACACATGCCAAATGTAGGGCAGTGATTTGGTTGCTTCCCTGTCATCCGATGTGGCACGATGGTGAGGAGCACGAATTATTAAATTAAATTTGTACATTATCATAGAAGATTCAAATACTGTTTCTTTTTGTTGTTGTTTTTCTTTTCTTTCTACAGATGGAACAATCAACTTTTTATAATCTACACTGACTAACGGTAGAAGGAGCAGCTATCTGCCCTTCATAATCAGGGTAGGGAAATTCTCTTACTCTTGTCGTCTCTTTTTATTCTTTTCCAGGGGGTGCTAGATTATCGCCCTGATGAAAGTCCAGCACCCGTATGGGGCCATATAGGATTGAAACATGTTGGCATTAGGGTCCTAGGACCATAATATCCCGAAGACCCTAATTTTAGCTTTATTTTTAATATTTCAGCGAGATCCAAGAATAAAGGGACACTGGGATCTTTCTGAGATTTTTAAATCTTTATTCCCCTGGCCAAAAACATATCATCAAGAGCTCCCTGAAAGATTGGTTGAGCCCACCCTGACTTTTAGGCGTCAGGGTGACCCGATGATGAAGCATGACACCACTAGGGTGTGTGAGGGTATATAAAACAAGAAGGACTTGCTTCCTTGCCCACCACCCGGTGGTGTAATCTGTTGTCTTCAGCGAGGGTCAATGGTCATTCGATCAGGTTCCATCTAAGACTGTATGTATAAGGCAATAGGGGAGTACTTAATGTGAATCGAGTGTTCTAACACGGAGGATGTACTCTCTCTAAATTTTCCTCTTGACCCCTTAAAGTAACATCTGTTACTATTGTGTATTGAGGGATTGAGATAGCCTGCTGTAACTTTTTCCATAATTATCTGTTACCTGCAGAATAGGACAGGGTAACCTAAGATATTTTCTGGATGATCTTACTGCTGTGCTGAATTTCAGAGGGGCACACGGACAGCCCCAGAGAAAATGACTTACCATCAACAAAACTCTTGATAGCCGTCAAGATGTAGTTCCAGATAATGCATTTTATGATATTGATGTAACTGGCACTTAACGTGTTGGATAGTGTAGGTTTTGCAATATGGCAGTGGGGGGAGTTAGTTAAGGAATTATGTTGATTTATGATTGAATTACAATTATTAGAATTTCTTTTTGCCTTGCTAGATAAAACTTTTGCATGATTAATGTCATGAGCAAAAGGTAATCCCTCATGTAAAACATGAATAGCCTGGGAAATAATTTTGAAAAAAGGTGCTATGGTACAAATGCTTACTGTTAGACCTGTCAGTCTTAGAGTGGTACTGCCCCAAACATTCTTGCCTACTCCCTCCTGTTTGCTGAAATTGTTTTTTGTTGGCTTTAGGAATCTAACTAGCGCTAAGATGCTAGTGCTTACTCCTTAAAACACTTAAGTTACCTAAAACTCCTTATTAAAATAGTGCTACAACATGTACCCATGGCCTGTAACTTAGATGCACCTAATGGACCTGCAGCATGTATTGTGCCACCCACGTAAGTAGTCTTTTCAAACATATCTCAGGCCTGCCATTGGGCAAGCATTCAGTTTTAAATAGCCAATTTGCCCTGGCAAAATGAACTTTTTGCCAAGCCTAAAACTCCCTTTTCATACACATAAGTCAACCCTAAGGTAGGCCCTAAACAGCCGACGGGGCAGGGTGCAGTGTATTTAAAGGGTTGGACATGTACTTTTAAGTTTTACATTCCCTGGTAGTAAAATACTCCCAAATGTATTTTTTACAACTGTGAGACCTACCTCTCCCATAGGATAACATTGGGTTACCTCATTACATTTAATACGTGATGACGTTTGTTTGGAAACAGGTAGAAATGTCATGATTTAGCTCTAAAGAATTATAATTTAAAATCATCATTCATGGTAAAGTCAGATTTTAAGTCACAATTCTGAAAATGCCAATTTTAGAAACTTAGCATTTTCTTGTCCTAATCATTTGGTACCTAGGTGACATGACTGTGATTAGCATGGCAGTTGGCCTTGGTACATTCCTCTCAGACAGTGAGACAAAGAGGGGCTAGGTGTTGGCAGGATGGGCCATCCTACCAGGGTGTGTGGGACGGAGCTGTTCCCTGCCCCACTTACATTTCAAAAGAGCTACTCAGCACTTTTGCAAAGAACTTCACACCAGTCTTTTGTCACCCCGACCTCTTGGAGCCTGGGTAGGGAGGAAGGAACTTCCATAACTGCCTGTGGGGAGAACGAATCTAGAAGTTTCTTCCACTTCAAAGCTGGCTCCAGGTATGAAAATAGAACCCTCAGACCTACTGTTAATTCACTCCTGCACTTGCGGAGGACACTTAGAAGGTGTAGTCTGAATTTCAGAGACCTGCCCTGCTGCTTGAGGCCTGCTTTGCACTCCTGAGGACTGCCCTGCTCCACCGAGACAACTGCCCTGCTGTTTGAATCCTGCATTGAACCCTTAGAGGACTGCCCTGTTGCTTGAGGACTGCCTTGATGCTTGAACCCTGGACTACCAGAGTGACTTCAAGGGCTAGTTGGCTGGCCTCCTGTTCTGAGCTACAAGGACAGAAAAACCTGCACCTGGACATTGCCTAAAGTGAGCCCTACCCTCGAAGTGGTGCTAACCTAGTCCTGCATCCTTGAAAGTGGTGCTTAAACCCAAAATTTGTGACTTAGAACATTTTCAGCCAAAATGTTCTTTGAGACCAGGTAGGAGACCGGGACTCATCTGCTTGCTGATCTGCCTAAGGTGAACCGCCGGTTGACCTAACTTCATGCTAGCTCCCGCTACGTTCTTCTGCACAGCAGTTCTTATCCTGTTCATTGGCTCCTCACAGAAGGGGTATCTGACCTCATGGTGCCCTCATTGGCTACAGGCTGCAGCTCCGTTCTCCTGATTTTCAACTTCCAAAATGTACGAACGTAGAAATCTTCACTGTGACTTCGTCCAGCGGCTCCACACGATGATGCCTCCTCCTCAGACACCGCCTGCTGCCTTGCCCCCGGACATTACCTTCTCAGACATTTTTCTTCAAAATGTCTTCTAAGTCCGAATGTAAGCCGTGACCGGGTCCAATCCACTTCATGTAACTAGACCGTGCTCCATTGCGGTCAGCCATAACACTTGACTTTGCTCTACTGATTAGATTTTGGTTATTTTGGTGTGGATTTATTAATTATTTTTCTCTTTTTCTAAATCTGTGTGGGATTTTTCCTGTGTTGTGTTTTTCTGTATTGCTGTTTGAGTGCTGCAACAATAATTAACATATTGCCTCTAAGGTAAGCCTGACTGCTTTTGTGCCAAGCTGCCAGAGTGCTAATCACAGGATAATTTTGTGAGTTTTGTGGTTCACTCCTGGCAGGGACTGTGGTTTCTGTTTGAGAAGGGTACTCACTCCCCCAACCAACAACCCAATTTCCAATATTTACCAATCCGATTTAATCTTGTTTCCAAATAAGTATTTAATCAGTGCATCTCTTCCGTTAGGGTGTATGATATTAATAGAAAGATTGGGTGTCCTGTGACTTACAGTGCAAAGGCTACCATGTTATTGGGCGAAGATTTCAATTTAGTTATGAAGGGGCTGAAAAGCTAGGTCCTCTTCTAGAGAACGAATGATGGAGGCTATGCAAAACTTGCATCATTTTGTGCACTGTGGGCCTAATGGATGCTTAGAGTGGTATGCATGTAAATATGAGACAGCTATTTTATCACACATGGCTTAGTCTCCAAATTGAATTATATCTTTATCCACAAGAAAAAAAAGCTATGCAGGGTCAAAATACCTAGCAAGTGCCATTCAGATCACGGTCCCGTAGGTATGAAGTTAGGCAAAGATATAAGGAAGCCCAAGGATGATTGGAAACAAGACATTTCAGAACTCTAGAATCAAGAGAAAACTATTTACCAGGCTTCAGCTATAGAAAATTATGTGAAAGAAATTTAAAATGTGGTGCGTCCTTAATTGATGTTTTGGGAAGCATGTAATTATGAAAAATAACACCCCTAGGCAACAAAGGTCAAGGAGATATCGAGACCTATAACAGCATTATCATATCATGAAAGACTCAGTGTACATAAGAAACGAATAAAAAAAGGTTCATTTTATTAATATATTTTTATTTGATGAATTTTTTTAAAACCACATGGAAAAACATGTATAACTGGACAATAATATTACAACATACTGCTTACAATAAAACATTACACATGAAGCATGTAAAACAGTAATTAGGGGACGGTCCATGTACAAGATAGTGAAACATAAGAGTGCCAAGATTCCAGGAAGCCAGGCAGATAGAGAAAGAACTGATAAAACTGGGGAATTCCTACATGAAGTTTTCAAATGGTGAGCCCACCATTGCCATAAACCCAAGCAAGAGGAATAACTAAGCATGGTAAATAATGGAGTCAATATGCTGTACATGATCTTCCAAAGGAGAATATATCATATCAGCAAAAAAATGGAAACATTGCTTGTATGGCCTAATTAGAAAGATAACGAGAGCAGGTGGATCAATGAAATCAAGAAATGTCTGAGAAAATGTTGACTGAACATAAATTCATAAAACCACATTTTTGCAACATATTATCATACTCTGATATTGGTAGTAGGAGTGAACTAGAGGGGCATATTCACAAGCCCCTATCGCCACGGGAACGTCACTTTTATTGACGTTCCCGTGGCGATAGGGCCAGCTCCCTATTCTCAAGGCAGCGTTAACCCAGTTAACGTGGCTTAAAGCCACGTTAAGAGGCTTAACGCTGCCTTGAGAATAGGGCCCCTTCATGCTAAACTTAGCGTGAAAGGGGGCGTGCAGTGGGTGTTGCGGTGGGCGTACCACTGCAACACCCACCGCAACACCCATTGAGTTTGACGCTACTGTCTATTATCAAGGGCGGCGATAATAGGTGGCAGCGCCAAACTTAAGACCTAGAAAAATCAGGTCTTAAGGGGGCTAAATGAGGAGAAAAGCTTTATTTCTCCTCATTTTTGCTTTTTCTATGTGTGCTGCATGTAGCAGCACACATGGATAAAGCAAACTGACATTTTCGGTTTGTTAATGTACAGGAAGGGACACCCTGCTCGCAGACACCCTTGCGCTCTGGTGCAAGGGTGCCTGTTTTGGCGTTAAGTCGTGAGACTTAGCGCCGTCGCAGGGGGAAACGCCAGGCTGCACCACATTCTTGTGAATAGGGTGCAGCCTGGCGTTTCTGAAGTGACGGTGAGAGGCGTTAAGCCAAGAAGGCTAACGCCTCTCACTGCCACTTCTTTGTGAATATCCCCCAACTAGGGTGTTTTGTTGAGTAACTGCATCTTCCTATATTTAGATGGGGAACAGGCTCCTGCTGGAAATTGATCTAACAGAGGCCACCGTTTTTGACTCAATTACAAATAAGCAAAACACAGTGATCAAATTGACTAAACATAATTTTAAACAATTACGCTGGAGGTCAAACGGGCAACATTCTGAATATGTTTACAGCAGTGTGCTCTGAGGGTAGTGTGCTTCCTGACTGTAGGTATTCACAAGGAGTGGATACTCTGGGTTGGATCTGTCTTACCGTGACCAGCCTCTTTGCTGGATGTGGAAACAAAAATACAGTCTAGTTGGTGTGATTACTGAACCCATTCATCCAGATTCAGTCTGGATGTATGTCTAAAAGGTCAGTGAAACTACATCTGTGACACATCCATACTTCCATAATATGCTATAGCAGGAAGAGAACTGATAGTGAACTTATCAATACATGTTAAAAAAGATGGTTGACTCTGGAATAGCTATAACTGTCTAAGGGCGTGGCTTGAATCTGTTTCAGACTGAACTATCTGGCCTCTATCAGAATGCTGTTCTTAAACTCATTTCAGGAACAACACGGCAATATCATGGACTTTCAAGTCTGGGCATGTATGTCGGGGATATCCCCTGTACAGTATGCCCTAATATTGGGAACTCTTGCATGTTTGGCTCACAGAAACCCTTAATTAGAGGTTTCAGCTTGTAGGATTCATGGAATCATTGAATATCTCTTTGCATCAACAAGATCTTCCTGGATGTTGCTTGACTTCCGAGTATGATTCATAGGTTACTGCACATCATTAAGCCAATGGGCACTTCTCAGGGTTCAGAATTATCTGGTCACTGTTGGTGTTGTTGCCATTGAATAGTTGGAAACCATCTTTGTTCATTAAATGCCTCTTCCAATTATCTAAGCAAAGTGTTATATATATCTGGGAATTACAAACTTCTGGCACATGGAAGTCTAATAAGTTTAGTTGAAACATTACAAATTTAGATAAGGCACGTGGCAATAGAGGAAACATTCACTGTCCCTCTTTGTGATAGCAACACCTTTTAAAAGGATTACCCTTCCTGTGTTCCCGTACATACTGGAAAAGGGACAGCTCTGGTTCCTTGATGACTTCTTTTACAAATTGTATGCAATACTCTGCACCATTCTGGGTGACGGGGTCCCATCCAGAAACTCCTTACACACTTTGCAGGGGCACAGGTAATGGGGGCATAGCTTCACCCATCCCATTATATATCACTGGGTCTCACAGCCGGCAGTGCTTAGTGACTGGACATTTGACTCAAACACCGAACTCTCTTATTCTGCGCAGACACGCAATGAGAAATAAGCACAATTTACTCTTAAAGTATGAGAAAATGCACAAGAGAGGACACACGATTGCAAAAATGCAGTGAAAAGGCATAGAATACAGCAATGACCATGCCAGATGGAAGGTTGTGTGACCTCTGAAGTCTTCCACTGTGAGTGGGAAAGGGCTTGATGATCTTACAAAACTGGAAGCTTTTAATGTTTGCATCTGTAGGAATTTGTATCCAGGGGGATGTTTGGAATCTGTCCAGTATGAAATCATTTGCACAGATGCAAAGGAGTATGAGCTGACTGCAACAAAATTGTATTGATTATTGCAATTATAATATGTCCTTGAGAAATATGTCAGCATAACTTGAGGGTTCCATGGCTGCTCCCTCGTAGGGGAAAGTGTCGTGAGAGAGCCCTTTAAAAAGAGAAAAAATGTTGAATTTTGAGAAGTTAGTAAACAGCTCCTCTAGTGCTCTAGGATATTAATAATTGAAATGGAAAGGTGACATTGGCACAATCAGTGATTCTTAATGTGCAGAGCAACGAGGCCACTCAAGGAAATGACAATAAAAGCTAGACTTAGGCTGGTCCAACTGAAAATCCTACACAAGTTCTACTATACTAGAATTCAAATAGTGAAATTTGAGGTGGGAATTCTCAGAAGCGTTTCTCAGAGGATGCAGTCAGGATAGCACCTTCTATCACACCATATGGAGCTATTACATGCCTGTCATGTTCTAACTCGTCTGTGCATGATGGTGTCATGTAGAGATGTTTCCCTAAAATGGGTTAGTAGACTGGTCCCCAAAACAGAAATGAGGAGTGCAGATATGAACGAGTGTAAGGTGGCAGAGCGCATGGTGCGTGCTGTTAGAGGGTGCCCTACGACAGTGAAGAAAAATAGGGGTACTTGAATATGACACTTTAGATGGTACTGGTCCTACTGAGGGGCCAAAGATGTTTGGGACTAGGGCTCACTTACTTCAGCAATGGCCCTCTCTCATTGTATTGTTTTTTTTTCTTTAAAAAAAAGAACTCATAAATCAATAAACATTTTTTAAAGAACTGCCACATGATTTATCTAGGAATGATCACATCCTTTAAAACTCACTTAAGTAGTCTTTCGACAGATGGGAAAAGCTTAATTTAGGGCTCTGGGGTGAAGTAAACATCCTAAAATGTAATTTAATATTTACCAGAATTCTTTCAAAACATTTGTGATCTAGGTGAGATTTCATCATATCTTAAATAAGAGTATATTTTGCTGAAATTTCTTTGGATAACTAAAAGGGCTCTCTCACAATCAATAGTAAAATGAGAATTCCTATTTATAACAGCATTTTTGGCTTTCAAACCTTAAAGGCTAGCATCATGCATTTACAGTCCTACAAGTGAAACACTGGTTCCAAATAAACACAAACAAGACACCAAATTAATCACAAATCGAATGAAAAGCCCTTCACACTATATTCTACCATATGGTTCTATGTTCAGTCAGACTAGAATTGAGAAAAAGTTAGTCACCATCCTGCAAGTGAGTCCCAAAGTGAATATAATTCAGCCCCTCTCAGAACTAAAAAGAAAAGAAAATCTTCTTCAGGAAGAAATGTGGAATTACCTCCTCATCTGTCTTCCTGTCTCAGCCTGACAGATTGAGCAGTTCTCCTATGGGATAGGAACGTATTACCTGGCCCCAAAAAAAGTTCCTCCAATATGGCTGCCAACTCCATAAGGCAGATAAAAGAGGAACTAACCAGGATAACTTCATGTTCCTTTTTTCTGCTGTGCAGACATTGTACCAGCCGGATGTTCAGATGAGTGTCTTTTTCTTCTCAAATGTATATTTTCAGGATTTAAGACTTACATTTATCCTAATTATGTCTGTACTATGGGGACTTGCCTTAGCACCCCCATCATTTAGATGGCTCGTTTCCAACCTACATAGCAGCAACATTTTTACAGATACTTGCAGCGCTGTCGTATATTTACATTTGTGCTCTACTAGAGCAAATCCAATCTTTTGAGCACGAAGCATCTTTGATAGGTTGAGATTTATTATCCCTCTTATATTACTTATGCCTGATTTTAAGATAACAGCTCCCACGAGATTTTGGGAGCCATGTGATTTTGTTGCCTAGAGGCTCAACAAAGCTGCTATTGGCAATATAAGCAAGGACGACAGAGGGGAAAGTGATGCTTTTGAACCCAGAATGGAGGAGCAGACCTTTTTCAGCACCTTAGAGAGAACCTGGGTTTTTCAGCTCCTGCTTTTGGAGGTAATCCAAAAGTCTTTCTCATCCAGTAGGATTGAGTGGACGCAGAGTCTTTACCTCCACATAATGCGGTTCATCAAATTCTTACACATGAATGCAAGGACATTGATACAACTTGCTTTTCAAGATTCTTATCCAAACGGTACACTCTGGGTAGATTTTTTTTAGCAGTTTCTTCCTAATGTTTTGGTTGATAACCTTATAGCTGGACTATCTTCTCAAGGCATGGCAGTGTAAGAAGATGCCCTTCCTTTGTATCAAACAGATAAATAGGTGAAAGGAGCAGTGAAAAAAACTTAAGAGGCAGCAAACTGTTCCATAAGAGCCAACACCTTTGTCATGTACACAGTCCATTCCCTTCTGAAGGACTTTCAGGCCATACAGAACTCATGAACGAAGGAGTGAATACTTCTGTCTTGTTATCTATGATAAAACAACAGGTTCATTTCCGATTAGACTTTATCTCTGAGAATGTATATGCTTCGGCTCTTGCATCAGGGGAGCAACAACAGCTAACCTTCTTCTCTGGTTATGCTTCTTTAAAGTGGATGGCACCCAGAAATCAGTCCCCATGAAAATACATTTTGGGGGCTTTCAGGATCTTTGGTCACCATCTTGAAGGAATGGTCAAAATATCTGTTGATGATAAGAAATTGATGCCGCTATTCTAACGGATTCCAGAAACAAGACCTTCAGCTCGCGGAGGGCATTTGGTTTGGGCTTATCCAAAGGAAATTGCCAGCCCTTTTGAGGTAGGGAGGTCCATACTACTGACAAGTTCCAGTTTCTGCCTGCAGCTTCCTCCTTTCGCATCCCACCAAAAGCATGACTAATCAAGCCTTCCTGTGGATGGGCATCTTTTGTTCTTAGCAACAACAACAAAAATCTGGTGGTCTTTTAAAAGGAGCCAGTACTGAATCATTAATTCACACAAACAGTGCCAGCACCCTAAATACCAAAGAACATGTAATCAAATCATTGTCCTTCATGAACTGGTCGAACTTTTGGACTTCCATCAACTACCAAGAGTGGTCAGTGTCATCATTTGGATATCTTCCTTGCCTCCACCTCTCTTCTAAATCACAGAAGAGAATCACGTGATCGATTTCCGGCCAAGTCACGAAGATCACAAAGGAAGAAATAAAAGCCAAAATAGAAGAGTACTTAAGATCATATGTCCAATAGTAACTGGCCTTACACCAAAAAGTTAGGATGCTGGAATTCTAAGTGCAATTCTAGTGCAGTGCATAAGTGAGGTTAAGGATTTGGAAGAGAAAACCTCCTTTAATTCAAATATCTCTACCAATCCTCTGTTGTAAAATAGTGCAAAACGGCTTTAAACACGAGGCGCTCATAGTATGGTCAACTAGTTTCAGCTTAATGGCCACTTGCCCAAGCTTTCTTCAGGACCTAGACAACAACTACATTGCTACTGCATTTCTAATTGAATTTTGAAAGTGTATGTGTATAAAATTTTAAAAATACGACCTTTTACTTTAGTCGTTATTTCATAAGGTCGGAACATTCTTCACACCTGTGAACACATAAACACATAGAACTGATTGTGAAAAAAATAAATAAAAATAAAACAATAACACGGACTCCTTTATATTAATTCATCTACATAGATGATTTTATTGGTTACTTCATATACCAATGAGTTAAAAATACACCGCTTTAACCTTTTATACTGTCGGTGCACTCACCTCTCTTGTGTAAAGTGAAAACCTCACCTCACCCGGTAAATACTCAGGTATGGGAGACCCCGCTCTGTAAATAGAGGAAAAACACTTTTAAGGGACTTCTATCGTCTATCCCTTAAAAGTGTTTTTACACAAGAGAGGTGAGTGCACCGACAGTATAAAAGGTTAAAGCGGTGTATTTTTAACTCATTGGTATATGAAGTAACCAATAAAATCATCTATGTAGATGAATTAATATAAAGGAGTCTGTGTTATTGTTTTATTTTATTTATTTATTTTCACAATCAGTTCTATGTGTTTATGTGTTCACAGGTGTGAAGAATGTTCCGACCTTATGGAATAACGACTAAGTAGAAGGTCGTATTTCTAAAATTTTATACACATACACTTTTCAAAATTCAATTAGGAATGCAGTAGCAATGGTAGTTGTTGTCTAGGTCCTGAAGAAAGCTTGGGCAAGTGGCCCATTAAGCTGAAACTAGTTGACCATACTATAAGCGGCCTATGTGTTTAAAGCCGTTTTTGCACTATTTTTTAACAGAGGATTGGTAGAGATATTTGAATTAAAAGGAGGTTTTCTCTTTCCAAATCCTTTTAACCTCACTTATATGCACTGCACTTAGAATTGCACTTCGAATTCCAGCATCCTAACTTTTGGTGTAAGGCCAGTTACTATTGGACATATGGTCTTAAGTTCTCTTCTATTTTGGCTTTTTATTTCTTCCTTTTGTGATCTTCGTGACTTGGCCGAAATCCGATCCACGTGATTCTCTTCTGTGATTTAGAAGAGTGGTGGAGGCAAGGAGGGATATCCAAATGATGACACTGACCACTCTTGGTAGTTGATGGAAGTCCAAAAAGTTCGACGAGTTCATGAAGGACAATGATTTGATTACATGTTCTTTGGTATTTAGGGTGCTGGCACTGTTTGTGTGAATTAATGATTCAGTACTGGCTCCTTTTAAAAGACCACCAGATTTTTGTTGTTGTTGCTATTAGTTGTATTGGGGATTAAATCTGTAGCTTGGTCGTTAAACTTTCCCTAGGACCCTTTCTCCTGTGGAGTTGTTATTGACATCTTTTGTTCTTCCCACATGAATGGGAACTGTCAGTAACAGATGCCTGTATGAGATAGATAGTTGCAGAGGGTTACTGGATAGACTTTTCCACTCTTTTGGGTCGCTTCTTCCATCAGACCCCTCTTCCAAAGGATCCAGGACATCAACAGGCACTCCTAAGTGTAATTTAGATGGTGCTGGATAATGCAGCAATAACTCTGGTTTCTCTCATTGAGAGACTACTGGGTTTTTATTCCATCTTTTTCCTGGTGCAGAAAGCATCAAGAGTTTTGGATCTCAAAGGTGTCAACCAGCACATACCTCACAAATTTTCCAAGTTGGTTAGTGTTCAAATCATTCTACCTTTGATGAAGCTAGGGGATTTCCTAGCATCATTGCGATTTGTAGAGCGCTTGGTTACATCATTGGACATAATGGATGCCAATATTCACATACCCATTCACAATGGCCACAAGAAATATCTTTGCTTTGCGTGGGGGAAGATCACTCTCAGTTCCATGTGTCCATGTTTGGCCTCTCCTCAGCGCTATGGGTTTTTTAAGGCTCTTGGCCCCACTGATGAATACATTACATTCCAGATGAATACACGTTTACCCATACCTTGATGACTTGTTAATTAGTGCTACTTTTTATCTTAAGGCAAAGGATCACAATCAGCAAGTCTGCAATCTCTTTTTGAAACATGGTTTCTTCTAAACTACAAGAAATCCGGTTGCAGCCCTCACAGTCACTCCAGTTTAACGGAGACTTGTTTTGTACAGATCTGTGGCATAGTTTTCTTATGGAAGGGAGAAGATTCAAGCCAGCATCCCGTTTCTTGAGTCTTCTTTCAAGATTCCAGGTTTCAGCAACACTCTGGTTAAAGACTCAAGGAGAAATGCCCTCAACATTAGTCATTCTTCCATGGAGTCACCTCCACCTTTACCATTTAGTACACCATATTCTTTGTCACCGGAACACAATGTCTCAGAATTATGAATCCTTGGTTCCAAAGACTCCAGATATCCAACAGGACCTTCAATTGTGGCTAAACTCAGAGAATCTGTCCAAAGGTCACTGTTTGCCTCCTCCGGTTGTTAAAAACCTCACAAGAGAGGCTATAAATCTCAGATGGGGAGCTCTATGAATGCATTCGAAATGTCAAGGGAAAGTGGACCAGTCTAGATTGGTCCCATTCCTCCAACTGGAGAGACCTCGCTGCTGTTCAGAAAGTCCTTCTGTGGTTCGCTCCCTTCCTACAGGGTCGCTCAATCTGTGTTCAGATGGGCAACATAGTAGTCAGAGCATATATCAGTGTCCAGGGGGTCATGCAGTCTCCCCTCTTTCTCCTTTCCTTGAAGATTAGTCTATGGACCGAGAGGAATCTCCATTCTCTGTTGGTAGTTTATCTCCAGGGGAAGGGGACTGGGCCTACTGACTTGAGATGGGGATTGCCCTCCTTGGTTACTCTCTGCCTTGCTACCTTTCTAGTTCAGGAAATTCTCCTCTGGTTTGGTTAACCTTGACTGGACCTGTTTGCCGTGGAGGAGAATGCTTTCCTACAGCAATTCTGCAGCCTATTTCTATTGAGAAAAGCCTGGACAACAGGCACTTTGGACATTCCTTGGCCCCAAAGCCTCTTCTGTGCCTTTCCTCTCATTCCGAGAGTGTTGAGGATGATTCAGGGGGACTGAGTCAAAGTCCTTCTTGTCGTACCAGAATGGCCAGGAGACCGTGGTTTCCCCAGCTCTTGAATATGTTGGTTTGTCCACAATTTCACAACACAAGAGAGGGGTCCTACGCACCAAGGGGACAGGACACCAACTAGACCATTAGTCTAAAAACAAAATTCCCTTTGGGATTTGAAGCACACTCCACGTCTCAATCTCACCCTCAAATCAATCATACATAGTGATGTTTCATTAATCACAATTTTAGTACCGGAAACAAGGGACCAGTGTGAAAATATTTATTTAGTCAATATTTCTACAACCATGTACATATCCATATAAAATACAAAATTCTATTTTCTCTGAAATAATAATGCTAAAAACATAAAAACAATTTCATTAATCAATGGTACAGAGATACTTCTAGTTGTCACAAAGCCACTTTGCATTTTAAAAACATATAATCCCAATTATACAATTACAAAAATTTCATAAACAATTCGAATTTCACAATTTAATATTAAAATCATAAAAATTATTATTGTAAACACTTATTCTACAAATCAATCAGACATAGATTTATTACGATTGACCAAAGAGAGCAACGCGTTTCGGTGGCAATTGTTAATCCAGCCACCTTCTTCAGGCAAATAGTCAATCAGTATTCTTTGAAAACAAAATCATCCGGTTTGAACTTTGGCTGATTGGCCTGATGCCTGCTATTAGGATTTCTATTCTGCTCAACTGTTCAAAATTTCCAAGTTGTGCTGCTCTTACAGACATATATGTGTATACAACTTCCTTCACAATTCCTCCTTGTTAGTCGACAAATTATCTCTCCACTGTATCGGGATTTAAATCTCCATTTCTTTCAACGGGAGTCCAACGTCAGGCCAATCAGCCAAAGTTCAAACCGGATGATTTTACGACCCGTGTTTTCTTTTAAAATTTTGATTCAGCCTAAACAGTGTAATAGAGGTGTAAGAGATTATGGATTTTAAACATAAACGAAAGGGGCTCTATTTGGAGTGGAAACCGAGCAGTGTTTTGAGCCTATCGACAGTTATCATCGCATGGGAACTTCTCTTGATGAGATTGTTTTTAGCATTATTATTTCAGAGAAAATAGAATTTTGTATTTTATATGGATATGTACATGGTTTTAGAAATATTGACTAAATAAATATTTTCACACTGGTCCCTTGTTTCCGGTACTAAAATTGTGATTAATGAAACATCACTATGTATGATTGATTTGAGGGTGAGATTGAGACGTGGAGTGTGCTTCAAATCCCAAAGGGAATTTTGTTTTTAGACTAATGGTTTGTCCACAATGCCAAATTCCAATCCTTCCATCGAGATTGAGATCTCCTCTCCTCAATCCAGAGTCTCTCAGACATCTGAAACTGAGGCTATGGCTCTTGAGAGATTACATTTTTTTAGTCCAGGGTTGCTCAAATCAGGTGGACAAAAGTATCCAATTCAGAAGGAAGCCCGCCACTCTCAAAACCTACAGACGCCATTAACATGGTGCAAGGATAGAGACTTATACTCAGGACCCTGTGATCCCCCAAAGATTTTAGATGTCTTATCTGATGGGTTCAGGTTGGACTTAGCAGTGTCCACTATTAGCACCCAGTGGGTGTCAATTCAAGCATTCAGAGGTTTTGACATTTCTTCTGTGCCTGCCTTAGCCACCTGTCTGCTGACAAGATTTTTCTTATGACATCCTATTACTCACTGCCCAGTTCCCTCATGGGACTTCCTCTCTGCACTTCAGGCCTTAAAGGAGCCACCATTTGAGCTGTTGAAAGAAGCAACCCTTAAATACCTTTTAGCCAAGGCTCTTTTTCTCATTGCCTCCTGCTCACAATTAAAATAGGTTTCAATATTATCGCCAGGTCAAATATATTATTAAATACAAATTGTAAGAAATTGCGTTACTGGTTGAGGGGGGTGAAACCCTACTCATGCAGCAAACACAATTCTTGTCAGTGTGAGGCACCAGGAAACTCCTAATTAACCTATGCTCAATTCTCTGGTAGCTTGGCACAGAGCAATCAGGCTTAACTTAGAGCCAATGACTAAAGTGTTTATGTAGCACTTCCAACAGTAATAAAGTGAAAACACAACACAAGAAAAATCCCACACCAGTTTAGACGAATAGAGCAAAATTTAATAAATAATTTCACACCAAAACTACAACAATCCAGTCATTATAACAGAAGATATGTAATTTTAAAGATTTAAATGAAATTAGTGCCAAAAAGGCCAAAGCACCACTTGCAGCTATCTGGTCATGCAAGACTGGGTGATAGTCATACGTTCAGACCAACCACGATGTAACGCGGGTCGGATACATGGACCAGGTTAGTCCTGCTGAAAAGTTACCTTCTCAGTCCAGCGCAAATAGTCCCGTTCACAGTAGAGAGGGCTGCGAGGAGCAGGAAAAAGTCACGGATGGTTGTCAATGTAGTATGAAGAGCAGGCCTGACATCATGGACGGTCATTGCTGTAGCGCGAAGATTCAGTTGTCATCACAAACGGTCAGGCTGGAGCTTCACGGTGGCGCTCTCTATGAGCATTCGATGCTGCAGGGTGAAGAGTCAGGTTGAAATAAGCGTGTTGGCGGGCAGTGCAAGTGACAACATTTGTGCGCCAATGGGCCTGTTCACGGTCACAAAGAGCCCAAAAACTTAAATTCAGCTCTGCTGAGGCAACACCAAGGTTCCAGGATCAGAGAGCACCACTTGAGGGTGAGGGGCTGGCTCCAGCGGGATATGGGTGATGGTCCGGCAGTTGTAAGCTTGTTATGTCCCTGTGGCTCTGAATAAGAGGCCAGCAGACTAACCCTTGAAGTCACTCTGGGAGTCCTGGGTTCAGGTGCTGGTCCAATTCCTCTGACTCGGGCAGGAGGACAGCAGGGTAGAAGGACAGCAATCCAGCAAAGCAGCAGTCCAGCAAGGCAGATGTCGAGCAGGGCAGAGGTCCAGCAAAGTGGAAGTCTTTTCAGCAGCACAGTAGTCCTTCTTCCTGGCACAGTCCCCACACATCCAGAAGCGTACTGAAGAGTTGGTGTCTGAGGTCCAATATTTATACCTTTGAAGAGGAAGAAGTTTCTAGAGGTTTCCCTTTGAAGTGAAGAGGTTTCCTGCCTTCCCTGGCTCCAGACTAACTACAGGGGGTATGCAGCCCTTTGTGTGGAGGCAGTACACAGCCTATTCAAGTGTAAGTAGGGCTGTGCCCAGCTCCGCCCTCTCATCCTGCGAGGGATGCCCATCCAGGCACAGCTAAGCTTTGTATTGTGTGTGCCTGTCTAGAAGGAATACACAAAGCCCAACTGTGAGCTACACCCAGTCATGTGACCCAGAGACAATCTGCAGGCACTAGGAGCCTAAGGCAGAAAAGTGTCAACTTTCTAAAAGGAAAATAAGATAAGAGGTTGAGCTGAGTTGCACTCAGATGTAGCTCAAAATCAGAACTGACTATGAACTAGTAAGCACATTTTCTCAACTTTGTGTGCACTCTGTGTAGGGGTTCCACCTGTGCCTCATGTGAAACTACAACAAGTACCTAGAACGAGTGTTCTGGACACAGTGTGCACTACTGGTTCCATCTATGGGGATAAAAACAAATTGAATCTCAAATGTATAATCTTTAAAAGGTACAGAACACAATGCATGAATCAATAAATCTATCAACACAAATATTCAGCATGTGGAAGTGTTACTCAAAATATCATTGAACAACAGAAAATCTGACTCAAGTCAATTTTAATTACAAAGACATGATAATTGTCATTGGTTCTTTCACATAAGTACTAGTCTTGACATTCGTGCGCCTGCCTAATCGCCAAGTTGCAGCACGCCTCAATCCGTAGAGGATTGGGACGAACCGCAATGATGAAGCATGCCACCTATGGGTAACCCTGGTTGGTTAGGGGTCTCTAGAAAAAAAGTCTTTTTTCTAGTAAGCAATTACAGTGGATTCTCGCTGTATCCAATCACCATTCCTTTGGGCAACCAAATAAACAAGACTATATCACAAACAACATCATGTGTCTGGTGGTACAAAATCACATAAAACAGTGGAATACGGTCAAAGCCATCCCCCAAATTGGCGATATAAAAAGTGAATAAAATCAAAACCATCTATTGTATCAAATGGTGTCAGACTCATCTCATAGTAAGATAAATCAAAAAACGATAATAAGCAAAGAAAGAATATAGGGAAGTAAAGGAGATACCTGTACTAAACATGTACATGATAAGTGACTCGTGGATCAAATGGGAAAGTTCCGTTTTATTATTCATAAAGGGATGTTGTAAAGACAAATGTAGAATGGGTAAGTAGCATGTTCTAAACATGAGTAAAGAAAGACACTGTTAGAGGAAACACTAAAGCTTCAATTTATCGTTCAATCCTTTTGGGTTCAGTGTCCAAAAACCGTATCCAGTAGGTTTCGCGTTGAGAGAGTAACTTCGTATGATCCTTGTCTGGTTGCCTCTTGACCACCTCTAAAATCGTAATATAGACCTGTGCCATGGTGTGTTTGCTCTTATTCCAAAGTGTCGCCAAGGGTGAACTAGGAGTCTTAGTTCTGATATTGCTTTTGTGTTCAGTGATTCTCGTCCTAATTTTCCTTTCTGTCTTGCCCACATAGAATAGCCCACAGGGGCACTTGATAGCATACATTACAGTCTGTGTATTGCAGTCCGCTGTGTAGTTTAGACGGATTTGCTTGCCTGACCATGGGTGAGCAAGGCTCTTACCAACCATTACGTTGTTCCAATGGGTGCAGTTGTGACATTTCATCATGCCTCTGTACTCTGTGTCACACACCTTCTCTGGTTTTGAGAACAATTATCTGAGGTTTCTGGACCTTTTGTAAGCAAAAAGGGGTGGGTTAATGAACATTCCTCTAAAATCCAGTTCTGTCTGTAGTAACTTCCACCATTTAAGAATAATTTTTTGATAGTCGGTGACTTGGTGGAAAATGTAGAGGCAAAAGCCTCTCTTTCTTTTGTCACTCTGGGTTGGTTCTTTAATAAGTCTGTTCTGTCTAAGGCATGTACTCGTTGCTCCGCTCGGTCTAAGACATCTCGTGGATAGGCACGTGTTAGGAATAGTTGCTTATACTCCTGTATCGTAGACACATAATTTTCCTTGCCAGATGTGATGTGTTTGATTCAATTGAATTGATAAAAAGGAAGATGCTATTTAAGAGTGGGTGGGTGGAAACTGCTGTACAATAAAGGATTGTTTCTATCAGTTGACTTTTTGAAAACCTTTGTCTGGATCTCTGTCCCCATGAGCCTGATTTCTACATCCAGATAAGTGATGCTCCGTCCTTCAAGTAAATTGAATCCTGGAATTCTTGCGGTTTAGTTCTGTTAGAAGTTCTTCCAGCTCCTGCTGTTCGCCTTGCCAAATGAGGAAAATATCATCTATGTATCTACGATACATGATGAGTTTCTGTATTCAACTTTGCTTGGGTAAAATATGTTCAGTTTTGAATTTTAACATGAAGAGGTTAGCATAACGGGGGGCCCCAGAAAGCACTCGTTCTAGGTACTTGTTGAACTTTCTAAAAGGGGCATTTTTAAAACTGTAATTTGAAATCCGACTTTAGCATAAGAGAGGATTGTTCATTACAAATCCGAAGACACAAAACATGAACTGCATACCAGTTCCTATTTGGAAGTTACCGCTTTTTAATGTAATACGGTAACTCCAATGTTATCCTATGGGAGAATCAGGCAATGCAGTTGTGAAATAAGAATTTAGCATTTAAAACTTAGAAACACATGGCCTACGTTTTAAATAAATTGCACCCTGCCCTGCGGGCTGTTTAGGGCCTACCCTAGGCGTGGCTTATTTGTATTGAAAAAGAAGGTTTGAGCCTTGCAAAAGGTTCATTTTGTCAGGTCGAAGTGGCAGTTTAAAACTGCACACACAGGCTGCAATGGCAGGCCCGAGACCTGTTCAAAGGGCTACTTATGTGGGTGGCACAATAAGTGCTGCAGACCCACTAGCAGCATTTAATTCACTGGCCCATGGTACATGTGCTAATATTTTACTAGGGACTTAAAGATAAATTAAATATGCTTATTGGGGATAAGACAGTGGTGCGATGTTTTAAGGAGTGAGCACAAGCACGTTATCACTGGTTACAGTGGTAAAGTGAACAGAGTCCTAAGGCCAGCAAAAACGAGATCAGCAAAAATGGAAGAGAAAGGGAAAAAATTGGGCACAAGAACACCCTAAGGCTGGTCGGTCTAATACAAATGTATTCCTATCACTAGTATAGATCTTTTTCAATGACATGGCCTAATGGAGAAGACCAGAGGAAAAGGAAATCAGCTAAGTATAGAATGAGGCATACTGGTGGCAAAGAATATCGCACTTTAAAACTGGATTTCATCCCACACATTACAAATTGATTCTTCTCTACTCGACATGGCTAGCCTGACACGGATGGCCAAGGATGAGTTCAAACAAAAAGACCAAATAGCCCTCTTGACTCAATATTTTTTAATTTGATGTAATCCTCTGTTGCCGTGAAATATCTATGTAGCATAGATTTATATTCCCTCATGTCTTTACACTTTGGAGTGTTCTTTGTAGAATTCATTATTACATACTGGAATCATCCAGTTGCCTAACCCCTTCATGCGCTGCTGTTTTTAATAATCATTTAAATTATTTCTAAATAAAAATGTCCACTTCCTCATCCCAGTCCTAATTTAATGAGTGATGGCTTCACTTTGGATAAAGCCAATTATAGCTTTCTCTCTTTATTGTGTCACTTTTTCTTTATTTGCTCATCTCTCCCCCCAAAACGTTATCACTGTCGGACCAGCACTTTCTGTTTTCAGACTGTCTCCTATGTAGACTTGGTTTCAGGTTCCACGAGGTGAATGTGTTATGTTCTATTTTTAATGTTCTTCTTCTATCAGGAATCGTTTTTTTTCCAACTGACGCACCAGAGCCTGGGACAAACCTTGCGGGGCCTTTCCACAGAGACGAGGTGTGCCTAGGGAGTTCTTCAGTCCTGAGGGGTCCAGTGGCATGATGTGCCCTCTTTAGCTCATGTGGTCTAAGATTGTGCAACCTGGTCTTTGATGGACAAGTAAAGTGGGAACTTGCAGTAGGTTGCCTAGCAACCCTATGACAGTGCACCGCACTGGTATATAGTTACTATAAAAATAGCCCCTTTGCGTTGCTCCTGAGTCTCAGCGGATCCCAAATTTATGGAGTCCGTGGGTGGAGGTGACAAGTGCTTTGCTAAGCGGCACTAAGCGATATATGCAGGACAGTAATCAAAGAGACAGACTCTACAAAAGTACCAATTTCTGTTATAAGCATAACCCTGCTGAACTGCGAGCAATTGTATATGGCGAAGCTGAAAAGAAATGACAGTGCAATGCATATTAGTTTCCCGATCCCTCATTGCAACTCAAGGTCAAATTAAAACGAAGAGGAGGTGCCCTAAAGAAGATATGATCATAGGGCTGACCTGGCTTTATGTAAAAAAAATAAATGGGGCAAATTTACCACACAAAAAAAGAGCGCAACACAGCTTAAACACATTTTATAGTTGCTCGCCTGCCTTGCACTGGGAGAGAGAGGTGCAGAGCCATATTTGCTAAATAGGGCCTACTTCTGCTCCTCCCCTGTGCTGGTGCGCTTTAAGGCTTCCTTGTGCTGCATAGTGCAAAGGTGTGTGTCCGCTATCTGGCATAGGTTTTGGAAGAACACCCTTCCAGTACAAAATCCTATGCTATGTAAATGAGAAGGACACCTACCTTCTGGGGCTAAAAGAAGGTGGGGAGCCCGAACGCCGAGAGGATGAGGAGAGTGAGTACACTTGCTCCTAGGACGGGTGGTTCAATTGTCCTCCCACCACTTAAACACTTAAACGACCTGTCAGCTTCCAAGGGTCTTGGAGGAGCTGTGGCTTCCAGTGGATTGAATGGGCTAGAGGACGTCAGTTCACTAATGAAAGATAAAAGCCATTAATCAAGAATAGGAAAATATTTTTTAGCATCTTAACTTATTGTTGTTTTGATTTATTTCTCTCTAATTTGTGCCTATTTGTTTAGAGGAGAAGGCGCTCTTATACCTCTAGGAAAGAGAGAGTTCGCTATGAAGAAAGGAGAGTACTCTAAATCGAAAGTCAGAGTTAGAAGAAGCTCTGAAGCAAAGGAGAGCTTTAGAGAAGTGTTTATAAGTGAAATGACGGGAAATTACACGAGTAAACAGGAATACAGAAAGGAAACTTTGGGTAGTTTCAAAGGAAAGAAGGAAGACAGAATTTCCTTGCACAAAGGAGAAAAGGGAACGGAATAAAAATAACTGCGTGGACGAAAGAGAGAAATGAACAGGAACTGACACATAAGAAAAGAGACAAGCTAGAATTAATTGTTTTGGTATTACTTTAAAAACAGGCACCTTCCTCTACTTTCTGAGGGTCCTGCTGATGGAAGACAAATCAGGAACAGAAAACACTCCTGTGTCAGCCTACAGAAAAGAAGAAAAAGAAACCCTGTGAGAGATTAATATCAATTGTAGATAGGAAAACATAACCTGCAGAAAAGACAGACTGATTTGAATAGTAGTATTAATTTTCATGTAAAGATAATAACCTGTATTCGAATATTCTTTCCACCTATTCCTGCCGCCTATTTTATTACTCAAGCCTGAACCCTAGCAGTCCCATCTGCGACAAGAGTATCAATGATGTTGCTGTTACTAACAGGAGTGTGGTACGTTCTCTGTTCACGCACTGAAGAAACACTCACAGTGAGAATGAAAGGGGATGAATATACAGGAGGAGGCCAGAAAACAGAACCACTGTGCCCAGCCTTGGAGAACCGCACTGATTCAACTCCACAGCTACAGGCTCTAACAATTATCAGCAGCAAAGCCCTATCCGCATCCACACCAAGTTCAGCACATGGGTGAAATGCAGGAACTGCTGGGTGGCATTAGAGTTAACCAGGACACGTCTATAGGCTGTTACCACAGAACCTGAAATACGTTATAAACACTGACTCTAATGCTTACCAAAACAGAAAATCTGTTCAGTGATAAATATAATGATCTTCGTTAAATCACTTGTAGTGCAATGGTGATTGTAGACACTTAGGCCAAGCAACAACATAAACTTCTATAAGTTCCATATTAGCAAGCTATGGTAGTAGTGTTAATATGAATGCTTAAAAACGTGCAACATTAGCTTATCTCCACATATGACGGCTTAGACTAGTGTGAAAGTTTACATTTAAAGTTACTCTCTTGTTTCCTACACAACATGTCACAGACATGTCACCTGCTTTGCCTTCTTATAGCTCAATCCTTAAAGTCTTTCATGACACAGAACTACAACAAACAGAATCAGAAGTGAACACAGCAACAGAGAGAATGAGGTCTGGCGAGCTAAGCAGGGCAAGTGTCACAGAAGAACAGCATCCTGCAACAATACAAGGAAGCAACCAGAGTGCTGTAACAACTACCAGTGTAGGGGCCAACACTACTACCCCCACTCCCACTGTAACATCCCTGACTTAAGTGAGGAATTTGCCTTAATCTGGCAATAACAACACCATGTGAAACACCACCAAGAAGTATTCAGCAGGTTTGTGTAGTGGCTTGCCTCTTCAATGAATGCCCTTGCCAACGTTTTGCTAACATAAAGATGGAGCTTGTAAGACAAAGTAATGACTTAAAAAAGCCTTTCTCGGGTCAATCATGTCCTAGAGGACTTGAAGACCTCCAATGCCTCTATTCATGGAACCCAACCACCAACCGATACTGAGGAGACATCAAGTATGAACAGACGGCTGGTGGTGGAAACTCAAAAAGGAGCACAAGTTGCAACACTGAGGGGCCGATTCCGATCTCGGTCGGAGGCGCACCCAATACCATTCGGTCGGGAAAAAAGCCATGCGAATGCCTGTTTCCCGACCGATCCGTACAGCATACCGAACGAGTAAGTACGATGCGCACAACAGCACAGAATCCGGCCGAGTCATACTCACCCAATCCAGGTCCCGTTCTCCGACCGAGGCGAATCCGGAAACGCAGAATCGAGTCGCACGGAAGGAAAATGCAGCTCCGTCCGGCCGAACAAGTACGATGCGCTTTCCGTACGCGCCGAACCCGTCGCTCACGCACGGCACGTCAAAGCATCCAGGAGAGGCGCACATAAGCTCCGATTCGCGCCACAACACGATCCACGGCTACGAGGCAAACACGCCAGCGACAAGGACGACGCGAGCGGCGAGGACGACGCGAAGCAACGAGAAAGACGAGCGACACGAACCAACCATGAATCCCTTCGTCCCGATCATACCAATATTCTACATTTACTACCGGAACAGGCACGGACGCGTACGGCGCAGAAGGTAAGTCAGACACCAACCACAAAACACATACAACACGTACACGACACATCACACACACACAGAGGGATGCAGAATTTACTTACACCAGCAACAGCAGCACCATAGGAGCGGGATGCCCATCACCAATGCCACATATGCACACAGGGGCCTGAATGCGCACCACCACCCCTACCCAGGGGGGCCGGATGCCAACCACCACTACCACCCTTAGCCAGGGGGTGCCAGATGCCCACCACCACTACCACCCTTACCCAGGGGGCTGGATGCCTACCACTACTACCACCCTTAGCCAGGGGGTCTGGATGCCTACCACTACTACCACCCTTACCCAGGGGGGTGCCAGATGCCTACCACTACTACCACCCTTACCCAGGGGGGTGCCAGATGCCTACCACCACTACCACCCTTACCCAGGGCAGGCTGGATGCCTACCACTACTACCACCCTTAGCCAGGGGGGTGCCAGATGCCCACCACCACTACCACCCTTAGCCATAGGGGTGCCTGATGCCTACCACTACTACCACCCTTACCCAGGGGGGGCTGGATGCCTACCACTACTACCACCCTTAGCCAGGGGGGGCTGGATGCCTACCACTACTACCACCCTTACCCAGGGGGTGCCAGATGCCTACCACTACTACCACCCTTACCCAGGGGTGCCAGATGCCTACCACTACTACCACCCTTAGCCAGGGGGTGCCAGATGCCCACCACCACTACCACCCTTAGCCATGGGGGTGCCAGATGCCTATCACTACTACCACCCTTACCCAGGGGGGCTGGATGCCTACCACTACTACCACCCTTACCCAGGGGGCTGGATGCCTACCACTACTACCACCCTTAGCCAGGGGGTGCCAGATGCCTACCACCACTACCACCCTTACCCAGGGGGCTGGATGCCTACCACTACTACCACCCTTAGCCAGGGGTGCCAGATGCCTACCACCACTACCACCCTCACCCAGGGGGCTGGATGCCTACCACTACTACCACCCTTACCCAGGGGGCTGGATGCCTGTCACTACTACCACCTCTACCAATGGGGGCTGGATGCCTACCACCAACACCACCCCCACTCATAGGATGGACAATGCATGACACAACCAGCACACCACAACCTAGGGAATACAAGAAAAGACATCCCCCAACACCATGACAAGCGTGTGTAGACTGTGTCAAATGCCTACAACACTGAACATGACTTTGAACATACAATGTGACCCCCTATCACATGTGCCACACATATATGTGTGTGGCCCCCACAATGCAAGCAGGCCATGACCATTGTGGCAATGGGGTCCAAACCCCCATCATCACAGTGACCAAAATGTAAGTGTGGGGTCCATAGCTGAAGCACATTTTGAACATTGTGGCAATGGGTTCTAACACCCCATCACCACAGTGACCAAAAGGTAAGTGTGGGGTCCATAGCTGAAGCACATTTTGAACATTGTGGCAATGGGGTCTAACCGCCCATCACCACAGTGACCAAAATGTAAGTGTGGGGTCCATAGCTGAAGCACATTTTGAACATTGTGGCAATGGGGTCTAACGCCCCATCACCACAGTGACCAAAATGTAAGTGTGGGGTCCATAGCTGAAGCACATTTTGAACATTGTGGCAATGGGGTCTAACGCCCCATCACCACAGTGACCAAAAGGTAAGTGTGGGGTCCATAGCTGAAGCACATTTTGAACATTGTGGCAATGGGGTCTAACCCCCATCACCACAGTGACCAAAATGTAAGTGTAGGAGTCCATAGCTGAAGCACATTTTGAACATTGTGACAATGGGGTCTAACCCCCATCACCACAGTGACCAAAATGTAAGTGTGGGGTCCATAGCTGAAGCACATTTTGAACATTGTGGCAATGGGGTCTAACCCCCATCACCACAGTGACCAAAATGTAAGTGTGGAGTCCATAGCTGAAGCACATTTTGAACATTGTGGCAATGGGGTCTAACCCCCCATCACCACAGTGACCAAAATGTAAGTGTGGGGTCCATAGCTGAAGCACATTTTGAACATTGTGGCAATGGGGTCTAACGCCCCATCACCACAGTGACCAAAAGGTAAGTGTGGGGTCCATAGCTGAAGCACATTTTGAACATTGTGGCAATGGGGTCCAAACCCCCATCATCACAGTGACCAAAATGTAAGTGTTGACAAAGAAAGAGCTGCAACTGCCAAACTGCATGGATGATTCCTGGTCATAGAACATAAAACACATCAGTGGCAAAGTAGTGCATGTGTCCCATTGCAACATAAATTGGGGGAGCCAAATACTGCAGTGAAAATAAGACATACCTTTGGCCATGTGCAGACAAACAATACCCATGGGGGCTGACACTGTCAACATTCATCAATGACACAATGACAGAAGTGACCATCAGAATGCAGACCCACATATTTGCACCAATGGGCACACAAATGCAGATACCCTGTGGAGACTGTAGATGTGAGGTGAACAGATACCATACCATGGCAGCAATGAGACACACAAACCATGATCATTGTGCTGACCGATGACCTAGGAGTCCCAGGGACAGCAGGGGAAACCCACCAAACTACATACAGCCAATGGCACACCCAAGATATGCCAATGCAGTGGTGCAGATGCACAAACACAAACAGGCAGACCCACACTGCACATCATACACAACAGGTGAGGGGGGTGCCAGTGTCCCCAGGCAACCACACAACACATGAGGAGACCTGAATACCAATCATACAGATGTGCATACAGTGCCACACAAAGGTAACTCATGGATCCAAATCCCCTATGTGGGCAAGCAGGCATTGTCAGATGAGAGGGAGCACAAATCACACATGTCACACAGGCACGTAGGAACAGCAACTGACACAGCAAGACACAGACACACCACAGCACTACCCCCAGGGCCCCCACAATGTGGTGACCCTGGGCTGCATTACAATCCCACTGTGATGACAAATCTAAATGTCGTTCACACTGTGAACCACAGTCATGTGTCCTGAGCAACAAACTACCATCACACCTACACAAGCACAAATCAATCAGCATTGCCAGTAAGCCAAGGCCAACATGGAGGCAGGGGCCTAGCCGGGCAACAACTCTCATCTGCACACACTCAACACCACACCCCTCGACCTCCAACAATGTGCAGCAGTGAAGCACACATGCACTGGTGACATTGCACATGCACCCATGACTATTCCAGGGTGGTGGGTGGGAACCAAGGTGCAGAAACACATCACACATGGCCACTCAACAAGACTCCTGAATGTCTGACACACTGCACACTACGCTCTACATGGACATGACGGCAATACCACACCAACCAATGGGATCCCAGCCACAGTCACACACCAATGAAGAAGCCAAGGTCACCCACAAAGAACACACATAGACAACAACCAACATTGCAGCCCGGACCCTGAGGAGTGCCAGCAGTCACACACACAACGTGTCACAATCACTGAAAGATAACACAAACTGGAAATCACATGACAGGGGCAAACAACAAGTGCCAAGGGGAAACCTGACTGTGACCCATCTGCGTCTGCACACAAACTCAGCCCTGACAGCAAACACACCTATGGGTGACACCCTGATGACCAGTAATGTGCCATGCACCCACATCACAGAGAACCCAGGGAGAAGACTTTGGGGGAACATAGGTCAACTCAGCAAGCATCACAAACAGGTACAACACTAGGGATCACAGCATGCACAGCTAAACGGAAGTGAACACACAGACATGCACATACAACACACACCTTGGGCGCAGGCAATGTCACAGGAGTACACACTGCCATGAGGGGACTCCACTCCTGTGTGAGGAAAGCTGTGCCATATGTTGCCTCAGTAGGGCCCCATCATGTCAGCTGAGCACTTGGTCACACAATCAACAATTAGCACCAAATGAGGGCTCCCGTCACATCAGCCTGGTCATGGAAGTGCCAACGAAATCATCAGCCCAGATCCAACACACTTGTATAGCAATGTTGCACTGACAACACAGATGAGTCCTTCCCCATTGATGCCCAAACCTGCATGTCCAGTGGAGATGGCCACACGGTCAGGGAAGTAGACGAATTGAACAATGGCAGGCACAACAGATGTGCAGGGGTGGAAGCCACAGAAGTGAAATAGCTAATGTAAGTAGGAAATCCCATTGCCAAATACTGAACACATGACACCCTCAGATGCTGCTATGGATGACATGGATACACCACAGGATAGGACACATTCCCCCTGGACCACATGGGTTCCTGCACAGTAACACTTCATTATCATGAGACCAAATATCACCATCACTGCAGCAAGGGCATGGTTAGCATCATCAACAACATGTACATCAGAAGCATAATCACTAGAGAACAGAAAGTTGCTTTATTCAGCATATGTGTGTAATGAAAACTGAAAGTCCAGAAAAAACACAAAGGCCAATGGCCAGTCCATTGTCAAAGTCCAAACAGGGTGACAGTGGCAGATGTCACCCTACTCATGCCTGCACAAAACCATGGACAATCCACGAGGAGGGGCAACCGGGGGGGTAGGCCAGGCACCGCAGGGACAGGATCAGGGCTCACCAGGAGGAAGCAGGGAAGGGGTGGTGGGTGCTGGAGAGCCACTGACAACTGCAGTGGAGGTGTCTGACATGGTGTGTGCCGGCACAACTGGGGGGCATGGCTCAGATGTTGTGGGTGCCGGCACGACTGCAGTGGACCCTGCAGATGGAGTGGACAGGTCCGCCACTGCAGTGCCCAAGTCAGACAGGGTGGTAGTGGACTCCACTGCAGTGCCTACCACCAGGGGAGGAGAATGGGGAACAGGCAAGGTGGGCTGGACAGAGGGGAGGACACCCTCACCACATCCGTGGCACAGACAAGCGCAGCGGGGGGTGTGGTGCCGGGAGTGCAAGTGGCAGGGGAGAAGGCCGGATCCTCTTGGGGATGGTATATCTGTGGGTGGGGGAACCTGGGGCAGGGTGTGGTGGGGGCACCTGTGGAGTGGGGGCCTGAGGGATGGAGGAAGGAGACCTGGTGCTTGAGCTGCAGGGCGGCGGCGGGGTCTTGCTCTTACCACTCCAGGGGGACTTGCGGGTGGGGGCCTCAGTCTGTCTGCGCCTGGGGGAGGGTGTCCGGGGGCGAGGGCACTCTGCTCCGTGTGGGGGGCTTCCTCTTCCCCCTGGATGCTGGAGCAGCTGGATCGGAGGGGAAGAGGCCGAGGTCACTGAGGAAGAGGCGCTGGGTCTTTGGGGTTGCAGGTGAGGCAAGGGAGGGTGTTTTGGAGGGAGAGGCAACTGAGGACTGCGCAGTGCCCGTGGATGCGTGTGTGTGTACCAGGGCCCCATCCCCTGTGAGTCTGGTTTCATTCCCCTGACTGTGCGTGCGTGTGCGTTTTGTTTGTGGCGTGTGTGTCTGTGTGCTGGACGTGTGTGTGCTGGTGTGTGCCTGTGCCGATGTGTGTGTGCTTGGGACGGGTAAGGTGCTGGGGAGTGTGGATGGAGCAGAGGCAGGAGGGGTGAGGGACTGTCTGAGGAGGGACACTGCTGCCGTCAGGGAGGAGTCCATGGACCTATTGCCCCTCTGTAGGTCAGACATGCCCGATGAGATGCCCTCCATGAACGACACCAGCTGAGTCAACAGAGCGGTGTGCGCATGGAGGACACTCAGCATGGCTGTCTGCCCTACATGGAGCTGGCGAAGGAGGTACACAGACTCCTCACTCAGGGCAGCAGGGGACACAGGGGCAGGGGGTGCGGTGCCTGGCCCAAAGGAGACACGCTCCCGAACATGGGAGCCTCCACAGACCTGGGGAATGGGAGCCGATGGGAGGGCGGTGGTGGTGCTGGTGGTGGCGGGGACAGCAACACTAGCTGGGTGTGGTGGCTGCTGACACCCGCCTCCATAAGGGAGTCATCCTCCGAGTTGCTCTGGTCCTCATCTGAGGTGGATGGTGCTGAGGACTCCTCGGTGTGGCTCCCCTCGCCCTCCGTGCCACTGGGTCCCTCCGACCACTCCTCGGCTGCTGACCCAGTCTGGCTCTCTGGCTCCTCCTGGTCCATGGAGCTGTCCCCTTCCGTGGCCGTGGATGTATCTGCAAACAATGGGGAAACAGACAGACATCAGTCACCTGCACCAAACGCACACACCACTGTGAGCACAGCACATTACAGAGCAAGCCCTGGCATCATTAGTTGTACATTGCTAAAAGTGCCCTAACTGAACAGGAGAAGCCAATTGTCAGTCTGATGCCAAGCATGGCACTCACATCCCACATGGCCTTGCACCCATCTGTCTGGTGTCTGTTGGATTGCAACACCCCAGTGTGGACACATGCACCAAGTACACAGTAGTTGGACAGTGCAGAGGACACGGTGTGGCATGTGGACATGCACACATCACAGCTCTTGCCACTGAGTCAGTACAGGTTTCCGGATGAAAGGGATGCCCAGAGTCAAATAGGAAATGCATGTGATGCATACCAGCGACAGACACCATGATGCACCCATGTCCTGATAGCCATCGCCACAATGGTGTGCATGTAGCACATGTCACTCCCCTGCAGGACCACCAATAAGTTGACACATGCCATGGCAGAGGCATGACTGCTAAGTCATACATCACTGTCTCAGTGATGTATGACTTGGCAGCCAGACAACAACACTATGCACTGTGTCACAATAGTAGGTCATGGGGAATGCAAGTCCTGGAGCTGCACAAGTGCACATGTACATCCCCCACACAACACATCATCTTAACCCTCATCTGTCCAGGTCATACCTATTGGACATATGGGAGACCTGTGACACTACCCTCTGAACCTGAGCCCCTCACAATCTGCTGTGAATGGGGAACAGCTGCCTGAACTTCACATTCGCATACCCCAGTCTGCACGGGCAGCTGATCAAACACCTATGTGACACACAAGTATCGTCTCCTATGGTCACATCTCCAGGGGCATGCTGAGCCCCTACCAAGAAACACCCCAGCAGTCCTGGCAAGTAATCCACAGCACACTGACACAGAGGCAGACACCTGAGGGGTCAAATCACTGCGCACAATGTGTCAGCTGATACACGGGAGTGGGAGTACAGAGTGCATTGCATGGCCTGGAGTAGGCATGACTGTCCTGCTCCACATGAATGAGGGATGAGCCCTGGACAGTGGATAGCTGGCTATGTATGTGTGACACACGTAATCTGCACACTCCTGGGGCCCAAACATTGTTCCCACCCGCTGCATGGGCGTGTGCCACATACCCCAGGCACATGTGGTGGCTCAGCTCAGCAAGTGGACCGCATATCAAAGCAACACGCAGATTACATGTCCGAACACAGGCGTTGTGTGAACAATGAACCCACCCATGATGCCCACAACAGAGTTAGGGAAACAGATGCTGTCCCCCACCTTTAGTGAAGCAAACTGCAAGGACACAGTCCCAAGTGACACAATTCCCTGAATGTAAGGGCCACACCTGGGTATCAGATGAGCAGTGGGCAGTGCACAATAGAGGGACATGGCTCCTGGACAACATGACTGCTGCACTGTGGCAGTTGAACCAGGCCAGAGGAGGGCACAAAGCATGTAATACAGAGTTCACAGTGCAGTCTTTGACTCACCCCCTCCTTGCTGCTGTCTGGCCTTCAGCTGCCCATCCAGGTCTGGAAACACCACCGCCAGGATCTGGAGCATGTGGGGGTCAGGGTCCATGTTCCGCCCCTCCTGCGAGGAGGCGACAGCTTCAGCTGGACCCGTGCAATCCTCCGGGTCCAGCCCCGAAGGTCCTGCCACCTCTTCTGGCAGTTGCGGTTCCGGCGCTTGTAGACCCCCATGGACCGGACAGCCCGGACGATGTCCTTCCAGATCTCCTGCTTCCGATGGGCATTAACCTGTCAGGATGACAAAGTGAAAAGGCCATTACTACACATGCAACATATCCGTGCATGACACAGTTGTATACACATGTCTCAATCACAGGGGCACATGATGTACACAGGCAGTGCAAAGCTGCCCATGGACAGTTTGCCAGACGTCACTACATGGTATCATTGCATGGGAAGTAAAACCTTGTTCAAATGCACTGTCACTGGACCATACCTGTCCAGTGCATGTCACTACACACTATGGGGGTGACAACTACTCAGTGAGCCTGCTAACCAGTGGCGTGCAGACTTTCAGCCTTGCTAGTCAGACAATATGCACATTCAGAAAGGCAGTGCACAGAACACTCACCTGCTCCCCTGGTGTCCCATACAGCTTGCTGTACTGTGGAAGTAGGCTGTCCAGCAGGGCCTGGTTCTCTTCAAGGCTGAAGGCTGGGGCTCTCTCCACCGTACGTGCCATTGCAGGGTCCAGAGGGGCAGAGACAGCAGCAGTGCAGTGGCAGATGTCGTCCTGGAGCATGTAGTGCAGGCAAGTGAGCTCTCAGGGGAACAGCCAGCAATATATATGTGCTGGAGAGGCAGATACTGTCCCTTGTGTCCAAAGTGATAGGTCCAAGTCGTTTGCATCTTCTGAATCTGGCCAATCCATGGAATAGCAGCACCAAAACATGCCCACAGCATCCTTCAAATCTTCAACTTCATGACATACATGATTTTGCAACATTGTTGTGGGTGACCAACTGATTTTCCAGCAACCGACTCGTTCAAAATTCGAAAACGCGTCCGTTGCCAGGCAAGCCCATTGTCAATGGGTGCGCACCGATCGGTCCATTGCGGTACAACGCGTACAGGGGTACAACGCGTACCCGCACACATTGAATGCAATGGGCCGGCCGGGGCACCGATCGGTCCATTGCGGTACAACGCGTACAGGGGTACAACGCGTACCCGCACACATTGAATGCAATGGGCCGGCCGGGGGCACCGATCGGTCCATTGCAGTTCAACGCGTACAGGGGTTCAACGCGTACCCGCACACATTGAATGCAATGGGCCGACCGGGGCACCGATCGGTCCATTGCAGTTCAACGCGTACAGGGGTTCAACGCTGTACCCGCACACATTGAATGCAATGGGCCGGCCGGGGGCACCGATCGGTCCATTGCAGTTCAACGCGTACAGGGTTCAACGCTGTACCCGCACACATTGAATGCAATGGGCCGGCCGGGGGCACCGATCGGTCCATTGCAGTTCAACGCGTACAGGGGTACAACGCGTACCCGCACACATTGAATGCAATGGGCCGGCCGGGGGCACCGATCGGTCCATTGCAGTTCAACGCGTACAGGGGTACAACGCGTACCCGCACACATTGAATGCAATGGGCCGGCCGGGGGCACCGATCGGTCCATTGCAGTACAACGCGTACAGGGGTACAACGCGTACCCGCACACATTGAATGCAATGGGCCGGCCGGGGGCACCGATCGGTCCATTGCAGTTCAACGCGTACAGGGGTACAACGCGTGCACCGCACACATTGTATGCAATGGGCCGGCCGGGGGCACCGATCGGTCCATTGCTGTTCAACGCATCACTGTACATGTGACTGGCATATGTCAGCATGCCTGTCTCAGATGGACATATGCCAGCCACAGATAGCTCCCAGGGAGTGAGGGGCACACCTACATCACGACAGCCTGTCCAAACTTTATCATAAGGCATGTAAGGCTGCATTTCCTATTGTGTGTATGTTGGTGTACATGTTGTCCTGTGGGTGTCACCTGTGGGCAGCCACCCCCAGGCTGTGCACGTGTTAATGGGGACAGGATCCTGGGTGTTACGTGTACATGACCACTGTGATGTGCAACTGTTCATATCTGTGCATGTGCCATGGTCACATTTCACGGTGGTGTATGTGTATGTCATGTCACATACCCCGTGAGTCCCATGTGGGACGGTATGTTTGAGCCAGGGTGTCCCAGTGGCACAATAGTGATGGTCCTCCACAGTCTTTGTAAATGTAGTCTTTACAATGTCTCTGATTTCATGTGCACAATGGGAGACAGTCTCCACATCCACGTTGTGTGTGCATGGACTTTGATGTTGTGCGTGTGTGTGTCACAGACGTCCATGTCTGTCCTGCCGTGGCAAGTGGGACCACTACCTGTGGGGGTCATGGTTGTTTTGCTGTGGTGTATACATGATACTCCATGTAATGCCAGTGTCCATGTGGCAATACAGGGTCCCTGGGAATGTACCTGTCGTTGAGCTGTGGTGCCTGGGGCACATCTGTCCTCACATGTCACTGTGGGGGTGATTGTGACATGGCAGCAGGAGATGGGAACTGTGACACGGCCTCATGATATCCAATGGGCCAACCTGGGACTAATTGATGCCACCTGTTGGACCGTGTTGACAGATGTTGGCCATGTATGTACCATACATGTCCTTACGGAACTGCACACTTCATGTAGTTGTGCCTCATAATGATGTATGTTGGGATATTGAGTGTGTTCAATGCCGCATATGTGGGGTGACTGACAATCTTGCTTACTTCTCCTCTGCACTGCAGGGCTCCTGCTGTCCATCGACCATTCCCAGACCTGGCAACGATGGTGGAACGGGACAGCATCCGACGGTTCCGCTTCACCAGGCAGCTGATTGAGGATTTGGCAGTGCAGTTGTCCCCACATTTGCAGCCTGGCCGGCCGTATCCTACAGCGCTGACCCCCAAGGTGAAGGTGATGGCAGCCCTACACTTCTTTGCCACCGGTACCTTCCAACATACTGTGGCGACTGCTGGTGGGATGTCACAGACCATGTTGAGCCGTGTGCTCCGCGATGTTTTGGTGGCAATGTTGCTATTCCTGAACCGGTACATCTATTTCCCTAGACTGCAACGACTCACTGACATGAAGAGTGACTTCTATGCCCTGGGGAGGATGCCGCATGTCATTGGCTCCATTGATGGGACACATGTGGCTTTGGTACCACCACAGGCCCAGGAGCAGGCCTACAGGAACCGCAAGCACTACCACTCGGTCAATGCACTGGTGGTGTGTCTTGCAGATATGACCATCACACACGTGTGTGCCCATTTCCCTGGTTCAGCACACGATGCCTTTGTGATGAGGAGTAGTCGCATCCCCAGGATGATGGCACAGATGCAGAACCAGCGTGCCTGGCTTGTTGGTGTGTACTGACTTTGTGCCATTGTGTGTGATCTGATCTGTAGTATTCCGCCCACTTTTCCAAGTCAGCTAATGTGCATTTGTCTGTCCGTAGGTGACTCGGGATACCCCAACATGCCGTGGTTGCTGACACCCCTCAGGAACCCTGTGACACCAGCCCAGATGCGCTACAATGAGGCACATGGTCGGACCAGGAGAGTGATTGAGCGGACATTTGGTCTCCTGAAGAGCCGCTTCCGCTGCCTGGACAAGACCGGAGGGTCTCTCCCATATGCCCCTGCGAAAGTGTGTAAGATTATCATCGTCTGCTGCATGCTCCACAACCTGGCAGTGCGGAAGGAGTTGCCTCTCATCCAGGATGACAATGACCAACATCCGCCACCTGTGGAGGATCCTGGCCTGGACCACGATGCCAGTGATGATGATGATGATGAGGGTGATGTCCGCACACAGCTCATCACCAACTTCTTTAGCTGAATGTGAGTATCCTGAGGTGTCATGTCAATGATGTGAGTTGGCATGATATGTGTAGGTGGTGCTCTGGTGCTGTTGGAGTGTGTCCATGGGCTACTTGACTGGATGTGTGTAGCGATGTGTGCTTACAGGTGGTCTGTACTCCCCAACAGTGTTGACATGCTAACTTGGTTCTGGGTGGGTATCTTGTAACATGTATTGTGCATGAGTTTTGCTGTTCTGTCCTGTTCTCCATTGCTTTTGACTGTGTGTCATTTCTGTCCTTCACAGGGTACTTTCAGATTCGTTTGGTCAACTGTGTCCACCGATGACGTGATTGTACTTCCAGGGTGGTAGCTGTTGTGTCCCTACAGGTGATGTGCGCCACACCCATGGACTTCCTTCCTTCTACAGTTGTTGACTGTGTGCCCGCTGCCAGGTGGGATTACCTTGCATCTGTAGTGGTTACGACATGTTGCAACTGTGTAATAAACCTGTGCTTCACTTTGTGATGTGCGTTGTCTGTGGTCACACATTTGACTGCCATTTGCTTACTGCACCTGTGGGCTACTTGACTACAACTGGGAATAGGTGTGGTGTCTGTGCATTGCACCTTCTTCCCTGGCAACATCAGTGTAGGCAATGAGTCAGATGGCCTAGGTGTGTATGTGTTGTGTAGCCCTGGTGGTGTGTCTCCCTCATATGTGTCACGTTGCCTTTACTCACATGCCTGTGTTGTACTTGCTGTTGCAGTTCGCATACACAGTGTAATTTTGCAGTTCATCATCCCCATAACAGCACCCACGTTGGAATCACAACAGAGGCAAGTATGGTGTATTAGTGTGTTTATTGTGATACATTTGTGTGAATAGTGCATAGGATGGGTAGTGCTGTACATATATCTTGCAATCAGAAGTTCCTAGGTGAATTGAAAGTCCTGGTAGACAAAATCCCCAGTATCGGGGCCACAGTTGTCTGAGACATTGGTCCAACTTGTACTCCCCATGCAATGTGTGGGAGTTGTGTTGCCGTCAACAGGGTGAACAGTCTGTGCACAAAGGTGAACATCCAGAACAGGTTCAGGCTTCCTGGGAGTTGCGCTTGGCCATCGGCCTCTCACTTGCCCCTCCTCGGACGACCCTTCTTCTTTGGGGGGCCCCTCAAGTACAGGCTGCTGCGGTGCAGGGGACTCTCCGCCAGAGTCATCCTCCCTCCCTGTGGCAGTTGCAGTTTGTTCAGCACCAGATGTTGTTGGCACACAGGGAGGTGTGGACTGGTTGCTGTTCATCTGGCGGAGGCATTGTAAAATGTCCCTGTGCACCGCCGTCATCTCTTGCAGTGCGTCCCACTTGGACTCCACGCGGGACATGTGTGAGTCCAAGCGGGCATGATGGGCAGCCTGCTGCTGTTTCATGTCTCTGAGGAGCCCCACTACCTGGCTGAGATCTCCGGTGCTGGACTGGTACGCATCGGCTATGCGTACCAGTTGTGGGTCATCATGCACACCAGCAACCTCTGCAAGCAGCGACCTCTGTCTCCCACCCCTCCCACCACCCCTGCCGACATGTGCAGTGCGTGCAGTGGCACGCACAGATGACCCTGGTCCACCTTGGGGGTTGGTGGTGGTGGTGGTGTCCATGGCCCCACGTTGGTCCAGGGTCCCTGTGCTGGTGTTGCTCCTTGTTCTGTCCATGTTGGCAGGGATGGTATTTGTGGTGACAGTCGTTGGAGGGGTGGGTGCAGGGGTGCAGCTGGTGGTCCTGCTGGTGCTGCAGCTGGTGGTCCTGCTGGTGCTGCATGTAGACTTGCACCGGATGTGCCAGGTTGGTCTTCTTCGTCCGAGGAGGGCAGAGGCTGTACGACACCAGTGAGCTCCGCATCCTCTTGAGCCTGGGACTGGGACTCCTCAGCGTCTGCTGCTGTGTCCCCATCATCACCTGTTTTTGGGAGACACACACAATGTATGTTATGTTTCTGCAGGCATCAATGGTTGACACACCTGACAGTTGTGACTGTGCCTCTGGGTGCGGGCCTGTACATTGCATTGTCCTAAGTCGTCACAGTCAGGGGTTGATATTGGTGTGGCACAGTGTCCTGCATTATTTGGGCATTTCTATGTATTTGTTGGGGTGTGAACATGGTCTGCATTGGTTGTATTTGGTTGACAGGCGGCCCTCCTTCCCACCCAGCCAGTCAGTTATCCCACCATGGACTGTGCTTGCATTGCAGGGAGTGGATGTTGTCTCTCAGGATGTCAGTCAGTGGTGTTGTGCTGTTTGTTGGTGCACAGTTCCCAGCAGGGCCTTGTGCTCCCCACAGCAGTAGCCAGTGTCAGCCATCTTGTGAGTCCTTCTCCACTCCCTGTGATGTGAGCATGGTTCAGGGTGGTGTTGATGGGACAGTTGTGGGGGTGAGCTATGTCTGTGACTATGACTCCCATCATGCTATTGCCTCCACCCCACTTCCCAGCATTCCCATACTTACTTGCTTTTGTGGGGAGTTCAGTGTGTGTGGGTGTGAGAGCAATGGCAAAATGGCTGACAGTGGTGTCCTGCTGTTGGTTGGTGTGCAGTTCCCAGCATGCCCTTGTGCTCCCCACAGCAGTAGCCAGTGTCAGCCATCTTGTGAGTCCTTATCCACTCCCTGTGATGTGAGCATGGTTCAGGGTGGTGTTGATGGGCCAGTTGTGAGGCTGAGCAATATCTGTGCCTACTACTCCCATCATGCTATTGCCTCCACCCCCTTCCCAGCATGCCCATGCTTCCTTCCTTTTGACTCTGCTTCCCTGTGGGATGGGCTGGCTGTGCTGACAGGATGGCTGGGAGTGTTGTCCTGGCAGTTGTTTGGCTAAAAGTCCCAAGAGTGTCCCTGTGCTTCACACAACATAACCCAGGTTGGTGGTTCTTTGTGGGATCTTGAGTTAGGATGTGAGACATTGCATTCTCCCAGGTGGGTTCTGTGGAGTTTGTGTTGAGGGGGGGTGTGAGGGGAGGTGCTTGTGACTATGGTCAGTGCTGCAAGTCCTCCTTCGCACCCAGCCAGATATCCCACCATGGAACGTGCTTCCATTGCAGGGAGTGGAAGTTGTCTCTCAGGATGTCAGTCAGTGGTGTCCTGCTGTTTGTTGGTGCACAGTTCCCAGCATGCCCTTGTGCTCCCCACAGCAGTAGCCAGTGTCAGCCATCTTGTCAGTCGTTTTCCACTCCCTGTGATGTGAGCATGGTTCAGGTTGGTGGTGATGGGACAGTTGTGGGGGTGAGCTATGTCTGTGACTATGACTCCCATCATGCTATTGCCTCCACCCCACTTCCCAGCATTCCCATACTTACTTGCTTTTGTGGGGAGTTCAGTGTGTGTGGGTGTGAGAGCAATGGCAAGATGGCTGACAGTGGTGTCCTGCTGTTGGTTGGTGTGCAGTTCCCAGCATGCCCTTGTGATCCCCACGACACAGCAACAGTGTCAGACATCTTTGATGGGCCTTTCCACTCTCTGTGGGATGTGCATGCGTGAGTGTGAGCTTGCTGGGCCATGTGGTGGGGGATGTAGAGCTGTGACTATGACTCCCATCATGCTATTGCCTCCACCCCCCTTCCCAGCATGCCCATCCTTCCTTCCTTTTGACTCTGCTTGCCTGTGGGGTGGGCTGCCTGTGCTGACAGGATGGCTGGGAGTGTTGTCCTGGCAGTTGTTTGGCTGAAAGTCCCAAGAGTGCCCCTGTGCTTCACACGACATAACCCAGGGTGGAGGTTCTTTGTGGGATCTTGAGTTAGGATGTGTGGCATTGCATTCTCCCAGGTGGGTTATGAGGAGTATGTGTTGAGGGTGTGTGTGAGGGGAGGTGCTTGTGACTATGCTCAGTGCTGCGAGACCTCCTTCCCACCCAGCCAGATATCCCACCATGGAACGTGCTTCCATTGCAGGGAGTGGAAGTTGTCTCTCAGGATGTCAGTCAGTGGTGTCCTGCTGTTGGTTGTTGCACAGTTGCCAGGAGGGCCTTGTGCTCCCCACAGCAGTAGCCAGTGTCAGCCATCTTGTGAGTCCTTTTCCACTCCCTGTGATGTGCGCATGGTTCATGGTGGTGTTGATGGGACAGTTGTGGGGGGCAATATGTGTGACTACGAGTCCCATGATGCTATTGGCTACACTGACTTGCCCAGCATACACAGAATTCCTTTCTTTCAGTGGTCTTCACTGTGTGTTGGTGTTGTAGTGGTGGCTACATGTCTGGATGTGTTTGTTAGTTCTATTTGTGCCACTGCCTAGCTGTAGTTGTAGTTGTGTTTGTACATGTGATGACACGGTTAAATGTAACTTTGAGATGGCATGTGTTGTGTTTATCTGACTGACATACACATTTTGGGATGATTCTGTTCTGGTTGCTGTGTAATTGCTATGAGTGCATGGTTTGACTCTCCCCTTGACAGTGATGTGTGTGTGTATTGTGGCAGAATATTGTGTACATTTGTTGTGTACTCACCAGGCTCTGGGATGTTCTCTAGTCTATATACGCTCACTGGCGGAAGGATGGCCCGCACCTTCTCCTCCCAGGGCCTGAGGTATACTGGCTTGGCAGGAGGGCCACTGCCGGTGTATTGGCTCAGGAGGTAGTCTTTCTTGAGCAGGTCCCGTACCCTCCTGCGCACGTCATACCACCTGTTCTGGATGTCGGTCTTTGTGCGCAGACATGGTGATTGTGCGTTCACCCTGTTGATGATCCTCTCCCACATCTTGGTTTTCTGGGAGATGGGGGTCTGTTGGACCAGTGTGCCAAACAGCTGTGGCTCTACCCTGAGGATCTCGTCTACCATGACTTCCAATTCACAATCTAGGAACTTGTGATTCTTCTTGGGGGCATGGTGATGGGTGGTGATGGTGAGTGATGTGTGTGATGGTGTGCAGGTGAGGGTGTGTGAGTGTGTGTTTTGCTGGGTGTATGTGAGGTAGGTATTTGTTGGTGTGTGGCTTGTGTGAGGGATGAGCTGTGGGTGTGTGGTTGCTGTCTGTTGGGTGCTGGCAGTAGAATGGCATTTGCAAAGGATCATGGTTGGGATTTGTGTCCTTTATATGGGTGGAGTTGTGGGTGTGTCTTTGTTCTCTGTCCCCACCCCCCCCCAGTATTTATTGGCTTTGTAATTGCTTGTTTGGTCTTTTTTTGTGTAATTTTTCCTTTGTGCTGTCTGTGCATGTTGGAAACGTTCTTGTGACCGAGTCGGACCCTGCAGTTGTCTCGTACGGTCTTCTTCGTTTCGTTCACGTTGTGTTTGTGCAGTTTTCTATGCTGCGTACGCGTCGGTCGCGGTGTTTTGTGTTACTCGGCTCGGTTTTGTATGCGTGTCGGTCGTACGGCTTGTCCTCCGTACGACTCGGTCGTGGTTTTCGCGCCTTGCATCGTACTTTGCGGTTTGGAGTTCGCGTGTACGTTTCGGTCGGATTTGTTCCGGGTGCGTGTCGGTCGGTTCGATTCGGCGTGTTTTTCCGGCCGGATTGCTGTTTTCCGTGCGGCTCGGTCGTTCGGCTTGGGTTCAGTACGTGTCGGTCGGATTTTGCACGCCTTGCATCGTACTTGGCGTGTCGGGCGCCACAGGTACGTGTCGGTCGGAATAAATTACGGCTCCGAGTCGGTCGGTGCTTTTTCCGGCCCGAATCGGAATCGTCCCCTGAGTCTTAACAAACAAAGCAGACCACTGAAAAATAAAAAGATTAGAAGGGAATAAAATTTGGAGCAAAATTGGATTATATGCAGTATATCTTTAAATTTAGTTCAACAAGCTCACAAAATTTTTTTTTTTGCTCAAATGCATTTTCTTTCTTCAAGTGTTTAAGTTATCTTTCAACTGTGAATAAAAGTAATTTTTTAGAGCATGCTGTAACAGTGTCAGCATACTTAAATCTTGTGTCATAACATTTCTAATCTTAAAAGTAATAAATGGTGATGTCTGTCCTGCATGCACTGTCCTCTCTTGCCCTAGTAGCTTATTGTCATGACTGTGGGGTGTAGAGTGGTTCTTCTTCATTGTGATACTCCTCATCACCAGGTTTCCCTGGAAGGCTCTTTTCATTGCTATGTTGTTCAGCATCGTACATGTTGCATTTATTTTTCTGCTGAGATCTGAATTGTACTTCAATGCTCTTTCACTTTCGTGTAAGTGACTCTACACTTAAGTATTCCAAATGTTTCTTCTATCACATATCGGGGGTGCCTATGTGTGTTATTTTAGCTGCACTCCATTTTGCTCCATGTATTAAGGTGTTGGTCATAATCCATGTGCGAATCGCATTTGCCCTGTCAAAAGAAATGCAGCAATTTGAGGAATGCTAGCCATGCTATTCAGTTTGTATGCATTAGACTAGTGTGACAACTTACCTTTGCAGATAACCATTTCCATGCTCTCACTGCGTGAGCTGGTCAGAGGTGGCTGAATGGCGAAACATGAAGCAATTGTGTTTACTCCTGCTATATTTTGCCAATTAATCTGTGATAATTCAAGCAGACCTGCAAGTCACCTGGGTATTAGGTAAGTGATTTCTTTTCGATTTCTGTACAGCGGGTCACTGTTAAAAGTAATACTAGTGCTTAGAAGCAAATAACACTCAAAGGGTTAAAATAGGCTACGCTGGACCGAGACAAAGTCAGGAATTCCAGCCACCTGTGATGTAACACTTTCACACTTACTTCCAGATGTGTTTGTTGTTGCAGAAAAGTGGTCCACAGCACCAGCCAAGGGTTCAGAAACTCTGGTTTGCCTCTTGAGGTCTAGGACTACAACTCCCACAATGCACCTAGTCTATCCGCATAAAATCCAGGTGAAGCTTGTTAGCTGGAGTTGTCCTTGTTGTTGATGTTGCAGGTAGCCCTTCCAGCACGTTTATAACTTTAAGACAGGAAAAGTCCTTTTGTTGTGAAGCCTTGTGAGTGCTGCAGGTGCAGTCATTAAGAGTGGCGTATTTTCTAGTGCAGTCCATGGGTCCAGCAGGGCAATCCTTCTTTTCCTGATGTTTCTTTTTGGTCTTTGAGGGCTCACAACACCAGCCAAGGATCCAGAAGTTCTAATTTGCCTCTTGGAGGTTTGGGATTACAATTTCCACAATGCACCTGGTCAAGCACAGCTCTTTTGTACCTGTTGCTTTCAGGGAGTCCACTCCTTAATCCCTTTGAAGCCAGGCAAAGTCCTATTTTGTGAAGTGTGAAGTGTGCAGCAGATACAGTGCTATGAGTGCAGTCCTCTTGTGGTGCAGACCAGGGAGCAGGGCTGTCATTCTCTTGATATTGCCAGGCAGGGATCTCTGTTGCTGGGCAGCTCTTCCATATTTTTGCCAGTTTCCACCCTCTGGGATGCCAACTTCCTTAGAATGGTGGCATATTTTTGTCCCAGAAAGCACTTCTCAACAAAAATCAGATGGAGAACCTCTCTCCTGGAGGTTCAGGTCTGGCTAACCCAAGCCACAGGTGTGGATAACTTTTCCCTACATTTCCCTTGCAGCCCCTCTCATAATCAAATTGCAGGGACTATCATCGGCTGGAGGTGCAGGAAGTGGGAGTGGGCCCCTCTTCCTGTCCCAGCATATGCAGCAGCAGATCTCCTCCCACCAGATGTCTCCTTTGTCTCAGCCAAGGACACTTCACACCTAATCAAGGAAGCTTGGCTCAGCCTGTAAAAGGCTGGCCAATCAGGAGAGGCTGCTACAGGGTCGAATTTGGTAACATTAGGAAAGCAGTGCTATAACTTAACTACATGCCCTAGCTATAATAAATACAACCTTGGCAAGTTTTACTGCAACTATTATTTTTATATTTGGAATTATTTTGGTAGCTCACTCATGTCAAACATTACGCTTTATTAAGGACCCTTCCTATGTTAGCCTATGGGGCTAGCAATCTACAATGGGAGAAAAGAAAGTGGAAATTTGTCCCTCACCAGGGCATTAAAATCTCTTTTAAAAAGTCCCTGCTTATTTTAACAATGCACCCTACCCTGGGGGCACCTAGGGGAGACCTTAGGGTGACATACGTAAAAATAAGGAAGTCTAAGACTTTAGAAATACTTTTAATTCCAAAGTCGAATTTGGGCATAGTTTTATTTTAAAAGCAGCCTGCAAAGCATGGCTGGCTTTAAAATGACAGCTGACAGTAGAGCAGGGCACATTTAAGTGCACTAAATCCACTGGGCCTCTAAACGTACATGCCCTACCTTATACTACGGACTTATAGGTAGGTTGTCAGTACCAATTGTAATTGTACCTAATTACTATGTACCTTTTACACAGAGCACTGGCCCTGGGCCTGGTTAGCAGAGCCCAGGGCACAATCAGAGTCAGAAAACCAGCATCTAGTAGTTCAAATGGGGCAAAAAGTGGGGAGACACTGCAAAAAGCCCTGTTTTCATACAGTAAGAAAGTGACATGGGATTCATACAAAACACACCACTCTGCGCCCTGGGGCATCTAGTTTAAAAAAATATTTGGGCTTGGTAGATTTCATTGCATGGCAGCCGAGCCAGTCCCAAATACCACAGCTACAACTATTGCTGATGACTCCACATAGCGCTTTGGGGACTTTTGTGTCGTGCATGCTAGGCTGAACCATACAAGTGGATTAGTGTTTTTATCAGAACTGTGGGAATGCTGGGTGGTAGGAAATATGTGGACCCCCCCCCCAGATTCTGGAACTTTATCTCATGGAGATGTAAGGAAAATGTGTGTTTTTTTGCAGGAGTTTAAAGTTTGAAGGACATGGTGGGTAAGAAGACATTGTAGAACTACATAAGGCACAACACCCTGGAATCCCCTGGGTATCTTGATTTCAGGAATTTCTGGTTTTGTTGGTTTTTGTGGGTGGCGGTTGAGCACAGGCCCAAATATTGCAGCCATTCAGCATAGCAAGTAAGAGGAAATTTGGATTTACCCTCACTCTGCTGGTATATCAAAACTGTGTCCAAAAAATCCATATTGCCTGTAGCTTGGAGTGGGGATGGTGATGCAGACAGTATGACTGTTGGGGCTTTGGGGCTGAGAGATAAGCCCTACACCAGAGAGGCACCCCCCTTATCACATAGTTTTTTTTCTAAAACAACAAAAACATCCCTGGTGTCTAGTGGACTTTTTATCACCCAAGGGCAGCATTGTGATAAACCCCAAATTAACCCCGGAGAGGCAGATAGACTGTTTGGCTCATTCTGGGGTGAGGGTACAGCTAGATGCCTTTGCGGGGGAGTCCCCTACCCATATTTGTAACCATTTTTCCATGGCTTCCCACCAACTAAGGGGGAGATTAGGGGCAAACCCCCATTTGGGGCAAACATTCTATCTGTCCCATGCAGTCAGAAAGACTCTATTGCTCCTTCTGGGGTGGGGTAATGCTCAGTACCAACATGGGCCACCCCTACCTTTTTAAACACCAGTTTGATATTGCTGGTGTCTAGTGGATGTTTTGTCACCAAGGGAGCAAATAAGGGCAAACTCTCTTGCGGTATCTTTTGTGGTGGGGTTATGATTCTATGCAGGTATGTGATTGACCTACCCATTTTTTGCCCTCACCATAAAATCCCTATTGTTTATGGGTTTTCTACCCCAACAGGGGAGACAGATTAGAGATGAACCCTCAATCATGGCAAACTTCCTATGTGCCCCCCGGAGGCAGGCAGTAAGACTTTATTTCCCCTTCTGGGATGGGGATATGTCCCAATGCCATGGTGGACTGTCCCCATTGTTTGTGCCATTTTGAAATCCCTGGTATCTAGTGACCTTCTGCCCCCCAGCAGAGGCAAGTATGAAGCAAACCCCATCTGGCAGACCCCTCCCATCTGTCTATCGGGGTAGGTAGAAAGACTTTATTGCCCCTTTTTCTGTAGAGTCATGTCGCTATGCCAGGGTGCACCACCCACCACCGTTTTTTTTTAATTTATTTTTTACAAAAGCAGTTTCCATGGTGTCTAGTGGACTTTGTAACCCCTCAGGGAGGAGATTGGGGGCAAACTCCCAATCTGCATTTCTGGGGGGAGGCTGGAACTCTGTCAGGGACCCTGGCCCTTGTCCAAGGGGCCTCTCTCCCCCTTCCTTTTGTTATTCCTTTTATTTTTAATCTTTGGTGTCTAGTGGGTTTTGCAAACCCCCAGAAGGCAGACTGGGGCAAACCCCCTAATCTTCCTGTGTCTAGTGCACTTTCTACCACACTGGGGTACACCTGAATCAGCTGCCAATGAGGAAAGAAAAACTGTCTTGGGCCATGGGCGGGGGGCAAAGGCTCTTGCCTAAGGAGCCACTTCCCCCACAGAAAAAAACAATCCCTGATGTTTCCTGAACTCTCCAATCCCCTGGGGGAGGAACTGAGGGCGAACTCCCCAATTTGCACCCCATGGAGGGGCAGAATCCCTGTTTTGCCATTGGGTGGGGATGATCACTGGCCGTTGCCCAGAGGCCACTTCCTCCCTCATAAAAATTCTAGGTCCCTGGTGTCTAGTGTGGTGGATCCCTGCTTGAGGATTTATCCCCTGAGAGTGATCCCCAAGCAGGGATTCACTAGGGAGAGACAGTACTGGAAAGTGGTCATTGTCCTGTTTATAAAGCTGCCTTACCAATCTTGATCAGTGTTCAGGGGGCAGAGTTATGCCCCCAGGCACGTATAAAAATTAAAGCAGAGCTTGCCATTAACATGGTCTACTTTCACTTTTGTTTTGCTGTGACCAGAGCTGTGCAATCAAACTCAGGACATGAAGGAAGCTATTCCTTGGAGTCCAAAGTTTTATTTCTGAAAAGAAAATGCTTCTTGTGTTTTCACCATTTTCTTTCCAGTTATGAAAACAACACATTGACATCCTCTGCATTATGAATGTTAATACCCTGGTCCTGAAGGTCCTCGTAGCTTCAGGGAGATGAGAAGGTGCATGCCCTGTATGGAGGGGAGGTATCTCCAATTGGGATATGAGAAGAGAGGTGGGCATACACATCTGCCACTACATGATGGGGAGGAGGGAAACTTGGCAGAGAAGAGAGAAGATGTTTGATCTGAAGGGAGATAGGAGGGAACACCTCCTGTGTGGCAAGGTGGTATGTCTTGTAGGGAGCTGAGAACAGAGGGACATATCCTACTGTTGCTGGAAGATTTCAGTGCCTAAATTTAAACATTCTAAATCTAGATGAACCTAACTCATTATAGAGAAGAGTGTGAGATCCCTTGTCTGTTTTCCTTCTCTCTGAAGGGGGGAATAAGCAACTACCCATTGGGTCTAAGGAAATCTATCCAAGTGTGCACCACATTTGGGAGGGGTTTCACAACAGATCTGCTCTGTACTTTGGCAATAAAATGCAGGGCCTCAGTAGGACCTCGCCAGTAACTTTTTCATAACATATCCAACTTTGAGACATCCTGATTGGCTTCAGCTTTGGACCTTGAACTGTCAGAGGCACTTTTAACCGAAGGTGTTATTTATAGTTGCTGGGACCCTTACCCTGATCCCTGAAAGCAGTAAAAACACACAGTGATCGATGTTTATAATGACTGGTTTAATATGTAAATCAGACCACAAACTTGTGCATTCAAAAGATGAGAACTAACATTATTGCTATTTTAGCAGCCACAATATAAAACAAGATGAACATTAGGAAAAACACAAAGCATCTTATATCACATATCAGCATTAATTAGTCTAGCCACTATTTATCTTTCAGCACTATATTATTGTCAATCTCTCAGTATGGTATTGGCTGAATAAGTCACACTTTCTCTCACTGTATTATGCTACACAGTGTATTGTCCCCACATGCCTCAAAGAAACACTCATATTTGCAACCGGATATCAGATCTTCAGAATTCTCTCTAAACAACTAGTATTTGAGTCTAGCTCTCCCAAATTCTTAGGTCTCTTTATACCCTTTTACCCATTGACTCTCTATGAAGAGGGGAGAGGAAGAGAGCTGCTCTGCAGCTTCTTGCATCTGCATTACTGTTAGAGACATTTTCCAAAGGCAAAAGCTCTGTTCTCAGCTGGACAACCTTGCAATGTTGCTTAGTACAAGTAACTTTCTAAATATCAGAACAGAAGCTTCCCTTTTTGGCATATTTCTGGTATTTTTGTTAGTGCGACTAAAGTTGGCCTGTTTGTAGAATCATATGATGATCTTGCATATTCTGTTAGCTTTAATTACAATTATCAAGTTTATCATACAATTACATGTGATTTAAATGTAGCATGAACATGTCACCATAAATAGCTTACCACACACAACAGAACAAAGTTGGATTCCATTGCCACCATGGTTGCTTCCTCAATGGGAAAGATTTGGTGAGTCGCCCTGGTCTAAAGTTTTAACTACAGACTTAGTAATTTGTTTAAATTCTTAAAATCCACCTGCTATCCACCAGTTATTAAAAGTATTCTTTAAGAACTGAATTACAGTTGTGAAACTAAGTGGAAAATGACTTTAAATTGTTTTTCTAGTAGTTTTCCAGATAGACATATTGTTGCAGGGATTCTGTTTTGGAAACAGAACTGTGCCTGGGATCACAGAACTTCAGTATATGGGAACTGAGTCACCATATCACATCAGTACCTATGGGCCCAAATCCTGGCTATCTCATAGTGCCTTACCTGCCCTCTTAACCTTCCCAGAGTGACAGGTAATTTGGCACCCCAAAACACAACACTGTAGTCTGCTCAGGGAACCGTGGGAACACGTCATCACCTTTTGTTCTCTCATTCATTGATGTCCATAATAAACAACCAAGAGACACGAGGAGAGTTTACAACATTAATCAAAACTATTGTGCTCTATCATGTACTAACTGTGCTGCAATTAAGAAACATATGTAACTAAGAAGAGTGATTAGCATTATCAGTAGGCTATACACAATGAAAAGCCCTACCATGGTGAAGTCTATATTTGCCTAAGCCTAACCTCACTACGTGAGCACAATGATATGACACAGATCTCTGGTATTACAGCCGGGCCCATACCTCGCATTTGCCATTAGTGGGTCTGCATTTCAGATTGCGCAAGCCTGGCATGCTTGTCCAAGGGTCTTTCCTCTGCAAAAAAGTCTCCTCTCTATTTTCAAAATGGCAAGTCTGGTTTATATGATAAGAAATGCCATGCTAGAAAACAGCAGCTGCGTCTGTTTGTTATGTCCATGTGTTAGATGTGTTAGTGACCAACCACAGAGAAAAACAGGGCACAGGGTTGTTCGACCTTGTGTGACATAATCAGACTGAATCCCAGCAGAAGGGCTAAATAACAAAGCATGTGCAGCCTATTTTTAAAATAATAGTGTGGCACAGAAACAAACCTGTTGCTTTGTAAAGTGTGCAAAGCAAAATCGGCCTACATCCTACAGTTACGCTAACATAGGGGAGAACCACAGTGGGCCATAAATGGAACTCATGACACCCCCCCTTTGGTTGGGACAGTAACATAACAACTAACTGGATAATAAAAAGTTAAGATACAAGATATGTAAATTCAAAGCAATGCTAACAAGTGTGTCATAAAAAAAGGTTATGATTTTAAGAAAAAAAATAACGTAAATTTTGAGACAGTATCCAAATTACAGTGTGTCAGAGGTATCAATGATGTAATTCGCAAGTTCAAAAGTCAGTGAATACAGAACTGATTCCTCCTCTGTAGACAGTGATTGTTCTGCGGCCCAGTCTACTAACTCCAGAGAACAAACCTGGTCCTTCGTTTCAGCCGATGCCAAGAAGGTAACCGGGTTACCCCCATCTGTGTTATTAGAGCCAGTTACTAGTGATTTATGTGCTAAAATAAGTGGCTCATCGCTTGCATTCTGAAGAAGCCACAGGCCCAAGCGACAACTTTGAAAATGGGTGGCTAAGGGACTCATCAACAGGTCTATGTCCACGGGGGCCGGCGTCGACAGAGCCAGGCAAATATCTAGTGCCCATTCAAAGGGGCACCAGACCAGAGGCAGTGAAACATGGGTTGCACGCAGGTAACCAGGCAGGTCGGAGTGACATGTACTCATTGCACAGCTGGAGTGGTGGTAGTTGCAGTAGGATTGCAAATAGAACATCCATTGTGGACCAGCAAAAATAGTAGCAAAAGGCCTCTAATGAGGAATAACAGTAGCGGGAAGCCCTCAAACACCCTGGAAAAAAGGGAATGAATAAAAGCTGGAATTATCCCAAAGATTTTCTGGAAGGAACTGACTAAGCCTGAACTGATAACTTTAAAAAAGTGGGCAAGGTGGACAGTATTTGATGCATTAAAAACACGATGAACCAATTTGGCAAAATTTAATGGGAGGTTGGTGTTTAACAAGGACTATAGCTCACTGTATGTCCTTACAACTTGTATTTCAAACATTTCTCAAGCAGATGTTAGTGCTACTTTCTTTTGAAACAACAGTGCTTTGAGTTTGCTTAGCTTGTTGAAATTTGCCTTCAAAGTTTTACTGGAAGGCCACAAAGAGCTATCCATACCCCCTTCTGTGGGTTGGAAAAGGACGTTGTTGCAGCACATCACTATCTGGGAAACCGATAAAATGTATGGGATTCCAGCTTTCATTCCGCAACAGTCCTGATTGCTTAACATTAAATAACTTCCATTTGAAAATACTGTAATTAGTGGGAGCATTGCAGGGGCTGGAGTTCTTTTTAGATAACAGGCCAAATTCACTATTGTCACCTTACAAGTGCCATGTATGGTCACGTGTTTGCAAACAAATGAATGTCCGACAGAAGAGTCGCATTCCTTTCCAGTAAGGAAGACCTCTTTGTTGGCATGTTCACAATGATACAAAGATGGGAGGGACTACAATTAATGAATGAAGCTGCTTCCTAGGGGTTCATATCTACTGACAGGGAAATGTTTCATGCAAGCTGTGAACTGAAATGTAGAAATTGGCAAAGATACTACGCTGTGTATTAACCAGACAGCGGATAGTGTTTCTGCTATTATGGGTGGGAGCTGTCCTAACTTCTCTAGATGTAACATTGTGTATTTGGCATCTCTTTTAGCCGTGAGTTATTGTTTACTTGTCAGTTTGAAGGTTGAAAGGCAGGAATAGGTTGCTGAAATTAAGATAACACCAAGGGACGCGCCTATTCTTAAGAGTTTGAATTGTCCAGCTAAACTTCATGATAGATCTGAGCTGACTTTGCCCATGGTACAATGTAGACATGTCACTTTGTATAATATCAATTACAGATGACACAATGCTATTCATATTGTACATGCGAAAAGACAACGTACTAATACTATTATCAACCACTGCAAGCACTTTATCCAAATTTTCTTGATCAATATGTCTTGAACATGTGTTAGCTTTTTTTTTTTCCAGAGTTTTATAAAGCGCAAACTTGACCCGAAACTATCAGGTATCAAAGTGCTTACATTAGACCAGTTGCATTACACAAGGACACCATCATATGTTTTTTTGTTTGTTAAGTTATTTGCCCAGTATCACAGGATATTGAGCGTCATTGCCGAGACTCGAACCAGGTTCCCCAGATTTGAGGTCGACTGCCCTAACTGTTAGACCACATCCTCTCCCTTCCATTTGTGACAATTTCCAAATGTCATTATTTGTAGCATAAATAAATATTTTGAACATGGAGACTTAGGACCTAATAGTAAATCTGATAAGTCCATGTCTTCGGACAGGAAAGAAAGATGTTGTTTTACTGCAGATAGTTTGGAATGTCCCAAACATTGTTGAAAAAGTTTCCCCACCGAATAGGTGGTAACAATACCTGAATGTTGTGAGTGGGAATATCAGGGGTCGGGTCTGCTTGCCTTAAACCCCAGTGTGGAATTGAAAAAACGAGCATGATAACCATTTGTATCCACTAGCCACCATAACCACCCATAAGGACCTTAAAATGTGGAATTAAATTTACCATTCTGCAACATACCAATGAGCTGTTCTTCAATGTAATTTTTAAGTGTTGGCAATTGTCAAAACAGGCTAGTGAGGGAATGTTTGGTGCATTCATGTCTTAAATTTTTGCCAGTCCTAGACACGTGGTTTGTTGAATGGTGTCATTTAGAAAAATAATTTGTGTTGTAATTAAATAGGCTCAGAACAAGGTTTTCATCTCCTGAACTTACCAAGGGTTGGTACCCCAAATAGACTTCATGTCAATTGTGTCTTTCCAATAATCATAGCCGTTAACAGCTAATTGGGTGAAAAATGAGTTTGTGTATATTAACTTCGTTTGTGTAAGCATATATTTCTTTGGTAGCATAGGGACGTATTTGAAATAATATGATATTGGGTCTAATGTACCATATCCAGAAAAATATGTGAATGTATCCCTATATGTTTTGGAGGTCACTTGTGAGGGAGTGGGGCAATGTGTCCATTGTGTGTAATTAAGAATGGTGCATTGAGCACTAGCTCAGTGTAAATATTAATGTCCATAATGGTGATACAGAACATTTCACCATAATCAGCAGAATTTAAGTACAGATCCTCAGATTCGAAAACAGTATAGCATTCCAGCTCCGAGAGCATGGCGTTTACAGTTTCAACATTCCAATCATCAGAATGTAACCCAGGCACAATTACATCACCCATAGAAACTAGGCCTGGGCGGTAAACTCCGCTCCACCACCGAAGTTCACAAAGCTTCGCTACTCCGCACTCTGCTTGGAGCATGGAGTTCACAAAAAAACCTCTTCTAACCGCTGGCGGAGCTGAGTTTACTTTTACCGGCAGGCTCCGGTGCTGACCCCACCTTATATAGTTATAATGGTATGCACGTGTGTGTAAGGCTTGTGGACAGAGCAACCAAAGTCAGCGCAGGTACCATGCACCCCACCCACCAAGGACTAAAAAGCTGGAGCCAGATTCATGCAAGGTCCCTTTGCTGCAGCATGAGTGGCCAGCGGGGCTGGATGCCAGTTAAGGAACAGCACAGCTCTGCTTGACAGGAAGCATCTCTACTTGGCAGTGGGAGTAAAATTGGATGCTGCTGGTGATGTGTGGAGCTTGCGTTCAGAGGTGGGAGGGGGCTGGATAGGGGGCAAAATAGATTACTGCTTATTTTATGTGGGACTAGTGTAGGGCAGGAACCGCTAGTTGCTGTGCTTGCTCGCTTCTGTGTGTGCATGATCTTGAGCCTTATGTGCTCCATCCACTCTGTGTTATCTCTGGTAACAATAACAAACAGGCAGCACTACAGGATGGAGCAGTTCTGTAGCGCAATACTCTGTCAAGAACCATTCTGCCTTTGTCTGCTACATCAATACTGTTGGACTTGGCCTTTTTTGAATTAGTGAGGGTGATTTTTATATTCTGTGTTTAAAAATACCACTTTTAGAAAGTAGGTATTTTCCTGTTTAGCCATCCAGTGTGCCTCTGCTGGGATGTGGATTGACTGTCTGGGATTGGAGTGTCAGGACTGGGGAGGAGCAGTGGCTCCAGAGAGCCTAATGAGTCAGGGCCGGGCTGAATAGACCTGGGCTGCATTTAGAGTAGGGGGAGGAGATTTCCTTTCACCTGAATGGGCTTAGTCTGCTTTCCACAATGCTGTCTCCACCTCCTGCAAGGAAGCTGCACCAGAGAGGACAGAACTGGTTTTGACTGGGCAAAGGGCTTCTCTGCACAAAGAGAACAAAGACATTTTGGGGTAAAAGTATTAGACCTAAAACCCCTGAAATTTAGACTACTTCTGGAATCAAGAGGAACCTTTGCCAAGGAGAAGAGCTGAAGAAACTGAGGAGAAGTACTGCCCTTGCTGTGTGTCTGGGGTTGGCCTGCAGTTGCTGTTTCTGCCAAGGAAAGGAGAAGGACTTTGCTGTGTGCTGTGTCCCCTACTTGAGGAAAGTCTCCAAGGGCTTGAGTAGAGCTTGCCTCCTGTTTTGAAGTCTCAGAAACACAAAGACTTCACCCCCAGCTCCCTTGAACTTCCTGGGAGTTCTGACTTGCCAGGAGTGCCTGTGACTGTGTGGGGACTCTGGAGGTTGTTTCTACTGTTGGGAGCTGGAAAGCAACACAACAACAAGAAAATTGACGCATCGCTCTTCTTGCGACAGTTTTTCCGACGCTACGCCATGGTGTGAGAAGAATCTCCCCGCACCGCTGCGCCACTGCTGAAACCGGCACAGCGCCTGTTGCCGCTGCAAGAATCGACTCATCGAGGGATCGCGGCTGAAGAAATCGATGCAGCGCCGCTCGACGCCGCTGAATCGTTCGCTGATGCATCCTGGATTTCCACGCATCGTCACTGTGCGGCAAGTTTTCCCCGACGCATTACCCGCGGATCGGAGTCATCTCAGAATTGACGCATCGTTTCCCCCTACAGACCGGACCCGACACACCGCTCCCCTGTGTCCAGTGGAACTGTCGCATCGCATCCACGAAGGTCTCAGGAATCAATGCATCTCTTTGTTTTTCGACACTTCCCATCGCTGCGGCTGTTTGGTTTTGTGAATTTTGTCGCAACGACAGGTACTTTGCAAGAAATCACACATCCATAGTTTTCTATGGACTCAGTTGCTTAAACATTTTGAAAGTCATTTTTCTTAATACTTGTATGTTGGACTTTTTGTTGTTTTGGTCGTGTTAAGTTTAGATAAAGATACTTTATTTTTCTAAACCGGTGTGGTGTCCATTAGTGGTGTTATCACTGTGTTACTGTGAATGTTGGTACAAATACTTTACACATTGCCTTTGGGATACGTCTGTCTGCTCGTGCCAAGCTACCAAAGGGGTGAGCAGGGGTTATCTAGAGTGTGTATCCCCCTTACCCTGACTAGAAGCAAGGGTCCCTATTTGGACAAAGGTACCTACCTCTGCCAACTAGAGTCCCCCATTTCTAATATTGGTGGCAGTGGTGGGATTTGAACTTGTATTTGTACTTGACCCACAGTGATTGGTGTACATCACTAGTTTAGTGCAGACCACTACGCAACCACATACTGTTTTTTTTCTGTTTCCTGGTGTCCTCCTGGAAGTAATTTTGATACTGAGACTCTGGTTAGTGTTGCACCTGTGAAGTCTTGACAAAATGGAAGTCAACTTTTGTCACCTGTATATCTACACAATGGAGGAGATAAAAGCTTTTTGCAAGGAGAGGGGGCTGCCTGTGGAGAGAGGGACCACAAGGAGGGATCTTCAGGCACGTCTGAATACCTATGAGGTCATACGTTGGGAAGAAACACTACCAGATGATTCTGAGGAGGAGGACTTCTCTGACAGTGAGGGAGAAACAGAGAAAAGTGAGTGGCTTCTAGCTGCTCAGTGGAGGCTGAGGGAGTTTGACCGGGAACTCAAGAGGGCTGAGACCAAGAGGGCCTTAGCCCAAGGAAAGAAAAAGTGTGCAGCTCATGAAGTGAGCTTGGCTGGGTTGGAGGTGGAGTCCAGCTCAGATGGTGGCAGCAAAAATGTAGTGTCTAGTGCTGAGGGAGAAGTACACACACCCAGAGATGTGACGCCTGACTTGAAGTTGGGGGTTGACATACACCAAGGGGTTCAGGGTTATGAGGTAGCTCCAGTTGTGCGCAGTGTCCCTGAAGTAGATTGGGGAACTGGCACAGGGGTTCATATTCCTAGTGGTGGGAGGGACACTCTACTGACTCTAGATGAGAGGTGCAGGGAGAGGGGTTCCCCCATGGTAGAAGCCTTGGTGTGTGAGTGTGGAAACTGCCCAGAAGAGTGTGGGTTGAGCGACAGAGACAGTCAGACATTGTCTTGCCAATCTCAGGAGGGTGTTGTTGGTTACTTGTGTGAGGCACTGGATGATGAGGCAAAGGGTAGCTTGGTTAACACTTGTGTGAGGCTGTGTGATTCAATTATTGGAGACCATATTTTAAGTGCCTGTTTTCCAGAACCATGCCAACAGCCGGTGGAGTGTGAGTGCTCTGACCCCAGGCTGCTTGCACTGGAGGCAGACCTTTTGGTGGATTCCAAAGGGTCTGAAGGAGCTTTTGGGAGTGATCCTGAAGGGGATGGCTCAGGTTTTCCCCAACCAAGTGAGGTTGGGGAGGTTGGTGGTAGCCCAGACAGGTCCCAGTGTCGTGGGAGGGGTGTAGGGTCCCACGTCCTGTCTCAGAGGAGAAGGAGTGGGAGTGGGCTGTGTCCCGAGGTGCCTGAAACTCAGTCCCAGGTCCTGGTTGGTTCATGGAGTGAACACCAAGAGGGGGGCATCCCCTGAGGGGGATCCCAAAGCATCAGGTGGACTGGGGGGACTGCTGTAGCAAGCACCCCACCAGTTCGGGTGTCTGGCAGCACCGCTCCAGTGGGGAGGGTGCATGAGTCCAGGGAAAAGGGTGAGGGGGGATGCTGTCCCCAGTGGAAGGACCAGTGGGTCAGGGGTTGCCAGCTCTGAGGTCAAAGCACCCTAGGACTGACCCTGGTGAGGCTACTTCTGGCCTGAGGGGTCTTCATGCTCTGTTAAGTAGACAGGAGGATGGAGACCTGCACCAGGCAGACTCTCGCACAACTCATGAGGAGTGTGTTTCCCTTGGGGGGGGGTTGGTGTACTCCCCTGGAAGTCCTGGGTTGCCAGGCACAGGTCCAGCCTAAGGGTACAGTCCCTGGGTTGGAGGGCCAGGTTCAGGGTGTAACTCCTGACCTTAAGGAAGGAGCAACTGCTAACAGTGCCCCTATCAAGTTGTCTTCTGGGGGTACCGCTCGAGGAGGGAGGGTGCAGAGCCCCATGGAGGAGGACTGGGTGTGGGAGAGCCCACCCCAGTCCTGTGTCCAGCCGCAGGGTACAGACCCTGGGCTGGTGTACCAGTTGCAGGATAACACCCCTGAAATGGTGGGAGAATTGTGCAGAACACCTGCCACAGGTGCCCTGACAATTCTGGAATTGAGGGGGACTGCTCCCGGTGGGAGGATGCAGAGCCCTGGGGAGGGGGACAGGTTGTGGGAGATCCCACCCCTGTTTCTTGTCCAGCTGCAAGATACAGACCCTGGGCTAGTAGGCCAGAGTCAGGATGCCATACCTGACTTGGCAGAAGGGAGAGTGGACAAAGGGTGCCAGGCACCTGGGGCTACTGCCCCCCACTCTCTGATGCCACAGAGGTTAGAGAGGCCTGAAAGGCATGAGGCCTGGCTCTCATCACTGACAGCTGTCAGTGGCCACTGTGGCTGGCTGTCCTGGTGGATAGAGTTGCCCCAGGGGGGACAGGAGTCACACCCCGCGGTGGACTGGGCCACACCACTGTGTTGGCCATGTGGGTACTGTATGCCTGTTGGGGCACATCTGTGAGCAAAGTAAGTTTAGGCGCTGCACAGATGGGGTCCACAGGTGAGGAGAAGGGTTCCCCAGGGGTTAGCTTAGTGGGCCCTGAGAGTATGGATAGAGGGATCCAACTAGGTTCAGGAAGGCGTAGAACGTGAATAGACACCTGCTGGTGCAGGCCAGGTTCTATCGCCCCAAGCAGGGAAGTCCATCGAGGTAAGGATTGGTCTACCCTGGCTTTAGGCTGGAAGGGGGTTGTGTTGGACTTGGCCCTTTTTGCAGGGTTATCCCCAAACTTTTTGCTTCTTCCTCCTATTTTTTCCTGACTTGTGGTTGTTAGCTATAGGACTCTGGGCACTTTACCACTGCTAATCAGTGCTAAAGTGCATATGCTCTCTGTTTAAATTGTTATTATGATTGGTTATCCATGATTGGCATATTTGAATTACTGAAAAGCCCCAAGTAACGTGCACTGAGTGCGCCAGGGCCTGTAAATCAAACGTTACTAGTGGGCCTGCAGCACTGATTGTGCCCCCCACATGAGTTGCTCTGAAAAGAAAACTCAGGCCTGCCACCGCAGTGCCTGTGCGCAGTTTGTAAACTGTCATGTCAACCTGGCAAGTGCACCCACTTGCCAGGCCCTAACCTTCCCTTTTCTTACATGTTAGTCACCCCTAAGGTAGGCCCAAAGTACCCCTGTGGGCAGGGTGCAGTGTATGTGAAAGGTAGGACATGCCCTGATGTGTGTGGCATGTCCTGATAGTGAAATACTGCCAATTTCATTTTTCACTATTGTAAGGCTATCTGTCCCCATAGGAAAGCATGGGAGTTAATTTATAACATCTTATAAATATAACTTACCATTGGGACCAGATAGGAAAATAAAGTTTAGTATGACTGAACTCAGAATGTTAAAATGCATCTTTGAGCGAGGGTGATTTTTACATTCTGTGTTTGAAAATACCACTTTTAGAAAGTAGGTATTTTCTTGGTTAGCCATCCAGTGTGCCTCTGCTAGGATGTGGATTGACTGTCTGGGTTTGGAGTGTCAGGTGCTGGGGAGGAGCAGTGGCTCCAGAGAACCTGATGAGTCAGGGCTGGGCTGAATAGACCTGGGCTGCATTTAGAGTAGGGGGAGGAGATTTCCTTTCACCTGAATGGGCCTAGCCTGCTTTCAACAATGCTGTCTCCACCTCCTGCCAGGAAGCTGCACCAGAGAGGACAGAACTGGTTTTGACTGGGCACAGGGCTTCTCTGCTCAAAGAGAACAAAGACATTTTGGGGTAAAAGTATTAGACCTAAATCTCCTGAACTTTAGACTATTTCTGGAATCAAGAGGAACCATTGCCAAGGAGAAGAGCTGGAGAAACTGAGGAGAAGTGCCGCCCTTGCTGTGTGTCTTGGGTTGGCCTGCAGTTGCTGTTTCTGCCAAGGATAGGAGAAGGACTTTGCTGTGTGCTGTGTCCCCTGCTTGAGGAAAGTCTCCAAGGGCTTGAGTGGAGCTTGCCTCCTGTTTTGAAGTCTCAGGAACACAAAGACTTCACCCCCAGCTCCCTTGAACTTCCTTGCTGGGAGTTCTGACTTGGCAGGAGTGCCTGTGACTGTGTGGGGCCTATGGAGGTTGTTTCTGCTGCTGGGAGCTGGAAAGCAATGCAACAACAAGAAAATCGACGCATCGCTCTTCTTGTGACAGTTTTTCTGATGCAACGCTGTGGTGCGAGAAGAATTTGCCCACACCGCCGCTGAAACCGACGCAGAGCTGCAAAAATCGACGCATCGATGGATCGCGGCTGAAGAAATCGATGCAGCGCCGCTCGCCGCCGCCGCATTGTTCGCCGACGCATCCTGGATTTCCACACATCGTCCCTGTGAGGCAAGTTTTCCCCAACGCATTACCCGCAGATCGGAGTCATCTCAGAATCGACGCATCGCTTTCCCCTACAGACCAGACCCAACTTACCGCTCCCCTGTGTCCAGCGGAACTGCTGCATCGCGTCCACGAAGGTCTCAGGAATTGACGCATCTCTTTGTTTTTTTAATCTTCCCATCGCTGCGGCTGTTTGGCTTTGTGGATTTTGTTGCAGCGAAAGGTACTTTGCAAGAAATCACACATCCATAGTTTTCTATGGACTCAGTTGCTAAAATCTTTTGAAAGTCATTTTTCCTAATACTTGTATGTGGGATTTTTTGTCGTTTTGGTCTTGTTAAGTTTAGATAAAGATACTTTATTTTTCTACACCGGTGTGGTGTTCATTTGTGGTGTTATCACTATGTTACTGTGAGTGTTGGTACAAATATAGCATGTTACATCGCATGCTATTACATCGCTTTCTATTACAATGTGATTGTTACAACGACCGCGTTGTTAGAACGCGATGCCTTTACCTCCCAAGTCAATAGATCGACTTGCTGTAGGGGGCGCGCTGGACTTAGGAATAGTATAATTTACTATTCCAACTCCAGCCGGCGCAACAGTAGGGAAGGTGTTGGAATAATTAATTATACTATTCCTTAGGTTAGAGCACCCCCTATAGTTAGTCGATCTAATGACTTGCGATGTAAAGGCATCGCGTTCTAGCAACGCGGTCATTGTAACGACTGCGTTGTAATAGGAACGCGATGTAATGCCAGCGTTGTAAACGCTGTTTCCCGTTGGTACAAATACTTTACACATTGCCTTTGGGATAAGCCTGTCTGCTCGTGCCAAGCTACCAGGGTGGTACCACTGCAGCAGAGTGCTCAGGGCAGGCTAGCTTCTGCTGCTGTCGCCTGGACAGTTTCTCATTCATTCACAAGCTCTGGCCTGCAGAGAGAATGATGAGTGTTACTTACTTTCACCTGGAGTTGCTGTCTGACGTGAAAATTCAGAAATGCAAAAGATAAACTATGTTTTGTTTCTCTTCTTTTTGAGTTCAGCGCAGACTTGGACTTAGTGGCAGCCTGCTTGTTTCCATTGGCTGCTGCTTAGGGCACCGCAGGCTCTGATTGGTTGACAGCCTGCTGCCTAATGCTGAAGATGTGAATAGCCTCTCAAACATGCCTGTAATTCATCCCTTCACGTTGCTTGTGTAGTACAATTGTGCTCCGCCAGCTTGCGGAACTCCACGGAAGCGTGCAGAGTTTTTTGGTAACTCCAAGGAATTCCATGGTGTGAAACGCCACGAGCTCTGCCCACCCCTAATAGAACCCCTATACATATGGTACCTGTAGAGCCTTCGTAGGAACTAATATATCGAAGGGATCTTTATCCTAAACAATTCCATCAGTTACTGGAACAGCTGAAATATTCATGAGGGACAAGTCACTTTTTAGCTTATATGAAAATGAGTGAGGGGCCAATACCCCGTCAACCATTTCTGTAGCAGAGCGTTCTGGAAGATAGTGGCCATTAATCAGCAAGAAAAAAACTGTGATAAATCCAATCCACAGAAATAAAAAAAACAAGGAAAGTGTTATCCAAACATATATCCAAAGTGGGACCACATAAGTGTGTTTCAGCCATAAAATGAAAACACAGATCCATGCTGTGGAAGTGTCTAAAACGGAAGAATCATCAAAAGAATCAGAAGAAAAATCAGATCGACTCACATCATACCCAGAAGCAGTTCATCAAAAAACTGGTGCCTGAGGTACTGCAGCAGGACTGGAAAAATCCAAAAGAGGTGGATCTGAAAAAGGTGGAGCTGTATAAACAACAACAACTGCAGAAGACGCAGTAGTAAGAACAGTACTCACTTCAGTTGTGTTGCTGGTAGCTGTAGCAGATGCAGTAATAAACTGTAGTTGCATTCTCCACGACCACCCAGCTGGGTAGAAACAGCTTTGGTGGTGCTCACTAGCTGTAGAGGAAATTCCTGTATTGTAGCGAGAGGAGTTAGGGAACTACCAAGGACTCCTCATGGCCTACTGTTTAGAATCGGCCACATGTTGCAACTTGATACGATCAATCAAGACAAAACGATTGTCTTTAGAACCAGGAAGTGGAGGCAAGATTACAGTTCTTGTACCTTGAATGCCAAGGAATGGCACCAGTGCTAGGTATGATGGGACAAACTACTTTTTCTCTGCCACCTTCTCTCGCAAGAGATCCCCAACTTTTGGAATCCAGACGGAAGATTCTGGTTTCTCCTTGATTTCTGAAGAGGCAGACATCTTCAACTGCTCGTTGGATTGAGTGTCTCAGAGGTTTTGTAGATCCTGTAAGATAGCACAATGAACAATGAAGTCGAAGGGTGTTGCTTCTGCCACAATGTCTGAACCATCAAGGTCAGGAACGTACATTTTCATGCCAAAAAGGACCTGGTATGGGGTACGGCCACCCACAGATCTTTTAGGGAGATTGTTAAGTGCTCACTGCACCCCATATAAGTGGTGGATCCAACTATGCCCTGTGCCTAATACTCTAGCTGTTATGGACTGCTTTAAGTCATGGTTCATCCTCTCCACAACAAAATTGCCCTCAGGCTGGTTTGAAAAGAATAATGCACCTGTACATCCAGGGATGTCACAGTATCCCTGTACGATTTAGAAGCGAAAGCCGGGCCCTGGTCCGAGTGGAATGTACTCCATGCATATGTCCCGATAAAGACTTGCAGGTCTTTAATAACAGTGCGAGTGTCAGCCGAACGCTGTAGCCAAACCCAGAGGAACCTGCAGCAAGAATCAACTGAAACTAGGATAAATTTAAACGCTGTATCGGAAATCAACGGACCACAGCCGTTAAATAAATGCAGCCAAAAAGCCTGTTGGAAATTAAAAGGTGTGTCTGCGGTGGGCAAGCCATGGTGGAAGCTTGAATTTTTTGACAAATGTCACAACACAGGTCATATTTTTTGGCCTCTTGATATAAGCTGTGCCACCAATAACATTGCTGTAGCAGCAAAATTGTGGCTGCCACACCGGCATGTAAAGAAGTAACACCTTCATGCACAGCTATCACAAAAGCTAGTCTGCAATCTTGGTTGGGAATCAAACGATTGCCAACTCCTGGAATTGTAACAAAAGGAATGTTTTGCTCACTTAAGTGATAAGTATATTTAGATGGAAAGCCCTTTGGTAAAGGGTGCAATTCTTTATTAACATTAACGGCAGCCAATATATCAGAATCTATTCTCGTTTTAGAATGAGTAATTGCAGCAACATTAGCAGTCGCAACTGCAGATTTGGCTGCTTCATCAGCCAGAGAATTGCCTATGTGTGCTCCCACATGCTGATGACTCAAAGTATGAATAACATGAGCACAAGGAAGCTTGCCTTTGCAGTCTACCACCTTAATCCAAAGAGTTTTATGTTTGATTGGGTGGTCTTTAGAATTTTTGAATCCATTTTGCCGCCAATAATGTTAATTATTATTAAAGGACTGTACACAGTAATACAAATCACACACAATAAGTATGGGGATTTCAGGATCCATATATTCTAGTGCAAGAAGTGAAGCTTTCAGTTTAGACAACTAGGCAGTGCAGTTCCCTAAGGACTGTGTATAAGTTTTTTGTGGTTAGAAGCAGTGGTGGCCGCCACTAACAAAGGGTGGTGGGGCATGTGGGAGGAGTGCAGGGGGGATGGGAGAGCGTGCAAGGGGGACGGGTTATTCTAATCATTTTTAAAAACTTGCCTGAAGCCGCCGGCTGCCTTCTGCGTCACATCACTCCTGCTGGCCTCTTCCTGGTCCCAGCAGTCCCTGAGACAGACTCCCATCCAATCCCCATGCACAGGGATTGGCCTCAGCAGGCAGTAAAGACGCTCCTTTCAGGTCATGGAGTCTGTGGGGTTTCTCCAGCCCGGCTGCTGAATGCAGCCGGGCTGGAAAAACCTTAGTGCGCATGTGTGTTTTGGTCGGCCTGAAACAGCCGGCCAAACACACATGAGCACTTAGGGAGTGCACAAGCACTCCTCCTGCCCCTTCCCATGCCCTGCCCCTCCATGCAAAATCTGGCTCAGTGCCGGCAAACGAAAAATATAATGATGCTTGAGCATCGTTTAATTTTTCGTTTGCTGGCTCTGTGCTAGGCAGTGGGGCGATGCTCCTCCGCCATTGCAGAGGTGCCGCCACTGATTGGAAGTTCCTGTCCAACATAACACCAACAGCTGTGGTGCATGCCACAGAATATTGCTGTTTAGAACCTACAGCAGGCCGGGCTGAACCATCACTGTAAACAATATATTTATTCTGTCCAAGAGATAAAACAAAGGTGAGCATTGGGTATACATGCGCATACTGAAGGAATTCTTGTGTCTGTAAAGACGGGTCAATGACGAAGTCCACATTAACAGCTGTTAAGAATGTTGCCCATTGTATCCATCTAGGATGGAGGGCTTTAGCCTTAGGAATGCTGGCTTTTGTGACAGACTCTAAGACTGGCACAGGAGTAACAATAATGATAAATTTCCTTTGTGCAAGAGGCCACTCTTTAAGAATTGCCATCTGCCCAGCAGTCAGTATTTTTTCAGTGGAAGCAAAATGCATTTCAGCTCTAGACTATAAATGCGATTTATATGCCATCAGCACTGTTTCACCTGCTTTAAAAGTGATATAGGTGAATCCAAGTTCACCCTGTAAGACCCGGATGACTAGGTTCGTGGTATTTACACATGTACGTAAGTGACGTCTTGCAATCAAGTCAGATTACAAAGATCTGAGTGTGTCTGCGTGTTCTGATATCCAATGTGAACTGGAAAAATCAGGGTGAATTAATTTAATAAAGTGTTTTAATGCATTGTGCATAATCAGGAATGCATGTTCAGTCAAAGTTAAGGAATCCTTACAAGGATTGTAGTTTCTTTAATGTTTTTGGAGGCTACTGTTGTGCACATTTCTCCAAAACATGAGGGGCAAGGCTCTTATATATATGTGTAAGTTCAAAGTCTAAAAAAGGAAATTTAGAAGACACTTAGAAATGCGATATGCAATTTCTTAAAGTTGAACTTATAGCTACATGCAGTGAATCCTAAAATTATGCGATCCACTCTGGCCAAGTGTGGGTTTAACGCTTTATCTGTGAGGTAGACATCATCTATTCAGGATATAGCGACAGGGTCCTGTATCATGTAGAATAGACACTATGCGGGCTGGACCTTCCTTATAGACCATTGCTAAACAGGTAAAGTGATGCTGAAATCTGAGGGCTGAAAAGGCTGTCCAATCCCTGCTTTCAGGCACTATATTTTGGCAAAAAAAAACATTGGAGATATCCAAGGTCGTTTTTTTTTTTTATGGACTATATTGATAATCAATACCATACTGGTGTATTTTGTATTACAAAAGTTAATGTATGACTGTTTAAATGTTTGTAGTCTAGGGCAATGCGCTTCAAAACAGGAAAAAGGAGATTATTCATCTGAGAGAAACAGGGTTCAATTACTCTCCGGTACTCCAATTGGGAGAGTATTTATCTAACATGTGCCTTAGCATCACGTTTAATAGAGTATTGTGGTTGCGCTTGCGGGCTCGCCCGTATGGGTATGACATATTAAGGGGAGCCCTTATCCCAGCGGACATGATTGCGGTATAAAGCCGGGACTTGTGCAAGAGCTCATTCTGCTGCTTAAGCTTGTTTGACTTCAGGGAAAAGAGCAGAAAATGAAGGCATTATTACATCCTCACCCTGGGTGGATGTTTGAGCAAAGAGTGGGGGCCAATCGACCTCTGCTAAAAGGGTGTCATAATTTAAAGTTAAATTATCTGAAAATATTGCTTTTATGGTGCGCTGTATGTCACCCTCAATTTGTATATCCAATCCTATAACCTATCTGGAGGGGCTACACACCTATCTGGGGTTTCAACTGTAACAAAGTTATCAGCTGCTCTCGCTGCCAGTAACTCCTGGAGATTCCGGCTCACTATAGTGGCTTCTGCCGCACTGTCGAGGAGAGTCACTGCCCAACTCCTGTTCAGGAGGAGGGTTCTCAGTATCTGTGACATATTTTGCGGTTATAGCCGCAACTTTCTTTTTCTGAAATCGGGCTTTATATTGAGGAGATTTTTCCTTCTTTTTTATCTTCACATCAGACGAGCGTTGTGTCTTCTTTTCGGTTTCATGTACTCTTCTTGTCTGCAGTCTGATCACCCTCCTCTCTCGTACTGCTTGTCAGATGAGTCCTGTGAGGAACAAGGAGAACGTGTATCAGGAATCTGATACCTGTCTGGAGCCTTCATTTTAGTGCAATCACGAAAATGATAGCGCCTCTCAGAGGGCTCTTGGGGTGGAGAATCCCCGTGAGGTTTACCTTCCGGCGTTTGTTTTGTTTATCCAATGTTTTTTTAACCAACTCACGGGTCTGCTTGCCTTCCTTGTCTGAACCAGGTTTGCCAAGTGGTGGTTTAGTAGGTCTGGATCCCAAATTATTGCGTCCTAAGGATGTATAGACATCAGCAATAATTATGGACTGCTCACGTTCTTGGTCGGCTTGTGCAACCATTGTGAGCTGCTGGCATAGAGCCAGAGATGCCGCTTTGCCTTTAATGTTAGATAGAATCATTGCAGACACCATGGGAAATGTTTCCATTAGTTTCATCCCCAAGTCCAGGGCAGCAGCTGCTCTGTGTTCGTTCTGTATTTGTTTTAACATGCCAGACAAAGACCGCTCCCCAAGTGTGACAGTCACCTATATTGGGAACCATTCCGTGGGGTAAGCACATAGTCAAAATTTTGTGCTTGTCTTGTGGTCCCGTAAGGGGAAACACAGCTTCAATTTGGTCGATTTTTTGGGCGATCCAAAGTGGCATTTCCTGACGGTTATTGGAATTTTGCCCATAACTGAATGAACAACTACAGGACTTATAGTAGGCACTGCAGGCAACTGGGCTTGCCCTGGCAGACCAACTCTTGATGGTTGTGCCATCAAGGTGCTCAAAACCTATTGAGTCAAGCTTCTGTATAGTATGACTAGAGCCTTGTACAAGGCTCGTGTTTGCAAAAAAATAAGATTCGCCACGCCAGAGTATGGCGTATATCCAGCTAATGCTGGCCAGGTCGCCCCATCATTTCTAAGGGGATTTAAGCGCACAGATATAGGTGCATGTGGGAGGGCACCTAGGAACCAAGTTTGATGTTCCCAATAGGATAAAGATATTTCCATGAGCGCATATGCTCAGTGTTAGACCTGGCTTTTCCCCCAGACCTTTTGCTTTTTGGACTCCTGTTTTTATACCCTGTTTTTGTTGGTTTTATGACCCTGGTCACTTTACCACTGCGGATCACTGCTAAAGTGCATATGCACTCCCAGTAAATTGTGTTTATGGATTAGTGTTTCCACAATTTGGTATTTGGTTTGCTGTTAAGTCCCTACGATAGTGCACCATGTGTGCCCAGGGCCTGTAAACCAAATGCTGCTAGTGGGCTTGCAGCACTGATTGTGCCACCCACACAAGCAGCAGTGCGAAAGGTTCTCAGACCTGCCATTGCAGTGTCTGTGGGCAGTTCAGTACTGCAATGTCGACCTGGCAAGTGCACCCACTTGCCAGGTCCTAACCTTCCCTTTTCTTACATGTGAGCACCCCTAAGGTAGGCCCAAGGTACCCCTGTGGGCAGGGTGCAGTGTATGTGAAAGGTAGGACATGCCCTGATAAGTGTAGCATGTCCTAATATTGAAATACTGCCAATTCCGTTCTTCATTATTGAAAGGCAATCTGTCCCATAGGATAGAATGGGAGTTTATTTATAACATCTTATAAATATAACTTTCCATGGGGACAAGATTTATTTATAACATCTTATAAATACAACTTTCCATGGGGACAAGATAGAAAGGTAAAGTTTAGTGTGCCTAAACTCAGACTATAAAGATGCATTTTTAGTAAGGATTACATTCTGTGTTTGAAAATACCACTTTTAGAAAGCGGGTATTTTCATGCTTAGCCATCCAGTGTGCCTCTGCTAGGTTTGTGTATTGACTGTCTGGCTTTGGAATGACAGGGGCTGGGGATGTACATTCTGTTCAGACAGCCACTTGGGGGGTGAGGTGTGTCCTGTCTTTCCAGGGTGAGTCAGGGCTGGGCTAAATAGACCTTGGTTGCATTCAGAGTAGGGGGAGGAGATTTCTTTCACACCTGAATGGGCCTGGTCTGCCTTGGACAATGCTGTCTCCACCTCCTGCCGGGCAGCTGCACCAGAGAGGACAGAACTGGTTTTGGCTAGGCAAAGAGCTTCTCTGCCACCAGAAAACAAAGGAATTTGTGCTATTAAAAGTGGGGCCCAGACCCCTGAACTTTAGATCACTTTTGGAATGCAAGAGAAACCTCTGCCAAGGAGCAGAGCTGGGAGAAGTTGGAGAAGTACTGCCCCTTTGCTGTGTGCTGCCTGGGGTTGGCCTGCAGTAGCTGTTTCTGGCAAGGAGAGAAACTGTGTGTGTATCGTGCTTGACAAAGTATCTCTAAGGCCTTGAGGTAGAGCTTGCCCACAGTTCAAGAAGTCTTAGGAACAGCAAAGACTTCACCATCCTTCTGGACACTATCTCTGGAACCGCTGGTTTCAGTTGTCGCAGAAGAAAAGGGCAGCCGACTCTGTCACTGAGTCCGTCGATGGTTCTGTGTCCTGAAGGCACCGCAGAAGGCACCGCCGCACATCACACCACATCCTTGGTCTCACCGACACTGCTGGGGGATTGCCACCAAACCGTTGCTTGCACCGCGTCCTGTGGGTACCACACTCCGCATCGCCTTGCTTAACTCTGCCCGGACGTCACCAACATTGTTGCTGCCTGACCCGACTATCGACCGGCTCTGTCGCCTGCACCGTCACCTGCCAGCACTGCATTGACCACCTCCTCACTCCGCATCGTGAGCCTTGGCCTCACCGACGCCGTTGGACGATCGTCAGCAAGCTGCTGCATGCACCGCGCAGTGAGGGCACCGCACGCTGCACCGCTTCCACTTCACATCGCAACTGTGGCGGTTGCACCGTCCGATTTGTACCAATGGGATTGGCCGCAACGAGAAAGGCACTGTCTATGAGTCTGTCAATGCTTTAGCTGGCCCGTACCGACGCGGTCGGCTGGAACTGTTAGACTGTTGTTTTCAGCATTGCGGTAGCCCCGGTCGGAGCTACCGACTCGGAAGTACTGTGTTTTTCAGCTATTCTTGCAAATTGAAGGTTATCTTGCAAAGTAACTAATTTTACAGTATTATATGTTGGATTTTTGTCGTATTTGGTCTTGTTGGTTTAGATAAAGTTTTGCTTATTTTTCTAAACTGGTGTGATGTCTATATGTAGTGTTTTCACTGTGTTACTGTATGCATACACAAATGCTTTACACACTGCCTCTGAGATAAGCCTGTCTGCTCGTGCCAAGCTGCCAAAGGGGTGAGCAGGGGTTATTTTAGAAGTGTATCCCCCTTACCCTGACTAGGAAGAAGGGTCCCTATTTGGACAAAGGTGCAAACCATTGCCAACTAGAGACCCCCATTTCTAACACTCAGTAGTGTGCAGGTGCTGCAGGAGTTGTATATGTATGAAATGTGTTTGAATTATCATCCACAGCCTAAAAATCGACCCAAGAGGAAAACACTTCAAAGCGATAAGCATTGTCTGCTTCCACTACAAAGATAGAAGCACCACCCACATTACCCATTACATGTGCATGAACAGCAGGCCTGCAATTAACAGGAATAGCATAGGTGCTGGTACTGCCATAAGAAAACAGAAATGGAACAAAAGTGCAACACACAAATGGGTGATCCTTCTAAACTTTCTGCTTGAAAAACCAACAGAATTAGGTGCTTCCTGAACACTGTGGAGGATTAGTCCCCAACAACACAGACGTCTCCGGTGGTACGTGTAAGGGTATTATGGACATGCACAAGCACTACTTGTGAGACCCTTGAATAAGTATCAGACCAAACATTGATGGCGCCATGTTGCAGGGATTCTGTTTTGGAAACAGAACTATGCCTGGGATCACAGAAAGTCAGTATGCAGGGACTGAGTCACCATACCTCATCAGTACCTATGGGCCCTGTATCCTGACTAGCTCATAGTGCCTTATCTGCCTCCTAACCTTCCCAGAGTAACAGGTAAGTTAGCATCCAAGCAGTAGCGGCCCGTGGTGGGAGTGCTGCCGGGCGCTGACGTGGGGAGGGGCAGGGTGGGGGGTAGTAAACTACGGATTACGGCCGATTAGAGGTAAGTAAACATATAAATAAATAAAACGAATTTCGTTGTGCGCCCTGCATCGTTTATTTGTTTACTTACCTCTAATCGGCCGTAATCCGTAGTTTACTACCCCACCCTGCCCCTCCCCCGCCCCACGTCAGCGCCTGGCAGCACTCCCACCACGGGCCGCTACTGCATCCCAGTACACACCACTCTAGTTCCCTCTTGAAACCGCGGTAACACGTCATCACCTTTCATTCTCTCACTCATACATGTCCATAATAAACAAAGAAGAGAGACGGGGAAAGTTTACAATATTGAATGAAACTATTGTGCTCTATCATGTACTAACTGTGATGCAATTATGAAACATAGCAGAGTGATTAGCATTATCAGTAGGCTATATACAATGAAAAGCCCTACCATGGCGACTGATATATTTGCCTAAGTCTAACCTCACTACGCGAGCACAATGATATATCACAGATCTCTGGGATTACAGCTGGGCCCCATACCTGGCATTTGCCATTAGCTGGTCTGCATCTCAGATTGTGCAAGGCTGGCGCGCTCGTCCCAGTGTCTTTCCTCTGCAAAAAAGTCTCCTCTCTATTTGGCAAGTCTCGCTTATATGATAAGAAATGCTATGCTAGAAAACAGCAGCTGTGTCTTTTGTTATGTCTATGTGATAAATGTTAGAACAGGGCACAGTGTTGTAAGACCTTGCACGAGATGTTCAGACTGAATCCCAGCAGAAGGGCTAAATAAAAAAACATGTGCAGCCTATTTCTAAAATAATAGTGTGGCACAAAAACAAACATGTTACTTCGTAACGTGTGCAAAGCAAAAGCGGCCTACAACCTACAGTTAGCCTAACATAGGGGAGAACTGCAGTGGGCCCTAAAGGGAACTCACGACAATATCAAATAAGGATTTTATTTATTTACATTTAAATAAGTACCGTTGTTGTAAACGATCATCTTTTGTTTGGCATTCTCCCATTTTTTTGCCTTTTGCTCCAGAACCCGTTTTTGTGGGCCATAGGACTCGATGTGCATTTCCCCTGCTACTCAGCGGTAAAGTGCTAATGCCCACCCTTTCAAACATTTGGAAATGGTATACAACTGATTGGCACATTTTATTTGTTTGTAAATCCCTATTATAAGGTGCCACTTGTGCCAAGGGTATGAATAATAAATGCTCTTATTGGGATGTAGCTCTCATTGTGTCACCCACTAAAGTATCACTGTAAAACATTTCTCCACACTGGCCACTGCAGCCTGGGTGTGCAGTTTCAAACTGCCATTTCGACCTGGCAAAATAAACCTTTTGACAGACCTAATGCTACTTTTTAGGTCGAGACTAGGCAGCGCATGCGCTGTCGCTTCAAGGCATGCTGTATTCACTCTGTGGGCTTACAGCCCGCCCACAGGCTTGCTATCTGCTGGCTACATTGCCACTCTCCTATTCTTTCTTCCAATTTGTTTATGGCATCCATTTGACATACCTTCTTCAATGTTTATCCCTTCCTGTGAGCAGGGACCAACTACAATATCACTCCACTAGTTACCATTGTATCATTCTGTTCTGGAACCACATTTTTGGTTTGTTTTGAGCTCTGTGTTATCAGTTGCTGTAGCTCTGATGGCCCTGTAAATATTGCATGCCTTTCTTGAAGCAGCATGGCGCCCACTTTCATGTTTCCCCATTGCGCCTTTTATCTTATCAGCATGGCAGTTGCACAAGACACACAGAGCCCTTGCCCCCCTCCACCCCCCCCAAAAAAAAACATATAATAAGCCTTAGTGCCTCCCAGGCCATTTAACCCACTGCCCTTGTTATAGAAAGTACGCCTCTAGTTAAAAGAGCTACAGGTGTTTAGGAAGCTGGGTGCGCCGCAGCACTGCAGAATGAAATGCACCTCTTGGCGCAGCATGGCCGACGAGATACATAGCTTGCAATATAAATCGAGAACATTTCCCCATCTCTCCGAGTTATGATTAATGATTAAGAGGAGAAATGACGCTTTGTATCACACATTGTACAACATATGGTTGATGGAGATCAATGCTTTCCGTTCATTGCCTGCTGTTCGTACCCACAGACACCGATGCCTGGACTGCAGTATGGCCAGGTACTACCTACACCCCCTCCTCCCATAACTGGACCCAGACCAAAATGACATGAGAAGGTTTTGGATGTGGGGGTCGTAAAACCCCCGGCCGTATTTATTAAACAAATTAAAAACATTATTAATATATACAATGATTTACAAATTACGCAGAAAATTATGCATTACACTGATTACAATTGATAAGTACATATGTCAGTTGGCTAACCTTAACATGACTCTAATACAAAGGTTTTCCTATCCGAATCTAACATATCTTTCATAATCATCACAGCATTTTACTTTTCTGCGTATCCTATTTGGGCCTACGGCAAGGTCACTAACTGGTGTCAGATCCTTATCAATTGTTAACCACGCCCTCCAGCCGGAGTGCGCATGCGCAGAGGGCCCGTTTACCGTGAGGGTACTCCCCCCCGGTTACCCCGTACGCTCTGTATATCATCTCCATAAAGGGGCCCTTGCAGTTCTGCGCCGTTTACTGGCGACATTGTGCACGTGCGGGGTGGCCAACCAGCCTAGGGAAAGCGTGACTCCCCTCCCCCGCACCCATCCAGCCAACCGGCTGTAAACTGCCCCTGGAGTTCTAGGAGAGACCATCTGTCCCTCCCACTTGGGCGACCCCATTCAAGAATGGCGCCGCCCTCTAAGGACCTTAAATTTACTGCTCACCAATCATGACCTTACCGCCACAGGCCAGCATAGTTGACCGACTATCTGGCCCCCCCTGCGCTCACTAGGAGGTCATACCCTGCCCTTGGAGACCAAACCATGCTAGGAGATTTTCTAGGAAAGCCTCATTGCCTACTCTTGACAGATGGACCCCGTCTTTTACGAAACACGACTCTCCCCTGATACACCCATGGGCAATTGTCTGTAGACGGGGAGCCCTGAAGAGCCTCTCTATTTTGTTATTTATTCTCCTTACTGAGTGATTCAGTGCTCTTACAGACTCCCCCCCTCCATTGCAATCTTGGAATCATTTGTGACCATACAATTGTACACCCCTGGCATGTCTTGGCTAACCAACCCACTTCTGTTATTATTGCTTCCACTAGCCCCTTCTACCGAGACTTGCCAGATCATTACCCCTAGGTGTAAGATAATAATACTGGGACGGGGACCACCCCTGTTTAATAGCTCCAATGTGAAAACCCTAAACTGGCTCAAGCATAGGCCCCCTTTCCATGAAATGATACCCTAAAACCTGCTTGCTCTACCCTACTCTTGTAGCTCCCTGTAAGGAAAAAGTTAGACAAACGCTTCACGTACGAGTGACCAATGATCCATGCGACCTGTGGTCCTTGCCTTGGTGATGGTGATGACGTTCTTTGTGTTGCCTGGTGCTGTTGTTGCGTCGTTCGCAGTTTCCCCCCTGCGTGACAGGTTTGAGAAACTGTAAATGAAAACAGAGAGGACATACGCATCAGCACCTGGCAACTGTCCTGCTCATAACATATGTAGCCGCACATAGCGCTTGTAACAATTGGAGGACCACCTCCCAATTCTTTGGACGTTGTTGCTAGGTAAACCCCTAGCCGTTGCTTCCGTGGCAGCCCCTATCCTAAAAGAATGCGTACCAAAACAACTTGGGTTTAGCCCTGCCCTCTGTATTGCCATGTCCAGGACCCTTTTAAACTGAAACCGTGTAAGTGGAATACCATCAGCATGAACCAGGAGAGGCCCCCTTTGTTAACAGGTCTTGATCGTAGGAAAGACTCCACCCGTGAGAGGGGGCAACAAGGATTGCCATGCGCCCGATGCAGCACTAGTCCCTCCCCTCGTGCTTCTTGGTCAGTCTTAGATTTTCTAATTGATATAGTTAGCGCATCGCCCTGCACCCTTACATCGTCAAACTGCAGTCCGCCCTGCATATCTTGTTTGTTTTGTGCCACCAATTCCCCAATTCTAAATGCACCATAAAAGGCCAATGAAAATGCGGCGGTGAACAACAGAACTTCCTCTGATGTGGTGCAAATCAGTGGTAGTGTCCTCAGTAAAGATGTTAGCAATTCCACCCCGATTGGGCGCCTCGTATCTGGGGTAGACCCTTGGAGGCGCTTCCACCCTTTCAGTGCCTTCTTCACTATAAAGCTGTTGGTAGGATTCCCTTTCTCCCTAGTTTGGGCAAAAAGAGATTGCTGCCACATGGCGTTTAGCCGCTGCCGCTGAGCGCCCCTCCCTTTCAAGAACCCTAGGTAATGAAGGAGTGCCCCTGCGTCATGCCACTTTTCAGCCCAGTCCCCTCCCAAGAAGGAACAATATGCCCAAAACGCCCCTTCATATGCTTTCCTGGTCCTGGGTGCTAGGCTAGCTGCCACGAGAGTCCGGTAGTTGGGGGCACCAATCTGCCAAAGTAGTTCTGGGAAAGGGGTGGCATACTCCGCTGCCGCCGGGAGGTGGGCCCTGAAAACCTGGATCTTAAAGCGAGAAAGTGCATCAGCCGCATGGTTTAATACCCCTGGCACATGTTTAGCTCTAAATTGCATATTTAGCCTCATGCATAACAGTACAATCTCCTTCAATAGCCGGAGAATCATCCGACACCGTGCTGCTTGTTGGTTGATGCATTCGACCACCGTCATGTTATCTGACCAGAACACCACTGATTGATTACGCAATTGTTCTGGCCATACTGTTAACGCTACCCAGATGGGGAACAATTCTAGGAAACCTATGTTGCCCGTCAAGCCTGTCTCGACCCACCATGCTGGCCACCGTTGCGCCACCCACTCGGTACCGAGTATGGCGCCAAATCCTCGCTACCCGCAGCGTCAGTCATTAAACCTAACTCCGCGGAAGTAGCGAGCGGACCGGGCCACACTACCCTGCCATTGAAGTCCTGCAGGAATGCCATCCAAATCCGCATGTCCTGCCTGACCTCAGCTGACAGCCTGGTGTGGTGGTGTCTCTCCCTGAGACCAGCCATGGCCTGTGAGATGGATCGGGAAAATAGCCTTGCCATAGGTATGATTCTTAGAGCAAAATTCAACTGCCCTACTGTCTGTTGTAACTGGTGCAAGGTGACCCTCTCCCTAACCAAGCACTGCTGTAATGCTGCCCTGAACTTGGTGATCTTGTCCGCGGGCAACCTGAAACATCCCTGTATTGAATCTAGCTCAATGCCCAGGAACTCTATTGTTGTATTCGGTCCCACCGTCTTTCCTGGGGCCAAGGGGACCCCAAAAGCACGCATGAGTGCACAAAATTCCTGCAGCGCCCACGCACACTCCCGCGATCCCGGTGACCCCAAGACAAGAAAATCATCCAGGTAGTGCATTACCGACTGGTGCCCTGTCACCTGCCTAAAAACCCATTCCAGAAATGAACTGAATTTTTCAAAATATGCGCAGGAAACCGAGCAACCCATGGGCATACACATGTCCATGTAGAATTTCCCTAGAAATTGAAAACCAAGTAGATGAAAATCAGACGGGTGGACTGGCAATAGACGAAAGGCGGACTCTATGTCTGATTTTGCCAAAAGGGCTCCCGGGCCCAACCCCTGAGCATCTCCACCGCCTGATCAAAAGAAGCATATCTCACACTGCAAAATTCGTCATCAATAGCATCATTCAATGAACTTCCCTTGGGTGCTGATAGGTTATGTATAAGTCTGAATTCACCACTTTCTTTCTTGGGGACCACGCCCAACGGAGAGCAGACAAAATTCTCAACCGGTATCGAATCATATGGGCCAGCTACCCTGCCCAGTCGCAGTTCTTTTTCAATTTTCATTGCTGCTACGCTAGGTTTAGTTCGCACTGAGAGTTGGTTCTTGCACTCTGATGCCCCCACATAACCGGGTGCCGGTATCCTAAAACCGTACCTGAAACCATCAAGCAGCATTTTTGCGGTGGTGTGACAAGGATATTTGTTCAGCCAGGGTGTCAATGCCGTTACATCAATGGGTGACCGTGCCTTTTGTTGTCCATGAACCTCACTCCTGTTTCTTCCCTCCCTTATCCTTTGATTTCTTAAAGCACTTGGACTCGGGGTGAGACGGGTTCGCGCAGATGGAACACGCATGCTTAAACCTGCACGTGCCCTGTGGTCTAGTGCAGGTACGTCTATTGAAATCCCAGCATGTCCCTTTGCGCCCTCCCCGGTGTTTGTATGGCTGGGGGACCTGTGTTTTGCTGTGACCGAAAGGACTGAAAGACCTGAAAGGACTGGTTCCTGGCCCTATCCTGTACCCCACCGCCAATATGGTCTAACCATGCAATTGTGTCTATGCGGTCCCATGATAGGGATGTGTCAGACGCTTTAGTTCTCCTGAAGCTCTTATCATATTCTTTCCATCCCTCACCCCGTATTTATCATGTGCGAGGACAATCCTGTTTTGGTAGCATGCCATCTCAGCCTGTATGTTTGGGAAACGCTCAGCCATGACTGCCATGAAAATGGAAAAACCTCTAATCCAATTCATCAAGTTTTCCTCCACCCTGTACTTCAATAGTTCGCTTGCCCATTCCCTCGGGAGCATCCAGTCTTTGTTCTTCCTGGCCTCCTCCCTCTCTTTTCGCAAATAAGCAAAGAGAACATGTTTATGTAAGACCCCGACCAAATTCTGTCTTTTACCTCCTGTGTTACATGCCTCCCCAAATTCTCCCGATCTGTGCGGGACTCACCTACATTCAACATTGGCAATGTCATCAGCTTACCTCCTCCAGCGGACCCGGCCGACCCTGACGGTTTCTCTTTCGTCATGCTGTTCCCCGGTACTTCCCCGCTGAGTTCAAGTGGCTTGGCCACCCCTGCTGAAATGAGAGGGGACAGCGCACCCTGACCCTCGCCCGTTTTGTCCGCTGGTGTCCCATGAAACTGGGCCACTATTCGCCTCGCTTCTACCAGCGGATCACCGCCCCCGTCCTTACCCCCCACCGTTGATGACAGGATCCCAGCCTTACCCAACCAAGGAAGTATTGCTGCCAAATGGGACACTACATCCTGTGGCATGCCCTCCCCCCGTACCGGGCAACACCGGCAATTGCGGGCTATCCCCTGACGGTCCGGGCCCCCCGGGCTGGGGGACTGGGACAGGAGCAATTGGGGGCTGGGAGCTGGCACCGGGACAATCGCTGGGGCTGGCGCTGGGGCAGGTGGCGGAGCAGGTACTTGTTCTGCGGGCGGGACCCCCTCTGTAGGCAAAACAGGGGCCGGGGGCAATGGTAGCCTTGGTTCCATCCGCCCCCCCCTGTTAGACCTAACCCTTTTTGGGAGGGGGGGAAAAGCCGACCTCGGGGGCACCATGCTGCGCCTGGCCCTCTCTTCTCTCTCCTCTGTCCCCCTTGTGTGTCCACCCGTTCTCTGAGGTCTGCTAGACCCTGCCCCAACTCGTCCACTTTCTTGAGCATTGTCTCCATAAAGCTCTCCATGCGGGAGGGCTTGCCCCCCCTCTTAGCTTTCCCTGCCATGTTAAACCGTCCACTGGGTATATGACCTTATCAGTCACTGCTACCGTGCTGACACTGGCTGGATGCGAATGCACAAATCACACTGTCGGGGGTACTAGCGCTTGGCACAACAATAGATGAAGGCCCTCTAAATGCCAGATCCCTACAGAAAATGCACTCCCTGGCCCCACAACACCCTAGTCGGGGGATAACTGCCCCAAAAATTCCCGAGATTAGGCTTATCCCCACAATAAGGAAATACACCCCTGGGCACAGCACGGCAATGGAAACTACACGGACACACCCCCCCGCACCAAGCTTCTCCTGGCCGGGGCACAGATGCGATGCACTTCCCCAATACAATTGCCTTATCTAACCGGAAGGGTGCGCGCCCTCGCTAATAAGAGCGCCACCGCAACCGGGTACCTGCCGTCCTTCGCCACAATCGCCGCTGGTATTCCGGGCACCCACACGCCTCTTCCTGCTCGACAGCGGCGCTCCGCAGCCCCGAAAACGGCTATGATATGATGTGCAGGACATCTAACCTGGGCTTCTATTGGAATTCCATAACGCATATTAGCAAGCCCATTATCGCCGTTTTAGCGGCAGTTTCCTGCCGCTAAAACGGCGATAATTTTAACGTGGGTCTTGCTAATATGCCCCGCCATTCTTTGCTATTAGGAGACGCATTCCATCAGAAAATAGAATTTTTGTAAAGAGCAATACAGCAGCGTCGGATTGGTAACGCGGGCACTCGGGCAATGCCCGAGGGGCCGGTATGCGAATTCCAGCTGTGGGCTGATTTTTTAGCAGCCTGGGGGGCCGATTTGGGTGGTTTCTGCGTTGTTCGATGCCGGCAGCGGCCCAGTGGGTGCCTGAGTGGCCTTTCTGGAGGTAGATGGGCGACCATTACCTCCCTTTTATCAACGAGCTGGAGGTGTCACTCCCTTTCTCTCGCTGGCCGGCCCATTTATATATGCATATTGTGCGGGGTCAGGGGGCCTGAGCAAAGGTGGCATCACTTGTTTTCAGGTGTGTTTCACCAGTGTAAACTAATCCGTGCATTTTTTTAACCCCCCCTTTTTTTAAAATAAAATTTCGCCGAAGCAGTGTTATGCGGAAAGGCAATATGCAAATGTGGGCCACTTTTTTTTTGCGTGCCCGGCCGATTTTTAATCCCAATCCAACCCTGAGCAATAGAGATGCACCAGTGAACTGCCGTCGTGCGGCGCGCGTGCACCTGCTGCTGCCATTAACCAGCTGAGGAGGCACATTAGAGTGTCCGGGACGCAGCGTGCAATCTGAACCCAAACTGCACGTGAGCGGTTCAACGTGTCCAACTAACTGTAGAGGCGCGTGAGAAACCTTGGCTGCTGCTGACCATCCACCCTTTATTGTCGCTGGTGTTATGTTCCCTCCGCGGAGTACAGTATGCCTTCAAAATGCATCCAGCACTTCTGGTAGTCTAAGGATGACTTTCCAAAAGTGTTGAAGGTTCCATCATAAACCTAAGTGTTGTCAGTAGAAGGTGGGAAGTGACTATGTCAGACTTAAGCCATCCTTGTGATTGCTATTCTAATTTCGATTTACCTGGGAACCGGAGGTTTGTGCTAATAAAGGAATTACAAGTATTGCAGGACATCTTCTCCCTTAGCCTTTTCTTCAGGTCCATTTCACCAGGAACATTCAACAGAACTGTTTGCCGAGAAAAGCACCTGGAACAGGAAAAATACAAGCAGAAATCGATGTTCTAAGCGCGATTCTGACAGTAAAATAAACCCAAAATCCTGAGTGAAAAACTCAAGAGTAATTCGGCATTCCAGAATAGAATTGATGTATCAAATATTTCAAATATGCGCATTCTATGTGGTATTTGTAAAGCACAACTTTGGTGACTGTTTCGACCTCTTAGCATGAGATGTCCTGGGCAGCGTGCTTGAGCATATGTTCGGGCTTCCATCTTTTTAACCTTGTGTCTCATTTCCCTCTTCTTCGTGTCATTTGGGTTTTGGCTTACAGTTCTGTTTTCTTAGTTGTCTGTTCATCTGTTGTATTGTTTATGTGTGTGTTTTTCTTTCCCAGTACCAAGGGGCATATTATCAAGAACGGCGTTAAAATTATCGCCGGTTTAGCGGCAGAAAAGCGACGATAATGGGCTTGATAATATGCCCTGGAGAATTCCAATAGAAGCACATGTTGACACCAGAACATGGGCTTCTATTGGAATTCTCCAGGGCACATTATCAAGCCCATTATCGCCGCTTTAGCGGCAGTTTTCTGCCGCCAAAGCGGCGATAATTTTAACGCCGTTTCTTGATAATATGCCCCCAAATTTCTTGGTTGTATCAGTATTCTTGTTTGACCTGTGTCTTCTTGTACTATTGTCATTGCCCGTGCTTTCAATGTAGCATGCACGTTTCTTGTTCCTCTTTGACTTTGCGCCCTTTTTCAGTTTCCCATGTTGTGCTTTTTTCGTGACTTACCTACCAGATAGCTCAAGCTGTCTGGCAGTGAAAGACCGATTGTGGGATTAGGAAGAATTTTCTCTTGCCGCAAAACTCCCCTATGCTCCGCATGCTCCGTGTTGCTCTGTTCATGTGTTTCTCCCCAAACCCCCTTTGTTGTTATCCACTCGTCTGCTTCATGTCCCATTGTTAAATAGCATCAGCAAAAATTATGTGCTTGTACGGTTGCAGTTCAGCATCAACTAACTAACTGTCATTAAGCTCTTAAACACACTACCAAGCGTAAAAAAAATCTGAGGTCTCAAATATGAAAATATGAAAACACTTTATTTTGTGAAATTATTTAAACACATGCAAAAACAATGATTCCAAATTGTTTGCAAAGTTTTAATAAATAGCGTCTTATCGGTTATATACAAAGTAACAAAAATATTTATAACACTTTTTTGTTATAACTTTTCAACATGCTGCAAAACACCAATGCAACTCTACAAAATATCTTAAAGACATTGGCAAAGCCAATAGCTCTGGCTAAACACTTATAAGGTCCCAAAAGAGAGACCTATGGCTATGCCAATGCTTGTTAATATGTATGTCACCCCTAAGGTAGGACTTTAAAGCCATTAGAACAGGGTACAAGGCATTTTAAAGTAGGACATGTATAGTTAAAGTTTTTTCATGAAAATGTGTTTTGGCAAGGAAAAATCTCCAAAGTCATTTTTCACTGTGGGAAGGCTGGCTCTCTCATAGGCTAATACTGGTTTACACTATTACATTTAATACGTTCTAGATTTAGTTTGGGAATAGCTAGAAAACATTTCAAGGACTCAGTTTAATAGTAATTTAAAATCCAACTTAATGGTCAAGTCAGATTTTATATTACTATTTTGGAAATTTTAGAAAGTTGTCATTTTCCTGCCTAAAACCAAAATGCTTTCCTGCCAGTGTACAGCTCTCCACTGACCCCTGATGACTCCTCTGATGTGTATTGCTCTCAGAAAGTGGACAAAAGGCTCTGGGTGTAGAGGGGGGTTTCCTCCCTTGACAAGGGGAGCTGGGTGCTGTGCCCAGCCCATTCCTGAGCTTCAAAGGAGGCCTATCTTGTCACTGGCAAATGAAGCTCACACCTAGGCCTGCCTTCCTTTTGTCGCTCTAGTCAGACTGGATCCAAAGCCAGTGTGAGGGCAGGAACTGACCAGATCAGGTTTAGAGGATGGAAAATGGATTGTCCTCCACCCACAGGCTTGTGCTGTGCATAAACGTGGACTCTCAGAACACTCCTGGACCTGTGAAGAATTAGAAGAAGAACTGCTCTGCTCTCTTAAGAACCTGAAGGAGGACTGGACCTGCTTGCCTTGAACTCAGGACCCCCAGAAGTGAACACAAAGGTCAGTTGTCTGACCTTCTATTTGAGTTACAGGGACACAACAGGCTTCCAGAGGACACTCTTCCTGCAGTTGCCCAGCTGACCAGTTCCAACAGGACCTGCCCTGGGCTCTGCTGCGGGACTATTTTCGAATGAGTCCTAACCCCCAACTGGACCCTTGGATGGTGTTAGAGTGAACTCCTCCTGTCCTCAAACTGCAAGGAGTGGAACATAGCTTTAATCAACTATCTGTCTGGAAAATTGCCAGAGACCAAGGTAATTAAAGCTACAGCCATCGATTTCGAATTGCCGGTCAGCCTCAACTTGCAGTAATGCTCCACTGAAAGAGATCCAACTCTCAGGACGTAGAGAGCTTCACCGGACCAATGCTGAGCAGCATCTGATGGACATCAAGGCCATCTTGGGCACGGACTTTGACCTTCACCAACTCAGAGCTTTCCTACCTTCATTGACGACTTCACTGGAACCCCCCTCTTTAGCAGCTCACTTTCGTCAAACCCAGCTTTGGCTTCAGTTTGCAGCTTGCCCTGCCAATGACTCGGCGACCACCACTTTTTCTCAATAAAGGTTTCTTAGTCAAAAGGTCAACTTACTGGAACAGATCTGGTCCCTGTATCCGACTGGTGATCCATCATGGTTGACCTTAACTTTTGGCTTTGAACTGGTCTAGCGCTACCAGATACCTACAGTTGGCGCTTTATGCTTTATGCTTTATGCTTTTTGGTGCTATTTTTAATTCAAGCTTAAAAAATTCATATCTCCAGTTCTACTTTTTAGATTGTTGCCATTTTGGTGCCATTTTATTTATTAAAATATTCTCTAATTTTCCAAATTGTTTTTTTTTCTTGCGCTGTGTTTTTACTTTATTACTGTTTGATTACCTCATAAATACTTTAATCATTGCCTCTATGGTGAGCCTGACTGCTTTGTGCCAAGCTACCAGAGAGTTAAGCACAAGGTTTACTTAGTGACTTTAGTGGTTCACCCTGACAAGGACTGTGGCTATTATTTGAAGTGGGGTCTCACTATGTCACCACTAATACTCCTAGGCCTGGAATTATGCTATGTTATGTTATAACGTACTTGTAGAGCGCCCGGCTACTCAAAAGAGTGTCCCGGCGCTAATCGGAGCCCTAGACTAGCCTGCTGATACTGAACGGCAAGGGACAAGCGTTTCTGCTGGAATAACCAAGTTTTGAGTTGTTTTCGGAAAGTCAACAGATCAGGCGCTTGTCTCGGAGACTGTGGCAGACTATTCCAGACATGTGCAACCTGTACTTGAAAAGAGCGCCCCCCTCTACGCGTGTGGGAGAATTTGGGAACAGCTAGGAGATATTGGTGAGAGGATCTTAAAATTCTCCCCGGTGCATAGCGTAGAACTCTCTTCCTGATATAGTGGGCCCCCATGCCGTGTAGAGCCTTAAAAGCCAAAACTAAGGCCTTAAAGAGGATTCTGTTATGGATTGGTAGCCAGTGCAAAGCAATCAAGTGAGGGGAAATCCGGGTTCTGGGTCCAAGCATGAGAACTGCCCTGGCTGCCGCATTTTGGACGACCTGAAGTTTGTTTATCAAAAACTCCGGAAGGCCCAAATATAGAACGTTTACATAGTCCATCCTGGAGGCAATAAGGGCTTGAACCACGATCTTTCTATGGGAGAGAGATAGCAGAGGGAGGAATTTTCTGAGCATTTTCAGAAGGCCGAAACAGGATCCTGCCACAGACTGAATTTGGGTTTTCATGGATAAGGAATCATCCAGTTTCACCCCAAAGTTCTTTGGAATTACCAAGGGTTTGTGTTGCCCTTGCGTCAGGCAAGGTAACGCAAAGCAACGCAAGGCAACAGAAGCGTTTTTAGCTTAAGTCAGATTTACTAAGCCATGCAAAGTCACCTCACACTGCTCTACATGGCTTAGTCAGGCAGTGCAAGTTGTTGCCTTGTGTTACTCTGGTTGGGAAGGCGTTACATGGGTGGAGGGTGGGCATTTCCACGCATCCATCCATGGATTGTGGCGCATTCACAGATTTGCTAAGAATAGTAAACCTGGAAATGCATTAAAATGGTACACCTTCCCAACAGAGGCGTAACAAGGAGAAATATATTTATTTCTCCTCATTTTTCCTCCAACTACAGGTGCTGCATTCCGCAGCCCACATAGAAAGAGGAAAATTCCTCTGAAGATTGTTTTTGTGCAGGAAGGTGTCCCTTCCTGCACACAAACAATCCTGCCTGTAACACAGGCACCCTTGCACCATGGTGAAAGTGTGCCTGCATTAGCACTAGCCAGCACTCAGTACACCGGTGGAGGGAGAGAGCAGGAATGGGTCATATCTTTGTAGATATGGCACATTCCTGCTCTCCCCCTGTTGTCTTGCTGCATTGCGCTGCTGACTTTTTAGTTAATCTGGGCCTAATTTCTTACAACCACTAAGTTAGATAACAATGAACACCTGTTGTCCAGCACCAAGATGACGTAAGTGGTAAATGTGAGCTTTACAAAGAAGTTATGTCATGTCATGTCATTTAAGCCTATTACTGAAAAACATAGCTTTACCTACACAGTGACAACAGTTTTGGGTAATTGTTCACTCTGAGCGCTCATGACTGCCAATATATAGTATTTCACATTTTTATATTTAGGCACCAAGCACTGTTAATATAAAATGCACCATTTAGACGTGACTTATGTAAATTATTTTTAATAGGTTTTTATCACATGGCCAGATATAGATATAGACATAGATTTTTGTCATGTATGTAGCTGGTGTAGATACATACCTCCACCAAATGTGACATTGCAACTTTCAAGTCATCGGCACAATTTCTATGCAAACTTACACTGTCCTCACTAGACAGTTAAGAACTTTAATTATGTGAAAACTATTTTACAGAACAATTTTAGGGAGAATGCACACGTTTTACTACTTTTTAGAAGTGGCATAGCACATTGAGTGCCAAAACCAGCACAACCAGAAAAGGAAAAATGATGTCCTTTATTAGATTCACACCTTTTTTTATTTCACATTGATGTCAGGATTTGGGCTTGTTGAAGACAGAGAATCAGGCATATGCCTAGTCGGATCTGGAGAACAGGGCAGTGGGAAGTAGAAAGAATATCAACACTAGACTGCTAAGTGGCAGAAACCCTTAGATGCTGTCTTCCTGGATAATACTAATAATACACTTCTGAGCCACTTAGTGTAGAGACCTTATTTAAGGCCACTTTGACTTGGTGTCTGTCCCTGATATGTTACTGTTGAGGTTCTCTGGTTTATAACGGTTCACACCTTTTTACTCATTCTTCAAATTTGTTGTTTTTTCCCTTATGGTTCCCTGACATTAGATTTTCCTCCAGCTCCTCAACCTTTTGTATATTTGGTTGTATCTTCTCTTCCTACCTCCTTAGCTCCTGACTGGTCTGGTTTGCGGTAGTGTCCTGCGGCCCCTATTTGCTTTCCTTGTTCACTTGACTGGGCGGCTCCTCCACGTGGGCGGAGGAGTTTCGCCCCACTGCTTTCTCGCGGTGCGAGAAGCAGAAACATAAAATGGTATTTTAAATACCATTTTATCTTTCTGCTTCTCGCACTGCGAGAAAGCAGAATGGTATGCCTGCTATGGGGCGGGCGGGTGAGCGGTCCTGCTCCAGGCAGGGGAGGAGTGGCTAGCCCACTGTTGTGGGCGCTGACTGTTTGGTTGGCCCCAGGGCCGACCAAACCAGTCATGCACACTCTGCATTTTCTCAATGTAGGCTGGCAGCAGCCTACATAGGGAAAATGGCCTCCCCATGGACGCCTGTGGGGTCGGCGTCCCAGCCAATCACAACGCTGCCATTGCAGCGTTGTGATTGGCTTAGGGGAGGCTAGGGAGGCTGCCTGCTTCCTGTATGGAGAGGAGAGAGGAGAAACAACGCGACAGGGGACCGGAGGAGATTGTAAGTTTATTTTATTTTTTTAATTAAATGAGCCCCCCTCCCCGTGCGACCGCCTCCCAGCGCGAACCCCCCCGCACACCCACCCATGAGTCAACTGTCACTTGGGGCTCAACATAGCAACATCTGCTACAAAAAAAAGGTGACCCTACACTCCTCATATGTTTCAATAGGTTCAGCCTATCACTATATACTCACGTTTAGTCTCCTGTTTGCCCATAAACTCGGTGAAGTGATTTAACATTCCTTTTGTATCAAGGTTGCCCTGTGTTGTTACCAGTCTCTGGCAATTCATTCAGAGAGTCCAGTCAGGTATTTCTCTCTCACTCCCTTTCCTTGCCCCCCATTCCTATTGAAGGTATGCTATTCAACTTTCCACCTACTTTGTTGTCCAGGGATGGCAGGAGCTATTAGCAAATCTACTGAATAGGAATTAACAGTTTGCAAGGACTCAACGGATCTGTCTAAATACTCTATTCAAGCGCTTGCTCGGGTCATCACCAAGATACATGACGATTTAGATATATGCCGGCAAGAAAGGTTGTTTTTGCTAAATAGATTTAATCAAATAATCAGTACTCCTGGTATTATGGCTACTTCCGACCAAAACCTTTGAACCGATTTGTGCCAACCATAGTAGTTCCATCAAGTTGCCAGAAAACAGCAGCAATCCGAGAATGGGTATGGCTAGAACTGCTCTACAAGTTAACTGATTAGCATTAGCCTCCTCCTGAGAAATATGGAGGGGAGCCTCGTCAATTTCAGTTTTTTGTCACAATGGCAACTTCATAGAAATGACCATCATTTTCCTGAAGACTTATCAAAAGTTGGCTTTGCACTACTTATGCAACCAAAAATAAAGTTACCTGTACAACACCTCTGGTTTTATATTGATGTCATTGCTTAACAAACTGGAATCAATTCCTTGCGGAGTTTAACAGCATTTTTTGTAAACGCCACACTACCTAATTGGCTCATGCTGGACTTTAAACTCTCAAACAAGGTAACAAAGATCTTGTGAGTTATATCAATCAATTTCAACATTAAGTCGACTGGACCAATGAAGTCCACATTCTATCAAGTACGGGATTTGTGAGCATGAGTGACAATGTTCGCACAGAATTAGTGGTTACCGAAGGAACAATGTGGATGTAGCTATGGGAATATATGAAGAAGAATGAGTTGTGTGTTAGTAGGATGAATGAATACCATGGGAAGTTGTGGGGAAGTGTATGGTGTTCATTGAGGTCTGGGTTATTACGTAGCCATTGAATATTGTTTTCTATAATAAGAGAAGATTTTTTTTAAACAGTAACATGCACATGCTGTATAGAAAAGTCTGCTTTGTTCTGAGCTTTTTATATTTATATTATGGACGTATTGTATATGTCATCTGTCTTAATGTTGTTTGTATTTAGTATTTTTTCTTTCTATGCTTTTTATTAATATATTTTCTATATATATTACATGAAAGTATATTGGGGAGAAGTGATTTACATATAAGTCCTGAAGAAGGTGGTTTTTATAAATAGTTGCCACCAAAACGCATCGATGGAATTGGATAGCACGATCTACAGTGCACTGGCAATTTGCATATGTTTTTAGATTAATGCATGGCTATCCAGTGACACAAGTAGAGTTGTGTTTATGGAAAAGACTAAGTACACAGTCTTGAAAAATTCCCTCTTGGGTTATATTTATATGATGTTTTTTATATACATGTTTCTCTATGTGTATGTAGTTTTAAGTTTGAAAAATCTTTTAGAGATTATTAAAGACATATATATTTTTCCTAACTCTGTGGTATGTTGATATTTTGTTGTGAGAAGATACACGGTGAGGAATGAGCAAGTGCATGTAAGTTTAGGGTCTACCTAGGGGAGATTTCTTTGTTATTCGGTTTGTTAAACCCTGAACCCTTTGTGCGAGGGGTTTCTCTCCGGAATATCTTGACACATTGTATTAAGGCCTCCAGAGAGAATTAAAAGACTCACTGGCTTTAGTGGTTAATCATCTTACCATTGCTATTCATTTGTTAGCCCTATCTCTCTAACTAGATGCAGAATCAGATTCCCGCAAAGCAGAGGAGAGAGCTTATATCCAACAAGCCTCAATTCTGAAAACTTTGGAAGCTACTGAAAGCTCAAGCAACCAAGATAAACCAAAGCTATTTAGAGTAACATAAATGACTCTTACAGCAGCAGAGAAAAACAGAAGGAGGAAGGAAGGACTCTGTCTTTATATTGTGGAACGAGGGGTCATTTTTTTCAGATGCGTCTATAGATGTAGGGAAACATATTGTCTCATTCCTCAGTAACGGACAAGGGATGAGCAACAGGATAACTTAAATATCTGTTACTGTTATTCATGGAGCACATTATGTTATGCATGTACTATTGAATACATCAGGAGGTCCAATTACTGTTTCTGCCTTAGTAGACCCTAGGGCAACAGAGTGATTCACAGATTACAAATACCAGATTTATGTACAGATTCATGTTATCAAGAAGACTACACCAGAAGAAATTCGGGGCATTGACTGAGCAGTTTTAATGTCAGTAACTGTCTGTAAGGAATGACAATCGCTACTGATGAACACTCAGACTGATCACATAGAACAGCTTTGATTTGACGCATCTTCCTTTCCTATTATTCTGGAAACAACAGGGCTGAGACAAGGTAATCGTCATATTGACTGGGAAAAACAGTCGATTCCATTCTCGTCTCTTCAGTGTCTGAATCTTTTTTAATCAGACTCAAGAAAAGACTCAGTTGTTATCCAGCTTTGATATTCAGCAGTCATGTCATGGAATACAGAAGGAAATAGAAGATGAATACAATACAATATTACCATTTTATAGGGACTTCCTGAATGTCTTCAGTAAGAAAATAGCTGCAATGCTGCCTCCACATAGGGAATAGCACTGGTGGATAGACATAATGCCAGGAAAACTCATACCTCAGAGGAGAAGACATTCTTTGATGGTAAAGGAAGATGAAATTATGCACCAATACTTGAAAGAAATCTGGAGACGGACTTTATTAGGAATTCAGTATCAGAATCTGGAGCACCTATCATATTTGTGAATGATGCAAATGGTGAATAGCTACTCTGTACAGATTACTGAGCATGAATGCTGTTACCATCTGGAGCCATTATCTGTTTCTTTTCATTGCGATGCTCTTCCATTAGGTTAAGATAGCTACAATGTTAACCAAACTTGACTTTAGAGGAGCATACAGTGTGATGATAATACACAAGAGGGATGAATGTAAAAGGGCCTTTTTCATTGAGTATTTGGTGAAGCAATTAATCTGTGAAACACTCTAGCCTCATTCCAACATTTCCTTAATGACATCTTCCTTGACCTCCTAAATGTATATAGTGTGTTCAATGTGGATGATATTCTCATACACTTTGAAGCACTATTGTATTCATGTGCATGAGATTATAGGCCAATTGAAAACACACTGTTTGTATTCCTAAGCAGAAAAGTACTTATTTGAAGTCTTCAATATGACCTTCTTGGATTTTGTGATCTCTGGGCAAGAAATCAATATGGACTCTAGAATTGCCTTCTGTAGTTTGTTACTCCTAAATTCTTTCAGAAACTGAAAAGAATTGTACAGTCTACAAAAGGGGATTACTAGCAATTAAATAAGCTTTCTCTCTGGAGACATTATCTGGAAGGAGCTCATCATAAGATCACTGAGTGGATGGACCATAAGAATCTATTGTACCTTACTTTCATGAAGTGTGTAATTCCCCATCATGACAGATGAACTCTTTCCAAATAGGCAAGGCAAAGCTGATGCTCTCATATGACAAACTGAAGGCTCAGAAATAACCACATATCTCCTTGTATCCTTGCTGTATCAATAAAAGATCCCTCTAGTTTCTTTGAAATACTCTAGTTTCTTTGAAATTCTCAAGAAAACACAACAAGACATTGAGAGTCAGTAAAAAATCCTAATGTAACAAAACAAGAGGAAAGTGTTGTGAGGGTTGGTATATCATAGAGAAGCCCTTTTTCTTTCCTGCAAGTCTACACACCAAATTGTCATGAAATGGTGTCATGACTCTCGAGTAGCTGGTCACCCGGCACAGAGAAACATATTGGGGATGATCAGTTGCAATTTCTGGTGACCTTGACTCAAAGAATCTATAAAAGAATGTATACAGAAGTGTACAATTTGTGTGCAAGCTAAGACTTTGCACACATCAAAAGTAGAAGTATAGCAACTGCACCCACACAACTCAGACTTGGAATATGATTTCAATGGATTTCATTGTGGAACTATCCCCTCTAAAGTATACAAAATGTTGTTAATTGTAGCAGACTACTTCAACTAAATGGAAGATCTCATTCCACTTAAGATATTCCTAATACACATCATCTGTCTACATGGTCTTCGGAAAATCATCATCACTGACAAAGGAACAGAATTAACAGCTCTCATGAACTGAAGAGAAGAGTGGGTGCTTGGTACTTTAAGTCTACTAACTATCATCAACAAACTGATCGACAGGCAAAAGGTTTAAATCAATGCATAGTATCTGAAATGTTTTGAATGAATCTTCAGAATGCCTGCTAATGATGAATTGCAGGGGAAGAGTTTGCATATAATAACTCACTCCACTCTTCAGTTGTAAAATCACATTTATTGCATTCATAAGGATTTAATTTAAAAATATATCCCATCATGATTACCACCTCCACAGGTCCCTCAGTGACAACCTGTCAGGAATATTTAGTAAGATGACAGACTTGCACAGGAGCAGAACCACGTCAGTTTCCAATGCCCCTCCAGGAACACCAACTGCTCACAATTATATATATTCTACGTACAGTTGCATCCCAAGAGAGGAAAGGGGATAGGGAGAAAAAGAAGAGACACCCAAACATTTGTGGCACCTCTCCAAAAAGGTCTGTTCTTTCTTCTTATTAACCTTCAGATATATTGATTGATATGTGTTGGAACTGTAAAAGAATATAACAACATGTGTTACCCTACTTTACTTTAAAGTGATACATTCTAATATTGTTCATATTGACTTATAATCATACCCAAACAATTTCAGGCTATTGCTCCTCTTCTATGCCGTTTTTACATTTACTCTTCTTGTCAACTGCTTACCTCAGAATGAGTTTAATTATTAATTACTTTTTCCATACATTAATTAATGAATTTTTCTTTTGTGACCTTTTCATTCCAGAGAAAGTACTTGCATGTCTAAATGATCCGGAAGAGAAGGAACTGGAATCTATAATTCTCTCAGGTAACTATTCATTCAGCTCTTGTCAACTGGTATGCTTGTTTGCTCTCTTTCTCGTTGACAAGATCGGAGTGAGAGTCACTTCTCTTTTTCTCAGAATTGGATGTGCAGAAGTGAGACGGTTCTCAAAGGGAATTATCACTTAGTAGAAAATAACTGAAGAATCTAATTACTATGTAACCAGATGCCCCTACCTTATCCAGCTAGTGCAACGGAGAACTTCAAGAAATGCTCTTTCCCCCAGAATTCAGTCAGGTGAAGTGCGCGTTTGTTAATCAGCCCGCACTTCACATTCCAAGTGTGATTGGAAGAAACAACTAGTGCGCTGCAGGAGAAGGCTGAGCAGGCAGACATCTTGAGATTCCAGCTCTGCCAGCTCAACTTCCAATTATTACTTCTGATAGTGCTCTACTGAGATACTGGCTAATATAGTATGATTTGTAGGAATCCTCTTAAGGATCCTAACATAACCCCTCTGCAACAAATATATGCCATCCAAAAGGATGCATATCAACATCTTCCTACCACACAGATAAAGTACCTTTATATCAGAAGGTGGAGGGGGTGTGGTTGTCCATAAAACATCTAGCAATTTCTGAGTCTCATCCAAAGTTTATGCCCTCTTGTGGTAAGACAAGGATACCAGGTATTACCCTGTGCAGAAGCTAATACAGAGATTTCTCACTTGTATATGACAGTGTCTTGTGGTGGGTGATAGTTTTCCACTGTTGTAACTGGAGGGATTAAAAGTGAATACATTTGGAAAATGTGATCAGAAACATAAGCAGTTGAACCGGTCCAGGTTTTTCAGATTCCTATGTTACTAAGTGGATTTTCAAATAAATATAAGTGCCTTAGATCTGCTAATACTGTACTGGCATCATCCCATCATATTCGAATGACTAGCAATTGGGGCTATTGCTTCTCCTATCTGGCGCCACGTCACTGGAATATGACACCAACACACATTCATATTTGTCAGAATTTTATGATTAAAAAAAAAGTTCTAAAATCATGGTTATTTCAATGTTTTAGTCAAACACCACCCTGTTTGGTTGTAGTGTTAGTGCCGGGATACTCCTGTACGAGTGAGCTGTAACATTAACATAACATAACATAATATATGTCCTGCCAAAGTGCACAATGCAAAGGCTCAGTAAACCACAACAGATTGGGCTCGTCTCAGTCAAAAAAACATCTATCTGATTGTTAAGATATATTCAACATCTTCCACACATACAACAGCATCAAATAACTAAAGTGACTGAGATTAATTCAAACATGAATGTTTACTACACATGCAGAAAAATAAAACAAAAAATAAAAAGATTATTTAATTGCATTGCATTCACCATGTATTAAGTTCCCTTCTGGACCTGTGTCGATATACCCATAGTTCTGCATATTACATGTTTCAGGTTGCCTTTTGCTTTGTACAGCCACACATAATACTTTTGTTTTTTTGCCACAATATTATTTTAGAAATACACTGCACTTGTTATTTGTTATGTAGTTCTCCTTCTCAGGATTCAGTCTGAACATTTTGTACAAGGTCGCACAAAATGGTGCACAGTTTTCATGTGATCGGTCAGCAATATTTCCTAACGTTTTAGACACAACACAAAAGCACAGCAACTGTTTTCCAACACAGCACTTCGTATCATATAAACCAAGACTTGCCTTTTTTTAAACTGAGTATATCAGGTATGGGGTTCGGATTCTAATCCTAGAGATCACCGATGTATCCCTGTGCTCATGTAGTGAGGGTAGGCTTAGACAGATATATCATTTACCATTTTAGGGCTTTTGATTGTGTACAGCTTGCTAGTAATGCTGATTACTTTGCTTCTTGTATATGTTTTCTAATTGCAGCACACTTGCTTCATAATAGTGCATGATAGTTTCAATAAATATTGTAAACTTTCCTTGTTTCTTTATTTTGTTTATTATGGACATGCACGAGTGAGAAGCAAAAGGTGATGATCTGTTTCCACGGTTCCCATGGGGACTAGAATGTTGTGTTATAGGTTGCCAAAATTACCTGATACTCTGGGAAGTTTAGGAGTTTAGGAAAGGCACTGTGAGCTAGGAAATATGGACTGACAGGCACTGAGATGGCAGAGAGACACAGTCCCTGAATTCTGATGTTCTGTTGACCTAAGGCACAATTCTGCACAAGCAGAATCCCAGCAACAACCATAGGCCTCATGCCATTTATTTTCACTACTAGTGATCGGAATGCTTTTATAGCTGTAAAGAAGAAGGTGGTATTTATTTTTATATGTATTTGTATTCATTAGGTAATGGTGACTAACATACTCTACAAAGTAACATAGATTACACAGAGTTAATATTGCGGGGGCTATCTCAAGGATTTTCCATTGGCAAATGATTGGTCAATAGTAATGACTTAAACAAGCTCATAACATTTAGAAAAAGTACATATTTAAGAATAGAGAGAATTTTATACATACGCAAAGTTACAACAGGAGCAGGTCAGGCTCATGCGGATGTGGTGCGGCAATGAGTGGTGGTGATCCAGTTCCTTATCAAGCCAGACTTGACTGGAGCACTTTCTTGTCAAAGGAAATTAAGCTTTGATGGTGTTTCAATTGAGAGGTTCAGCGACTTTGTGGCATTGGCTTGGAAAGGCATTTAAGCATTTGGAAGGTTTGGAATATGGATATTGCATAAATGTATTTTTGGACTGTTAAAAGACTGTGGTTGGCTTGACTATGGAGCATGGGTAATTTGCTTTAAAGTTAAGTATTATTATTTTCTTTGTCTCTATGTTAGTCTGAGAGACATCCATTTTGTTGTCTCTGGAAGATGGTGTTTGACAGTTAAGGGAGGTTGAATAAGACACGTGTGGTAAAGCTTATAAATCAATTAGATAGATGGAGCTCAATGAGTGCCCAATGAGTAAGCGTTTGTGGTAATTAAAATCTATCAGCCTTGAAAAACACTTTGACCTATTTGGAAGGTAGGGTGGGCTAGATTATATGGGTATTTAAGAGCTGAAACCTTCCAGCCAATATTAAGATGAATGTTCTTGAGTGCCAGTGTTGAGCCTGATTCCTGACAAAAGAAGAAGATGCAAGGTTGGCAGATGGGAAGACAGCAGATGTATATAGAGTTACGGCATGGAGGCAATGGGAATGTAGATTATTGTTGTTTTTAGAAAGTTAAGCATGAAGTAGAAGAGGGCCTTGTTATATAGAATCACTGTGAGGCAATCTAAAATTCAGATTTTGAGCTAAGAGCTGAGGAGGGGGAAATCAACAAATACTTGTTCCTCATCTGTGTAATGCTGTGGTGCACTCTCGGAGTGAAGGGAGCATACCATTGGGGAAAGAGTTGGGGTTAAATCCACCCAGGGAGTGGGAGATGGAGGGAGATCCCAGGGGTAACGTGTTAATAAATAAGCTGCTGGGTTCCGGGGGTGGCAGTTAACTATGTAGCAGGTTGTCAGTGTTATCTTTGCCATCACTGTGTGCTTGTCCTGATGCACACAACAATGGCAATCAGGCTGGATTGTGCCACATGAGTGTGCACTGCAGATGTTCGTACCCAGAGCACACTGCCCTCTGCAAGTTGTGGCAGGTGAGGGTGAGAATGGACACGGGGGCACCAAGGGTCCAGTTCAGCATTCCTTCAGGCACACCAGCATGCTGCGCCTCTCACCAGTGTGATGTCATGACATCTGGCAGGAAGGTAAGATATGTGTCATACTGCCTGTAACTCATGACCAACAACCCTGCTCCCTATGGGAGTATGGCACGGCATTCCCAGTGAGGCAGCGAGGAGGTTGAGAGCTGCAACAAGAGGGCGTTGGCACTCCACGTGTCAAGGCCTGTATAGGCTAATGACTGCCCTTTAGTGAAGCAGCAGAAAAGTTAATGGGAGAGATACAGGAAAGCAGAAGAGAAATGGCACAACAAGAAGGGTAGACACATTGATTAATACACTGTTGAAACGTTTATGCCAATAAAGTAAAGACACTGATTAAGTACAATGTCAAAGAGTTGTACTCCATGCAGAAGGAGTTCACTGAAGTGACTGGCACTGCTATCCACTTTATAAAGGCAGCCCATAACAGCAATACCTTGAACGTTTTGGGTTTCATCAAGTCCACACATTTGCACCCACCACAAGAAGTGACACAACGAGTGACTACTATGGCTAACATCCATGCCATTGAGCCATTTATTGCAAGAGACTCTCCCCACTGCCCAAGCACCCAGATGGAAACTAAGGGTCAAGAGACTAAACATATACTTTACTGCCACAGGAGTGAGTATGAAAGCAAAAGAGAGCTGCTGTTACACCTTTCAGGTGCAGATATTTATAAATTGTCCCAGCCACTTCCTGAGGAAGGATCACCTCACTCGAACCCATGGTAAACCCAGACTATGAGAGTTTCCTTTTTTGCCAGGCCTGACAAGAACCCGATGAGTCTCTCAATGCTTTTAACTTGAAGCTCAAAGAACTGGCAAGCACGTGCACGTTCATAAATTAATGCAAAGAAATACATGCTAAAATTATCAAAGAATGCACACCTTCCAGACTGAGCGAGCAAATACTTCAAAAACCAGGTAAGACACTCAATGACACCCTGATGCTGGGATGCTCAAAAGAGTCATCAGAGGCCTCCGCATTCCACATGAAAGCTGTGTTGCACAAGCTAATCTAAATCGACCCTGTAAACCTGGCCTCACCAGCTTCACCTGTCATCAAACCCAAGCAACGTCAAACCCCATGTGGACTGTGTACTGTAGTGGCCTGGCCCATCATCAGGATGAATGACTCGCATAGCAGGTAAACTTGTCCATTCTGCAGGAAGCTCAACCAATTTGCCAAGGCCTGTAACTCAAAATGCAACTTCCATGCAAAACCAGTGAAGGTGACGAATCTGACACTGACAAGTCGCATTTCACTAAGGCCAAGAGTTGATGTGGAGCTATAAAAGCTCAACGGCACTGACATTTTCAAAAAGGTCGATGGCCCCATGACGTGGCTATCTCCAATTGTTGTATACAGAAACCCAAAAATCCTAGTGAAGTGAGGCTGTGTATAGACATGTATCTGCCAAATGTTGCCATCAAGAGAAGGAGAGCGAAACGTTTTTCCCCCATGCAGGTTGATAGCCCTTGTGAGATGAGGGAGGTGGGATGGTTCTCAAAAATGGACCTTCACTCTGGTTACCACCAGATCCTACTGCACCCTGCCTCATGATAGTTTACCACTTTCTCCAATCTTATGGTCCTCCACAGGTACAAACAGCTAAACTTTGGAATATCCAATGCAAAGTATTCCAGAATGTCATCGGGGAGGTACTGTCTTGTCTCCCAGGGATCATAAACATGAGTGGTGACATTCTGGTCTATGCAGCATCGATAGAAGAACACTAAGCCAGGCTGAGGAAGGTGCTGCAAAGGCTCAGAACGAGTGGCCTAACACTTCACAAGGAAAAATATGAGTTCTTGCAAAATCAATCCCATTTTTTTTGCTACCAATTCTCAGCCGAAAGGGTCACCCCTGACCCCACCAAAGTCTGAGACATCAAACAGTGCCAGCTGCATCCTGTGCCCCTGGAGTCAGCAGTTTTCAAGAGATAGTAAACTATTGTGGGAGGTTCATTTGACATTTCACCTCCCTCTAACAACCCTCCAGGGAATTCACTAAGACCTCTACACCCTGGACATGGGAGATGTCCTAAGAAGAAACCTCATTCTAACCAACCAGAGACACTGTCAGCTGACACCACCCTGTCGTATTTTGATCCAGCTAAAGCCGCTGACCTGTCGGTGGATGCCAGACCCAGCGGCCTTGGAGCGACACTGTCTCAGAGTCAAGGGAGTGGTGAGTAGGCACCCATAGATCACACTATTCTAGTGCTTACCCCCACAGAATGCATAGATTGAATGTGAAGCAATTGCTATCCAGTCAGGGTGCCCCCACTTTCACCTATTTGTCTATGAGCATCCCTTCGTGGTACAGACTGAAGACAAGACTCTGGTCCTGTTATTTCAGGGGTCAGCCTCCAAACCTTCCACCCTGCATAAAGAAGGTGATCCTGCAATTGCAGGAATACTCATTCAAAGGAGTATACAAGCCAGGCTCTCAGAACCCAGAAGACTATCTGTCCTGACACCCCTATCCACCACTCCACAAGAAGACCAAGAAGCATAATATACAGAGGAATACATTAGGCACATGACTAAACGCTCCCAGTTACTCCTTATGAGGCTAAGCGCTATTGCAACCACCACCCAAAACAATGCCTGCCTCCAGACGGCCCTCACAGCAATTACAACAAGACAGTGGGAATTGTTAAGGTCCCAATGGGAAGAAAGAATCCTGGAAGCTCAACAGACACTCAAATCTCTTTACAACATCCACCATGCGCTACTGAATAATATTGATAGATGTTTGCTCTGAGGCCATTGCCTGGTCAACCTGAACAGCCAGCTAACAATGAAACGACGAGTCAACGCAGTTGCCTCCTTGTGCTTCCACACACTCCAAATGCTCCGCAGAATCTTCAGATTAATCCCCATCAATACCAGAAAGACTGCCACACAGGCCCTCGTCACCAACCACCTAGACTACGGCAATGCTCTCCACACCGGAATCTCCCCCCAAACTCCTCAAAAGACTCCAGGCCATACAGAAAACTGTAGCCAGACTCCTGGATCTCCCTCAATGGTCTCATATCACTCCAGACCTCGGAGACCTCCACTGGCTCCCCATCCAGAAGAGATGCCAGTTCAAGATCCTAACGCACACCTACAAAGCTCTACACAACCAAGGACCAGCCTACATCAACCATCGACTGAACTTCCACCTGCCTGCAAGACCCCTGCACTCCACCACAGTTGCACACTCACACACACCCCCACATCCATTGCAGCCACATCAGGGGCCGCTCCTTCTCCTACATAGCCACCAAGACCTGAAACACCCTACCCCTCCACCTCCGTACAGCCCCCTGCCAGGTGGAGTTCAGAAAGAAGATCAAGACCTGGCTTTTCGAAGGAGACATGGCACCTCAGTGCCCAGATGGCCCTAGGGGTGACAGTGTGCACTCTACAAATACTGATTGATTGATTGTAATGCAGGCAATATAACTGGCCTATGCCAGCTGCCATGGTATATTGAATACCAAGGCCACCTGCTCTTCAATGTGTGGCTGTCGCAATTGAATGAACTGGTAGAGACCATGGTAAAGAACTGTATTTCTTGTCAGGCTACCGGGCGTCCTGATTCCCCTAGCTCCTATTAATACTGAGGTGGGGCCATGACAGCTGTAGATCTACTTGAGCATGTATTTTGTTAGCCGTCTAGATAACAGGTACATAATGGTAGCATGGCTGATTATTCCAAGTTCACCGAGGTTTAAATCATGACCACCATGGAGCTTGCAGAGTATCTAAGATCTTGCAACATATTGCACAAGCGGATAACACCACGGTAGCGTAAGGCTAATGGTGAGGTACAGTGAGGTTGAACGATTCATGAGAGCAATGAACAGGGCAATTTGCATTGCACACTGCAATAGTCAGCCGGTAGAATGGGCCATCTACTCCTTTTTATGACAATATCGGAAGATTCCACATGCAGCGACGGGTCTCGTGCCAATTCAGGTGAGCATGGTGCAAGGGGATAGGGACATCATTCCCCATCACCCCAGTTGGATCCCATAAGTCTTTGTTGATTGTTAGCGCCCAAAATTTGGGAGGGTAGTTTGATGACTAGTGCGACCCAAGCACTTTCAACAAAATCTTCCTATCTGTGGCGCTTCTCCATCTTCAGGCCAGTGGATCTTGGACTCCATTGTAGAATGGAGCTGTAACAAACTGCATTTCAAATATAATCATCTACTTTCAGTAACTTAATCATCAGTCAATGATGAGAGGTTTGGAATAGTTTTAATGTTTTATTTCTCATTAAGAGATTAGTATTATTTTTTCGTTTTTATTCAAATTAGTAGTTTTACAGAAATATCAAGAAAAGGTTTCATTAGAATCAGCATAATATAGACAGCGTGTTCCATAAAGGAAATAGTCCCTATCTTAATCTAAGATTCCTAAACTAAATAAGAACCCATAACGAGCTCTTTTGGAAAAGAGCAAGATTCTGGAGCATTTCGTTAGCTAACGAATGAACTCCCATAAAGAGTAGTTCAGGAAGCTCAGACGAGTTCCCTAACAAGCTGCAGCTGTAACTGTTAATTAATCAATGAGAAGTAATCACAGAAGTAGCTATGATCAACTGTAGGAGAAAGTTGCCCAGCAAAAAGATCAAGATAATAGAAAATCACCGTTAGCAATAGCACGCAGCAATCTGGGCAAAAATAAGGGAAAGATAATGCATAAAGCATCGACGGTAAGCTGGCATGTAAAAGAAAGAATGGCATTATTCTCTCTCACTAGGAACACGTCTATATGAAAACATAAAATATTTGCAACATTCAGCACGATAATCTCATCGTTGTCCAATGGAAATGAGTCTTCCGTTGGTCTGTCGGCTCTCCTCCCATTTCCCACGGTAAACATTCACACCGACGAGCAGTTATCTAAAGGTTTATAATATGTCTTGCACTATATACATGAGGGAAGGTTCTCATGAGAAACTTTGCAGGCCTATTCTGCTAGCCATTGCCCGTATCCCATTGTGTGGACAAAGGGCTAGTCTAAGGCAATGTAACATTTCTAACAGTAAGTTTTGATGAGGCCGTGTAAACCAATATCTTCAAAAAGTTCAACAGTGCTAATTCTCTTTTCTTTATAAAATATAGCAGAATACATTGCTTAGTGAAATGAGGAAATCATGTGGTGTGAGGAAGCATTGAAATACTTTTGTCTTAGAACAGCACATTTGAAAGTGATGAACGATTTTAAAGGTAGACGATTAGGCCAGCAGTTTGTTGAAAGGCATTTTATTCCAACATCAAGTAGAAGTCAACAAAATGTTTGCCACTCCTAGTCATAGTAGCTCATTAGGGATGAGAGTCTACTACTTATTTAAGCTGCACGTTTATTTTTTATTTTTTCTCTACATGTTCAAAAAGCATCATCTCCTATGATTAAAGCTATGTTATTAATTTATCACATTTTAAAGAATCATTTTTCTACGTTTTTCATTTTCTTTTCTACAGATACGATAAAGTTAAACACATTTTCTAATGTCAGGCACATTTTATTCTTTATTAACAAAGGTAAATTTTATAAAAAATGTAGACTTTAACATGATCAACAAGTGTTTCAACGTTGTAAATAGAGGAATGCCCAAAGCAGTGCATGAACATGAGCCTGACACTTAGGGAGAGATTTACTAAGATTTTACGCCATGTTTGTGTCACAAAAGTGATGCGATTTGGCACAAAATCTTTTTCTGATTTACTTTCCAGCACTAAACTTGTTTAGAGCTGGAAATAACGTGAAAGTAACTCAAAGCAGTGCATAGCGCTGCTTTGAATTACTTAGGCCATGGGTGGAGCATGGGCGTCCCCATTCAACCATCCAAGTTTCTGATGCTAAATCCTATTTACTAAATAAAGTAGTCAGGGTTTAGCATCAGAAAATTACGCCCTGTTGAAGTAGACGCAAAGAAGGAGAAATGCTTTCATTTCTCCTTCCTTTTCCGACTTTGTATGTGTGCTGCACTTTACAGCACACATGCAAAGAGGGAAAAGGTTTAAAGTTAGTCTAAGCATTGTGTTTTGTACAGGGAGGGTACCCTTCCAGCACAAAACCTATGCTAGATTCACAGAGACTCCCTTGCAATATGGTGCAAAGGTGTCTCCGTGGCGCACGGCAGCTGATTTCAGCACCGGCGCTAGGGAAAGGAGAGGAGAGTGCCATATTTCTGTAAATATTTGGCTCTCCTCCTCTCGCCTTCTCAGATAGTGCAGCGTAGGATTTGCAGCTGCAATACTGCACTGCGTGAGTAAGTTGTAAATCTGGCCCTTAGATCTGCACTTGTTATTTTGGTTAAGGACTGGTACCTGGGAAGCAAATGCCAGATGCCTTTCGAACCGGAGCTGTGACGAGTGACTCACTGCTATGATACCACCGTGATGTTTGTATGACAGTGGCATACATGGCTAAACCACGCATGCCACTACCACACAGCCTGAACCACAAATGTGTCTTAACCACGCATTCCTTTACCACGCATACCTTTACCACATATTTTTGGTGTAAATGCAGGATTGGTAAGGGGATATGCATGGTTAAGATCACGATTACCTCGACCCTCTTCCCCGCCCTAAGCCCTAAAATTCTATCCCTCTAAATGCCCCCTCCCCTGAGGCCTAAAACATGCCCTGCCCTTAAAACTACCTCTTCCCCATCCCTCACCCTGAGCCCTAAAACTTACCCCCATGCTGTCCATAAAACTACCCTAACCCCTTTCACTGCCCTGAGGCCTAAAACCCTGCTCCCAATTAAAAAAACTACACCGACCCCCCGTACCCTAAAACCGCCCCAATCCTAAAAACTCCCCCAATCCCAGCCGCAGCCCTTAAAACTACCCGACCCCCACCCTGAGCACTAAAATCCTGCCCCTTTCCCAAAAGTACCCCGACCCCCGCCTAGAGCCCTAAAAGTGACCCCACCCCTAAAAACAACCCACCCAAAACTGCCCCGCCCCACTTACCTGTCCGCATCTTACTGTTCCAACACTTCCTTTGCTTCTCCACACCCATCCTGAACACTAGACCGCTATTATTATTATTATTAATTATTATTATTATTATTAAATTAAATTTATAAGGCGCACAGCTACCCGGAGGTTTCCCGGCGCCCAGGACAAATTGCAAATAGAGAAGACAGCATTTACTGGTTAAATAGCCAGGTCTTAAGGCCTTTGCGGAAGCTTTTGTGGCTGACTTCATGGCGGAGTGAAGCGGGTAGTGAGTTCCACAACATTGGGGCCAGATAGGAGAAGGAGCGTCCGCCCATGCGTGATAGTTTAAATCTGGGAACCAGGAAATTGGCTTGGGATGAGGAACGGAGTAGACGAGTAGGAAGATATGTCTGGGCTAGAGAGCATAGATAATGGGGTGCTGTGCCTAGTTTAATCTTATGCATATAGCATAAGGCCTATCTGCCTTAACCACGCATGCGCCTGGTTCAGGCAGATGAGTGGTTCAGGCAAGCGTGGTTGCACTTGCGTTGGAACGGCACGAGCGGCTCGGCCCGCATTGTTTTGGTCGTTTACCCACCGTGACCGCAAGGAGAGGTGACGAAGAAGTAACTAGGAACATATTATTTTTTGTAAAAAACATGACATCATTTCAGTGGGGACATGGACATGGACAGGCTGATGAGAAGAAGGAGATTGTGAAGATGACGTGATGATTGACAGCCAAGGGCAAAGATAGACTCCAATAGTGGATGCCTCTGACAAGGAGGTTGTGACAAGTTCAGCCCTGCGGAGACGTGCTGCTCCTAGCCCCAGCCCTGACACTGAGACCATCAGTGAGAGTTGCAGCTGCACCTGAATGCTTACAGGGGGGTACACCATCCAGATATCTCTTAAGGCACAGTCCCACATCCTCTACGTGCTTTAGAGGCTTCATGGTGTGATTTGCGAGAGACTAGAACTCTGGTGGTTCAAGGAACAGTTTGGTTTTCTATTATCTTAAAGTTTGTTTAGTTAGGAAGGAATGTAATGTTGTTGTGGGCTCAGAGTGAAGGGAGTTTACCATTGGGGAAATAGTTATGGGGTTAAGTCAAGCTGGAGAGTGGATGCAGATGAATGGGATCTGTTAAGGAAACAAATAAGCAGCCAAATTCCGGGAGCTGCAGGTAGCAACGCAGCAGGTTGTCAATGCGCCTGTCCCGACTGCGTGTGTGTCCTGTCGCACACAACCCAAATCGTGGTATTTGATGTATAAAAATCTTTGATTAAGTTAAGTCAGGGGATTATTTAGTTCACAATTATCGTTAAAACACAATATTCTAAATGTGAAAACACACACCTATGGAGGTAACTCTCCTCGATTTGTGAGCTTACACAGTCTGTACCTCTCTTGATTATGTTGTTTGCTTTTCTGGTTCTTCCTTCCGATCATCTGTAAAGAGCTCTGATACCCTCACGTGTCATGTTCGCGCTATATAAAACTTTATGAATAAATAAATAAATAACACACAATCTCCATTTCTCTTTGGATTGGTGTAGTTGCAAGCAAACGATGTGTCATGGTCTGAAACAGCTGGCACATGCAACTTCATCCGAGTCTAACATCTGATATGCTAAATGTGCACGCTTTCACTCGTGGACAGTTTAGGGCAATTAAATACGCAATTGTCTGTGTAGTGTGGAAAATATCAGACATTTACTTCCTCACACATTAGCTTGGTATTGCAAACACCACATTTTTCGCACACGTGTCTCAGGACCTGGTACATTAAGCGTCTATGGTGGAAAAGAGCTCCCATCTTTCATATATAATTGCATATTTTTCTAAACGTATCGGCCCAAACAGAAGCCTAAAACATTATATTTACTTTAAGATTCTAACAAGAAACCACCAAAACAAGAAGTGTTGAACTCATCAGCAAGTTTAGAGGAATCCTAATTTGTGGTTTCTTATAGTGGCAGGTGCACATTTTTGCGATAACAACCGGAGTAAGGGGCATATTAGCAAGAACCTCGTTAAAATTATCTCCGTTTTAGCGGCAGGAAACTGCCGCTAAAGCGGCGATAATGGGCTTGCTAATATGCGTTATAGAATTCCAATAGAAGCCCAGGTTAGATGTCCTGCACATCTAACCTAGGCTTCTATTGGAATTCCATAACGCATATTAGCAAGCCCATTATCTCCGTTTTAGCGGCAGTTTCCTGCCGCTAAAACGGCGATAATTTTATCGCCGGTCTTGCTAATATGCCCCTAAATTCACCCAGTATTGGCGTTCTAAAGAGATAGGTAGCGCAGCCTTAACTATGGTACAGACAGAATCCACGATGAAAAGTGAGCAACTTACAGTTCAGTTTAGTCTTAACTCTCGGAAACCAGTTTTCGCTTTTTTCTCTTAATCCTGTGACAGGAAAATGAAAAAATATACAAGAACACAATATATTTTGTCTGCTGCAGCATTCTAGTACAAATAATTTGCATAGCGCATTTTATAGATATGAATTAAATTCTGAAACGTTTAATAAATATCGTTATTTTATAACATTACTGTGTGAGGGGGTACGTTGTAGTAAAGGAAACAGTATTCATGACTATACCTACATACATCTACATACATCAAGCCCGTTGTCGTTATTAAAGCATTTGTTCTTATACTTGAAACACAATCTGAAGGTAAGGACCTGCAAATATTAAATAGAAACAGAAGAAGAAAGTTGGGATCTTAGAGAAAAAAAAATACTTACTGCAAGGTGTGTAAATGGATTTGGAGAATTGCAAGGTCCCAAAAAAGACAGGGAAGCTGATAAATAACAAGCATTTGCAATGCAATCGGTCTCGCCTTTGGGTCCTATATGTATTCAGCTATGCAGCACATTAGCCTGGATGCTGAAACATCTACTGTTCTTTAACATGGAGGGAAAGTAAGCACCAAACTGCGTGACACGCCAAGTATGGGAACACATGGAGAGAAATATTGCCTTTCAGCGGGAAATGGTATAGTCCAAAGCTCTGTTTTTAATATAAAATCAGGGCCTTCGGTGGTCATATCACTGAAAATACAAGATTTGAAAAAGATATTATTGTCTACAGGTGCTCGTGGAAGACAATTTCTATGGACTGGAATCTGGAGAATGCTAAAGTGATTCTGGTATTTTACTGTCCTCTGCTGGTCGTTTTCTATAAAGAAAGTTAAATAGAGGCAGTTGCCAGAAAAATAGAAAAAAGAAAGTCCCTCAGCAGAAAGCAATTCTGGTATTTTACTGACCTCTACTGGTCGTTTTCTATCAAGACAGTTAAATAGAGGCAGTTGAACAGAAAAAAAAAGTCACTAAGCGGAAGCAGACAAGTCCTAGGGCTGATCTCCAGAGCCCACAAAGTACATACACATATAAGTATATACTAAAGTATATACAAGAGGTCTCGAATGCTCGAGCTAAAAACTGAATCAATGCAAATGTTCCTCCTCTAGGAGCGTCAAATTTATGTGCCAGAACAAGTACAGTGGGTATTGTCTTCGGAGACAGTGATTGTCTGTAATTAATAAGTGAACTTGAAAAAGCAAGTTGACACTGCCATCTCTCCTAAATAATCTAATCCAATAGACAGTAAGGAGACGGAAATACATAGACATAGCAAACATGCATGCAGAGCAGCTCACCTGCAATAATGTATGCACGAACAGAGCAGCACAGGCAACTTTTCATGAAGGCTAACAGAAAAAAACCTGAATTCCATGTTCATATAGACAACACACATAGAGGCATCCATACAAAACACACACACACCACAATCATACAGATGTGTAAATCAAATAGATACATAGCACATATAGTAGTACTCATGTAGTAACCCAGCACAAATAAACAGGGGACTATGGGTGTGTGGGTGGTTGGATACATGTATGCATGAATGTGTTTATATGCAGAGATGGATGTGAGTTCTTACGTGGATGCATGGATAGATGGAGTAAAGGTGCATATCAGGCTGAGTGAATATAAGGGTGAGGGTAGACAGATCTATGTTTTAATGCAACATTGGAGTGGATGTATGAATGTTAATATTAGGGTTGATGGCTAGTTGTATAGAAGATGCACATTATAAATTCAACAAGATCGGTGGATGAATAACAGCATGGGTGGTTGCATGGCAGTGGGTTGATGGAAAAATAGAAAAACAAAAAAAGTGATGGCATGCTTGACATTATGTCAGCCATTGGTAATTACTCAGGCTGCATTCAAGTCCATCGTTTATTACTCAAGTTGCCACTCCAGACAGAGGCCACCCATAGGCAAATGAGGCTAGGTCCTGCTCTAAAAGAACTGAATTTATCTCAGGCACTGCTAATTATCAGAAGACAATCCAGTCTATCATTCCTTTCCCACTCTGACACTCCAGACCGATGTTAGACCTGTCAGTCTTAGGTTGGTCTTCCCCTAAACATGTTGCCTGCTTCCCTCCTCTTTTTGCTGATCCTTTTTGTTGGTGTTAGGATTCCAAGCACTTTACCACTGCTGACCAGTGCTAAAGTGCATGTGCTTCTCCCCTAAACATGAACTTGGAACAGGTGTTGACATGGAACTCATATTAAACAAAAATGTAAATATGACAGAAATTACCTGTCTTGAATTAATCTAAGTCACAGTTTTGATAATAGGACATAAGATACCTGTCACGAATCAATCAATTTCAAAACAAATATAGAGCAACCAGTATGGCATAGTTAAGTTCAATCAATCCAGACAGAAATTTTATTTTAGACATGAATAGTAACACAATGCATAAACAAAATTACATAGTGAAGTGAAGGAGTTTTGTGAGAAGCCCCAAGTAGAAAACCATAACCAAAGGAGAAAGTGGTGACGAAATTCGTGAGAGTCAATGGTACATTGGTATTTCCAAGACAGCCTCGCTTGCACATGACCTGAGGCAACACTGGGCAGTTACCACAGCATGAGGTTTGAAGTACAAGGTCTGTCTATATTGATGTCAATGGCATTTTAACTCTATGCCGGACGAGAGGGTCTCTTCAGGACTGGGTAGAACCTGAGGGGCTACTGATATGAGCAGATTTAGCACATGTACTGGGGTAGTCATAGGTGGATATGTGTGAGAATATAAAGGAATACATACTGGTTTCTCTATTTGATGGAGCCTGGGTGCAGGAGGTTGCTCCAGGACTCTAGGAGGCAGCAAGAATCAGGTCTGTGGATGTGCCTGTATAGGAAACATGTATGGAATCAGGCTTACAAAAATGTATGGTGCTCAATTGATGTATCTCTGATGATACAGCCGCTTACCGAGGGCCACTGAAGATGGTGACCATTACCACAATGGTTACAATACTTATCACCAATATGCAGAGTAAGGAAAAGCATACTGACAGGACTGACCCTGAAATTTTAGATGATAAACGTAGTGTTAGGAGGATTACCAGATCACACTTGCATAAATGGAAAACTTCATTACAGAATGAAAGTGTTTAAGACGTAAGTGGAAAACCTCTTTCAAATTAGAAGTGCTTAAAAAACGATCATACCTGTGAGTGCGGATAAACCAATGCCGATGGAGGCCCAGAAGGAGATCTGAAATAGTTGTGGCTCGAGCAGCAAGCCTGTTGTACTCCCGATCAGAGAATCACCTGTATTGAGGATGATCATCAGTGTCCTGGCGATCGGACTGCTTTAGAGGAGTGACACGCCACACCAAGGCTTGTGCGTGTAACTTCCTCGAGGAAAGCAGGGGCTGTGCTCCTGCATGGTAGGTGTGAGGGAGCGTGGAAAAAGGCACACATCTGACCGACGCTGGTGCTAGAATTGATGCGAAGCACTGGCGGCCGCTGCTATGGAGAATTCCATGGTGAATTTTTGGTGCACATGTGTGAAAGTGCTAGGATTGGAAGAATATTAACCCGAGCATTGAGAATGAACAATGAATTGTGTGAACATATTCTTGCTCAAGGCACATGCATAAACACATAATAAACACATAAATAAAGTAATAAACAATGTGTGTGTAAATATATATACAAGCTCCTAGGGAGCAGAGTGGCAAACCAGGAGAGCTCTTTGTTAAAGAGGTACATGGAGCACCATAGCATGCTATATAGTAATTTGTGGTGACGTGGCTCACATCGGGTGCATGAGTATAATGTCACTGGGATGTTCCAACATAAAAACGGTCACAACATGCACAGTCGCTGCAGAATGGAAAAAGTGGGGGATGAGATTGCCCCCACTGTAATACATAAAGAAATAATCAAAACAAATTTTTCAGCACTATTGCAGTGACATTCATATATTCAATTTCTGCATTGAAAACCAATCGGCTGTAAAGTAAAAATTTGCGCTGAATATGAGCGTGATAACTCAGAGGCTATCATTGTGGCAGTACAAAAACACTCAGCAATAAATCCAGAACCCCTGACACACTCAAAAGCCAGCTATGGTATAGCACTCCAAACACTGGAGAGTGTATCCAATGTCGCCTCCTCTGGGTGATGGTGAAGCCTTTTCAATGACTTGCCACTCCAAGTAGTCTGCTGAATGTTTTTGTGCAAGAGAGTGTTGAACCAGTGGGGCAGTCTCATTGCCACAACGAATGTGGCTTAGATGTTGTCCAATCCATGCTTTCACTTGTTGAGTTGTCTGTCCAATATAAATCATATTGATCGGGCAACAAATACAATAAATGAAATTACTGGATGCACATTAGCATGGTGTTGTAAAGTGGTCTTGATAGTGCCATGTGTAAAGGCTTTGGCATTGTGCATAAACTGGCAAACAGTGCAATTGCCACATTTAAAGTGGTTCTAATAGGATCTAGACCCCATGGGGACAGAATTATGTCAGGCATTTAGGGGGATTAGAGTCAGCATGAACAAGATGATCCCTAGTGTTTTTACCTTTCTTGTATGAGAAGCGTGGTGGTGCTTTGAAGACATCTATGTTTTTCAAGATGGACCAATGTTTTTTGATAGTTTAACAATTGTATTGGTGTCTGAGCAATAGGTGGTGACACAGGCATTTATGTCAGATGGATGCTTGGCTCTTGTTTGTAAAATGTCCTCCCTTGGGCTAAACTAGGCCCTTTTCATTGAGGTCTTGATGAGGCATCTGCGGTACACCCTATCAAGATTTTTTTTTTTTTACTGAGAATGGCCCCTTCTTTGAAAAAGTCTGTTTTGAGGGTGCAGTTTCTGAGTAGCCTAAGAAATTTGCCATAGTGAAGACCATCCTTGAGTGCCCGTGGGTGGAAGATACTGCATTGCAATAGGGTGTTGCATTCAGTTAGTTTCCTGTTCATGGCTACAATGAGGTGATTGTCATTGTTCTTGATTTCCAAATCCAGAAATGGTAGCCTCTGGTGATCGATGTTGTGAGTTAATTTAAGGGATGGCTGACAACTGTTGAGGCAATCTATAAACAGTGTTAAAAGGTCAGAAGGGCCTTTCAAGATCATGAAAATGTCATAGATGTAACGTTTCCAGCAGGAGATGTTGCTGTGGAAGGGGTTCTGATCAGTAGTCACAAAGTCAAGCTCACCCTCTGTTAGATCGGCACAGAGCAGTCAGGCTTATCCAAAGAGGTAATGTGTAAAGTATTTGCGCAACACACACAAGGTAACACAATTAAAACACCACAAAATACTCCACACAGGTTTAGAAAAATAGAGATTACTTGTATGAGTAAAACAAGAACAAAATGACTAAAATCCAGTAAGTAGAGCCAGAGTTATGAACTTTTAAAGATTAAATCAAAATCTAGTGCTTTAAGTCAAATAGTGCTTAGGGGGTACTTGAGGTCGCGCTAGTTCAGGGTAAATCCAAAGTTCAGGCAGATTGTGATGGAGGGAAGGCTGGCTATAGGACTCACGCAGGTCCTGCTGAAAAGGTACCTTGGATAGAGCAAAGCGCCGAAGTCTCAATACATCGGTTCTGATCCACGCAGTTGATGAAGAACCCCTTCACGATGCAGGCACTGCGTCATCGAGCCATGCAGTCTGACGAAACATTGTTATTGATTCCGATCAGCCAAAGTCATCACTGCATGAATCTTGATGGTTCTGGACAGCAGAAATCACCTTTCAAGGGCCCAGGACTGGATTGGCACCCCTTGGTAGGACAGGACTCACAGATGGCAGAGTCCAGGTGCTGTTGCAGAGTAGAAGGAAGTCTCTGATGGCACTGAGACTTCAGAACAGGGGGCAAGCCAGCAAGCCAAAAGAGTCACTCGCTGTTTAAGTGAGATGTCCAGTCTTTATCATCAGCAGGACAGAGATCAGCAGGCAGCAGACCAGCACAACAAAGCAGAAAAGCAGTTCTTCCATAGCAGCAGTCAAGCAGAGTAGCAATCCTTGTAGCACAACAGTCTTTACTTCTGGCAGAATTCTTCACAGGTTTAGCAGTTTTTCCATGGCACCAGCCAAACAGAGTAGCAATCCTTGTAGCACAACAGTCTTTACTTCTGGCAGAAGTCTTCACAGATCTAGCAGTTCTTCCAGAGCAGCAGTCAAGCAGAGTAGCAATTCTTGTAGCACAACAGTCTTTACTCCTTGCAGAATTCTTGTGTCCAGTAGTGCACTGTCTTGGTATGGTCAGAGACCCAGTACTTATATCCAAATGTTGCTTTGAAGTGGGGGTGACTTCAAAGCAGGCCCTTGAAGTGCATAGATCCCCTTTCATCCCAGCCCTTTCTGCCAGTCTGTCTGTGTATGTGTGTGTGTGTGGGGGAGTAATCAGCCCTTTCGGTGGGAAACAAGACACTGCCTATTCAGGTGTAAGTGTCAGCTCCCCTCCTCTCTTCCTGCCCAGGAAGAGCTCTCAGAATGCAGATGAGTTCTCTGTCACACCCACCCTTCCTGTGTGTGTGGCTGTCTAGAGGGAATGCACAAAGTTCAACTGTCATCCAGCCCAGATGTGTATTGGAGACAGGCTGCAGGCACACAGAATTAAGTTAAGAGCAGAGAAGGACCACTTTCAAAAAGTGGCATTTCTAAAATAGTAATGTCAATTCCATCTTTACCAGTAAAGAGGATTTTTCATTTCTATTCCAAAGATATGAAACATGATGCAGCTACTTCTTTCTAATCAGGAATTAGTGCTTAAAAGTGTATTAAGGAATTCCCAATGCTGGGGGGCGCTAGTGTGCTGGCTGCAAAATGGCTGCCACATTGTGAGGCTCGGCAGGCTGGACTTCAAATCAGTCGTTTATCCAGCAGTCAGGGTGCCCATCGCGGCTTAAAACCGAGTGGAACTGCTTTCTAACTGCAGCCGCTATCGCTGCGTGTGTAAAATATTGGATTTGGGCTGGATTTGCCTGCGGACGACGTGGGAGCGCTGGTGAGGCATTTGAGCGTGGGATGGCAGCCCCGGCCTGCACCGCGCTGGAGGGGAGGCGCTGAGCCCTGCGTGCTCGCTGTGGCTGTCTGTGCAGGGGCCCGCCCTACTGTTGAGAGAAACTTCTGCGTGGCCGCGTCTGCTGGGTCTCTGCCCTGTGGAGGAGTGCGGCGGCGGTGACCCTGAGGGACACTCGGACTTGTGGGCCCGGTGGTGAGCGCGCCCTGGCGGGCCATTGTCAACCAGGAGACCGCCCGGTGGCGTCTGCTGGGTCCCTGCTCTGCGGAGGAGTGTGGTGGCGGTGATCTTGAGGGCTGCTGAGAGACGCCCGGACTGGTGGGCGCTGAGGTGAGTGCGCTCTGGCGGGACATGGTCAGCCGGGAGACCGCCCGGCGGCGTGAGGAACCCGGAGCCGTGGTTCCACCTTGTGCGGCCTTGTCTCCCTCCTGGGCTGGAGTGCCGCAGTGAAGACACCGCGGGAGAGGGGCTAAACTTGGAGTGCCACTGCGGGGAGGCCGCGGGGGCTGTGCGCGGAGCCTGGGGCGGACTGGGAGCCTGATCGGAGAGTGCCGGGCTCTGCTCTGCGCCGAGGTGGAGCTGGGCCCTGATCCGACCGTGGGTGAGTGGTGCCGCTTTCTGCTGTGCCTCTGCGGCCGATACTGTGTTGAAGTGACGCCCTGACTGGCCTGCTGCCCTGGTGCACCTCGGGGGCCCCCCGGTGATGGAACTTGTGGTGGCGTATACCCCTGGAGTGCTGCTGGGATGGTGGTGGTGGTGAGTCTCCTGGCCCCCTGGGACAGGCGGGTGGTGCCTTGGGGACCTGGGGAGAACTGGCCCCGTGGAGTGATGCGGACTGCTGTGGGGTGCTGGCCGGCCGCTGCTGAGGAGTGACCTCTGCTGCGCGCCGAGGTGCATGGACCACCGTGATAGCCGTAGGAGCTGAGCGCCACGGTAGCCTGCGCTTGCTGGCGCCTTGTCTTGCTGGTCTTGGTCTTCTGCGGCGGGCACTGGGGCCCCGACGTTCCCTGTGGCTGTGCACCCAACGGAGTGGTAATTAGGTGTGGGCCGCTGTCACCACTGCAGGCGCCGTGATTCGCGCTTGCCTGCGCCTCGTCTTACTTGCCCTTGCCTTGGTTGAGGGCTCTGAAGCTCTGTGACATCTTGATTGTGCCTGGACTCGTCGCGCCTGGGCGACCCTGCTGGAGAGTGGGTTCCTCCTGGTTGTGCAAACGGGTGGCGCATCATGTGCAAGACAGATGCACAACAGCCCAAACTATCCTTTGACCAGCGGAAAACTTCGAGGGGTGGTGCTCCCGTGGCGGAGGAGCAGGCTGCAGCCAGCATGTCTGCCATGGCCCCTGAGCCAGACATCCAGTCGATGTTTGCTGAATTGAAACATTCTCTGTCGGCCATTGACCTGAAAATTGACTCGATGTCTGACAGACTTGATCGGCTCCGCGATAAAGTGTCCAACCACGACGAGCGCATCGCGGCAGTTGAACAGTGCACCTCTGCGCTGGAGGATGACGGCGCGGCAACTCGTGAAAAACTGCTAAGTATGGAGAAGGTGCTGGAAGTCATCCGTAGCAAGAATGAGGACCTTGAGGCCAGGTCCCATCGTAACAATATACGCATTCTTGGAGTCCCTGAGACCACGGCCATGGCCAGAGTGGAGGACTATGTAGAAGAAATGCTCAGAGCTCTCTTCGGCGAAGCCGTGTCGACAGTATGCATTGTGGAGCGCGCCCACAGGTCTCTTGGCCCTAGACCTCCTCCAGGGGCTCCGGCTCGGCCGATAATCGCCAGACTCCTCAATTATAGGGACCGGGATGTAGTTCTGCGCAGGGCCCGGGACCTTCAGGAGCCGAGATACCAGGGCAACCTCATCTCTTTTTTCCTGACTTCACCTTGTCTGTCCAGGCCGCTCGTTGTGATTTCATGCCAGTTAAGAGGCTGCTGCGGCAACACGACATCAAGTACTCCCTGCTATACCCCGCGAAACTTCGCATCTTTCATGCTGGCAAAACTTCTTTTTTCACGGACCCCAAGCTGGCTGCCAAATTCGCGCGTGGTCTCAAGCGCCCACCACCGGCAGAACCCGTGGATGATGTTCCGCTTGCTGAAGGCCCCCTTGATGACAACGACTGACGACTTGCTGGGAACCCATGGTGCTCCCGTAACTGGGAGCTGCTGTCATACGTTTCAACTGGACTTATCCTTGTGCCCCGTTGTACTTCTTCCCCATTGTGCACGTAGCGATTGACACTCATTGACTCCATTTGCCTGATTGCTTGTTAATGCGCCCGTCATGGCTGTGCCCAGTCCAGCCACCCAGCGCTGTAGGGCTGGGAAATGCTGAGCACCCTAGTGCCTTCCCCCGGGATGAGTCCCACAACGCTCTCTGTGTTTGGCCCTTTGAGGCCTTGTTGGGATTGGGCAACTGCTTTTCAGCCATGTTGGGCGGCTGTAGTGGGTGGGGGGTGGGGTGTTCGGGTGGTGGTTGATTTTCCTGTATTTTGCTGTTCTCTTCTCCTCTGCCTTTCTCTCACCTTTCTCCTTTCCCTCCCCCCCTGAACTCGCGCCCAAGGAGGCAGATTTTTTTTTGTTGTCTTTCTCGGAGTGTATGGCTACTGTAACCCGCATGACTGACCTACGGCGTGTATTGTACATCCACATCCAGCTGATGTCTTTATATCGCGCTCCCCCTCTAGGTGTACGGCTGCATGTCAAATCGGCGGGAGGTCAATAGTGGGCTACTTAGGCTGTCTCGGGGGAGCGACCCCCTCTTGTCTCTTTTGGTGTACGTGCCTCATAATGGCCCGCAGCTAGTGGTCTCTGCCCCCCTTCTAGGTATGCACGGATGCAGGGTGACACGAACATGATTGCTGTAAGGGATGAGGTGCGCACGTTGAAGGCTGTAACCTGGAATGTGAGAGGCCTGAACGATTGTAGGAATATGTGCTTAGTGGTGGCGCTGCTTAACCGGTGTGGAGCTGACATTTGCTTTTTGCAGGAGCTACATCTTGCGGGTGCATCCTGTTCGCGCTTGCAGGCGGGTTGGATGGGTGAAAAGTTTGTGGCGGGATACTCCAATTATGCCAGGGGCGTAGCCATTGTTCTCCAAAAGGGCCTCCCCTGGCACACGCGCTCTGCGATTTGTGATCCTCAGGGCCGGTATGTGATAGTGGCGGGGGTGCTTGATGGGCACCCAGTGCGGCTCGTGTCGATTTACGGCCCCAACACAGATGACCCTCAATTTTGCTGTGAGGTGTGGCAACTGGCGGACTCGCTTGGCCCCGGGGCGGTGTTCTGGGGGGGGGGCGATTTTAATGTGGTTCTTGACGCTGATTATGATAGATCGAGTGCCTCCCGCAGACCTCACCCTCCCACTGCAATGCAATTGCGGGCTCTTATGGAGGACCAGGATTTGATAGACGCCTGGCGGCGCTTTCATCCTTCCAGCCGTGAGGGGGCTTGCATTTTCTCTTCAGGCCCTTCGTGGTCGAGAATTGATTACTGGCTCATGTCCCGAGATGCGGTCGCCTGGGTGTGCCGCTGTGCACATCTTGCTCGCACTTTATCGGATCACGCCCCGGTCCTGTTGGAGTTTTCCATGCCAGATGGGCCGACCAGAGCCTTCGGCTGGAGAGAGAGATCCGGTCCCTTGAATCGGATTTCTTTGTATCCGGTCGGCTCGCGACCCTCGGGCAGATCAAAGCTAAAATAGCGGAGTTTGAAGAGGCCACGCACAGAGAAGTGCACTTCCTGGGCCGGGAAGCGCGCGCTCTATGCTTTGGGGAGGGAGATCGGGCGGGCAAAACCCTTGAGGGTCCCCTTAAAAAGCCGTGGGTGAATGACTACATATGCGAACTGTGTACTGATGAGGATCGGGTGGTAACTGGGCAGGCTGCTGTCCAGGCTGAAATGGTCCATTATTACACCTCCCTGTATGCGGCACGACAATCGGAGGCCCTTTTGGACCTGCTCCCCTTTTTTGACTCCATCGAGTTTGTGTGGCTCAGTGATGCGCACCGGCGATACCTTGATGAGCCGTATTGAGTAGAGGAAGTGATTAGGGTAATTCGGGCCATGCCCGGGGATAAGGCACCGGGGTTGGATTGCCTCACTCATGCCTTCTATAAGGAGTTTGCGCCGCTTCTTGCCCCTCACCTCCTCGCCATGTATGAGGACTCATTGGAGAGAGGCGCTCTTCCCCCCTCCCTACGTGAGGCGCTCATCGTGACCATCCTTAAGCCGGACAAGGACCCGCTCTTAGGTGACTCGTACCGACCACTGTCGATGATTAATGTGGATAATAAAATTCTTGCCAAGTTGCTAGCCGCGCAGCTGCTCCCGCTGCTCCCTATTATACTTTGGCCTGATCAGTGTGGCTTTGTTCCAGGCAGGAGTACGACCCACAATCTCTGCACTCTCTTCGCAGTGATGCAGGAGGTGGACGCTGCTCTCCCCGCAGCTGCTGTATTTCTGGATGCGACCAAAGCATTTGATATGCTGGAGTGGCCGTATTTGTTCTCGCTCCTAGCTCGCATTGGTCTGAGCCCGGCTTTCATCCAAAAGATTGCGCTCCTCTACACCTCTCCGACTGCCCGTCTGCGTGTTAATGGGGTCATCTCCCCCCAGATGGATGTGGCCCGAGGCACGAGGCAGGGGTGCCCGCTCTCACCCCTCCTCTTCGCTATTGCTATGGAGCCATTGGCTGCTAGATTGCGGCAGCACCATGCCCGTAGGGGCCTAGACTTTACGCCCAGGATTATTCTCGAATCAATGTATGCGGATGATGTGACCCTGTATGTCAATAATCCGGCCACCAATCTTGACCCCCATATCTGGGAAATTACCAGATTTGGTGGCCTCTTGGGGGTTAATGTCAATTGGGGTAAGTCTGTGATTTTTCCTCTTACTGCCGCTACGGACAAGTTTCAGTCAGAGTTCCCGCTTAAATGGGCTGACTCTCCTGTGAAGTACCTTGGCATATGGGTCAGTAGTGATCATGAGGAGCTGTGGAGATTCAATTATGGTAGGCTCATGGAATGGCTTGAGAGCCGCTTACCCCGCTGGAGGGCACTCCCTCTTTCTCTGGCTGGCCGGATCGCGGTGGCCAAAATGGTTGTTCTGCCTAAATTTTTATATATCTTCGTGAATCTTCCGCTTCCCCTCACAGCAGAGTTCAGGCGGCGTCTCCGTTCCAACTTGATATCTCTTGCATGGGCAGGAGGGCAACCCCGGATCGCCTGGGAGACACTCACGCTCCCGTTCGAACAGGGCAGCCTGGGAGCGCCTGATATGGACCTGTACTACAGTTGTGCGCAGGCTCAATTTGGGTTTCATTGGGTGTACCCGACCCTTTTTATGGCGCACACCGCCCCAGAGAGTGATTTGACCGACCCCATCCCGCTGCACATGACGCTGTTCCGCCCGCAGACTCGCCCGAAATCTGGTGTCTACACCGTGGGTTGTACGGTATGGGGTTGGCAGCAGCTTAGACGTCGGGCGCATCTGGACATCTTGTTTGCGCCATCGGTACCTCTCGCCAGGCACCCAGCACTACCCTTTGCGAGGGACGCGGGGACTTGCTCGAGGCTGCGTAGGCTCCAGCTCCACACGATGGGGCATGCGTTTCCAGATGGTGTTTTTGTTGATCTAGACACCGCACTGGGAGAGGAGCACACTGGCCTCCTTGATCAACTGACCTACTTCCAACTGCGGGCAGCGTTGCGTGTGCTGTACCCCTCATTCCCGATTGCGCCTCCTACTTTCCATGTTCTAGAGGCGTTTCTATCCAATACTTCACCTCATAGGCTTATATCACGCCTCTGTTCTGGCATGCAGCGGGAGTCCCCAATCTGCACTCCCCCGGCCCAGCGCGAGTGGGAGGAAAGCCTGGGTGCCCCATTTGAGGAGGGAGTATGGGAATATTGCTGCGCGCAATCAAGGGAACTATCGCCCAACTACAGATTAAGGCTCATACACTTTAAATTCCTCCATAGGATTTATCGTACCCCTGTGTGGATGTGTAGGGCCGGGCTGACCAGTGAGGCGCGGTGTGTGCGGTGCGGCGCGCCTGAGGCTTCTTTCATGCATCTGGCCTGGGAGTGTGTGGAGGTGTCACAATATTGGGACGGGGTGTTTGACGCACTGGACGTGATGCTGGTCTGTCGGATGGAGCGCTCCCCGCTCACTGCCTTGCTTGGGTATGTTTAGAACCTCCCGGTGAACGTGAGAAGACTGGCGGCTATGATGCTGCTGTTGGCCAAGAGACGTATTGCTAATTGTTGGGGCCGCAAGCGTAGGCCGCGCAGGGATGAATGGCTCAAAGATGCTGCATTTTGTCACAGTCAATTGACGGAGTTCTGGGACCTTATGCCGGCGCAGGCCCACCCTCGCAACATCTGGGAGCCACTGCTGAGCTTCCTGCGGGCCCACTCTGATGATTCTGCACATGCTGCTGTGTCGGAGGGGTGAGTGACTGTGATCCTTTGTGTGCCATAATCGGAACTGCCTTACGTGCCGGACTACCGACACTCCCACCTTAGTCAAGAAATATCGCCTCCCTCCCTCCCTCCCCCTCTTCTCCTTCTCTACCCTCTCTTCTCTACCCCTCACGCTGTTTGTTTAATACCTCTTCTTTTCTCTGCATCTCCTTGTGCTTTCTTTGTTATAGGCTGTCGACTGCCAATGCCCAGATGGCTATATAGACTAACAAGATAGTATAATGCTGTGGAAATGCAAATACATTGTGCACGCCGTTGTTTTCTCTCACTTCAGACATGCTCTGCTTACCCTCTGTAATATACAAGCGTGGATAATTCAGCATTTATATGTATGTTGGTTGCCATGATATCTGGATGGCGGGATGCAGCCTAGCTATGTTAAAAATCTTATAAATAAAGTTTTTTAAAAAAAAGGAATTCCCAATGCTAGCCTATGGGAGGAGTAGACATCACAGTAGTGAAAAATTAATTTATCTGTTTGTCCCTACTAAGACATGTAAAACTTAAAAGTACATGTTCTACCTTTTCCTTACACAGCACCCTGCCCTTAGGGCTACCTAGGGCCTGCCTTAGGGGTGACTTATGTGTAAAAAAAGGAGCATTTAAGGCTTGGCAAGTAGTTTTAAATGCCAAGTCAAAATGGCAGTAAACTGCACAACATGTCATGCACCGGCAGGCCTGAGACAGGTTTGAAAGGCTACTTGTGTGGGTGGCACATTGAGTGCTGCAGACCCACTAGTAGCAATTAGATTACAGCCCCTGGGTATATGGTATACCACTTTACAAGGGACTTATAAGTAAATTAAGTATGCCAATCATGTATACAGCAATGTCACAATGTTTAGAGGAGAAACACATGCACTTTAGCAGCACTCCAAAGGCCAACAAAACGATACAGCAAAAAGAGCCCTTAGGATGACAGATCTAACACATGTCCTCCCCAGCTGAAAGTGGGGAGATCTACCTCAGCTCTAGGGAGTTCTCATCACTAAGGC